>CM053773.1:247652610-247669606 GCA_028658325.1 Potorous gilbertii
ACAAATGGGGAGAAAATTTTGGAACCCAAAATCTTGTGAAAATGAATGTAAAAAGTTAAATAAATTTAAAAGAAAAAAGAAATAAAGACATAAATAAGTAGAAAAAAAAAAAAGAAACTGAATCGCTTCTATTTGAACTGTCCTAGGAAGATTCTGATGATCTCCTAGCAGGATAACGTACCAGACACTGAAGTCCTTGCTCGAGCTGAACTGCCAAGTGTTCAAACTATGCTTAAGAAAGCACAACTCTGATGGGATGGCCACGTTGTTCAAATGCAAAATATATGCTTGCCAGAAAGAATATTTTGTGGAGAACTCTCGTGGGGAAAGCGATCACATGGGGGCCAGAAGAAATGATACAAGGACACTCATGTTTTCTCTCAAGAACTTTGGATTTGACCGTGCAACATGGGAGACACTGGCACAGGACCACTCAGAACCGCGTGCTCACATCGGAAAGGGTGTTGTGCTCTATGAGCAAAGCAGAACTGAGACAGCACAAAATTAATGCAGGGTGCGCAAATTCATGTGGACGATCTGTGGCCAACCTGTGGTGGAGCATTCTGAGCTAATATCGGTCTAATCAGCCACAGTCGGGCACACTGAAACTTCACTTTATCATGGTGATGTCATTTTGGTCCTCTTCCACAACGAAGGACAACAACCAACCAAATCTTTTTTTGTGCAAGACTAAGTGATCAGTTACATTTCCCCAGTCTCACTTTGAGATAAGCCCACCTCTCATTATAGTATTAAATGCCTCGTTGTTAACAAATGAGAGTTCATTATCACCACTCAATAGCACCCACTTTTCCAAGGGTATATAATGTTGAGTGGGTTCCATGAGAGATTTTTGGTATTCAAGAGTAGCACTCATCCTATTTTTAATTATACACTAGCAATGATTAATAAAAAGATAAATTACCCAAAAACTGTCTCTTGAATTTTTTGTATGTCATAAGTGAAATAGATTAGGCAACTGTGTCTTGAATTTTTTATATGTCATAAGTGAAATAGATTAGGCACTATAGTGAATCTAGTGTTTGAGAAACCCAGAGATCCAAGATTTGGGACAAGAACCCATACATTTTTGTATTTTCCTTTAGAATAATATTATAAACTCTATAAAATTCTTCAGTAAAACCTACAAAAAAACCCCTCATTTTTTAACATCATTTGCATGATTAATGAGTTTAGTAAACTTGTCAAGAAAGGATATTAGCTTAGTCAGACCTGATCTCTTACTGTTGAAGCCATGATTTGTAGTCACAACTTCCTTCTCTAAATGTTTCCTAACCATTCCTTTAAAATATTGAGGTGATATGGATTGATTTTTATATACTTTGTTGAATTAATACTTTCAACTAATTCTCTAAGAGAAAAAGATACTTATAGACTTGACCTTTAGCTGAAATTTAATGAGCAAAATTTTGATAGGGTAAAAAGCATATTCTTGCTTAGGATTGAAAATAAGAATTTCCTAAGTATATGATGATGGAGGTATAAGAAAACAATAGCTGTTGCTTTTAAAGAGATCTTGCCATTTTGATAGACTTTAAACTGGATGTAAGATAGTATTCATTGCGGCAGCTATTAAATCTATGGATGTCAGACTACAGAGTAACATTCTCTTGTACTGAAGTTCTTTGTCTCTTGCACAAATCCATTCAATCCCTGAGGACAAGATGCTCAAAATGAGTGTTTGTAAGGAAACTTTTTCCCTACCAAATTCACTTCTGTGTGTGGCATACTCAGTGGGCAAGTTGCACAGGTGCCATGGTCAATTTATTGTTGATGCAGATTGAGAAGGTCCTTTCTGAAAGCAGGTTCCATGCTAGAACTGGCAATAGATGCTGAGGCCTATTACTATTCTTTTGATCATCCGAAGGTGACAAGGTCCAAAGCTTGTCAATGTGTCCTTTGCACAGTCATTTAAGTTCAGAAAAGAACAACTAAGAGATGAAAAAAATGAGAGGTACTGTTAATTGATGGCCACATGACAGTGGATTAGGAAAATAAGGCAACTGAGGTAGGCATTTACGGGTGACTATTCTACCTAAAGGCTCATAGTAATTTTGACTCATGAAACACTTTGAAAGTGTGAGTTGATTTGTCTGAAAATTTATTATGCACTCACAGTTCTGATCTAGCAGCCATTAAAAGTCGTTGTATCACCATGAAGAAAGCTGATGGGAAATACAGGACAGTTTGCCTCTATCTTGTGAAACAGGGAAGGCAATTTCTACTTCATCATTCACTTTTAGAACTGAGTTCATCAGATACCATGTGGATTAGCAAAAGGCAAAAAACATTGCACATTTTGTAAGGAGTTGGCTACCATTGACCAATGCTTCCAATTGTCTACAGATCTGAACATATTATTCCTCTATTTCAGTGTATTTCATGCTCCAAAATTGACCTCCATTCTGTCTTCATTCATGTCTTTGTTCTTTCTATCTTTATTTATTTATTCAAATCTCCTTTTTTTCAGTGCCAAGGTAAGTTCAGTGTATTCTTTGAAGATTAACACAAAAAGTCAGCCCTTCTAAGAAGTCAGCCCTTCTAAGAAGTCATCCCTTGATCATGCCAGTCATTGCCTTTTCCTATCACTTTCTATCTCTTTAACTTTGTAGGCAAGATGAGATATTACTACTATTTTTCTGTGTAATATTCCAGTGTCAGACTAAGAAATCTATTGAAAAATGAGTTCATCTTTTCCAAACTTTTATTTTGGGTCTTCTTGCACCTGTAAGTCTTGGTCTTCCCACACAGGACATACGTAAAATATTTGTTTATCAACTAAATTGATGAAAATGAAGCCTCTAAACCTCTGACTCTCCAAGAAATCTTTCGCTCAGCTAAGGAGGGGACAGTGGTAGATCATCGGGCTTTAAATTATAATGTGATTTTCCTTTCCAAGGCTAATACAATCCTGTAATGCCAGCCCATTCTCTTTCTTCTATGGCTTCTTTTATTATTTATCATTGAGTCTGGCAGTCAAAAAGAATCTATTAAGTTCTTAGTATGTGCCTGGCATCATGCTAAGCTCTGGGATACAAATACAAACAAAAAGGTCATCACTATCATAAAGGATCTTGAATTCTAGAAGACAAAAATAACAACTGAAGAACTGAACGGTATTGTGGAAGGAAAATTTTGGAAATATGTGGAAAGAGGAATGACGCTTAAATTTAGAGAATCCTCTCAAAATGGGAGTTCGAGGTTTTGATTCCTTCTCCTTCTTTGCTGAATTTAAAGCTATTCACTAGAATGTTCACCTAAATCTCTGATATCTTATGCTTAATACCCTCCAAGGTACCTAATAATTCTTGTGATTCGTAAAAGTAACAATCATATAATGGGAATTTATAGGCAGAAGAACTTGCCTTCTTAGTATTCTTGTGCCATGCTTTCAGGGGCAGTAAAGGGTAGTAAGAAGAGTATCAGCTTTGGAGTCAAAAGATTGATTTTCATTTGCTACATGTGGTCTAAATGCAATCATTTTATTTGCTTGGTCATCAGTTTTTTCATCTATAAAATGAAAGTGTTAAATAAATTACCTCCAGGATCTCTGGTAGCTCTAAATTCTTTACTCTTATTATCAAAAAAAAAAATGTCTTTCCAAAGGCTATCATTAAAGCCTTCCTCACGTAGTGAATATGGGTCTGCATGTGTCTGTGTTGCTACTCACTGGGAAGAGAAATTCTGTCATAAAACTATTGGACTAGTTAAACTCTAAGGTCCCAATTTACCTCTGAGTCACTGATGGTATGATCTTGTTCAAGGAGTAAGGGAAAAACAGGAGACAACATTTGAAAGTACTATATATTATGACTTCATAATAGATTACACTGAGTCCTGATGATGACACTTACCTTGCATATAGTGCAGGTAAGTGGGGAATGTCAAGATCATAACTCTTATGAACAATCAGGGGAATTGCCATCACTGAGGTTTTGTTATTTTTTTAATTTGGGGGAATTTTTCATAAGTTTTAGTCATCACAGGCCATTGCTGAACCAAGGACACAAAAATTACTTTCCTAAAAACGCATTTCTTCACCTTAGCCTCTTTTGGGAATAAGGGACAGTGTCCATTAATTTATGTTTCTTTTTCCTTTTAATTTGGAGAAATGAATTCTCCTTCTGTAAGTGTGCTCTGATGAGATGAGAGTCACAGTAAAATACAAGAACGTAAAGCAAAACAGATTAGCAGTTTATTCGCTCTTCTGATCATGGGAGACAAACTATGAGATACATTGGATGATTCTTTGGCAGAAGAGTATTATAATCTCTTCTTTTTACCTTCCATTAGCCAAATGCTGCTGTATATCTGTTTTGCATTCTGCTGTCAAGTGTCAATTTTCTCTGGATTATCTTGTTTCCTTTTATGCTTTTCTTTTCTTTTCAGTTTTAAATAAAAAATATTTATTTCTATATATTTTTATCAAAAAGACAAATTCATCTACCAATTTTCATCATTGGATATATTTTAAATGTTATAATATGCTTAATCTTATTCTCTTTTCTTGATTTGTAATTTACTTACATGGCAGAGAAGAGGTTTGGATAAGAAGGAAAAGATGGTTCTACCTCCCTTAGCGAAACATGAAACAAATATTTTATTCTATGTATAATGCTCTTTTAAACTCCAGGTATTTGAATTTGCCTTGAGAAGAGTACTTCAGAGGCTCACCCGGGGATGCCCCAGACAGTCTGGTCCCCAGAGTTCTTCATGGACCATGGCTTTTCTGTGGGGACTGAAAGAGGAAAAGTAACCCCTGTCAGTATGTAACGAAAAGGTTGTTATGAAACAGTTTATTTCAAAGCTTCTGAAACTATAAAACATGAATTCATCTTATACTATTGCCCTTGTCTTTGACATAGGCTTGACTAATGGCCTATTGTGATTTCTCAGGTGTGGCAGGCAGATCAGAATCCTGAAAACGAAGGACAACAACCAACCAAATCAACTTTTGTGCAAGACTAAGTGATCAGAGTTATGTTTCCCCAGCCTCACATTGAAATAAACTCACTTCTCATTATTATATTAAATCCCTCATTGTTAACCAATGCGAGTTAAATTGCCATCACTCAATAGCACCCATTTTTCCAAGGATATATAAGTTCCATGAGAGGGTTTTGGCATTCAAGTGTGTCACTCAACCTATTTTTAATTACACACTAGCAATGATTAATAAAAAGATAGATTACCCAAAAAGATTCTTGGTGAGGGTAGGGCTCTCCTTCTGTCCTCCCTGATTCTGATTCAGGGGAAAATAAGTGAACAAGAAAGGGATGGACTCAGTGTTTTAAACTCTCCCCAAACTAGAAAGTGACATCTCAAGACAGAACTGAAAGTTTTGTGGATGTTATCATGTTATGTGATGTAGTCATGACTAAGAATTTTGTCATGCTCACTTTCTGTCTCCATGAAATAAGGTCTAAATTGTCTGAGAGGTGATAACTGCTTGATAAATTTCATGAGATTGCATTTGTTTTCAAAACATTGACAAGAATAATAGAAGTATTTACTCTTTGTTTCTGGATTACTGGTTAAATACTTGCCAGTAAGTCATAATCTTTGAATCATTTTGACTTATATTCTTGGTTCCTGTGGAGTAAGGAAAGTGAAGAGGGAGGAAACAATGAGTCAAGACCTCACCTTCCATAGGACATCTAAGCTGAGTAAGATATCTGGGTCCCAAATATGTAGTACTTCCTCTTCTGAAACTTGTGTGAGCTTGGTTGTCTCATTCTCTATCCTCAAAATGACTTTTCTCCAAATACCCGTATGTTAAAACATCTTCACCTTTTATGGGCCATGGTGCCCTCCAAGAATCCTTCCCTTATTTATTCAAGGGGCTGGGGAAACCCTCTGATCAACTTTCTTACATATTAGTGTCACTAACCTTTAACATGTCTCTTGATACTTTTGCCTTACGGTATTTGGTGTATCTATTCTCTCTCATTATAATCATGACTTTAGGAGTCAAGGACCATGTAGATCTTTTACATGATCCTGTATATATACTAGATACATATTATCTATTTGTGAAATAAATGAGTGACTCAAGCAGGTAGAGTTACATAAAGATATAAAGCCAATAGTCCTCGCCATCTCAAGAATCACTAGAAAGAATGAGTATAGGAACAAGACAGATGGGGGAGGCTATATTTAATACAAATGAAATGAGATGAATAACTTTTATACTCTTACTTATGCCTTAGCTGCATAGCTCCAGCTTGCATAGCTGGAGAATTCTTCCTTTTGAAAAGTATTATTTTTTTTAATGTTTAATTTAATTTTTTAATGTTTTGTAATGTTCTATGGCACCTACTCACACACACACACACACACACACACACACACACACACAGGTGATTGCACAAAAATTACCAACAGGCCCTGTCTCTAGTTTTTGCTGTGGAGGAGATTAACAGGGATCCTATTCTGTTGCTGAACATTTCCCTGGGATTCCACTTCTACACTTACCATAGTGATTAGAGGACCTTGGAGAGCTCCCTGAGGTGGCTGTCTGAACAAGGTCAGTTTAATCCTAACTACAGCTGTTGGGAGTAGGACTAGCCTGTGGCTGTTATTGGACGAGCCACCTCAGCTCTCTCGATCTAGATAGGGACCCTGCTTGATCTCTACAAGTTTCCACAGGTGAGTAATATTGAAACTGAATTATTCAATGTATTTGTACATCGAAATAAAAATTAAACTTCAGTAACAACAATTACTGGCATTTAAGAAGTGCTTTACATTGGTTCTTTTTCGATCCTCACAAGAAACGCAAAGAGAGTTGTACTTATGGTCAACCCCTTCACCCATTTTTACAGAAGAGGATACCAAAACCGAGAAAAGTTATGTTGTGTCCAAAATCTTGCAGCTAATAAGTTTCTGGGGCAGAATTTGACATCTGGTCTTGAAACTAGCTTAACTCTCTAGCCAGTGCTCCATGCAGCTGCCTCAATCATCAGGGAAGGTGAATTTCTGCTGAAATGTAACCTAGATTGTAAACCAAGAATAGAATTGGGCTCATTTATTTACCATCCCATCAAAGGATAAGAGAAAAAACCTAGATATTCTTCACCATCACACAGATGAGGTCATTGAAGACTGGAGAAATTAAAGAATATACTCAAAATTATACAATTCACTGGTGCAAGAGTAGAGACTAGAACTTACCTTCCCAGACTACCAGTTGCATAATCAATCTGTTACATCTCTATGTGCTTCATCTTTCAAAGCTATTTAGTTCATTCATATTAGTCGTAGTTGGTTGTTGTCCTTCTTTCCAATAGAGGATCAAAATGACTTCATTATGGTAAAATCAAGTTTTAGTGTGTCCAACTATGGCTGATCAGACTAATGTGAACTCAGAATGCTCTACCACAGTTCAAGCACAAAGAGTCTGTGTGAATATTTTGGTTAGATATTCTAAATTTGCTCATCCTGCATTTCCTTTGTGCTGTTTAAATTTTGCCTTGCTCATGAAGCACAGTACCTTCTCTGATGTGGGCACATCATGCTGAGCAGCCCTGTGACAGTGTATCCCAAGTCATACAACCAATTCCAAAGTTCTTGAGAGAGATTTTGAGAGTATCCTTGTATCACTTCTTCTAAAAATCATGTGAATGCTTGCCCTGTGTGTGTTCTCTATAGGATAGTCATTTTGGCAATCACACATTTTGCATTCCAATTACATGGCCAGCCCATCAGAGTTGCGCTCTCTTAAGCATAGTTTGACTGCTTGGCAGTTTAGTTCAAGTAATGACCTCAATTTCTGCTAGCTTATCCTGCCAGATCTCTTCAGAGTCTTCCTAAGACAATTCAAACGGAAGAGATTCAGTTTTCTATCATGTCGCTAGTAGAATATATATGTTTCACATAAATACAACAATGAGGTCAGCACAATGACTCTATAGACCTCAAGTCTGGTAGTCAGTCTAATACCTTCTTTCTCATGCCTTCCTTTGGAGCCTTCCAAACAGTGAGCTAGCTCTGGCAATGTTTGCATCAACCTCATTATCAATGTGTACATCCCTGGAAAGTACACTACCAAGGTAAGTGAACATATCCACAGCATTCAAAACTTCTCTATTTGCTGTAACCAATGATTTCATGTATGCATAGTGTGGTGGTGGTTGATGGAGCACTTGTGTTTTCTTGCTGTTAAATATTAAGGGAATACTAGAATAAAGAGCAGAGAATCAATCTAAACTTTACTGCATCTCATCTTCAGATTCTGCATTGAGTGCACAAGCATCTTTAAACAGAAAGTCATGCACCAATACTCATTCCACTTTGGCCGTGGATTGTAATCTTTTTCAAATTGAAGAACTTACCATTAGTGTGACACCTGACCTTGATGTCTATGGCCATACCACCCTTACTGAGCCAGATCTTGTCTGATTTCAGAAGCTAAGAAGGGTTGGACCTGGTTAGTACTTGAATGGGAGAAGATGGGAGACCTCCTGGGAATACTGAATGCTGTTAATCCCTAAAATTACTGATAAAAGAGCTATTTAAAAAATAGATCTGTGTATAATCACTTCTGTGGAAGATTCAGGTTTTAGGGAGCAATGCAAGGCTCCCTATAATGCTTTGCTAAGAGCACTATAAATGCCTTTCTGCATGTCCAGGTACTAGAATAAATTCCTGACATTGTTTACAAATAGCCCAGTGACCATGTTAAAGGGTAGAGACGACCTATAGATAGAGTATGAAGAATTTCTTTTCAAAAGGTAGTTCCCCTTTTCAAGTGTGGGAGGAGTTTTCTATGAAGATTAGCCTTGAGTGTGGGCTAATTTGCCTTTCAACCTTGCTGCATACAGAACTATATGATAATTTATTAGGTTTATAATGGTCTAGTATTTTTAGTTCAGGATTAAGAAGAGAAATAGGAATGAATTCATAGAAAAGAGATAAAGGAAAATGTGAGTGTTTGATTTAAATGAAATGGAGACCAGTTTTTAGTATGAAATTTCTCATACCCGAAGAGAAAAGATAGAGGCAGCTAGGTGATGCAGTGAATAGAGCACTGTCCCTGGAGTCAGGAGAACCTGAGTTCAAATCTGGTTTTAGATACATCACACTTATTAACTATGTGACCTTGAGCAAGTCACTTAACTTTAATTGCCTTGCTTTGATCCCTCCAGAATTATTTTAAAAGCAAAAGAGGAAAGATAGAGAACCCTTTTCCATTTGCATCCACACTTCTTACTTCAAAACTTTCATGGCTTCACTCAATATTATTTATTCCCAATGACTCTAGAGACACGGAGTCAGCATTTGATAAGTTTCAATGAGTAATTGGGGAAGCTTTGTGGTGTTCCTAGAGTTGAGATTACAAAACGGTTTGGTTATACACTTGGAGAGCAGAGTAAAACTGAAAAACTCCAAGCCGAAAGGGCATAGGAATTAACTCCAAATTGCAAGGTATGTAAATACAATTTTTCCATCTTTATACCAATTCAGATAAGGATAAGATTCAATCATTATCACCTCTCTTCACTATTTAACCATCTACCGTAATAGGTCTTTCTTGTTTCTCTTTTATGTGAGATAATTTCCCCCATTTATCCTCTCCTTTCCCCTTTTCCCCAGGGCATCCTTTATACCTCATTTTTTCATTATCCCAAAATAACTAAATCATTTGCAATTTTTTTTTGTGCAGAGTGCTTCTAACTTCTCTAATAATGATAAAGTTCTTAGACATTATCTGTATCATCGTCTCGTATAGAAAGGTAGAAAGTTTCAACCTATTGATTCCCTTATGCTTTCTCCTTCAAGTTTGCCATTTTATGCTTTACTTGAATCTGGCATGGGGAAGTCAGATTTTCTATTTGGGTCTAGTCTTTTCCTTAAGAATGCATGAAAGCTACCTATTTCTTAAATATCCTTTCCTCTCCCTCTAGAATGCTTGCACTAAGTTTTGTTGCGTAGGTTATTCTTGCCTGAAGTTGTAGCTCTTTTGCCTTCTAGAATGTCATATTGCAAATTGTCACTCTTTTAACATGGAAACAGATACATCTGTGATATTGCCATTGGTTCCATGATATGGCTAGCTTTATTTTTGGATTCCTGAAGTATTTTGCCTTTGACCTGGTAGTTCTGGAATTTCGCTGGAATATCCCTGGAACTTTTCATTTTGAGATATCTCAGGAGGTGAATGTTAGATTCATCCAATTTCTTCTTTACCTAATAGTTCTTGATTACCATGGAAATTTTTCATGATAATTTCTTGAAATATGATGTGCATGTTCTGTCTTTGGCCATAACTTTCACACATTCCAGTAATGCTACGATTATCTATCCAAAATATATTAGTTGTTAGTTGTTTTTCTGATGAAATGATTCATATTACTTCTATTTTTTCATTCTTGTGATTGTTTCACTTTTTCTGGGTGTCATCTAAGGTCATTAGTTTACAGTTGCCCGATTCCAATTTGTAAGGCATCATTTTCCTTGTAACTCTTTTTTCCACTTGGCTAAATCTGTTTTTAAGCTCTTATATTCTTCCATATTTTTGTTTCCTTTTTTATCAAGACATTAACTGATTTCTTTCATTATTTTCTTTCTTTGCTCTCATCACTTTACTTACTATTTCCTTTATCCTTTATTTATTGAGAATAAATTTTAGCTTTTCCAGGAATTCATGTTGAGCTTCTATTTTATCCACAGGCATTTTTTGTCTTTGAAGCTTTGCTTGTAGCTGTTATGAATTCATTACATTTTTCTGAATTTATTCGTTTTTCCTCCATGTCACCACAGCAGATTTTTATTGTCAGGTCTTTGTTATTGTTGTTTGCTAATTATTCCTGACTTTCTTTTGATTTCTAACTATACCTTAAATTAGGCCTCTAATCCCTGTGTGGAGACGGGGTGTGAATAATATCTCTATCTTCAGGGTTTTTACCCATTGCTATTTTTAGAGGCAGTTCTAGGTATTTCATAATTTTGGGTGCTTCCAAGATGATGTGACCAGGGAAGAAATATAATAACTATTCTTCTGATCACTTCCTGAAGCAAGAGATCTTGATCTTCAAGAGTCCTGCTCCCCATGGATCACAAGCAATAATGCTATTCAGGGACCCTAATCCTTCATGTCTAAAAGAATTCACTTTTCTCCAGCCTTGAATTGTAACCCAGAATTTGGCTTTAGGCAGGAGCTGGCAAACCATGTCTGGTCCTGTCCCCAGTGCTAGTACAGAGAGAGATCCCAAATAAATTGCTTCTGACAACTTGCATTATTCCTTCACAATCTTTGGCTTGAGAGCTCTATATCTGCTGCTACTGCTCTTGGCAGGAACATATCCCACCATTAGTGTTGAATCCACACGATCTCCAGGCCAGTTTTTACTCTGAGCCACAGACCTATCCTTCTGATCTTTTAGGTTGACTTGATCTTGAAAAATGTCTCATTCTGACCTTTAATATTTTGCTCTATTATTTTCAAATTTGATTTGAAATATCATTTTTAAATTACTTAAAAGAAATCAGTTGTATTCTGTGATTGAAGCTTTCAAGTTTCCTTCTATTTTCCTATAGTCATGCAAGTCTCCTTACATTTTATTCAATAAAATGGGCACATTTGTCATACCAGTATACAGAGAAACTGAAATATGAGACTAATTCCTTCAAAAAGTTTTGTGACTATTACAATAATAGGGAGCAGAGCTAAGATGGCAGAGTAAAGACATGCTTGTGTTGTCTCCCCAAACCCCTCCAGATACCTCTAAAATGTCTCTAAAGAAATTGTAGAACTGCAAAACTCACAAAATAATCTTCAGCCCAAGACAGTAGACTGTGTCTATCACATCGGGCTGGTAGTGAAGTGGAAGAGAGTGCACCCATTGTGGACTGGACCCACACAGACAAGGTCGGAGCAGACCTCAAGGGACTGTATCATTGGCAGCTGTGGCAGTTTCCAGACTTCTGAACCCATAAACGTCAAAGACAATATAGAAGGTCAGTGGCAAAACTCTGATCTGGCTGGGGTCCAGCTCTGGGGCAGAGGAGGAAGGGGCACCAGTGCCAGTGCATGCAGCAGCTGCATTCACAGACAGTGGGGGATTGTGCAGTTGATACAAAACCCCTGAAGCCTGGGACAATATACTCACCCTGCCCATACCCCCACTGGAAGCAGAGTCCCAACTTCACAAACAGAAGTTTAATATTTGGCTGGGATCATGAGCAAACGGTGTAAAAAGGAAACCTCAGACTAAAGAATCTTACTTTGGTAACAAAGAACATCAAAACATACAACCAGAAGAAAACCAAGTCAAAGCTTCTATGTCAAAAGTCTCCAAGAAAAAATACTAAATGGTCTCAGTCCATGGAAGATCTCAAAAGGGATTTTGAAAATCAAGTAAGGGAATTATGGGAAAAATTATGAAGAGAAATGAAAGTGATACAACAAAATCATGAAAAAGGAGTCAACTGCTTGCTAAAAGAGACACACAAAAAAATATTGAAGTAAATAACACTTTTAAAAATAGACTAACCCAAATGGCCAAATGGGTCCAAAGAGTTAATGAGGAGAAGAATCTCTTAAAAAGCAGAATTGGTCAAATGGAAAAGGAGGTCCAGAATGTCACTGAAGAAATTAATTCCTTCAAAATTAGAATGGAGCAAATGAAAACTAATAATTTTATGAAGAAACAAGAAATTATAAAACAAACCAAAATACTGAAAAATATTGAAGACAATTTGAAATATTCCATAGGAAAAACAACTGACCTGGAAAACAGATCCAGGAGACAGAATTTAAAAATTATTGTACCACCTGAAAATCATGATTAAAAAATCTTAGATATTATATTTCAAGAAAACGTGCCCTGATATTCTAGAACCAGAGGGTAAAATAGAAATGGAAAGAATCCATCGACAGCCTCTTCAAAAAGATAACAAAAGAAAAATTCCTAGGAATATTGTAGCCAAATCCCAGAGGTCCCAGGTAAAGGAAAAAAAATTTCAAATGGTGAGAAAAAAATAATTTGAGTATTGCGGAAATAAAATCAGGATAATACAAGATCTAGGCGCTTCTACTTTAAGAGATGAAAGGGTTTGGAATATGGTATTCCAGAGGTCAGAAGAGGTAGTATTAGAACCAAGAATCACCTACACAGCAAAACTGAGTATAATAATTCATGGGAAAAAATGGAATTTCAATGAATTAGATGACTTCCAAACATTCTTCCTGAAAAGACCAGAGCTGAATAGAAATTTTAGCTTTCAGATAAAAGCATCAAAAGAAGCATGAAAAGGTAAACAGGAAAGGGGAGTCATAAGGGACTCATTAAAGTTGAACTGTTAAATTCCTACATAGAAAGATGATATTTGTGACGCATGAAAACTTGCTTAATATCAGGGTTCTTGGACGGAATGATACATAGATAGACAGACATAGATAGATAGATAGATAGATAGATAGATAGACAGACAGATGAAGGGATGATATCTAAACAATTAAAATTAATGGATGAGAGAGGAATATATGGAGAGAAAGAGAAAGCCGGAGTGGGGGAAACTATCTCACATAGAAGAAGCAAAAAAAAAGATTTCACAATGGAGGGGAGGGGGGTGAGAGAGAATGAATGAACGAACCTTACTCTCGTCAGATTTGGCTTAAGGAGGGAATACTATACACACTCAATTGGGTATCTTACCCTACAGGAAAATAAGGAGGAAGGGTATGGGGGATGATAGAAGGGAGAGCAGATTGGGGAAGGAAGTAGTCAGAAGCAAACACTTTTGAAAAGGGATAAAGTCAAAGTAGAAAATAGAATAAGTAGGGGAGTGGGATAAGATGGTGGAGTTGGAAGAAGGAAGAGAATTTGAAATTCAAAGTTTTAAAAACAATCATTACAAAGTGTATTTACATGCAACTGGGAAATAAGATATATAGGTAATATGATATAAACATCTCTCATGCCCTACAAGAACGTAAGAGGGAAGAGGATGGGGTGGGGTGGGGGGAATCACATAAAATTCATATGGGGACATATCACATATTTTTATGACATAAAAAGGAGGTCAGATTGGAGGAAGTAGTATTCAGAATGCATGCAATATCTGGGTGGGGGAGGGGAGAAATGAGGAGAAAATATGGAACCTAAAATCTTGTGGAAATGAATGTTGAAAACAGTTTTTTTTAACGAAAAAATAATAATTTCAATAATATATGGTATTTATAAGGGAAGCATTCAATTCATCTCAAACACTAAAAATAATTGCAAATAAACATGTAAAAGAATGTTTGGCCTTTGAAAAAGCATTGCACACGTTTATAAAAATCCTCATTGTGGAAAATTAGATGCTGGCTGTGGGTTTCCCAAATTTTTTGGAATAACTTCTCCGATAGTATTGTGGACTAATGTAAAAACAATTAAATTCTCCACCTCTGCAACAGCCTCCTTCTTACGTTGGAAAAATACATGCTTTAAGATCTGCTTTCCTGCTCAGTAAACAGCTTTCCCCACTCAGTATTTTTTGAGGGTCTCACAGAACACTCACTTTTTTCTTTAACAAGACTCATTCCAAGCTCCAAAAGGGGATATGGATTGGTGAGGGAGGGAAATAAGTATTTATAAATCATCTCTTAAATAATAGGCCAGGTTAAGCACTTTAGGAATAGAAGCACTGACAGTTGTGTAGGGCTTATTATTTTTTGTTGGATGCCATAAGGTCACCTGAAATCTCAGGTCTTCTTTACCTTTGTATACATTTCCTTCCCCTTCCCTCACTCCTTGTAATCTCATTCCCCATGGTTTCTGTAGTGGGCAAGGGTGTACCTAATTTTCAGTCAATATGTCCCCATATTGAGGACTTCGGGTAAAGCCCCTTCCCTTTAACTGTGGAATCCTTGAGGGTACAGCCTGCCTTTTCTGTCTACCAAGAGAAATTGGAACAGAACTTGACAGATAGGAGGAACTTAATAATTGTTATCAGCTAAATGACTGAGGAGCACTCTACAAGGAGCCAGTGCTGAAAGAAAAAGCATATTGGGGGCAGTAAAAGGGTACAAAATGGGGCAGACATGGTTAGGCAGTACTTCTATTTAAAAAAAAAAATCAGATTTGATAGATTACAAGCTCAGTATCATAGACACTAATCATACTGTTCTCCAGGAATATTTATCCTATTCCTCTTTCCTGCAACATTCACTCTAAACAAAAATAGCAAATAATGGATTTTGATAGATAATATTTCTCCATATCTGGCCGCAATCAAATCCTACGTGTAGCTCCCAGACACTATTGATTCATGCTGTCTCTTCTTTCCTGTTTTCTGTTACACCTCAGAATGTGATGAAAATAGCTACACCAAACTTCTTGGAAACGATATGACCAAAAATTGCTCTACATATTCACTAATCATTCCAATGCACTCCTAGAACAAGAAATCCATTTCAGGGTAATACTCCATTATATCTACTGTATTCTCCAATAAAAAATATAAACTGAAGGAAAGAAAGACTCTTTGTTTTAGTATTAGTATTTTCATATTTAGCCCAAGCACTGGAAGTTTCTGAGGGCTAAACTAATTTTTTTTGTCTTTAAGTTCAATTTTTTATTCAACATGGGTCAGATAATGAAATTTTGAACTACACTAAGTAAGTAAGCTTTCAGATTGAAGGAACCGTTTTAATTCAGTACTGTACCCTTAGACTACATCTTCAGTACTCTTTTGGTCTGGGGATCCAAACTCCAAGAAAATCATTGACAAACTGGAAAGGACAAAAAAGGATGTACCTGAAGGATGAAGAGTCTTCAGTTAATGTTATGTAAGTATTTGTTGAGGGAGTTGGAAAAGGATCTATAAATCAGAGTGATAACTGCTAAACAGCAAAGCATTTCTTCTGCCAGGATGGGGATGAAGAGGACTAACGGAAAAATTATGCTACCGGCTCCGCCAAGATGAAAAGGAGGCCACGGGGGCACTTTTAACCTTACCAATGTCCAGTCTTGAAAGTCAGTGTCAAGGCCGAAGAGAATCCCACAGCCAAGGAAGTGAAAGCATTGACTATGAAAGAAAAATATGAGCTACGCAGTTGACCAAGACACAAGGTGGAGATCAAGAGTGAGGACAAGAGAGTGAAACTGGTGTAAAAACGTGATGGCTAAGACCACCTTAGGCACACAGGCACTGTTCTCTATCCTGTACAACGGGCTGTTGCTGTCCAAAGGGGACCCTGTTCTAAAACAAGCGCAGAGAAAAGATTAATGTGGGAGACTGAAAAGTCGAAAGTTTGAATATGAAGTGGAGGTGGAGACATCACCGGGATCGAGGACGTAAAGAGAGGAAAAAGATACCGCAGGAGGGGAAGAGACAGGAAGAAGGATTTTCTGAAAACATCCAGGAGCTGGGGAGCAGCCCCACACCATTACTGCACCTAGAACTCCATTTCCTTGGATCTCAGGGAGGCTTAGCGAGCACGTTCCCACTGCACTTCCGCGCCCTCCTTCCGAGACCTGGCTACCTGTCTGAAGCCCGAGCCAAGGAGAAGCAAGTCGCTCATCCGGTTCTTCCCCAGTCGGGGTATCCAGATCTTTGGCTGCGGGGTTCTGATCGCCCTTGCCACCGACGTTCAGGGCTTGGCATCGGGAAAGCGAAAAGCGCAGCCGTGGCCCCCTCTTCCCGTGGGCGGAGGCAGCAGCGTCTCTTGTGCCTTGATCCTCGGTCGCCCGGGCCTGCGGGGCCGGGGGCAGTGCGGCTGGCGCCTGGCTGTCCCCAGCATTCAGAGCCTCTGCACAAGGGGGCATCTGGCTGGGGTCCGCGGTTGGGACTGGCTCCAGCGGGGTGCAAGGGCCACTGGTGCCCTGCTCGTCCTCTCCCAGTTGCTCTCCGCCCAAGCCCTCCAGCAGGTCATCCAGATCCAGCACTGCCCGATAAACTTCACAAGATGGAGACCCATCCCCTTGGACCTCAGGGAGGCTTAGCGAGCACGTTTCCACAGCACTTCCGCGCCCTGCTTCCGAGACCT
>CM053773.1:247670106-247696607 GCA_028658325.1 Potorous gilbertii
GGCGGAGGCAGCAGCGCCTCTTGTGCCTTGATCCTCTGCCGCCCGGGCCCGCGGGGCCGGGGGCAGTGCAGCGGGCGCCTCGTGGGCCCCGACAGGCAGTGCCTCCGCACAAGTGTGCATGTGGCTGGGGACCGCGGTTGGGACTGGCTCCAGCGGGGTGCAAGGGCCACCGGTGCCCTGCTCGTCCTCTCCCAGTTGTCCTCCGCCCAATACTTCCAGGAGGTCATCTAACACAGAGCGATAATGTTCTTGGGTTTTGACCTGTTATCTCAGAGGTGTTTTTATTTGCATATCTCTAATCAATAATAATTTAGAAAATTTTTTTAAATGAATATATTGAATCGTGTTTTCTTCCTCTGAAAATCTCTTGGTCATATCTTTCACCATTTACCAATTGAGGAATGACTTGTAGTCTTGTACATTTGTCTCATTTCTCTGTATATTTTAGTAAAGAGGCCTTTATCACACACAGTAGTTGTTAAATTTTTTTTCTATTTTTCTCATTCTTTCCTAAACTCGTTTGTATTTTTTTTTTACAAAACTCTTCATTTCAGCGTAATCAATATTATGCATTTTTAAATTCATAATGTGTTCTGTGTCTTGCTTATTCAATAGTTCTTCTTTTTTCATAAATCCTAGAAATATACTATTCCTTACTCCAGTAATTTACTTATGATATTAATCTTTGCACCTAGATCCTGTATTTATTTGGACTTCATTCTTTTGTACATTGTCAGGCACTGGTCTATTCCTAGTTTCCTCCACAGTGTTATCCACTTTTCCCATCAATTTTTGTGGAACTGTTTGTTCTTATCCCAGAAACTGGGATCCTTTGGTTTATCAGACAGGACTTTGTTATATTCATTGACTACTCTGTCTTGGATGTCTAACATATTCCTCTCGTCTACGCCTTTGTATTTTAGCCAGTACCAAGTAGTTTTAATAATTGCTGGTTTATAATACAACTTGGCATCTGGCAGAGCTAGGCCAACTTCGCTAGCCTTTCTTTGTATTAGTTCCCTTGATATTCTGGATCTTTTGTTATTCCAGATAAATTTTGATATTATGTTTTTCTACCTGTACAAAATAATTATCTGATAGTTTGATTGGTATGGCACTGAATAAGTAAATTAATTTAGATAGTATTGTCATTTTTTTATATTGACTCGGCCCATCCTCCATCAACTGATGTTTTTCCACTTACTTAGATCTGACTTTATTTGTGTGAAATGTGTTTTGTAATTGTGTTCACAAAGTCCCTGGATTTTTTTTTTGGCAGGCAGACTTGCAAATATTTTACAGTGTCTACCGTAGCTCTAAACGGAATTTCTCTTTCTATCTCTTGCTGTTAGGCTTTGTTACTAATATAGATATACAGAATATTGTTTGTGTTTATTTTCTAACCTGCACCTTTTCCAAAGTTATTTATTATTTCAAGTCGTTTTTCACTTGATTCACTGAGATTTTCAAAGCAAATCATGTTATTATCTGCAAAGACTGATAACTTAGTTTTTTCTTTACCTATCCTAATTCCTTAAATTCCTTTTTCTTCTCTTATTGCTACAGCTAACATTTCTGGTGCCATATAGTGGTGATAAGGGACCTCCTTTTTCCAACCCTGATCTTATTGGTAATGCTTCTAGCTTATTTTCGTTGCATATAATGCTTGCTGAAAGTTTTAGGTAGATACTGCTTATTATTTCATGGAAAGTTCCCTTTTTTCTTACATTCTCCAGTGTTTTCGATAGGAACGGATATTGTATTTTGTCAAAAGCTTTTTCTGCATCTATTGGGATAATCATATATTTTCTGAGAGTTTTGTTGTTGATATGATCAATAATGTTAATAATTTTCCTAATGCTGAACCAGCCCTGCATTCCTGGTATAAATCCTGCCTGATCACAATGCATTATTCTCATGATTAGTTGCTGTATTCTTTTTTGTTAAAATTTTATTTAAAATTTTTGCATTTATATTCATTGGAGAAATTGGTCTATAATTTTCCTTCTCTCTTTTGGCTCTTCCTGGTTTAGTTATGAAAATCATATTTATATCAGAAAAAGAATTTGCAAGCACTCCTTCTTCCTTAATTTTCCAAATAATCTATGTAGTAGTGGAGTTAACTGTTCTTTAAATATTCGATTGAATTCACTTGTGAATCCATCCGGCTCTGGTGTTTTTTTCCTAGGAAGCTCATCGATGGCTTGTTCAATTTCTTTTTCTGAGATAGGGTTATTTAAGTATTCAACCTCATCTTCTGTTGGTCTGGGCAATTTTTGTCTTCTAAAATAATCATTTATCTCATTTAGGTTGTCGAATTTATGGGCGTACAGTTGGACAAAATAATTTCTTCTTATTATTTTAATTTCCTCCTCATTGGTGGTGAGTTCGCCCTTTTCATTTTTGATATTAATAATTTGATTTTCTTCTTTCTTTTTTTAAATCATATTAACTAAAAGTTTATCAATTTTTTTGGTTTATTCATAAAACTAACTCCTACCTTTGTTTATTCGTTTCATAATTTCCTTAATTTCAATTTTATTAAACTCTCCTTTGATTTTCTGTATTTCTGATTTGGTATTTATGTCAATTTTTTTTGACGTGTCAGTAGGAACCAAGCGACATATGCTAGGATCTATGCTTTTTATACTATTTTTCCTACTGACACGTCATGCCCTGGGCCATGGAAACCTAACAAGCCAGTGCAGAAGGGCAGAGATAGTTAAGGCATCTTTCTCATATCACACTGCAATAAAACACATATGTAATCAAAGGCCAGGGAAACACAAACCAAACATTAATAAGAAACAACACTCTGATCCTAAAGAATGAGTGGGTTAACCAACACATTATAGAAACAGCCACTAACTTCACTATATGTCGCTTGGTTCTCCTATGGTCACTTTCATCGTAGTTGGTATTAAATAATTTGCGACTTTACTGTTGGTCTAGCCTATAAACATGTTTCCTAGTCACTAAACCACCCATTTGTTAACCGACAAATCATTTTCCTCTGGAATAATATTATAAACTTTACCAAATTCTTCACTAAAATTTGAAGAAAACTCTTTTCTAACATAATTTGTATGATTTATCACTTAATAATGTTAGGTATATCATTTAATAAATGATATGTATATATACATAATATATATATGTATACATATATATAATTGTATATACATAAATGATATTTATATCATTTAATAACGTATAATTTATCATTAAACCTTGTCAAAAAAGAATATCATCTCAATAAGGCATGAATTCTTGCTGTGTAGTCATGTTTTGTCATCATAACTTCCTTCTCTGTTTGTTAACCATCCCTTTGACAACAATGAAGTGTTATTGATTAATTTGTATATACTTTATTGAATTAATAATTTCAAATAATCCATTAAAGGGAAAGATTAAATTGACCTTTGGCTAAAATTTGATTAGGCAAAGTTTGGATAAGGATAAAAGAAAATTTTTGCTTTAGGATTCAACATATAAACTTCACAAGTGTATGATGATGGAGGCATGAGAAAGCAATAGATTTTAAAGTTGGATAAAGGACAGCATTTATTGGGACAACTATTAAAACTAATGCAATGACATACTGAAGCAAGAGGACCAAAATAGAGTAACATTCCTTTGTTTTGAAGTTCTTTGTTCCTTGCACAACCCCATTTAATCCTTGAAGACAAGAGACTCAAAATAAGTATGTGAGAAAACTTTTACCCCACTAATTTCATTTCTCTACATACTGGCATACTCAGTTGACAAGTTGCTCAGATGCTAAGGTCAATTTATTACTGATCCATATGAAGGAAATCCTTTTGGAAAACAGGCTCCATGCTGGACTTGGCTAGAGGTAGTAAGAGGCTTATGACTATTCTTTTGACCATTCAAAGGTCATCAGGTCCAAAACTCATCAAATATGTGTCCTTTACTCAATCATTTAAGATCAAGAAAGAATAGAAACCAAGAGATGAAAAAAAGGATAGCAGTAGTGAATTGATGGCCGCATGATAATGGTTTAGGGAAATAAAGCAACTGAGAAAGACATTTGCTGCTACCTATTCTCCCTAAACGACTATAGGAGGTTTATCTCATAAAATAGTCTGAAAGAGTGAGTTCATTTGTTTGAAAATTTATTATCTATCCTCATTTATGACTCAGAAGCCATTAAAAGCTATTGCATCACCATGAAGGGAACTGATGGGAAATGAGGATAGTTTCACTCTGTTTTCTGAAACACGGAAGAAAGTTTCTACTTCATCACTCACTTTTGGAAGTGGGTTTACAAGCTTCCATGTGCAATGGCAAAAGGCAAAAGATATTTCACATTTTGTAAGAAGTTGGCTACCATTGGCCAATGCCTCCAACTACCCACAGATATTAACGTTATTCCTCTATAAAAATGTGTTTCACTCTCCAAAATTGACCTCCATTCTGTTTTTTATTCGTATCTTTACTCCTTCTGTCTTTATTTATATCTTTTCTTCAGTGACAAGGGAAATTCAGTACATCCTCTGAAGATGAACATAAAAAATCAACCCTTCTAAGAAGCCAGCTGTTGGTCCTGCCAGTCATTGCCTTTTTCTCCCTCTTTAACTTTGCATGTAAGATGAGATAATACTGCTATTGTTCTGTGCAATACCCGTTTATCAGTCAAGGAAATCTATTGGGAAATGATTTCATCTTTTCCACACCTTTTTCTGGGTCTTCTTGAATTTGTAAGCCTTGGTCTTGCCACACAAGTCATACCTAAAATATTTGTTGTAGTTAGCTAAGTTAATAAAAATAAATTCTTTAGATCTCTGACTTTCCAACAAACCTGTTCAGTTAAGGAAGGCACAGTGCTAGATCATCCGGCTTTAAAGAATAATGTGATTTTCCTTTCCAAGTCTAATACCATCCCATAATCCCACCCCTTCTCTTTCTTCCATGACTTCTTTTATTACTTATCATTAATTCTGGCAGTCAAAAAGAATCTATTAATTTTTTAGTATGTCTGGCATTGTGCTAAACTATGGGGGTACAAATACAAACAAAAACATAGTCACTGTCATGAAGGATCTTGAATTTTATTGGAGAAAATATCAGCTGAAGAACTGAATGGTTTTAGGGGAGGAAATATTTGGATAGGGGCATGATATTTAATTTAGAGAATTTTTCTCCCAAAATGGAAGTTCCAGGAAGAACTCATCAATGGGGGAAAGGGATCATGGTAGCAAAGTTGTGAGTTAGATAAGACAGAGTTGGGTAGTATAGAAAGTAAGTGATGGCTGATATGATGTGTGTCTGAGGGGGAAAAAGAAACTCCACAAAACTTGTGCTTGTACTTAGAACATCTGAATTCAAATTCTAGTTTTGGATACAAACTTTCCATATCATATTGGATAATATCCTTTCTGTTTCTTGGACTTAGTATCCTCCTCTATATAGTGGGAGGTTTAGCAGAGTCTATTTTCCAGCTGTATATCTACAATTTGGATTCTTTGGAGAACTTTAAAGTTTCCTATCTTTCTGATATTCTGCAGCTCTATATCCTCTCTATTTCCTGTAATTCAGTGATTATCTCCAACCTGGCCCTTCTCCAGTGCTCAAGTTTCCTTTTTGACATTGACCTTATGGATATGAGTACTTCTTCTAGGATTAAATATTTCAGCTTCTCTATTATTTCTCAAGCTGTGACTCTGATATTGAGATTTTTTCTTAACTTCTCCAAACGGGCTACCTTCTTGTTCGTGGGTGTTTCCCTAGATCTCCTAGATGTGTGCCTTCCTGCCAGTGGTGAAGATTGCAGCTTTTCCATGACATCTCATGCAGTGACTCTGGTTCAGGCCTTCCCTCTAAATCCTCCACAGGGTCTCCTCAGTTTGTGTGAGGGGGCTTTCTCTAGATCTCTTGTGAGGTAGAAAGTTCACTTACATCTCTGATGTTTTATCCTTAAAAACCTCCAAGGTACCTTGGAATTTTGGGGATTCCTGAAAATAAAAAAAAATCAGGTAATGAGGATTCATAGACAGATGAATTTGCTGTCTCAGTGCACAAGCTATGCCTGTGCCCTTCTCTCAGGATCAGTAAAGAGTACCTGCCATTAAAGTCTTCCTCTGGTACTGAATAAGAGTGTGCATGTGTCTGTGTTGCTAATCATTGGGAATGGGAATTCTGTCACAAAATATTGGACTAAGTAAACTCCAAGGCCCCCTTAATCTCTCAGTTCTTGATGGTATCATCCTGTTCAAGCAGTAAGGGGAAAAGTAGGAGAGGTTATTTGAGAGCATTGTATAGTAGTTCTTCATAAAATATTACATTGACTCCTGACAATGAGGATTACATGGCAACCAATTCAAAAAAGGGGGAAATGTCAAGATCATAAGTCTTACAGTCTATCAGGGAAATTGCCATGATTGAATTTTTGATTTTTTTAAAATTTGAGGAATTTTTCATGAGCTTTAGTTATCACAGGTGATTGCTGAACCAAAGATACAGAGATTACTTTCCTAGAAAGGTACTTCTGCACCTTAGCGTCTTCTGGTCATTAAGGAGAGTCCAAAACAATATTGATGTATATTTTTTCCCTTGGATTAAGCGACTCAGCTGGAGAAGAGCCAGGCAGTTTGGTTCACAGAGTTCATCATGGACCAAGTCTTTCTGCCAGGACTGCAGTAAAAGGAGTGATCACTGTCAGTATCTAACAATAAGGATACTATGAGACAGTTCAGTCTGAAAATTTCTGAAACTTTATAGTTTCAGAACATCAATTGTTCTTGCGCCATTGTCCTTGTCTTTGATATGGGCCTTATCAATGTGATTGTGATTACTCAGGTGTGGCAAGCAGACTAGACCCTGGGCATCTACAGAAGAGTTAGTTTCTCAATCTGAACAGTTCCTTATCTGTCCTTGAGTAAGGCAGTTGACTTTGCTTTGATCCAAGCGGCTTCTTGATTTCCCCATGTTTGGAACTTTGGCTGATTTTCAGAGAGATGTCACTCCATGATCAGGAAATTATTTCTCAGTTGCTCTATTCCCCTCTCATGTGCCTGCTATTGTTGCTTCCAGGCTCTGTATACAGAATAGAGAACCTCCCCTGCTTCTACCAAAATAAATGTGTTATTTTTCAGAATGAAGACCTGATGACTGTTATCTTTTTATCCTTGTTCTCAGTTGAAGGGATCAGGGTAATGAGAACAGAAATGTTTGAAAGTCCTCCTAGTATGCCTGTAAGCCTTGTCAGTAAGTGTCTTTCTGTCTGTCGGTCCCTCATTTTCATTGTGATTATTAAAATAGTTCCTCATAGATGGAGCAAGTGGGCACATCCATGCAGACTGAGACAATGGGTGTTCTCCCCATTTTCTCCTCTCTGAATTCTTTCCATTCTTGTCAGTTTCCTATATATATGATTAACTTTCAAATGAGAACAGAGAAAACTTCTTTTCTCCACCGACCCCACCATACTATCCTTTAAAGGACTCATAGCCAGGAAGCCCAGTGGTGAGCATCATTTATCCCCCTGCTTCCCCTATGTTAATCTCATGTTAATACTTAAATATTGGAATTAATGAAAGTCCTTGGACCCCCAAAACCCTGGAACTAGGAATCAGTCAAAGTTCTTCAGTTCTGCCCCAAGTTATTTCTGTGAGTACACTGATATAGGGCAAAGAAATTCTCTAGCTCATGCACAATAAAAGTTCCCATATTTTCTCTTTACATTTGCCCATCACACAACTGAACACAATGTTTTAGAGAGTCATAGGATATAGTTCTTTAGTGAAGATATTATATTCCTCCCACTTGCCCTGTCAGTGGATAGCATCCCATCAGGTCCTCTTTCTCTTGTGGGTGTGTGAAATTATTACCTTCCTTCCTCTTTTTAATATTAGCTGAATGTTCATGATAGTCAGAGCAGACTAAAGAGCCACCACAAGACTGACTAGACCAGCCTGAGACTGAGTCTGAAACTATGGGCTCAGTAGACAAATGTTTAATAAGAAAAGGTAAGTGTGTGCAGGATATAGCTGTAAGAAGTGCTGAGTGAGAGATAGATATCTTTATGGAAGGTCTGGTATTGCTCAGTGATGTCGGGAGTATTCTGATTTTCTCCAGGTGATTTGAAAGAGACTTGTTTTTCTATCTCTAAGTCAGTTTTACTGACCTGGAGACATTAAAGTGAAGTGTGATCGGATTTTCTGTCTGAAATTTTAGCAAGCTATATTGATATTAGCGCTCAGGTCAGGCTTTAGTTTTGAACTTGGTACAGTATCACTAACATTTGTAGGTTTAACAAGCATGAACTATGTGTGTAGCAATACAAACTTCCACATAAGCCTCTATAAGTGTGTGCTGCTGTGATGGGATTCAGACAAAACAGCATCAAAAGGAAACTAAACAGATTAATAATAACAGTTGAACAGTTTATTCACTCTTCTCATCATGGGAGACAACTTATGAGATATATTTGATATTCTTTGGCAGAAGAGAATTATGTTCTCTTTTCCTGTATCTTATGTCAGCCAAATACTTCTGTATGTCTATTTTACCTTCTGCAGTTAAGTGTCAAATGACTCTGAATTATCTTGTTTCTCTTTTTATCTTTCTTCCCACTTATACATAAGATGTATTTATTTCTACATATTTTTATCTAAAAGAAAAATTCCTTTAATCAGTTGCACCATTGGTTACCTTTTAAATGCTTTAGTATGTTTCTTCTGATTCTTTTTTCTTTCTTAATTACACACTACCATGCCAAACTGGTGGTTTGGATAAGAAGTAAAAGATGGTTCTACTCTTCCTTAGTGAAACATTAAATAAACATTCTTTCCTAAGCCAAATGCTCTTTTAAACTCTGTGCAGTCCTTGAATTTTGTCTTGAGAATAGTGTTTCTTGGTGACGGGTGGGGTCTCCTTCTTGCCTGTCTGATTCTAATTCAGATGAAAATGAGTGAAGAATGAAAGAATGAAGACAGGATTTTACATTCTCAAAAAACCAAACAAATTAGGAAGTGACATCTAAAGACAGATTTGAAAGTTCTGTAGATGCTATCATGCTAAGTGAGGTAGTCAGGACTAAGCATTCTGTCATGCTCACTTTCTGCCTCCATGAAATAAGACCTAGATTTCCGTTCCAGGAGCCAAGATGGTGGAATGATTGGTAATTGCTATCTCCTTCCCCTTGTTGACCTTGTTGAGCCCAGAGAATATCTCTCTGGGAAATACCCTGGAACAATGAGAGAAACAGAAGGGGTAAACAAACTCTCAGTCTTGGAGGCAAGAAAGATCGTTAAGGAGGGTTTCTCTTGCTGTAGCCAAAGGCGACCAGTGTGGGATCAGAGCTGCCCAGATAGCCACACCTCAACTAACCTGGAGAAGATGGTGAAGCCAGCAACTGCCAAAACCAGCACCCCAGTGGAATCGGGAACACATTAGTGCAGACAGCAGAGAATGCCAATGCTCTAGCTGAGCAGAGGAGCCTGCAGAGTCCAGACCACCCCTCCCCCACACTTAATGAGCTAGCTCCGGGGAAACTTCGAGGAAACCCAAAAAGACCTAACCGGCTGCTGCTTTCAAACACTAGCCAGCTCAGCTCTAGGCAAACTGTAACATTTTAGTTTCTAGCTGAAACTAAAGCGACAGAGGCCACAACACACAAAGTCTCAAGTTTTAGGCACAAGAACTGTGAGACAGAGCTCCCTGTGCGATAGATGCAGAGATCTACCTTAAAAGCCAGAAAAAGGGTTATTGTCAGGAGTAAAAAGCAAAACAGAAAAAAAAGGCCATGGAATTTTTCTGTGGGAACAAGGACCAAAACACAGACCCAAGGAGGTTAACATTGAGACCGTACTTCCATGTGAAACCTCAGAAGGGAATATGAACTGGTCTGAAACAGAGTCTTCTTGGAAGAGCTCAGGAAGGATTTTAAATCCCAAATTAGAGAAATAAAAGAAAATTTGGCTAACGATTTTAAAAATATTAAAGAAAGGATTACTGAAAAGAAAGCTCCCTAAAAAGGAAAATTGGACAAATGGCAAAGGAAGTAAGAAACCTAACTGGTGGAACTAACTCCTTAAAAGGAACAATTGGACAGATGAAAAAGGGGATGCAAAAGTTAACTGAAGAAAACAATTTGATAAAAAATAGAATCCAGCAAGTAGAAGCTAATGACTCTATGAGACATCAAGAATCAATCAAACAGAATCTAAAGAATGAAAAGATAAAAGAAAATGTAAAGTATCGAACTGGAAAAACAACCGACCTGGAAAATAGATCCAGGAGAGAACATCTAAGGATTGTTGGTCTACCAGAATGCAATGATGAAAAAAAGAGCCTGGACAATATCATCATCCAAGCAATCAACAAGGAAAATTGCCCAGAAGTCCTAGACTTCTGGTAAAGTTGTCTAGGGTACTAATAGTAACCCTAGAGGGTAAAATAGTCATCGAAAGAATACACTATTAACCTCCTGAAAAGGGTCTCAAACTAAAAACACCAAAAAATATCGTTGCTAGATTCCAAAACTATCAAGTGACGGAGAAAATACCGCAGGCAGCCAGAAAGAAACAATTCAAATATCGAAGAGCTACAGTCAGAGTCACACAGGACCTTTCAGCTTCTCCATTAAAAGATCAAAGTAATTGGAATATGACATTCCGTAAGGCAAAGGAGCTGGGACTACAACCAAGGATAATTTACCCAGCAAATTTGAGTATAATATTTCAGGCAAGACGTGGACATTCAATGAAATAAGGGATTTCCAGACCTTCCTGATGAAAAGGGCAGAACTCAATAGAATATTTGGTCTTCAAACGCAGGTCTCAAGGGAGGCATAAAAAGGTAAACAGGGGAAAAAACTTGTTACACAACATGTGAAAATTGTTTACATCCCTATAAAGGGAAGATTCTTGAGAACTGTATATTTATTATGAAATGTAAAAGGGATAGACATAGACAGAGGGAATTGGTATAAATTAAATGATATGATGCTAAAAATTGTGATTTAAGAGTGTGAAGAGATTGTAATGGGAGATGTGAAAAGGAGGAGGCAGAAAAAAATAAATTCCATCACAGGAAAAGGCACAAGAATATATTACAGTAGAGGGAAAGAGGGGAGGTAGGTGAGCATTGTCTGTGATTTATGCTCATTTGATTTGGTTCAGGAAGAGAAAAACAAACAGTTAAGGACAGAAATCTAACTAGCTCTATAGGCAATAGGAGGGGGAGGGGGAAAGAAATGGGAGAGGTGGCTAAAAGGGAGAGAAAAAGTAATAAGGGAAAAGGGGATTGAAAGGAAGCAGGAAGGAAAAAAGGGAGGGATGACTGAGAGAAGCAGTGGTCAAAAATAAAAACTCCATCGTGCAGAGGAAGGGAGAAGGGAGAACTAAAAGTACAAACAAGGAAAAAGGTGATGGAGGAAAAGGCACAAACTATAATCATAACTGTAAATCTGAATGGGATGAACTCTCCCATAAAACAGAGATGGATAACAGAATGGATTAAAAACCATAATCTAGAAATATATTGTTTACAAGAAACGTATTTGAAATGGGAGATACATATAGAGTAAACGTAAAAGATTGGAGAAGAATATATTGTGCTTCAGATGATGTAGAAAAAGCAGGGGTAGCAATCCTAATTTCAGACAAAGAAAAAGCAGTAATAGAACTAATAAAAATAATAAGGAAAAAAACCATATCCTGCTAAAAGGCACCATAAGCAGTGAAGCAATTTCAATACTAAACATATATACTCCAAGTGGTACAACATCCAGATTCTTAGAGGTGATGGTAAGGGAGTTACAAGAAGAACTAGACAGAAAAACTATACTAGTGGGGGACCTCAAACTCCCCCTTTCTGAACTTGAGAAATCTAACCTCAAAATAAACAAGAAAGAAGTTAAGGAGGGGAATAGAACCCTGGATAAGATAGGTATGATAGATTTCTGGAGAAAATTAAATGGGGATTGAAAGGAATATATATTTTTCTCAAATTAGGGGTACATGGCACATATACAAAAATTGACCATGTACTACTGCATAAAAACCTCACAATCCAGTGCAGAAAGGTAGATAGTCAATGCATCCTTCTCACATTATAATGCAACAAAACTTATATGTAATTAAAGGCCATGGAAATATAAACCAAAAACTAATTGAAAACTAAATAATCTAATCCTAAAGAATGAGTGGGTTAAGCAACAAATTATAGAAACAGTTAACAACTTCTTTCAAGAGAATGACTATAAGGAGACAACCTGCCAAATTTTATGGGATACCGCAAAAGTAGTTCCTAGGGGAAGTTTTATATCTTTGAGTGTCTACATGAATAAAATAGAGAAATCAGAGTTCAATAAATTGGGTATGCAACTGAAAGAGCTCGAAAAAGAATAAATTGAAAATCCCCAAATAAATACCAAATTAGAAATACTGAAAACCAAAGGAGAGATTCATAAAATTGCAATTAAGAAAACTATCACACTAATAAATACAACTAGGAGTTGGTTCTATGAAAAAACCAATAAAATTGGTAAATCTTTGGTCAATTCGATTTAAAAAGAAAGAAGAAAACCAAATTACCATATCAAAACTGAAAAGTGTGAACACACCTCCAATGAGGAGGAAATTAAAACAATAATTAGAAATTACTTTCTCCAACTGTATGCCCACAAATTTTAAAATCTAAATGAGAGAAATAATTATTTTAAAAGATATAACTTGCCCAGATTAACAGAAGAGGAAGTTGAACACTTAAATTACTCCATCTATGAAAAATAAATTGAACAAACCATCAATGAACTCCCAAGGAAAAAATCTCCAGGGCCCTACGGATTCATAAATAAAATCAACCAAACATTTAAAGAACAGTTAATTCCAATACTGCATAGACAATTTGGGAAAATTTCAGAAGAAGAAATACTCCCAAATTCTTTTTATGATACAATTATGGTTTTTATAATTAAATCAGGAAGAGCCAAAACACAGAAAGACAATTATAGACTAATTTCTCTAATGAATAGAGATGCAAAAATTTTAAATAAAATTTTAGCAAAAGTAATACAGCAACAAATCATGAGAATAACGCATTATGATCAGGCAGGATTTATAGTAGAAATGTAGGGCTGGTTCAACATAAGGAAAATTTTCAACATTATTGATCATATCAACAACAAAACTCTCAGAAAACACATGATTATCTCAATAGATGCACAAAAAGCTTTCGACAAAATACAATATCCGTTCCTATCGAAAACACTGGAGAATGTAAGAAAAAATGGAACTTTCCATGAAATAATAAGCAGTATCTGCCTAAAACCTTCAGCAAGCATTATATGCAATGGAGATAAGCTAGATGCATTTCCAATAAGATCAGGGCTGAAAAAAAGATGTCCCTTATCACCATTATTATTCAGTATGGTACTAGAAATATTAGCTGCAGCAATAAGAGAAGAATAAGAAATTTAAGGAATTAGAATAGGTAAAGAAAAAACTAAGATATCAGTCTTTGCAGATGATATTATGATATACTTAGAGAATCTCAGTGAATCAAGTAAAAAACTTGATATAAATAATAATAAACAACTTTGGAAAAGGTGCAGGTTAGAAAATAAACCCACACAAATCTTCTGTATTTCTATATATTAGTAACAATGTCTAACAGCAAGAGATAGAAAGAGAAATTCCATTTATAGCTACAGTAGACACTGTAAAACATTTGGGAGTCTACATGTCAAAACAAACCCAGGGACTTTGTGAACACAATTACAAAACACATTTCACACAAATAAAGTCAGATCTAAGTAAGTGGAAAAACATCAGTTGATGGAGGGTGGGCCAAGTCAATATAATAAAAATGACAATTCTATCTAAATTAATTTACTTGCTTGGTGCGATATCAATCAAACTATCAGATAATATCTATTTTTTTGGTTTAGAATATCAAGGCAGCTGATGCAAAGAAAGGCCAGGGAAGGTGACCTAGCTCTACTAGATCTCAAATTGTATTATAAACCAGCAATTATCAAAATCACTTGGTACTAGCTAAGAAACAGAAGGGTAGACCAGTCGAATGGGTTAGGTACCCAAGACATGCAGTCAATGACTATAGTAATCTCCTGTTTGATAAACCCAAGGACCCCAGCTTCTGGGATAAGAAGAAACTGTTTGACAAAAATTTCTGGGAAAAGTGGATAACAGTGTGGCAGAAACTAGGCATAGACCAATGCCTGACACTGTACACAAGAATGAAGCCCAAATGAGTACATGATCTAAGTAAAAAAATTGACACTACAAATAAATTAGGGGAGCAAGGAATAGTGTCTTTAACAGATTTATGGAGAAGGGAAATTTTTTTTGGCTAAATAAGAGATAGAAAACATTATGAATTGCAAAATAGATAATTTTGATGACATTGACCTGAAAAATTTTTGCACAAATAGACTCAGTATAAACAAGATTAGAAGGGAAGCAGAAAACTGGAAAAAAAAAATTTTTGCAAGTGGTGTCTGTGGTAAAGGTCTCATTTCCAAAATATATAGGGAATTGAGTCAAATATACAAGAATACAAGTCATTCCCCAATTAACAAACGGTCAAAGGATATGAACAGGCAGTTCTCAGAAGAAGAAATCAAAGCTATCTATAATCACATGAAAAAATACTGTAAATCCCTGTTGATTAGAGAGATGCAAATCAAAACAACTCTGAGATATCACATCACACCTGTCAGATTGGCTAACATGACAAAACAGGATGATGACAAATGTTGGAGAAGATGTAGGAGAGGTGGAACACTAATTCATTGACAGTGGAACTGTGAGCTGAACTAGCCATTCTGGAGAGCAATTTGGAACTATGCCCAAAAGGCTACAAAAATGTGCATGCTCTTTGACTCAGTAATACCACTTCTATGACTGTATCCCCAAGAGATCATAAAAATGGGGAAGGGTCCCACATATACAAACATATTTATAGTAGCACTCTTTGTGGTGGCCAATACCTGGAAATCAAGGATATGCTCATCAATTGGGGAATGACTGAATAAATTGTTGTACATGAATGTAATGGAATACTATTGTGGTATAACAAAGGATCAACAGGAAGACTTCAGAGACACCTGAAAAGACTTATATGAAATGATGCTGAGAAAAAGGAGCAGAGCTTATAAAGAACTTTATACACAGAAACAACTACAGTGCGAGGATTGTTTTCCAGTAGACTTAGAACTTCATTGCAATGCCAGGACTTAAAGAAATTTCCAATGGTCTCTTAAGGCCAAATGTCTTCCATATTCAGAGAAAGAAGTCGATTGCAGAATGCAGCAGGTAATTTTCTTTTGTATTACCTTTTGGTTTGTTTTATGATTTCTTCCATTCATTTTAATTCTTCTCTGCAACATGACTGAAGTGAAAATGCATTTAATAGGAATGCATGTGTAGAACCTATATAAAATGGTATTCCATCTCAGGGAGGGAGAAGGAAGGTGTGGGGGAAGGAGGGGCAGGGAGGGAGAAAAATTCTAAGTTATATGGAAGTGATTGTAGAACACTGAAAACAAATAAAATAATAATAAAAAATAAAGTGAGTAAAATTCATGAACCATTGCCTTATTTTTTCAATGAACTGGGGAATCCCTCTGTTCAACTTTCTTAAGTGTTCATGTCATTACCCATTAACATATCTCTTGTTACTTTTGCATTACAGTTTTTTTTTGCTGTATCTAATCTTTCTCCCATAATACCAAAGGCCTTCTTTGATAAAGTACCATGTAGATCTTTTACATGACCTTGTACATACCAGAGGAAAAATGTCTACTTGTGAAATGAATGTGTGACTCAGGCAGGGAGAGATACATGAAAATTTAAAACCAATAGGTCTCACCATCTCAGGAATCACTAGAATGGAAGAGTATAGAAAGAAGGCACATGGGGAGGCTATTTTTAATACAAATTAAATGAGCTGAACAACTTTTGTAGTTCTTAGCTTTGACTCATACAGCCAGAAAAGTCTCCCTTATTAAAAGTATTCTTTTAAAATGTTTTGTAATGTTCCATGACACCTACTCACAAAGAAGTGGCTGCACAAAATTTATCAGCAGACCCTGCCTCAAGTGTTTGCTGTGGAGGAGATTAACAAGATTAATCTGTTGCCCAACATTTTCCTGGAATTCCACCTCTACAACACCTTCCACAGTGATGAGGACACCTTGGAGAACTCCTTGTGCTGGCTGTCTGGTCAGGGCCAGCTCATCCATAACTACAACTTCTGGGAGCAATACAAATCTGTGACTCTTATCGGAGGAGTTATATCAGCTCTCTCTATCCAGACGAGGGCCATTCTTGACCTCTGGTAGTTTACACAGGTGAGTAATATTGAAACTGGCCTATTCGATGTATTTGTATATCAAAATTAAAATTAAATTGCAGCAACAACAATTACTACCATTTAAGAAGGGCATTACATGTGTTCTTTTTTGATCCTCACTAGAAATCTATAAGGGTGGTATTCTTATCACCAACCTCCCCACATATTTTTATAGAGAAAGATATGAAGAATGAAAAAAAGTTATATTGTATGTCCAAGATCTTGTAACTAATAAGTTTCTGAGGCAGGATTTGTCATCAGGTTTTCTTGACATCAGTTTAACTCTCTAACCACTGCACTCTGCAGCTGCCTCAATCATCAAGGAAAGTGAACCTCTACTGGAATATAACCTAAGATGTAAGTCAAGAATAGAAATGAAGCCATTTAGTTTCAATTCCGTGAAAAGATATTCTTCACCATTACATAGATGAAGTCATGGCAGATTGAAGAAATTAAAAATTTATTCAGCATTACAGAATTCACTGATGCAAGCGTAGAAACTCCAACTTATGTTCCTGGGCTTCCAGTTGTATGATCAATCAATCTAGTACAACTCACTCTATGTGCTTCACCTTTCAAAGTCATTTAGTCCATTCATGTTAGGCCAAAATTACTGATAAAATACTATTTTATAAAAGGAAAACTGTGTATGAGCACTTCTGTGAAATGTCCAGGTTTCAGGGAGCAACATAAGCCTCCCTGTAATGCTTTGTTAAGAGCACTATAAGTGCCATTAAGAATGTGGAGATGCTACAATGAATTACTGGCATGACTCACAAATGACCCAGTGACTTTATTAAAGGATGAAAAGGATACATAGATATATGTAGTAGGAAGAAATTCTTTTCAGAAGGGAGTTCAGCTTTTCAAGTCTGGAATGAGCCTTCTATGAACATTGGCCTTGAAGGTGGGCTAATTTGACTTTCAACCTTCCTGCAAACAGAACTTTATGTTTATTTCTTAAGTATATAACTATCTACTTTTTTCTCAGCTCAGGATCAAAAAGAGAAATAGGGATGAAAATCGAACAAAGAAAAAGAAAAATGTGAACACTTGATTTAAATGAAATGGAGAGCAGTTTTTAGTACGGAATTTCTCATAAGAAAAAGAGGAAAGACAGAGAACTTCAATCCATTTCCGTTCACATCTCTTCTTTTTAAACTTTCAGTTTAAAATTTTTTTTTAATTTTTTAAATCTTTTTAAATTTTCAAATAAAATATTATTTATTCCCAATGACTCCAAGATACAGAGTTAGTATTTTCAAGGGTTCAATGAGTACCTGGGGAAGCTTTGTGGTCTTCCTCATGTTGGGATGACAGAAAGGTTTAGTTATACACTTGGAGACCAGGGTAAAACTGAAAAACCCCAAACTAATAAGACATAGGGATTAAATGTACAATGTGGGGTATGTAAATATATTCCTTCATATTTCCACCAGTTCAGATAAGAGCAATATTCTGTCCTTATTACATCTCCTCACTGTTTTACTATCCACTGTAATAGGTCTCTTGTCTCCTTTAGGTTAGATAATTTCCCCCATTTATCCTCTCCCTCTCCCTTTCTCCCAGGGAGTCCATTTATTTTATCCAAAATTTTTCATTATTGCAAAATAATCAACTCATTCAGAAACTATTTTCTACGCAAAATTCTTCTAATGGACCTAATAATGATAAAGTTCTTACAAGTTACCTGTATCATCTTCCCATATAGAAAGGCAAAAAAATTTAACCTTATTTATTCTCTTATGATATCTACTTCAAGTTTAGCACTTTATGCTTTACTTTTCAGTCTTTTATGTCGAGGTCAGATTTTCTGTTTGTGTCTGGTATTTTTCTTAGAAGTGTATGTAAGTTTTCTATTTCTTAAATATCCTTTTCCCTCACTCTACAATATTTACACACAGTTTTTGCTGTGTAGGTTATTCTTGGCTGCAGTCCTATCTTTTTGCCTCCTAAAATATCATATTGCAAATTGTTCACTCCCTTAACATGGAAACAGCTAAATCTTTGATATTGACATTGGTTCCATGATATTGCAAGGTTTATTTCTGGCTTCATGAAATATTTTCTCTCTGACCTGCTGGTTACGGGATTTTGCTATAATATTTCTTGAATTTTTCATTTTGTGATATCTGAGGAGGTGAGTAGTGGATTCATTCAGTTTTTTTAAACCGATCGTTCTTGATTATCAGGGAAATTTTCTATTATAATTTCTTGAAATATGATATTTAGCCTTTGTCTTTGATCATTACTTTCACGCAGTACACCGGTGCTTCAATTATCTATCCAAAATCTATTTTCCAGATCAGTTGCTTTTCTGATAAAATAATTCATATTCTCTTCTGTTTTTTCATTCTCTTCCTTTGTTTTATTTTTTCTGGGTGTCACCTAAAGTCGTTAGTTCACAGTTGCCCAATACTAATTTGTAAAGAATTATTTTATTTTCTGAGTTTTCTTTTGTAAGTCTTTTTTTTTTCATTTGGGCAATTCTGTTTTTAAGCTCTTATTTTCTTCCATATTTTTGTACTTCTTTTGCCAAGATATTAAATGGTTTCTTTCATTATTTCCTTTCCTCTCATCTCTTTGGTTATTTTTTCCTTTATCACTTTTATTTGATTTTGAAAATAAATTTTAGCTTTTCCAGGAATCCATGTTAACCTGCTATCTTCTCTACAGATTTTTTTTCTCCTTTCAAGTTTTGCTTCTAACTTTTATGAATTCATCATATTTTCTGAGTTTCTACCTTGTTCTTCCTTGTCACCATAGGAGATTTTTATGGTCAGATTCTTTTTGTTGTTGTTTTCCAATTATTCCAGCCTTTCTCTTGATTTCCAACTGTATCTTAAATTTGGTCTCTAATGAAGGTCTGGGGGCGGGGTGTGAATAATGTCTCAATCTTTAGGGTTGTTTTTCACATTGCTATTTCAAGAGGTAGTTCTAGGCATTTCAAAGTTTTTGGTACTTCCAAGATAGTGTAACCAGGAAAAAATGTAATCATTGGGCCTTTGATCACTTCCTGGAGCAAGAGATCCTGCTCTTCAGGACTCTCCCCCCCCCCCCCCGGTTTCACAAGCAATAATGCTCTTCAGGGATTCCCATACTTCATGACCAAAATCATTCACTTTTCTCTAGCCTTGAACTGTGACCCAGAATTGGGCTTTAGACAGGAATTGACAAACTGTGTCTTGTCCTGCCCTCACAGATTTCATAGAAAGAGATCTTAAGAAAATTCCTTCTGACCACTTGCTTTATTCCCCAACAGTCTCTGGATTGAGAGATGTATAACTGCTGCTGCTACTGTTGGCACCAACATATCCTATCATTGATGTTGCATTCACATAAGCTCCAGACCAGTTTTTACTATGTGCCACATGGTTACCTTGGCCTAGAAAAATATCTATCACCTTTTCCCCTGACTTCCATATATCTTAAAATTTTCCCACTTCATCTCCCTTCCTTCACCAAGACAACATGAAATCTGATATGGGCTCTACAGTACATTCCTATGAAATACATTTTTGCACTTGTCATGTTTCCTAGAAGAATTATAATAACCATGAGAAAGACAAACAAGAAAAACAGAACCAAAAAGAAAGCAGTCTGCTTCCCTGTGCATTACAACTGCATATCTCTTTCTCTGGGTGTGGATGGTATTTTTCATTTTGGGTCCCTGGGAATTGTCTTAGGTCCTTGTATGGCTGGAAAGGGCTAAGACTACCCAAATTAGTTATCATATACTGTGGCTGTTTCTGTGAACAATGTTCTCCTACATCTTCTCACTTCACTTAGCATTAGTTCATTTAAGTGTTTCCAGGATTTTCTGAAATCTGACTGTTCATCATTTCTTTTATAGCATCATAGTATTTCATTACATTGATATACCACAAGTTATCCAGTCATTCCCCAATTGATGGACATAACTTCAATTTCCAGTTCTTGGACATCACAAAAAGAGCTGCTATAAATATTTTGGTACACATGGATCGTTGTCCTGTTTTTATGATCTCATTGGAATATAGGCCCAGAAGCAGTGGTGCTGGGTTATAAGGGCATGCAATTTTTTATAGCCCTTTGGGCATAGTTCCAAATTGCTCTCCAGTGTGGTTAGATCAGCTCAAAGCTCCACCAACAATTGATTAGTGTTCTAACATTCCCACATATCCTCCAACATTTATCATTTCCCTGTTTTGTCATGTTCACCAATCTAATAGAGGTGATGTGGTACCTCAGAGTCATTTTGATTTTCATGTCTCTAATCAATAGTGATTTACAGCATTTTTATATGACTATAGATAGCTTTAATGTCTTCCTCAGAAACCTGCCTGTTCATATCCTTTGACCATTTATCAATTGGGGAATGACATATATTCTTATAAATTTGACACAGAGTTCTCTGTATTTTAGAAATGAGGTATTTAAGAGAAATACTAGTTGTGAAAAGTTTTTGCCAGTTTCCCTCATAGTCTTGGTTGCATTAGTTTTGTTTGTGTAAAAGCTTTCCAATTTAATGTAATCAAAATCATCCATTTTGCTTTTCATAATGTTCTCTATCTTACATTTAGTTTTTTTCCTTGTGCAATTTTAATTCCAGCTTTGCCTATTAAAGTAATTATTGATGTTGAAAAATATGGAGGAAGTGACATCGACATTAATTATAACAATTTCATACAGAAGTTTAATCATTTAAATCAAAACATCAACACAAATTATAACAATCTCATACAGAAGTCTAAACATTATATATCAAATGTCATGATTAGGAGACAGGGAAAGTCTGAAAACTAACATAGTCAGGAAGTACTTGCCAAGTGGAGGGATATGACAGCCAAGGGCAACATGGGTTTATAATATGCATTCATTAGCAAAGTTTTATGTGGAAAATGTTGGAAGATTATTTTTTAAAAGCATCTCCTAAGAAGACAGCAACAAAAAGTGGAAGGTCAAACCAATTTTAAAAAGATTTGACAGGAAACCAGGGGACTTGGTAGGATAATTTCAATAAAGAGAAAAAATGGAAAAAATCTGCAAAGGGTTTATATTTTTTCCAAAAAAAAATAATTTTTAAGAAAATAATGTAACCAACTTTGAGCTGGAACAGTTCAGCCCCAGATGTGCTTAGAGATGTTATTGAAACAGGACTAAAGAAAACAGAGAAGGGAAAATAATCTGGACTATAGCAAATTTATGTTGAGGCCCATGATGGCAGTAACACAATTCTGAAGGAATGACTTATTCATTCTCAAGACACATAAAGGAAGATAAGATATCAAAAATGTTAAAGAAAATCTCAGAATACATTACTACAGAAAAAGGAAGCTTGAAAGAGCATCACAGTAACTATCAACCCATATGCCTATGTTCTTAAGTATGAAGATTAAAGAAAATAGAACAATTGTTATAAGATTGAACTCTGTATTTAAATACACATTGGGAACATTTTTGAGGAGAGTATTAAAAAGGAAAATCAGGGTTTTGTAAGTGATATTCCATAGTAAATCCTATTTTTATTATTAGAAATTTAAACAAAAGAATGGTAGAACCTACTGTGAATATGTATTTGCAGTCAATGTTAAGTGATTCATTTTTAGAGCTAAATACTGCCTTAAAGGACTTATATTCAACCAATTATATTACACACACATAAAGTAACAAAAAAACCTCATTTAATTAAACTCTAACATTTATATCAATCAATGAGTAGAAAAGAAAGATGTAGGCTTGCCAAAGATGCTTATCACTGTCATAAAAGAATGATGGAAGTTAAATGATTAATTGTGTGATGCAGGATTGGAATTCAGGACTTCCTGATCCCAGGGTTAACACTCGATCCACTATATCACCTGGCTACCTCTAAATTATTTCTGGTAGCTTCTCTAGATTTTCCTGTTGACAAGTATAGCATTGTGGTAATTCCTACAGGTAAAACCTATAACATTTCAGAACCTCCTCTATAAAAGATTAGTCATTTTGATGAGATCAAGACGGGGGCCAAAACTATTCAGATGCCAACTTTTTATTGTACAGACTCTAATACTCAGTTGGTTGGTAAGCTTTCCCTCTCCCTCTCCCCCTCCCTCCCTCTCTCTCTTTCTGTCTCTCTCTCTCTCTCTCTCTCTCTCTCTCTCTCCCTCTGTTTCTGTCTCTGTCTCCACTTATCACATCATTGAGCATCTCTGTGAGGTACAGAGTTGGATGGCTAGTATTTAATTTTTATTGCTACTCATATCCTGCTGAATTGTGTGTGTTCATTCTTCATTGCCGAAGATGATCATGCCATCAGAGAAATGATGACATGACTTGCACTTGACTTTGTTTTGAGTGAGGGAGGGCTGTGAAGGTCACCAGCCTCACGTCTCCTCCAGAGCCAACTGAATTCAGTGACCTGATATTCCTCAGGATGACTGGAGATGACTCAGGATGCAGTGGGAGGCCTTGGACACTTTAGGCCAAAGTCTTTGCAGGTACTCACTTAGGGTGAGGCAACACCCATTCATTGAATAGGCCTGTTTAAGAAGTAGGCAGGGCATGGCTCCTTTAATGAGCTCAAGAAAAAGAAAGACATCAGGCTAGGTGGGAACCAGCAACAGTTACTATTGGTAATCACTCTAAAGCTAGAAACCCTTAGGCTGCAGATCATTGGAGTCCCAGTTTCAGAGTGCAGTAGGTGTAAGGTTTTGGGACAGGACAGGACAGGACAGGAAGAAAAGGAAAGTAAAGGAGGCAGTAAAACCCAAGTCAACTTGGTGTCTTTTGGCCATCTAAATTTACCTTCTTGGAAGAGCTGAATCCCTTTCAGATCTTGCCTATACTATATGTTTCCTGGAGAGAAGTTTAGGGCGTGACCTTTACTTTGTCCACAGCCCTCTTCTTCCTATGCTTCCTTTTCTCTAGCTATGTAATTAGCCACACCAAGTTAAAATAATTAGCTTACTTTGAAACTTGGGGGCAATATGACAGTACTCATGTCTACATCGTCCTCTCTTTTGTTGTTTTATGGCATTTATATAAGACGAATTGAGGTTGGTGAATAGTGGATAGAGAACTGGCCACAAGACCAAGAACATTTAATTCAAGCTCTCATGATAACAAGTTCAGACTTTGTTACCTTTGACACGTCTCTTAACTTCACAGTGTTCTAGGGAACTCTCTAACACTATATATTTCAGTGAAGGTGCCTAATTTTTGCCTATAACACTTAGATCACAGATCCAGTCCTTATGTCAGATGAAAGTTTAGGCACACACATATATATATGTATATGTATACATGTGTGTGTGTGATATATATCTATAATATATATATATATATATATATGTATATATATTTAACATAATAGCTATAGATCAACCTTCTCTTCCCCACCTTAGAAAAGTACTTAACATCTTGACAAGGTCAAACATTTGTTTCTCTGCTCTAATTAAAATATCTTGAACCTTCAGTTAACATCTGTTCTCCCTATAGCCCTCCCTGGATGCAGGAAACTTTTAGGTAAAAGAAGAGAATGGAGTATATTACAGTGTAGCCACTGGGCAGGCATGGGGTAAGTTGGGAAAAAAGTAAACCCTGTTTGAAACTTCTCTCAGTCTGAAGAGTTGAGTACAAATGGAAGCTTCAGTCTAAGATTTTTGTTGAGTGATACCTTCAGAGATCCAGTGATCCACCTCTCTCTTTCCCTTCTCTGCGGCATTTCTGCTCTTCTGTTGTTTGTTTTCTTTCAGTTATTGCTCTGTTAGGTCCATTACGTTTTAGTAATGCTGGGAACATGATCTCCCACCACATATTTTTTTTTCTTTTCACTCTAATCTGTCACAGAATACATGAATCTCTTTTAAAACTCAGGTATAAGTAAAGTCCTTCTACTCAGAGACTTTCATAGTTCAAATAATTGGATTTGTTTGTCCCTTTGAATGACAAATGCCACATTTCTAATCAATTCTCACATCCCTATTACATATCTATATATCCCCCAGGAAAAAGAGACTGAATCTTTTTATTTGAATATCTATACTGTGATGTAGAGTTATAGAACACTGCAGTATATAAAGAATTAAAGTTGAAATGACCTAAAGTCCAATGTGAGCATGAATAGACTGTGACACATTACTAAAAGAAATTATGAATGAGAAGCAGCATGAAAGATGTCATCAAATAAATGAATACATGAAAAAGAATGGCCAGCTGTGTGGGTAAGGGAAATTGATATATAATCTATATGTTCCATGGATTTCATGGGTTTTTGGCTGTCTCACTTTACTTTCTGTAAAATGGAGATAGTATCACTTCAAGGTGATGTGGGGATAAAATGAGCTATTTGTAAAGTGTTTTGTATACCTTTAAGCTAGCTATTACTACTACCACTTCTTTTATTGCTCTTATTGCAACCACTTGATTTCCTAGTTCTTTATTGTGTTGGTTATTTTCCTCTGGAAGTCCTTCAGTTTGTCAATGGACATTTCAAAATGTATTACTAAGAATTTAATTTTCAAATATGATTGTAACTTGTTTTAAAATCAGAGGGGAAAATGGACAAAAGTGTATGATGGTATATTCTTCAGTTTGTCAATGGACATTTTAAAATGTAGCACCAAGAATTTAATTGTCAGATATGATTGTGACTTATATTAAAATCAGAGGAGAAAATGGACAAAAGTGTATGATGGTATACTAGGAGAGAATTCTACTGTCATGTGTTGTGGCTCACCAATGGACACCATTTCTCTGGGGAAATGAGATCAGCAGTAAACTTAGGGAGTATAAATGTATAGGTAGTTCTAGTTTGAATTGGGATACAGCTTCTCATTAGTCCACAACCTTGATTCTCATGTATGCTATGTGTCTATGTTTAGACTCTGGAGTAGCACAAATTGTAATCCAGAAGCCATAAAAACCATATTATATGAAGCACAGTAAATACCTAGGAGGGGAAAAACCTAGAAGCCCAAAACTAAGTAGTACCATTTCTAACAACTTTGAGCCTTACCGCTGAACCTTTTCTAGCATATTTTCCTACCAAACTTTGTTTACCTCTATAACTAGTCCAGCGGAATAATCACATACCAGCAGTATATCTTCTGTCTGACTCACTTAAATGTAACTGACAGTTAAAAGCTGAAGTGGAATATGTAGAGTGACTAAACCTTTACTTATATCTCCTAATGCCACCAAATTCTTACAATAAGCCCAGCCCCTTACATGTGTATATACATACATAGAGATGTATATCCATACATCCATATGCATCTGTCTATCTGTCTGCCATACAATATATGTATATATAGAGTGTCACCAAAGGCTTAGGAGAGTTTACTAAAGCTTAAAATTGCACTAAGACTTTTGGGACACACTGTATATATGCATTTTTAAATGTTCAAATTATGCATCTAATTTTCAGGGGAGTAGTACTAACAGAAAATTAGTGACTAATTCCCCCTTTTCATTATTGGGAAATTTTTTTCATACACTACATACAGAATAAATAGCAATCCCAAACTTGTGGTATAGTAGAAAGAATGCTGGATTAAGAGGGCCTGGTACTCATATACTTGCTTTGTGATCTTTGGCAAGTCCTTTTACTTTTCTGTGCCTTAGTTTCATCATCTGTAAAATGATGTCAGTAGAATAGATGTTCCCCTAAGGTCCTTTCTAGCTCTCTATTGTCTTGTGTTTTTTTTAAGCAGCCTAGTACAGAAAAAAAAAACCACGTTGCAATCCCTTTAATGGGTGAAGAGATTACAAAAAAACACTATGTATTTAGTATTCTCTCATATCCTGTAAGGTAAATGAAAGGACACTCACAATTTTAGTTATCTTATGTTTACTCATAAATTCCTCCATTCTCCATAAATCTGCTAGATAAACTACTCCTTGTTCCCTTAATGTGTTTATTCTATCAGCCTTTATGCCGAGATTGTGTACTCATTTGGGCTTTATTCTGGTATACAGAATCAGGCATTGATTTATGCCCAGTTGCAGCCTTACTGTTTTCCAATTTACCTCGCAGTGTTTTGTCAAATAGTGAGTTTTTATCCCAGAAACTGGAATCTTTGGGTTCATCAAACAGTAGACTGCTTTTTCTTTCTTTTTTTTTTTAAATACAATTATTTAACTTTTTACATTCATTTTCACAAGATTTTGGGTTCCAAAATTTTCTCCCCATTTGT
>CM053773.1:247697107-247719783 GCA_028658325.1 Potorous gilbertii
GGGCTCTCTGCAATGGAAATCTCCTTCACTGTGTTTCTGCACGGCTTCCACTGTTCCAGGATTTGTCAGGAGTTCTTTTTACAGGAAATCTATGGGCTGTGGGTTCGGACCTAGCTTAGGTGAGTCTTTCTACTCTGCCATCTTGGCTCCGCCCCAGACTGTTTTTTCATTGACTGTCGTATCTCGTGTACCTCACCCAGTACCAAGTGGTTTTGATGTCTGCTTCTTTTTAATAAAATTGGAGATCTGGTATGGCCAATTCACCTTCCATAGTATTTCTTTTCATTAATTCCTTTGGTATTCTGGATGTTTTGTTCTTTCACACGAATTATGATATTATTTTTCTAGCTCTTCAAAATAATTTTTGATTATTTAAATGAATAAGTAAATCATTTTAGGCATCATTGTCATTATTTTTATATTAGCTCAGCATGCCCACTAGGAACAGATGTTTTTCAGTTATTTATATCTGACTTCATTTGTGTGAAAAGTGTTTTGTAATTGTGATCATATAGTTCCTGGGCTTCTTTTGCCAAGTAGACTCACAAATATTTAATAATGTCTACAGTAAGAGTAAATGAAACTTCTCCTTCTTCTTACAGTTGGACTTTATTAGTAATATACATGAAAAGTTTTTGATGAATGCAAGTATTTGATGAAGACAATCTGTGGTGCAGAGTGCTGGACTGACCATAGACATCCTTTTCACGTTAAATTTTCACATTCATCAAAAGTGCCGCCCCCTAAGGCAAAATGACTACCAGGAGAATTAATGTCAACAAATTAGAGCTCTTCTCTGACTGTGAACAGTTTGAAGCTAACTTCGAGGGAAAGTTGAGCCAACACACAGTTGTCAACAGTGGTGCAGAAAGGGACTGGGAAACTTTCAGAGATTTGGTTTACAGCACTACATTTGCTCATCTGGGTCAGAACGCTAACAAACACCATAACTGGTTTGATGAAAATGATGGGGAAAGTCAGAAACTGCTAAATGAAAACCGAGAACGCCACAGGATTTACCAGCAATATTGTTCATCCACCTCTAAGAAGGCAGTATTTAATTGCATCAAATGCAAAGCACAAACAAAGCTTGGAGAGATTCAGGATTCCTGACTCACTAAGAAGGCAGATGAAGTTCAGCTTTATATTAATAGTAACAATCCAAAATGCTCTTATGATTTCCTGAAAGTTATTTATGAACGAAAAATCTATGATGCATCATAACTGCTCAGTGCTGATGAAGTCACATTGATTAGTGATAAGAACATGATCCTACAGAGATGGGCTGAACACTTCCATAGTGTTCTCAACAAACCATCATCAACCAATTCTGAGGCCACTGACCATTTACCTCAGGTTGAAGTCAAACCCTCTATTGTAGGTAAACTTCCAAGTGAAGAAGAGATTTTGAGGGCCATTAGACTTCTTTCATGTGACAAAGCCCCTGGAGCTGATTCTATTACAGCTGAGATTTATAAGGTAGGGGGACAATTGTTATACAAAAGTTGACTGAAATTTTCGAGGTTATATGGCAACAGGAGACTATCCCTCAGGAGTTCAAGGATGCCTCCATTGTCCCTCTCTATAAAGGTAAAGTAGATTGCCCTGCAAAAATCACAGCAGGGCCTCTCTATTAGTCATTGATGGCAAAATTCTTGCTAGAGTCCTCTTTCATAGACTGCTCCTTCACCTGAAAGATGATCATATAATTGAGAGTCAGTGTGGCTTCAGAAAGGGCTGAGGAACAGTCGATATGGTATTTGCTGTCTGACAACTCCAGGAGAAATGCCAGGAACAGAAGAGATGTCTGAACACAACGTTTGTAGATCTGACCAAGGTCTTTGACAGGGCTAGTCGTGACGGCTTATGGAAAATTATGTCACAATTTGTTTGCCCATAGAAGTTCATCAGTATCTTATGTCAATTTCATAATAGCATGGACAGAGTGGACAATACTCTAGTGCCTTCTCAGTTACCAGTGGACTGAAACGGTGTGCTTGCTCCCATGCCTTTTAGCATGATATTTCCAGTCATGCTATCAAATGCTTTCAATGAGGATGAACACGGCATCGACATCAATTACGGTATTGATGATAAGTTCTTCAATTTGAAAAAGCTACAAGTCAAGACAAAAGTGGAGAGACTGTTGATGTATGATTTTCTGTTTGCAGATAATTGTGCACTTAATGCAGCCTCTGAAGCTCAGAAGCAGCAATGCAATTTAATATTGGCCTAAATAATTAACACTAGGAAAACAGGTGCTCCATCAGCCACCACCACACCATCCATACATGGAACTATTGATTACAACAAATGCAGAAGTTTTGAATGTTTATCTATGCTCAGTTTCTGCCATACTATTTTCCAGTTTTCCCAGCAGTTTTTGTCAATGAATTTTTATCCAAGATGCTGGTATCATTAAGTTTATCAAATAGTACACTGATATAATCATTGATTACTGTGTCTTGGGTATGGAACCTATTCCACTGATTTACCCTTCTATTTCCTAGTCAATACCAAGTGGTTTTGATAATTGCTGCTTCCTAATAGAATTTGATAACTGGTGGGGATAGGCCACATTCCCTAGCATTTATTTTTATTAATTCCCTTTACATTTTGGACCTTTTGTTCCTCTACATGAATTTAGATATTATTTTTCCTAGCTTTATGAAATAATTTTTGGTAGTTTGATCGGTATGGCACTGAGAAAGTAAATTAATTTAGGTAGAATTATGATTTTTACTATATTAGCTCTGCCTACACACCAGCAATGATGTTTTTCCAATTATTTAGATAGGAATTTATGTGTAGAAAAAGTGTTTTGTAATTGTTTTCATATAGTCCCTGTGTTGGTTTTGGCAAGTAGAATCCCAAATATTTTACAGCATCTACAGTAACTTTTAATGGAATTTCTCTTTCTCTCTCTTGCTTTTGTGCTTTGATAGCAATACATAGGAATGTCGATTATTTGTGTGGGTTTGTTTAATATGTTTCTACTTTTCTAAAGTTGTTTTTATTTTCAATATCATCATATCTATGTTCTCTAAGAATATAATCATATCTTCTTCAAAGAGCAATAGCAATTTCTTCTTTGACTATTCTAATTTCTTCAATTTTGTTTTCTTCTCTCATTGCTAAAGCTAATATTTCCAGCACCAATATTGAGTAACAGTGGTGATATTGGACATCCTCTTTTTACTCCTGTTCCTATTGGAAATTTATCTGACTTATCCTTATTACATATAATGCCTGCTGAAGGTTTTAGATAAATTCTACTTATTATGTTTAGGAAGGTTTCATTTATTCCTACATTCTCTGAGGTTGTTAATAGGAAATTATTATTGTATTTTGTCAAAAGTTTTTCTATATCTATTGAAATAATCATATGGATTCTGTTAGTTTTGCTGTTGATGTGATCAATTATGGTGATGCTTTTCCTAATATTGAACCAGCCCTGTATTCCTGGCATAAATCCTACTTGATCAAAGTGTATTATTCTTATGATAAGTTGCAATAATCTTTTTCCTATCATTTTATTTAAAAGTTTTGCGTCTATATTCACTAGGGAAATTGGTTTATAATTTTCTTTCACTGTTTTAGTTCTTCCTGGTTTAGGTGTCAATACCTTATTTGCACCATAAAAAAATTTGGTAGGACTCCTTCTTAGCCAGTTTTCCCAAATACTCTACATAGTGTTGGAGGTGATTGTTCTTTAAATCTTTGATAGAATTCACTAGAAAACTTATTGGGAGCTGGAGATTTTTTCCTGAGAGTTCACTGATGGCTTGTTCAATTTCTTTTTGTGAGAAGGAGTTTTTTAAGTGTTTAACTTCCTCTTCTGTTAATCTCAGCAATTTATATATTTTTGTAAATATTCATCAGTTTCTCTAAGATTGTCAACTTTATGGGCATACACTTGGGCAAAATAATTATTAATAATTTTTTTCAAAGTCCCCCTTCCTAGGTGGAGAAATCACCCTTTTTATTTTTGATACTGGTAATTTTATTTTCCTCTTTCGTTTTTATAATCAAATTAACCAAAAGTTTATCTATTTTATCGTTTTTTCATAAATTGGTCCTTAGTTTTATCTATTAGTTCAGTAGATTTATTCATTTCAATTTTATCCATCTTTTTTGGTTTTCAGTATTTCTAATTTGGTACTTAACTGAGGATTTTCAGTTTTTTGTTATTCTATCTTTGTCAGTGGCATTCCCAATTTATTGATCTCTTCTTTCTCTATTTTATTAATGTAAGTATTCAGAGATATAAAACTTCTCCTAAGAACCACTTTCACTGAATCCCATTAGTGTTGGTATGTTGTCTTATTATTGTCATTCTCTTGAATTAAGTTTTTGATTTTTTCTATGATTTGTTGTTTCACCCGCTCATTCTTTGGTACTAAATCATTGAATTTCCAACTGGTATTTAGTCTATCTTTCTTACATATAATTTTTATTTCTCAATGATCTGAAAACAATGGATGCAAGATGTCTATCTTTCTGCATTGAATTGTGTGTGTTTTTATACCCTAGTACATGGTCAGTTTTTCTCTAGATGCCATGTACTGCTTAGAAAAAGGTATATTCCTGTCTAACCCCATTTGATTTTCTCTAGAGATGAGCCACATGTACATTTTCTAAAATTCTATTTACCTCCTTAACTTCTTTCTCTTTTTTTCAGATTAGATTTATCAAGTTCATAGAGGGGGAGATTTAGGGTCCCCACTAGTATAGTTTTGTTGTCCATTTCTTCCTGTAACTCCTTTGCTCTAAGAATTTAGATGCTAACACACTTGGTGCATTTATATTTAGTGATGATATTTCTTCATTGTCTATGGTACTTTTTTAGCAGGATATAGTTTCCTTCCTTTTATCTTTGATTAGACCTATTTTTGTTTTTGATTTGTCTAAGAATAGGATTGCTTACTCCTGTTATTTTTTTACTTCAACTGAAGCATAGTATATTCTATTCCAGCCTTTTACCTTTACTCTGTGTGTACCCACTGTTTCAAATGTGTTTCTTGTAAACAATATATTTTAGGCTTACATTTTTTAATCCATTCTGATACCAGCTTCCATTTTATGGGAGAGTTCATCCCATTCACATTCACACTTATGAATACTATCTTTGTCTTTCCCTCCATCCTATTTTCCCACCCATGATGATGCTTCTACTTCTCCCTTCTCCCTACCCTCTTCAAAAGAGTTTTGTTTTTGATCACTACCTCTCTCAATCTTCCCTCCTTTCTATCAGTCCCCTTTCCTTCTCTTTCCCTTTTCTCTTACTTCTTCCCTCCTTTCTAATCATCCATCTCTTTTCTTTCCTCTTTCCTATCCTCCAAACTGTAGGTCAAGTTAGATATTTATACTTAACTGAGTATGCTATTTCCTCCTTGAATCAAATCTGATGAGAGTAAAATTCAAACAATGCAAATCTCCTTCCCTTCTTACCCTCTATTATAGCATATTTTGTGCCTCTTCATGTGATGTATTTTACCCTTTTCTGCCTCCTCCTTTCCTATTCTCCATTACAATCCCTTTCCAACCCTTAATTAGAGTTTTTTATTACCACATCAATTAATTTATTCCCTCACCTTTTCTCTGTGTGTATCCCTTTTAAATGCCATATTAAAGATACAATTCTCAAGATTTGCAAGTATGGTACTCCCATGTAGGAATGCAGTTTACCCTTATTGAATAACTCTTTTTTCCCTCTTGCTCATCTTTTTATCTTTTTCTTGAGTCTTGTATTTGAAGATCATATTTTCTATTGAACTCTAGCCTTTTCATCAGGATGGTTTGAAAATCCCATATTTCCTTTAATGTCCATCTCCTTGCCTGAAAGATTATTCTCAGTTTTGTTGGTTAGTTGATCCTTGGATGTAATCCAAGCTCCTTTGCCTTATAGAATGTTATGTTCCCACTCCAACCATCTTTTACTTTAGAAGTTATAAGGTCCTCCATGATCTTGATTGTGCTTCTATGCTATTTGAATTGTTTCTTTCTGGCTGCTTGCAGTATTTTCCCCTTGACCTGATAATTCTGGAATTTAGCTATACTATTCCTTGGCATTTCCAGTTTGGGGTCTTTTTCAGGTGATGATTGGTAGAATCTTTCAAGGACTATTTTACCCTCTAGTTCTAGGACATTGGGTCAGTTTTCCTTGATGATTTCTTGGAAAATGTTGTCCAGGCTCTTTTTTTATCATACCTTTAAGGTAGACCAATTGGGGGCAGTTAGATGGTGCAGTGAATAGAGCACTAGTGCAGGAGTCAAGAGGACCTGAGTTCAAATCTCACCTCAGACACTTGACACTCACTAACTGTGTGACCTTGGACAAGTCACTTAACCCCAATTGCCTCATCCTTGGTCATCTCCAGTCATCCTGATGAATATCTGGTCATTGGATTCAGATGGTTCTGGAGGAGAAGTGAGGCTGGTGACCTGCACAGCCCTCCCTCACTCAAAACAAAGTCAAGTGCAAGTCATGTCATTATCTCTCTGATGGCATGGTCTTCAGCAACGAAGGACAAACAGAAGTAGGTAGACCAATAATTCTTAAATTATCTGTACTGGATCTATTTTCCAGGTGAGTTGTTTTTTTAAAATGAGATATTTTACATTTTCTTCTATTTTTTACATGATTTTGATTCTGTTTGACTGATTGTTGATGTCTCATAAAATCATTAGCTTCTACTTCCACAACTCTAATTTTTAATGAATTGTTTTCTTCAGTTAGCTTTTGTACCTCCTTTTCCATTTGGTCAATCCTACTTTTCAAGGAATTGTTTTCTTCAAGGTACTTTTTTTTTCACTTTGTCAATTGTACTTTTAAAGGAATTGTTAAATTTTCCTTCTCCCTCTCTAATTTGACTTTGAAATACTTCTTGAGCTCTTTCAAGAAGTATTTTTGGATTTAACACCAGTTGATTTTTCCTTTTGAGGTTTCAGATGTAGGTATACTGACAATGCTGTCCTTTGTTGAATTTTTGTTTTGATCTCTGCTTCTGGGCCTCTGCGGACACTGACCCATGTTACTTGTGCTGGGGGTTAGGTGTGCTTGCTGCCTTTGTGTGTTGGGGCTTCAGGTTATGGTAGCTGGAATCTGTATTGGTTGTAGTTTATCTGATGCTGAGCTGGAGTTGATGGTGGTTGGTGTACACTGACACCAAGTGGGATTTTTCTCTATTTTGCCAGGGGTAAAATGAAGTTCACGGGTTGAGATGTGTGGATAAAAGTGTTCTGGGAACTGGAGATTGCCTCCTCACCATTGTCTTTGCTATGTTCTATAGGCAGGCTCAGTAACTGAGGGATACCTATCTGTGCTGTCAGTAGTGGTTCTCTACACTGGAGCTTGCCTGTTCCCCTGTCTATGCCAAGGTATATCAGGAGTGGGTAGGATGATGTTGGTGCTTCCCATTCCAATACTGTACATCTCAGGATGTTCTGCTGGTTTGCTGAGGTGAGGCTTGCTGTCAGCTTGCCAGTATATCTCCCACCCTGTATTGGTCCCCTTCAGCCACAGCAAGAGGGACCTTTTCTGATAATTATCTTAGACTCAGGAGTTTAAAATAACTACTACACCCCATCATTCTTTTATCTCCACTGTTTAAAGATGTTTCCTGGGGTGGCATTTTTTGTGTTTTTCAAGGTCAGTAAGGGAATTTAATCTGCTCTCTTGGTTCCCATAAGTCCATAGGGATAATTTTTTAACTTAAAGATTGAGACTTGTTTGTCCCCTGAAGATGCAGAGCAGTGTATGAAGTACCAGAAGATGAATATCCAAATAAGGAGAGTTATTGCTGCCTGTCCAAGCTTATCACCTTCCGAAATGTGAAAGAACCTTTGGGGATGATGTTGGTCTTTGTGGATATTTCCTTCTCTTTATACTCACAGCTCTGGTTCCATGGGTCTTGATGAAGTTCCAAGACACCCTTATAGTCATAGCCTATAACTAGACTTTCAGCTACATTCTCTTCATCTCCCTTGCCTCTGTTTCCTCTACTCCTTGCTCTTTATAGGCAACTCTACTACTGCCACGTGTCTCCTCCAAGAAACAATATTCACAGTTGTGTTCACGGTGGCTGTTTCCTCCATTTTAACTACAACTAACACAGTAGTTCTGGCTTTCAATGTTATAAGGCCAACTATAATTGGCCTTATGTTCCTTCATCCTAGAGTGTCCAACTATGTTGGTCTTATCTGCACAGTGATTTTCTGTGCCATCTAGTTGGAAACCTCTCGCCCCTTTATGGAAATAGAATCAGCCTCAAAACAGTACTGCTCAGATGAACCACGGGGATCTGGTAAAATGTTGTGAGTGGAATTTAGCAAGGTACTGAGAGAGAATGACACACATATACTAATCATGTTTCAAACATCACCAGAACTAAGAAATGTAAATCTTTTTCCAGAAAGGGGGGTGGGAGAGGTTTCCAACCAGATGGCACAGAAAATCAATTATGAGAATTAGGAGAAAATTTTATTGCACTGGTTGAGTCTAACCTTTTGTGGCTTGGAAACTTGATCATGCCCAAGTACTATTTAGAGATCCTTAAATAAAGATCTAGATCATGCCGACAAGAAACCAAATATAAAGACTGAAGCAAGGAATATTCCTGTTAATGTATTTTTTCTTTTATTTATTTAGTTTTCAGCATTCACTTTTATAAGATTTTGAATTCCAAAATTTTCACACTCTTTATGCTTACCTCTCTCCAAGACTGCATGCAATCTGATATAGGCTTATAGAATCATGTTAGCCAGATTCCCACATTAGTCATGTTGTGAAAGAAGAATCAGATGAAAGGGAAAAACCATGAGAAAGAAAAAGATGAAAAACAAAACAAAACATGAAAATTGCATTCAGTCTCCATAGTCCTTTCTCTGGTGTGGATAGAATTTTCCATTATGAGTCTTGGAATTATCTTAAATCCTTGTAATTCTGAGAAGAGCAAAGTCTCTCAAAGTTGGTCATCACAAAATGTTTCTGTTACCGTGTATAGTGTTCTCATGGTTCTCTTCACTTCACTCAGCATCAGGTCGTGTAAGTTTTCCAGTTTTTTTATATTTTTTCCTGAAATCCGCCTTCTCATCAGTTCTTTTAGTACAATAGTATCATTCTACATTAATATACCACAACTTGTTCAGTCATTCCTCAATTTACAGGCATCCTCTCAATTTCTGGTTCTTCCCCACTGCAAGAAGAGCTGATGTAAATATATTTTGCATGTGAGTGCTTTGCATTTTTCATTATGACTTCGGGATACAGACCTAGTGGTGCTATTGCCCTCCATAATGGCTGGATTAGTTCATAACATCACCAATCATGTATTACCTTTCCAATGTTCCCACATATTCTCTAACATTTATCATTTTCCTTTTTTATTGTATTAACCAATCTGATAGGTATGAGTATTTTTAAGTTTCATTTCTCTAATTAATAGTCATTTAGAACATTTATTGATATGATGAGAGATGGCTTTAATTTCTTCATCTGAAAACGGCCTATTCACATCCTTTGACCATTTATCAATTGGGTAATGATTTGTATCCTTATAAATTAGACTCAGTTCTCTATAGATTTGGGAAATGAGGACTTTATCAGAGATAATGACCATAAAAAAATTGTTTCCCACCTTTTTACTTTCCTTCTAATCTTGTGTTGGCTTTGTGCAAAACTTTTTTTTTAATTTAATGTAATCAAGATTATCCACTTTGCAATTCATGATGTTCTATTTATCTTGTTTGGTCATAAAGTCTTCCTTTCTCCATAGATCTGACAGGTAAACTACTCCTTGCTTTCCTAATGTGCTTATACTATCACCATTTATATCTCAATCATGTACCCATTTTAACGTTTACTTGGTATATGATGTAAGCCTAGTTTCTGCTATACTATTTTCCAATTTCCCCAGGATTTTTTGTCTAATAGTGAGTTCTTATCCCAGAAGCTAGAGTCTTTGAGCTTACCAAACAGTAGATTACCATAGTCACTTACTGCAGTATCTTCTGTAATTGATCGGTTCCATAGATTCACCACTCTATTTATTAACCAGTACCAAGTAGTTTTGATAATTCTTGCTTCATAGTACAGTTCTAGGTCTGGCATGACTATGCCACCTGTAAGGAACATTCTTGGAGTTATATAGCTGAAGGAATTCACATGCATTATTGCAAAACTGGTACTGTACTGGCTAATTAGTTACTGTTCCCATGTTCCTTTGACTCAATACAGATACTTGGGGAGAGTGTCTGATTTCAGGGAATTGTGGCTGTTTACTCTTGCTTCCCAATTTGAAATGTTTCTCTCAATTAGTAATCAGATTATTTTATATTCTTTCCTGAATTATATTCTATTTCTTATTTTACTTAATGCATAATAATACCTTCTCACTTATTTGAGTGCAATGCCAGTCTAAAGAGAGTTCATTCCAGTTTGTTGTGCAATTGGCCTGCTTTACTTAATAAATTGATATTCTCAGATATTGGGACTTTAATTGTGGAGGTAATAAAAGGAAAAGAAAAGACTTCCAGTCAAACAGTACATCAAAGATAGAGATTGAAATGAACACATCTGGGGATCTGAGAATGTTGAGTGATTTCAAGTTTGGGCAATTCAAGGTGATATTTTTGGTCTAGGATGAACCTTCAAAGGCAATTACTATAAATTGCTTTCATGGTTGCATTCAGAAGAGCCAATTATCAATCCCCACCCTTTCCTCCTACTGGGGTATAGTGTTTTTTCTGTTCTGTTCCTCCTTTTCTCATCATACCACCTGGTACTGTGGATTGGGGGAATCTGTGAACTGCTGCTACTGTGACTGGAGATTCCACCTCCTAGGGCTGTTTGTGAGTCATGCATGTTTAATGTGTTTTAGATGGAGCTATTTGACTATATCTTTAAGCTCAAATTATTTTGATTTTCATTTAATGGCCAATAATAGGCCCACCCCAAGAGTCTTCATTCATTGTTTAGGCTTTGGCAGCTTAGAATGACTGTAAATAGCAACTAATTTCTTTCCTATCCAAAACCTCTGAGTGTCTTTCCCTCCCAGATTTATATCTTTGGGATAGTAAGCTGAGCCATCTTTTATGTCAGTTCTCTTCTAGCCCTTTTCAATTTAATGGGAATAGCCTCAAACAAATTGAGATCTTGGAAAGATATCAATGTATAAATGTGAAGGCCATCCATTTCAATTTCATCCAATCCACACATTCTGTGCAATCTCCAGTTATCTAAACTTTAAGTCTCGCCCTGGTCTCCAGTTACTCTGGAGAAGAGGGCTAGGCTGAGGATACTGTGCAGATCAGCGTCACTTAAATTCAATTCATGTGCAAAAAGTCATGCTTCGATGTCATTGATCCTCTTTGAGAATGAAGAACAAACAACAATTCCAAGAATAGATAAAGTTAGATTTTTGAACTTTTGTACAGAGAAATCAGTCTGAATATCTAGTTATACATGGGAATAAGGACACTTTGGTAATGGGTGCACAATAAGAGAACATGTTCCTGGTTTGCAATTGATTTAGCAGTAAAATATAAATTAGAATCCCAAGTTACTGATCGTTTGTTAACTGACTGACTAAAGCAAGATGTAAAAGCTTTCTCTATTCAAGTAGCCATTAGCTTACTGATACTTTTAAAATAAAATTCAAGATTTCTTTAGGGATTTGTGCCATCAACTGTAGACAAATCTGTTTGGATGTTCAGTATTATGTGACAGAAGCAATTCAAGTGTTTGTTTGGGACCTGAAAAAAGGAGAATCAAGGAAGAGAAATAGGAATGGCTAGGGAAAAGACAGTCTTATGAGAGCAAGGGTGAGTCTTAAAGTGACACACAGGGTCTGTAAAGCCAATTTCAGGGTAAATGTCAAGTGGATCTCATGAATCTGAAAGAGTTAAAATATGATCCACTTAAGGGGGGAGTGGTGTGGAGCTGAGATGGCAGAGTAGAAGGATGGACCTCTGCTAGATCCCCTCCCATTGCCCATAAAATAATTGCAAAAATGTCCCTAAACAAATTCTAGCACAGCATAATCCACAAAATGACATAGCAAAACATATTTCCAGTCCAGGAAGGCCAAAAGGAAAGGTCTATCACACCAAGTTTGGAGCAGAGTGCAGCCTAGCATGGGTCACACAACATCGACGGGACTGGAGTAGGCTTCAGGGTGCAGAATCACAGGTAGCAGCTGTAGTTCCCAGATTTCTCAATCCAAAAATGCCAAATAGAGCTTCAGAGGTCAATAAGAAAGGTCTTTCACCTGTGTGAGGGGGGAGTACCATCCAGTCACAGCACTAGCCCCAGGGCAGCAGCAGCCACTTTTGGAGCCCTTAGTCTAAAGACCCTGTGGGAATAGAGCAGCTGAGCTGGATTTCAGCCCTGAGTGTTGGTCCTGGGATGAGGAGGAGCAGTGGCATGGTGCAGGTGATGATGTCAGTGGAGAGGGAACCGTACTCGCAGTAAGGCAGAAAAGAATGCTTGTGGTTGCTCATAGAACAGAGCAGAGGTCAAGAAAGGAGTAAACTCTTTCTTGATAATTTCTTGGAATATGATGTCTAGGCTCTTTTATGATCATGGTTTTAAGGTAGATCAATAATTTTTAAATTATTTCTCCTCAATCTATTTTCCAGGTCAGTTGGTTTTCCAGTGAGATATTTCACATTGCCTTCTATTTTTTCATTCTTTTGGTTTTGTTTTGTAATTTCTTGGTTTCTCATAAAGTCATTTACTTCCATCTTCTCCATTCCAATTTTTAAAGAACTATTTTCTTCAGTGATCTTTTGAACCCCAAAACTTTCCTGATAATGAAGAACCAGAGGGTGAAACAGAAATGGAAAGAATTCACTAATCACCTCTTAAAAGAGATTATCAAAGGAAAACTCCTAGGAATATTGTAGCCAAATTCCAGAGTTCCCAGGTCACGGAGAATATATTACAAGCAACCAGAAAGAGATAATTCAAGTATTGTGGAAATACAATCAGGATTACACACGATTTAGCACCATCTACACTAAGAGACTGAAGCGCTTGCAATATGATATTTCGGAGGTCAAAAAAGATAAGATTAAAGCCAAGAATCATTTGCCCAGCAAAACGGAGTATAACACTTCAGGAGAAAAAATGGAATTTCAATGAAACAGAGGATTTCCAAGCATTTTTCTTGAAAAGACCAGAACTGAATAGAAAATTTGACTCTCAAATACAAGAATGAGGAGAAACATGAAAAGGTAAACAGGAAAGAGAAACTTTACAGAAGTCATTGAAGTTGAACTCTTTTCATTTCTACATGGAAAGATGTTATTTGTAACTCACGGGATCTTTTTCAGTATTAGGGTAGTAAGAAGGCATATACATATATGTATATATATATATATATACATATATGTATATACATATATGTGTATATATACACGCACATCCATATATATATGTACACACATATCCATATATGTATGTATGTACAGGTTTGTATGTATTTACATATATGTATGTGTACATGGGTGTCTGTATATATGTATACATGTATATAAATATACATAGACAGAGGGTACATGGTGAGCTGAATGTGAAGGGAGAATACCTAAAAATTAAAATTTACTATTGAAGGGAATATACTTGGAGTAAGCGAAAGGGAGAAGTAGAATGTAGTAAATCATTTCACATAAAAGAGGCAAGAAAGAGCTTTTACAATGGAGGAGAAGAGGGTGGAGATGATAGAAAATAATTGAGCCTTACTCTCATGGGATTTGGCTCAACAAGGGAATAACATACACTGAATTGGATATAGAAATCTATTTTACCTTGCAGGAAGACAAGAGGGAGGGGACAGGAAAGGGAAGATAACAGAAGGGGCAGCAAATTTTGGAAAGGAATAATCAGAAGCAAACATTATTGAGGGAAGGCAGGTCAAGGGAGAGAAGGGAATAAATGGAGCGAAGAATAGGACAGAGGGAAATGTGATTAGTCCTTCGCAACATAACTTTTATGGAAGTGTTTTGCATTGTCACACATGTATGACATATATTGAATTGCTTGTTTTCTCAATGAGTGTGGGGAAAGGAAGAAAAAGAAAGAATATAGAACTCAAAGCTTTAATAGTGAATGTTAAACATTGTTTTAGCACACAACTTGAAAATAAGATATACAGGTAAGGGGTATAAAATTATATTTTTCCTACAGCAAAATAGAGGGAAAGAGGATGGAAACGGGGGGAATAGAAGTAAGGACAGACTGGAGAAAGGGGTGGATGGGGTGCATCCTGTCCTGGGATGGGGAGTGGGGAGATATGGGGAGATAATTTTGAATTCAAAGTCTTGTGGAAGTGAATGTTGAGAACTGAAAAATTATATATATATAACCACATTTTAAAAGTCTAAGCCATTAAAAATAAATAAATAAAATAAAGTTTACCTACTAATTCAAAAACAAGTGAAAAACAATTCAATCTATGATCCAATGATAACTTTACTTTAAGCAATCTGATTAAACCAAAGTACTAAAGGTTATGGAATTCACTGTTGAATGTTTCATGCAATGGCATCAATTTTATGAGGATTAGCAGGAGGGCCACTTTCAAAATAAAAGAACATCGCTCTTTAATTAATCTTCCATCTATTCAGTAAATCATAAATCTTTCAACCAAGTGATAACCCTTCACTATATGATAGTTTTCATCGCAAAGGAAAAAAGAAATGATTTCTTCATTCACGTACTTCCATACTATTGAAGTAGAAAACATGAGCATACACAGAACAGACATCTACAACATTTGGGGAGGGGGGCACTGGGATCTGGGAAGAATGAAGAAAAATCAATGCATATAATCTCCAAGTACAAGACCTGTTGTTGCACAAGACAACACACTAAAAAACAATTTTTATTTTTGATACAAAAGAGCTACAGTTTATGTTAATTGTACTAAATGGACAAATTAAGAGAAACAGGTATCTGGGGGTTAAGCCAAGCAGGGACTTGCTTAAACTCTCCCCCAAGCCCCTCTCAATACCTGTAAAACTAACTCTAAAAGAATTCTAGAACTGTAGAACCCACAAAATGACAAAGTGAAACAAATATCTAGCTCAAGACAACCTGGAAGACAGGGTATATTGTACCCAGGTGAGAGTGGAACAGTCTGGCTTGTGCTATGCCAGAACAGAAGGGCTGGTATGGGCCTCAAGGGACTGAGTCACTGGCAATTGTGGCAGTTTCTAGAATTCTCTACCCACAAATGCCAGAGATAACACAGAAAGTCAGTGGGTAAACTCTGTAGGACCTGGGTTCAAAGAGTAGTGCTGTACAGCAGGAGTCCAGCTCCAGCCCTAGGACTAGGGAAGTGGTGACTATGGTGGCAGCAGCACAAGCAGCACCAGTGGCTTCTTCTGGAGTGCTAGACCCAGAGATAGTGGGGAATCAAGAAGCTGGTACAAAACTCCTAAAACCTGGGACAGTCAACCCACCCCACCACCTAGACTCACACCAACTGGAAGCAGAGACCTACCTTGACAGAGAGTTAAAAAGTGAAGTATTTGACTGGGAAAATGATCAGACAGTGTAAGAACAAAACAAAACTCGGACTATAGAATCTTACTTTGGTGAAAAAGAAGATCAAGACATACAAAAGGAAGAAAATGACTCAGAGTTCCTACATCAAAAGCCTCAAAGAAAAATATGAATTTATTGCAGCCTTTGGTAGAATTAAAAAAGGATTTTGCAAATCAAATAATAGAAGTTGAGGAAAAATTGGGAAGAGAAATGAATATGATGCCAGAAAATTCTGAAAATTGAATTAACAGCTTGTTAAAGGAGATCCCTCAACTACTGAAGAAAATAACACCTTAAAAATAGACTAACCCAAATGGAAGAGAGGTCCAAAAAGCCATTGAGGAGAAGAATGTCTTAAAAATCAGAATTGGCCAAACGGAAAAGGAGGTCCAAAAACTCACTGAAGAAAATAATTACTTCCAAACAAGAATGGAGTAAATGGAATCTAATAACTTCATGAGAAATCTAGAAATTCTAAAACAGAACAAAAGAACGAAGAAAAGTAGAAGACTGTGTGAAATATCTCAGTGGAAAAAACATTGACCTAGAAAATAGATCCAGGAGAGATAATGCAAAAATTATTGGACCACCTGAAAGTTGTGATCAAAAAAAGTGCCTGCATTTTTCAAGAAAATATCAAGGAAAATTGCGCTGATATTCTAGAAGCAGAGGGCAAAATAAAGCTTGAAAGAATCCACCAATTGTATTCTGAAAGAGATACCTAAAGGAAAGCTACTAGGAATATTATAATAAATTTTCAGATTTTTCAAATTACCCAGGAAAAGGGTAAATATTGCAACCAACCAGAAAGAAACGATTTGAGTATTATGGAAATAAAATCAGGATAATCTAACAAATTCTACATTAAGGGATCAAATGGCTTGGAATGGTCAGAGGAGAGAGGCTTAAAACCAAGAATCACCTACCCAGAAAAACTGAGTATAATAATGAAATGGTAAATTAAATGGGGAAGTATTTCCCATTCATTAATAGTGACCTGCCTGGGTTACATGAAAGTCTGAGTCTCATAGAGCCTGTGATGGGAAGAATTTGCTGAATGGGTGAAATAGGAAGGGTGGAACAGTATAAGGCAGAATTTGAGAAGAGCTGGGAGGAAGTTAGAGAGAAAGCAATCAGAGCTAAAGAATGCAGACAACCCCACACCTGGCTGTGACTGTAAGGAGGGTATTTTGTTTAAGGGAAGCATGCTTGTGATTTGTTTAAGTGACTTGGTTTGTGGGAAGTCTAGCAGAGGAAGGCTTGAGGCTGGTATCATTCTCTACATTTTTATTGTGTATAGATTTTTGTTACTATGATGAATTTGTTTTTCTGCCATCTGAATAAATGAATATAGAGAAATGGTCTGTAAAAATAAAATCAAGGAGTCCAGTACAAGAGTCCAGTGGAACTGAGCAAGTGAGAACCACATAGCCCCAGGTATCTGCAGCAACTGCTCCTGAGATCATCAGCCCACAGATTACATGGCTGTAAATCACTTACGTGAACTTTCAGGAGCCAAAATGGCAGAGTGATCGGTAAATGCTCTCTCCTCCTCCCCTTGGTGACCTTGAAAGAACCTTAAAATATTTCCCTAGAATAATTCTGGAACAGCAAGATCAGCAGAAGGGGCAAACTGCCTCATATCACATGAGGCTAGGGATCCCTCTTGCTGTGGTGGAAGGGTACTAGTGCAGGACCAGAGCTGTCCCATAGAGCCCCACCTCAGTAAACCAGAAGGAGATTCGGAGTCCCAGCGGGGTGGAACACTGGAACCACCAACACCAGGATCCCAGGCATGCCTCAGCACACCAGGAGAATCGGGAAGACACTAGGGCAGCTGGGATCACCATCCACTGAGCTTGTCCATGCTCTACTTCTGGAGAGGAGACATCCTGTGGTCAGACCACCAAGAGCAAATCCGGGGAAACACAAAAAGACTTCACCTGGCCTCTGTTTTCTCACACCAGTCAGCTCAGCACCACCTAAGCTGCAGCAGTTTAGTTACTATCTGGAAGAACCAGAAGTCACAACACACAAAGCCTTATCATCATGAGTAAGAAGCAAAGCAGGAAAGAAAAGACCATAGAATCTTTCTATGGGGACAAGGACCAATATATGAATACCAAAAAGGTCAGCATTGAGACTCTACTCCCATCTGAAACTTCAGAAGGGACCTTGAACTGGTCACAAGCAGAAAGAGCACTCCTGGAAGAGCTGAAGAAGGATTTTAAAAGCCAAATTAGAGAAATAGAAGAAAAATTGGCCAATGGTTTTAAAAGTATGAAAGAAGAATTCATTGAAGAGAATACCTCCTTAAAAAGGAAAATTAGACAAATGGAAAAGGAAGTACAAAAACTAATGGGAAAAAATAACTTCTTAAAAGGAATAATTGGCGAGATGGTATAGGAGATGCAAAAATTAATTGAAGAAAACAATTTGATAAAAATTAGAATTGGGCAAGCAGAAGCTAATGACTCTGTGAGAAATCAAGAACCAATCAAAAAAATCCAAAGAATGAAAAGATAGAAGAAAATGTAAAATATCTAATTGGAAAAACAACTGACCTGGAAAATGGATCTGGGAGAGAAATTCTAACAATTATTGGCCTACCAGAATGCCACAATGAAAAAAAGAACCTGGACAATATATTCTAAGAAATCTCAAGGAAAACTGTCCAGAAGTCCTAGACCCAGAGGGCAAAATAGTCATCGAAAGCATCCACCATTCACCGCCCTACAGAGATCCCAAACTGAAAACACCAAAGAATATCGTGGCCAAATTCCAGAACTATCAAGTGAAGGAGAAAATACTACTGGCAGTCAGAAAGAGACCATTCAAATATCGAAGAGCTGCAGTCAGGATTATCCAGGACCTTGCAGCTTCTACATTAAAAGATCGAAGGAATTGGAATATGAGAGCAAACGACCGGGGACTACAACCAAGCATCAATTACCCAACAAAGTTTAGCATAGTATTTCAGGCAAGGAGATGGACATTCAATGAAATACTGGATTTCCAGACCTTCCTGACAAAAAGGCCAGAACTCAAGAGAAAATTAGATCTTCAAACGTAGATCTCGAGAGAGAAGAAAACAATAAACAGCGGAAAAAGTATTTTTACTCAATATGGGTAAACTGTTTACATCCTTATAAGGGAAGATGACACTTGTTAACCTTAAGAATTGTATATTTATCATGAAATTTATAAAAGGACATACACAGGTAGAGGGAGCGGGTATAAAGTAAATATTGTGATGATAAAAATGTGATTTAAGGTTGTAAAGGAATTGCAAAAGGAGATGTGAAAAGAAGGAAGTAGAGAATGGTAAATTACTTGACAGGAAGAGGCACAAAACTATCACAGGAGTGAGAAAGAGTGAAGGGAGATGAGCATTGTTCGGTATTTGCTCTTATCTGATTTTGTTCAAGGAGGGAATAACAAACTTAAGTATATCCATCTAACTAGCTCTATCGGCAGTAGGAGAAGAAAGGGGAAAAGGGGGAGGGGAGTCTAAAAGGGAGAGAAGTAGTAAGAGAAAAGGAGGGGGCTGATCAAAATATCAAAAATAGGAGACAATACATAACTCAAAATTTTAAAAACAAATGCTAAAAACTTGTTTGTATATTCAACTGGGAAATAAGATATACAGGTAATGGAGTATAGAAATATTTTTTGCCCTTCAAGACAGTAAGGGGGAAAGTGATAAGATCTGGAAGCTGTAATAGAAGGGAGGGCAGACTGTGGAAAGGAGCAATCAGAATGCATGTCTTCTTGGTTTGAGGGGAGGAGTGATATGGGAAGCAAATTTGGAACTCAAAATGGAGTGGAAATTAATGGTGAAATATAAAAATAAATTAATTAAAAAAGAGAGAAACAGGTATCATGGATTAAGTAAAAGTAATATAGAGAATCAATGTGATGCAAGTGCAATAAATGATAAAAGAAATGAGAACCATGGGACTATTATTAGGTACTATGTAATTTACTCTTGATGTTGCCTCTTAGCAAAGAGGAAAGGGGATTTTGTATACCATGGAGGCATATGGAATTTTTGTAGCTCTAATGACTATTTATTACGTCTGGAGATGGGGATAATTCTTTGAATGCCAACATGGAACCTTGTTTTTCTCGTGCAGATGCAGATCAATGTATGAATTTCCCAGAAGATGAATACCTGAAGAAGCAGAGAGATCACTGCTTCCCCAATTTTATGACCTTCCTAAATGTGAAAGAAACTTTGGGGATGACTTTGACCTTTATAGTTGTTTTCTTCTCTTCACTCACAGCATTGGTTCTGTGGGTCTTTGTGAAATTTCTGGACACTTCCATAGGGAGATCAAATAGCCATCCTCTTAGCTCATCTCCCTTGCATTCTGTTTCCAGTGCTCCTTGCTCTTGATAGTCTATCTTACCATCATCACCTGTCTACTTCAACAAATAGTATTTGGAGTTGTGTTCACAGTGGCTCTTTCCTCCATTTTGGTCAAAACTATCATAGTAGTTACGACTTTCAATGTTATAAGACCAGGGAGCAAGATTCAGATTCTCATATACCCTAGAGTCTCCAACTATCTTGTTCTCAATATCTCAAGGATTAAAATGATTATATGTGCCATCTATTTGGGAATGTATACACTCTTTCCAGAGGCAGGCACACACTCTCGATATGGCTACATAATCCTTAGATGTAATGGGGGCTCTTCCTTTGCATAACTATGTCCAGGGCATCATTGGCTCTTGACCCTGTAAAGCTATTCTATAGCTTTCCTGGCCAGAAACCTGCCTGATGTCTTCAAGCGAGCCAATTTTATCACTTTCAGCATGCTAGTGTTTTGCAGTGAATGGACCTCTTTTCTCCACATATATCAAAGCACCAAAGGAAAGGTCTTACTGATTGTGGTGATCATCTCCATCTTGACCTGGGTTTCTGGGCTGTATTTTTATTCCCAAATGTTATGTGATGCTCCTGATGCCAGACGAAAAAAACCTAGAAGCACACTATGCGTAAACGGATTCCAGAGGCAAGAATTTTTCTAGAGGGCAACCCTACATCTCTCGTTTTTGGACTAATTAGTCTGATGAATAACCTACACTAATTTGGCACTGTCACATTTATCAATTTTGTTGATAAATGGACCAAAATTACTTTACTGTTGCGTTCTTTTTGGCTCCATTTTCTAATTCTACTTACATAGTTGGACTTGATTCCCACAATATAACTGACTAGTTATGTTTTGAAGATGTGACTCCTAGTTTTGATGGACACTGCTACCAGTGCACTGAATAATATCTGGGAAATCCAGATTTTCAGAATAGTTGAAGTTCTCAGTGTCATCCTTTAGGCAACGTGGGAGTTGGAGACCAAGAGTTATGAGGAAATGCTCTCATTTCCAATACCTAGTATGTATTCCAAGTAAAGACTCCTTCCTCACATGATACAATCACAAATTAAATGGCTGAATTCCTGGAACTTTTGTGTGGTATCCATACTTGCACAAGTTATGACTTATTCCGCTCAACTAATATCAGGATATCTACTTTGTGGATCTTCTGTTTCGTCCAAAGATGCAAAGACTCAATGATTCTTCAAAAGCGATTACGGAATTTTTTATACCCGTATGCGTTGGATTAATTAATTTCTTCAACCAAAATGTTTTAGCTCTTTATACTTAATGCGAAGATTAGGACAGATAGCTCATTCTTCATGTTCGTCCACTATTGATTATTACGCCATATTGTTGTTGCTGTGTACACTTTTTCTCTGGTTCTCCTCACTTCATTTTGCACTGATTCATCTAAGACTTTCCAAGTTTTTCTGAAAACGTCCTACTCATCATTTATTATAGCATAATGTTATTCCACCACAATCTTATGCCACAACTTGTTCAGTCATTCCTCAGTTTTTGGGCATCCTCTCAATTTTGAAAATCACACACACACACACACACACACACATACACACATACACATATGCATATTTTGGCTACCAATTAATACCAAGAAAACCCAGGTGCTACAACAGTCAGCATAACACCATTTATATGTGCAACCATCAGTTGCACTAAATGGATAATGCTTTGAATAAGTTCACTTACCTTGGCAGCATACGTTCTAGGGAAATGAGGTTGACACACACACACAGTTCAATGTATGAGAGTCTCTGAAGGAAAGAGTGGGAAAAAAGAGGTATTAGACTGACTACCAAATTCAAGGTCTACATTGTTATGGAACTGACCTTATTGTTGTATGCCTGTGGAACCTGGACAGTCTACCCACACCATGCCAGGAAATTGAGTCATTTCCATTTGAATTGTCTTAGGAAGATTCTGAAGTTCACCTGGTACTGGACACAGGTCCTTTTGCAAACTAAACTGCCAAGGATTCCAACATTATTGCAGAGAGTAAAACTCTGATGTGTTAGCCACATTGCTTGAATCCCAAATGCATGCTTGTCTAAAAGTCTAATGTAGAAATCACACAGGGCAAGTGCTTACAACGTAGTCTGAAGAAGCAGTATGAGAACACTCTCAAGGTCTCTGTTAAGAACTTAGGGATTTATTGCATGACTTGAGAGACACTGACATAAGACACCCCAGAATGCTCTCATTATAAAGATGTTCTGCTCTATGAACCAAGCACACAGCACCTAGGGTCAAACAAATTAGTGTCCCCATAGACCACAGCAACACATCAGCACAGCACGAAGTAGACAGCCAAGGCATGTAGCCACGGGCACAAGAAGCCTGAAGCAGAGCTCCTTCCACCCTGGGAGCAGAGATCGAATTTAAAAGAAATGTGAAAATGTCCACCATAAAAGATGAGCAAAAAACAATAAAAAAGAATGTGACCATCAAACATTATTATTGTGACATAGAAGACAAAGAGAATAACAAAGTCAAAGCATTTATGTGAAAACCTCAAAGAAAAATGGCAAATATTCTCAGGTCAAGAAAGAATTCATGGAAGAGCTCAAAAAGTAACAAAATTGACCCCGCCCGGCGGGGTCTCAACAGGGTACCGAGAGTGGACACAGCCGAAGTGGGAGCAGAGCTCGGGAAGGCGGCAGCCTGGGGAGACGCAGTGGTCTGGGAACGGGGTCAGAGAGACTACGGAGGCATGGGTGTTG
>CM053773.1:247720283-247736608 GCA_028658325.1 Potorous gilbertii
ACTGTGGTCGTTGTTGTGCACAAAGTTCTCCTGGTTCTTCTCCTTTCGCTCAGCATCAGATCATATAAGTCCTTCCAGGCCTCCCTGAAGTCTTTTTGTTCATCATTTCTTATAGCACAATAGTACTCCATTACATTCATATACCATAATTTATTCAGCCATTCCCCAATTGATGGGCATCTCCTTGATTTCCAGTTTTTGGTCACCACAAAGAGAGCTGCTATAAATATTTTTGTACATGTGGGACCCTTTCCCATTTTTACGATCTCTTGGGCATACAGTAGTAGCAGTGATATTGCTGGGTCAAAGGGTATGCACATTTTTGTGGCCCTTTGGGCATAGTTCCAAACCGCTCTCCAGAGTAGTTGGATGAGTTCACAGCTCCACCAACAATGAATTAGTGTTCCAACTCTCCCACGTCCTCTCCAACATTTATCATTTTCCTGTTCTCTCATGTTTGCCAATCTAATAGAAGTGATGTGGTACCTCAGAGTTGTTTTGATTTGCATCTCTCTAATCAAAAGTGATTTAGAGCATTTTATCATATGATTATAGATATCTTTAATTTCTTCCTCTGAAAATTGCCTGTTCACATCCTTTGACCATTTATCAATTGGGGAATGACTTGTATGGTTGTACATTTGAGTCAGTTCTCTATATATTCTAGAAATGAGGCTTTTAACCTCGAGATTAGCTGTAAAAGTTCTTTCCCAGTTTATTACTTCCTCCAAATTTTGGTTGCATTGTGTTTGCTTGTGCAAAAGCTTTTCAGTTTTCAAAATTATCCATCTTGCATTTCATAATTGTATCTCTTCTTTAGTAAAAAATTCTTCCCTTCTCCATTGATCTGATAAATACACCATTCCTTGCTCCTCTAGTTTGTCCATGGTATCAATATTTCTACCTAGATTGTATACCCATTTGGACTTTATTCTTGTGTAGGATGCCAGGCATGGGTCTATGCCTAGTTTCTGCCACACTGTTATCCAGTTTTCCCTAAAATTTTTGTCAAACAGTGAGTTCTTATCCTGGAAGCTGGGATCCTTGGGTTTATCAAACAGGAGGTTACTATATTCCTTGCCTACTGTGTCTTGAGTGCGAAGAATATTCCACTTGTCTACCCTTCTGTTTCTTAGCCAGTACCAAGTGGTTTTCATAATTCCTGCTTTATAGTACAATTTGAGATCCGGTAGCACTAGGCCACCTTTCCTAGCATCTTTTCATTAGTCCCTTTGATATTCTGAACCTTTTGTTCTTCCAGATGAATTTTGATATTATTTTACCCAGTTCTAGAAAATAATTATCTGATAGTTTAATTGGTATGGCACTAAATAAGTAAATTAATTTAGGTAGAATTGTCATTTTTATTATATTAGTTCGGTCTACCCATGAGCAACTGATATTTTTCCACTTACTTAATCTGACTTTATTTGTGCAATGAGTGTCTTGTAATTGTTTTCATATAGTTCCTGGGTTTGTTTTGGCAGATACGCAGTCAAGTATTTTATATTGTCTACCCTAGCTTTAAATGGAATTTCTCTTTCTATCTCTTGCTGTTGGATTTGTTGCTAATATATAGGAATGCAGAAGATTTGTGCGGGCTTATTTTGTAACCTGCAACTTTGCCAAAGTTGTTTATTATTTCAAATAGTTTTTCACTTGAGTGGGATTCTCTCTGTATATCATCATATCATCTGCAAAGAGTTATAACTTAGTTTCTTCTTTGCCTATTCTTATTCCTTCAATTTCTTTATCTTGTCTAATTGCTACAGCTAACATTTCTAGTACCATATTGAATAATAGTGGTGATAGTGGACATCCTTAAGATTGCCTCTCTTTTGAAATTTGTGTCACCGGTCTGTAATACGGTGAGTAATAAATTTCATTTTCATTTATTCATTATTTCATTCATTTAGTCTCCAGGTCACATGGGATGCCCATGAACAGTGACAGTACTGAGATAATCTCGACTCCCCACCAGTGACTTCAGGCGATCCCAGTGTTTGGATTCCTTCTCCCTCTTTGCTCAGTTTAACCCCATATATTAAATGATCACTTACATCTCTTATGGTTAATAACTTCTGATGTACCTTATAATTATGATGATTCCTGAAAGGAAAAAGTTATGAAATGGAGATTAATAAAGGTGAAATTGCCTTCTTAGGGCAGGAGTTGTACTGGGCCCTTCTCTCAAGGGCAGCAAATGGTAGTAAGAGGAGTATCATCTTTGGAGTCAAAAGATCTATTTAATTTGCTTCATATGGCCTAAATGCAATCATTTTATTTTCCTGGGCATCAATTTTTTTTCATCTGTTAATCAATTACCTCTAGGATCTCTGGCAGCTCCAAATTCTTTACTCTTATTATCAAAAGAGCAAAGTGTTTCCAGAGTCTATCATTAAAGTCTTCCTCAGGTAGTGAATATGAGTCTGCATGGGCCTGTCTTGCTAGTCTTCTGGAAGGGGATCTTTCATAAAACTGTTGGGCTAAGTAAACTCTGGGGTGCCTGTTATCTCTGAGACTGTGATGGTATGATTCTGATCAAGGACTAAAGGGAGAAATAGAAGAGGCTCTTTGTGAGCATTGTATAATGGATGTTCAGAATATTCAGTACACTGAGTCCTGAGGATGAGGCTTACATATCTCCTGCAGGCATGTCGGGAGATATCAAGATCATAAGTCCTGGGCTATCAGAGAAATTGCCATCAGTGATGTTTTTTTTTTAAATTTTGGGTAATATTTTATGAGATTTAGGCATGACAGGCTACTGCTGAACCCAGGACACAGAAATTACTTTCCCAGAAAGGCACTTTGCATCTTAGCCTCTTCTGGGAATAAGGGATAATGTCCAAAACATAAAGTTTTTTCCTTTGTGTTCAGAGTCTCAGCTGTAGATACCCCAGGCAGTCTGGTCCCCAGAGCTCTTCATGGACAAGCATTTCCGTGGAGACTGCAGTAGGAGGAGTGGCCCCTCTCAGTATCTAACAATAAGGGTGTTGTGAGACAGTTCAATCTCAAAGCTAATGAAACTATAAAACTTCACTTGGTCTTACACTGTCGTCCTTCTCTTGACATGGACCTACCTAATGTCCTATGGTGATTCCTCAGGTGTGGCAGACAGACCAGAACCTGGACACCTACAGAAGGATGGACCATTTCTGATTCTAGACAGTTCCTTATCAATCCTGACTTAGGCAGATGACTTTGCTCTCTTCTGAGTGACTCCTTAGTTTCCCCACACTTGGAACTTTGGCTAAATCTCAGAGGGATGCTTCCCCATGTACAGAAATATATTTTTCAGCTACTTTCTTCCCTTCTCATATCTCTGCTGTTGTTCCCTCCAGGACCTGGGAGTAGAATAGAGAGCCAAAATAACTGTTTCTACCAAAATAACCCTATTATTTACCAAGATGGGGACCTGGTGATTGGAATCTTTTTATCCTTGTTCTCAGTTGAAGTGAACAGCATAACAGGAGCAGAACAGTTTGAAAGTCCTCCTAACAAAGCTTGTAAGCCTTATCAGTAAGTGTCTATCTATCTGTCTGGGCTTATTTTCAATTTGTTGATTAAACTAAGTTCTCATGGATGGAGTATAAATAAAGGGCAGGTCCATGCAGAATCAGAGTGCTCTCACTCTCTTTGTATCTCTGACTTTTTTTCATTCTTGTCAGTTTTTCCTATATCTATAACTTTAAAAGGTTAACAGAGAAAATCTCTTTCCTTTACTTCCCTCTCCATACTCACCTTCAAAAGGCCCACAACCAGGAAGCCCAGTGCTGAACATCTTTTATCACCCTGCCTCCCCTCTCCTGATTTCATGTTAGTATTTAAACAGTGTAATTAAGGAAAGTCCTTAGACTTCAGCACCCCTGGGATGAGGTTAATAATTATCCTGAATCAGCTGAAGCTCTACAGTTTTTATCAAAGATATTGTTGTGATCATACTTATATAGGGTAAAGGAAACCCTCACCCTATCCATAGGAATGAAAGCTCCTATATTGCCTCTCAACATTTGCCCATCAGATAACAAATGAGGTCAACTGTTTAGGGAGTCATGGGATATCCTTCTTCACTGAAGATGTTGTATTCCTCCCACTTCCTCTGCTAGTGGAAAATGTACTACCAGGTTATCTTTATCGTGTGGGTGTGAATTTATTATTTTTCTCTATTCTGCTTGGCATTAATTACTTGTTCATGATGGAGCAGGTCAAGGAAGTACAACAAAACTAATTAGACTGGGCTGGGACTGAGCCTCAACCTGCAGGTTCAGTAGAATTATACTTATTAAGAAATTAGAAGAATGCCCAGGACATAGTTGTGAGAAATACAGTGATGCCTAAAATATTCTGATTTCCTTCAGGTGATATGAGAGAGACTTTGTTTCTCTAAGTCAGTTTTGCTAAACTGGAAACATCTAAGAGAAGTGGGAATGGATTTACTTTCTGACACTTTGACTGATGACCAGACCCTAGTTTTGAACTTTGTACTGCATCACTTCTCTTTGTAGGTTTAAATAGCATGAATTCTATGTGTAGCAAGGCAAACTCCCATTTAAGCCTCTATAACTGTACATTGTTGAAATGGGCTTCAGAATAAACTATAACAATGTGAAGCAAAGCAGATTAGCACTTTGCTCTCTTCTGATCATGGAAGACAAGTCATGAGATACATTTGGTGGTTCTTTTGCAGAAGAGTATTCTGACTTGTTGTTCTGTGCCTTCCATTAGCCAAATGCTTCCCCATATCTGTTTCAGCTTCTGCTGTCACTTTTTAAATCCCTGTGGGTTATTTCCCTTTATACTTTTCTTTCCAGTCATAAGTAAGAAGTATTTATTTCTATATATTTTTATCTAAAAGACAAAATCCTTTCATCATTGTCATCACTGGTTACGTTTTTCATGCTTTGATCTACTTCTTCTTTTCTTTCTTTATTATTTGCCAGTTTGGCAAATTGGTGGTTTGGATAAGAAGGAAAAGAAGATTCTACTCTCCTTTGGTGAAATATCAAAAATCCTATTCTAAGTCAAATGCTTTAAGCAGTCTTTGAATTTTGTCTTGAGAATAGTGCTCCATAGTAAGGCTAGAGCTCTCCTTCTTTCCTTCCTGATTCTAATTCAAAGGAAAATGATTGAAGAATGAGAGCATGGACACAGGGTTTTGAATTCTCAGAAAGCTAGGAAGTGACATCTTAAGACAGAATTGAAAGTTCTGTGGATATTATCACGTTATGTGTGGTAGCCAGGACTTAGGATTCTGTCATGTTCACTTCATGCCTTGAAGAAAAAAGGGTTTCACTGTCTAAGTGGTGGTAAGAGCATAATCTCTTGCGGTTGGGTATACTGTTCAAAACTTTTATGAGAATAATAGAAGTGTTCTTTTCCTTTGTAATGACTTCCTAGTTCAAGACCTGTTACTAAGTCAGAACATTTGAATCACTTTTGTTTTCTACTCAGTCCCTGTACATACCAGAAAGGTAATGAAGAAGGAGGGAACACTGAGTCAGGACCTTCCCTTTCATTGGAGATCTCATATACAACCTGAGTAAAACACAGACAGCCCAGATATGGAGTACCTCCTATTCCCATACCTCTGTGAGCTTATTTGTATAATTTCATATCATTGAAATGACCCCTTCCCCTAATACTCATATATGAAAATATCCTCACCTTTTATGAGCCATGATGCCTTCCTTGAATCTTTCCCTTATTTCTTCAAGGGAGTGGGGGATCCCTCTGTTCAGCTTTCTTAAAGATTAGTGTCATTAACCTTTAATATATTTCTTGTCATCTTTGCTTTACACTTTTTTGTCTCTATTCTCTCTTTCACTATGTCCCAGTCCTTCTAGAGTGAAGGACAATGCAGATCCTTTGTGTGATATTGTGTATACTGGATACCTATTATTTATTTGTGAAATGAGTGAGTGATTCAGCCAGGAGGAGTTACACAAAAACTTAAAGCCAATGGTACTCACCATTTTAGGAATCTCAAAAAGGGCAGAGTATAGGAATAGGGTACCTGGAGGAGGCTATTTTTAATACAAATGAAGTGATCTGAATGACTGTTTTTTGATTCACATGACTGGGAATTTCTTCTGAAAAGTAGAGTTTTTCAGTGCTTGCTAAAATTCTTTGGCACCCTCCTCCACAAACACAGGTGGTTGCACAAAAATTACCAGCAAGCTTTGACTCTCATGTTTGCTGTGGAGGAGATTAATGGGGATCCTGATCTGTTGCCCAACATTTCCCTGGGATTCCACCTCTACAACACCTACCACAGTGCTGAGAAGACCTTGGAGAGCTCCCTGCGCTGGCTGTCAGGGCTGGGCCAGTTCATTCCTAACTACAGCTGCTGGGAGCAGGACAAGTCTGTGGCTGTTATTGGAGGAGTCACATCAGCTCTCTCTGTCCAGATGGGAACTCTGCTTGACCTCTACAAGTTTCCACAGGTGGGTCATATCGAAACTGATGTATTCTATATATTTAGAAACCAAACTAAAAAATGAAAACTAAAAGAGCAGCGACAACTATAACTGGAATTTAACAAGTGCTTGACATATGTATATTTTTTGCTCATCAAAACAAATTCATGAAGGAAGTGTGCATCTTACCTTAATTATTAAAATTATTATTTTTTTTAGTTTTCGACATTCACTTCCATGAGATTTTGAGTTCTAAATGATTTCTCCCTCCCTTCTCTCACTCCTTCCCAAGACAGAATGCAATCTGAAATAGACTCTATGTATACATTCATGCTAAACATTTTCACATTAATCATGTTGTAAAGAAGGACAAGAACCAATGGGAGGAACCATGACAAAAAACAACAGAGAGCAAATAGTCTTCTTACATCCACAGTCAGAATTCATAGTTTTTTTCTGGATGTGGATGGCATTATTCATCACTCAGCATCAGTTCATATAAGTCTTTCCAGGTTTTTCTGAAACAATATATTGTATAATTATAGGTTTTAATCCACTCTTCTATCTGCTTCTGTTTTATGGGAGACTTCGTCCCATTTACATTCACAGTTATTCCTATCTGTGTCTTTCTCTCCATCCTATTTTCCCCCATTTATGGTTTTCTCTCTCCTCTCTCCCTTTCCCTCTTCACTAGAGTTGTGCTTTTAACACTCCCTCCTTCCCTCCTTTTCACCCGCTCCCTTTTCTTTCCCTTTTCCCTTCCTATTTTCTATAGAATAAGTTAGATTTCTATTCCTAACTGAATGTTATTTACTTCTATGAGACTAACCTGAGGAGAGGAATGTTCAAAGAATGCTCATTTCCTTCTCTTCTTTCCCTCTATTGTAATAGCTCTTTATGCCTCTTCGTTATTACTTTCATTATTACAGAGGGGCATACTAAGATTGAGAAAAGTTAAGTTGTTTGTCCAAGATCATACAGCTATGAGTTCCGGGGAAAGGATTTTATCTCAGTTCTTGCTGACACTAGTTTAACCCTCTGTTGGAACATCACCCAGATTATAAGATGAGAATAGGATTGGAATCATTTAGTTTTCATCCTATGAAAGGATAAGAAAAGGAAACTTGGATATTTATATCCATTACACAGATGAGGTCATTGAAAATTGGAAATTTTTTAAAAATTACTCAACACTGCACAATTCACTGGAGCAAGAGTAGAGACTAGAATTTACCTGCCTGGACTTCCAGTTGAATGGTCAGTCAATCTATTACATTTCACTCTCTGCGCTTCACTTTTCAAAGTTATTTTGTCTGTTCATGTCACTCCTAAATTTACTGATGAAAATGTTATTTAGAAAAGGAAGACTGAGCACAAGTACCTGACTGGAAGATTCATGTTTTATGGAGCAACTCTAATGTTCTGCCAAGAGCACATAAGTACCTTTAGGAATACGAAGTTGCTGGAATAAATTCCTAACATTGCTCACAAATAGCCCAGTGATTTTATTAAAGGGCAAAGAGGACAAAAAGATACATATAGTAGGAAGAAATTCCTTTCAGAAGGCACCTCACCTTTTAAAGCCTGGAAGGAGTCTCTTTTAAACATGAGTCTTGCAGATGTGCTAATTTGCCTTTTCAGCCTTGCTCTTTGTAGAACTTTATAATTGTTAGTTAGGCATATACTTGCCCATCACACAGATGAAATCATTGAAGACTGGAGAAATTTTTTAAATTACTTAAAAGTGTACAATTCACTGATGCAAAACTAGGCACTAAAACTTACATGCCAGGACCATCAATTCAATAATCAATGAATCTACTGCATCTCTTTCTATGTGCTTCACCTTTCAAAGTCATTTAGTCCATTCCTATTAGTCCTGAATGTATTGATAAAATTGTTATTTACAAAAGGAACACTGGACATGAACACTTGAATGAAAGGTACAAATTTTCGTTAAAAATGTAAGCCTTCTTATACTGCTTTACTAGGGAGCACCACAAATACCTTTACACATGTGAAGGTGCAGGAATAAATTTCTGAAATTGCTTACAAGTAGATTAGTAGCTCTATTAAAGGGCAAAGAAGACACATAGATACATGTGGTACGAATAATTTCCTTTCAGAAGGCCACTCGCCTTTTACTATAAGGAGTCTTCAATGAACCCTAGCTTGGCAGGTGGGGTAATTTGTTTTTCACCCTTGCTGCTTACAAAACTTTATGAGTGTTGGTTAGGAAAATGACTGATTGTTTTGTTAGTACAAGACCAAGAACAGAAATAGGGATGGCTTCAAAGAAGAGAGCTAAAGAATAATATGAGTCCTTAATTTAAATGAAATGCAAACCAGCTTCCTACATTGGTGTTACTAATGTCAAAAGAGGAAGAAGAGGACCTCTCTGTGTTTATATTCACCCTTCTTATTTTAAAACTTTCAGAACGTCACCAAATATTATTTATTCCCAATGGTTCCACAGATATCAGTTCAGTATTTGGGAGTCTTTGATGAGTAGTTAAGGAAGCGTTGTGGTGTTGCTAGCACTAGAGAGATTACTAGATTTCGGGGACTTCTGATAATACACTTGGAGACTAGGGTAAAAATGAAAAACTTCAAGTCCAAGGGGCAGAGGGATTAACTCTAGGTTGAAATTTGGAAACCAAAATAAGATCCCTAAATTATAATATCCATTGAAGAGGCCTCATCTTGCTTCTTTGTTTCTCAGATGATATAGTAGCATAGGATCCTAGATAGGGAAGAGTAAAATGGGTGTATTCCTTCTGGGTTTCTTTTTTTTCATGATGGGTATAACATGACAGGAAAGGATGGATGGGTCTGCTCCCACGTATGAGTTTATTCCTTCACAGGATGTTGCATGGATACTGGTCTAATTTTCCGATATCATATAATAAGTAAATACAATTGGTAAGACATAGTCTAGGTCTTTTTATGGTCTTGATAGGCATTCTCTGCATTGATGGAACCAATCTTCTGGTTGAAGGTAGGGACATGTATCAGTTAGCTGGGCAAAACTTGCAATGCTCTTGGTAAACAGACATTCTATTTCAGTAGTGGCTGACTATATCTAGTCAAATCTCATCAGTAGATCAGTCAGAGTTATATTAAGTATAGAGAGTTATGAAAATCTAATATGATGCTAAGTAATGCTTTATATTTGAAGTGTTCTCCATGTGCCTGAGAGCAGTAGGGGAGCATTGGTCCATTTATATACAGTATTAGCAAATATTTCAGCTGTCTTCATTTCTTTTACACTGTATTTTGTTTCCTTAAATATTTATCAATTACATTTATATTTTTAAAAATTCATCTTTTAAAATTTTGACCTCTCTCACTCACTTACCCCTTCCTTATCCACTAATCCATATGAAGCCATGTGGAAAATGTCCATGTTAACTCTATGGCAAAAAAATACACTGAAAAAGCAAGAAAAATGAAGTTAAAAATACTCTTTAATCAGCACCCAGAGTTCATAAATTCTCTCTTTAAAGATGGATAGCTTTTCTAAAAATCATGAGTCATTTTGATGTCAAGGACATGGCATTGGCTAGATCTTAAAATCATTGACTTGATAGTTTTTCTTTTGCTTAATGTAGTTAAGTCTTTCGTAATTGATCACTGTCACAATATTATTGTTACTGTGTTCAAATTTTTTTCGTGATTCTGTTCCCTTAATTATGCATCAGTTCATTTAAGTCTTCCTAGGATTTTCATAAGTCACCCCTTCATGGCTTCTTACAGCACAACAATGTTCTATCACAATCACATACCAGAACTTGGTCAGCTCTTCCCCAGTTGGAGACAATCCCCCTAATTTCCGGTTCTATCCAATATAAAATGATTTGTTACAAATATTTCTGTACATATATGACTTTTTCCTTTAAAAAATCTCTTTGGGATATAGACTTAGTAGTGATATTGCTGAGTCAAATTAGAGATCTTGAAATTATTTCCAAGTTTTCCAGAATGCTTGGATCAATTCATAACTCTACCAAGAGTGTATTAGTGTCCCAAGTTTTCTGTATGCCCTCTGTCATTTGACATTTTTCTTTCATATGATGTTGGCCAATCTGGTGGGTGTGAAGTGGTATCCCACAACTGTTTTAATTTTCATTTCTCTAATCAATAGTTATTTAGAGCACTTTATATGACCAAAGATAGCTTTGATTTGTTCTGGAAACTGCCTATTCATATTCTTTAACCATATATGAGTTTGTAAATGGATTTTATTGTCATAAATTTGACTAAATTCTGCATAGATTTGAGAAATGAAGCCTTTGTCAGAGAAACTTGCTGTAAAATTTCCCTCAGTTTCACTTCCTGCTTTTATCAGCCCTCCCTTATTGCCCTCTTTCCTTTGATTTCATTTCTGTCTGAATTTTCTGCTAAGTATTATACACAATTAAGGGTGTATGAATCGAGTCTTCCATGTTTCCACCAATTCATATAGGCGTGAGATTGAAATGATACTTCCTGCCCTCACCATTTTATCCTTCACTGTAGTAGGTTTTCCTTGAATCCTTTTCATGTGAGATATTTTTCCCCATTTGTCCCCCTTTCTTAGCCCTTCTGCCAGGCCATCCATTTATTTCACCCAACTATTTTTCATTATTCCAACATAATTGCCTCATTCACAAACCCGTTGTTCGTGTTGAATCTTTCTAACTACCCTAACAATGATAAAGTCTTTCGAAGTTACATGTATCATCTTCCAGGATAAAAAAGATAATTCCCTTATGATTTCTCTTTCAAGTGTGCCATTTTAAACTTTACTTGAACCTTGTTTTGGAAAGTCAGACTTTTCCTTGGGTCTAGTCTTCCATCAGGAATGCCTGAAAGCTTTCTAATTCCTTAAATTTCGTTTGTTCTTAAATATCTTTTAAATGTCCTTTTTCCCTCTCTGAAATGATTCCACTCAGTTTTGCTGCTTAGGAGGCGATTCTTGGTTGCAGTCTTAGCTCCTTCCTTCTAGAATAGCGTATTGCAAATCATGCTCTGCTTTTAACATGTGAGCAGTTAAAGCTATGATGCTGACATTGGTTCCACGATATTGCAAGGTTTGTTTCTGGCTTCTTGAAGTATTTTGTCTTTCACTGGTTAATTCTGGAATTTGGCTGTGATGTTCCTGCCACTTTGCATTTTACAACATCTCTGCAGGTGGAGAGTGGATGCTTTTGATTTCTTCTTGATCTAATGATTCTAGATAACTAGAGAAATTTTCCTTAATAATATCTTGAAATATGGTGTTTAGACGCTTTCTTTCATCGTGGTTTTCACACAGTCCAATAATGCCTAAACTAATGGACCCTGGATAAGTTTGCAAAGTCAATTGTTTTTCTGATGAAATATTCCACATTTTCTTCTATTTGATCATTTTGACTGTTTTATTGTGTCTTTTTATGATTTAAATCTCTTTATTTATTTTTAGTTTTTAACGTTTGTTTCCACAAGATTTTGAGTTTCAAATTTCCTCCCCATCTCTCACCTCCCCCATGTCAAAATGGCATGCAATTTGATTGCCCCTTCCCCCATCTGCCCTGTCCTTTATCATCCCCCACCATTATCCCCTTCCCTTTCCCTTTCTTGAAGGGCAATTTAGATGTCTATACTCCATTGCCTGTATATCTTACTTGCCAGGTGCATGTAAAAAGGTTTTTTAACATTTGTTTTTTTAAAACTTTGAATTCCAAATTCTCTCCCTGTTTCCCTCCCCACCCAACCCCATTGAGAAAGCAAGAAATTCAATATAGCTTTTACATGTGTAGCTAGGCAAAACATATCCATAATTCATGTTGTGAAAGACTAACTCTATTTACTTCCATGCTATCCCACCCCCAGTTATTCTGATTTCTCCATTGACCCTATCCTGTTTCTAAAATGTTTGCTTCTGACTACCTTCTCACACAATCTTCCTTCCCTTCTGTCACTTCCCCTCTTTTTGCCTCCCCTCCACTTTCCCGTAGGCTAAGATAGTTTCAGGGTTTGCAAAGTAATTTGCCTCATGGCAGACAAGGAAATTTATTTTGGTTATTATTCAGGTTTATTATGCAGTGTTTTTTTCTTTTCTTTTGTTATTTTTTTTTGGAGAAAATTAGTTGGGAGAAAGGATTTTTGAAAAACATTTAAATAAAAAAGTACTTTGCACACATTGCCTAATCTGATCCTTCCAACTGCCTGTTGTCATAGGTGGTGAAAATCTTATCTTGTGGCACAGTGGGCACTTGAATTCAACTTGAAATCCTTTGTACAAATTCTGTCCCAGTAACTGTGTGACCTTGGATAAGTTATTTAACTTCTCTGTGGTTAAATAATGAACCTGTCTGTCAATTTTTCATATGTACAAAGGGTAATATTAGTAATGAAAGGATAATAAAAATAATAAAACATAATAATAGTAGCTCCCTCACAAAATTGTGGAGATGATACGAGTTGTGTGAGTAAAACACTTTATAGACCTTGAATAGCTATATAAATGTGAGCTGTGCTTATTATTCCCATTTTATAGATGAGGAAACTGATGTTCTGAGGGGTTAAATGACTGGTCCAAGAATCAAAGGTAATACTTGAACCTGAGTCTTCTGATTTTAGATCTAGTGCGTTTTAAAAAATTTTTCACACCCCAAGGTTGGATGAAGAGATGAAAGTGGTGGGAAAAGTCATAAAACCACAGGGCTTGCTCCAGAGTCAGTCCCTGTGGATGTGTGGGTATGAATATTGTCTCAAGCTTCAGACTTTTCCCATTGCTATTTTCAGAGGTGGTTCTAGGCATTTAAAAGTTTTTGGTGGTTCCAAGATAGTATGACTACAAAAGAGATATAATCACTGGGCCTCTGATCACTTCCTGAAGCAAGAGATCTTATGTTTCAGGTCTCCTACTACCTCTGCATCACAAGCAGTACTGCTTTTCAGGAAGCCTACTCCCTCAGGACCAGAAACGTTCACTTTGCTCTAGCCTCAATATGTGATCCGTAAGTGAGTGTTAGGCAATGAAACTGGCAGCCTGTGTCTGGCCCCATCTCCTAGGAGAGAGCCCCATGTAATCTCCTTCAGACAAGTTTTTCTATTCCTTTACAGTCTCTGGCTTGAGAGATCTATACCTGGTTTCTGTCTTTTGCCTGGTATAGGGGCCTCATTTCTAGCTTTCAGGGACAGGAACTGAAGTTGACATTCTTAGACCATTTAGGCTGGACTGAAACAAAAATTTTGCCTACTTCCTACGTTGTCCTGGATTTCAAAATAGTTACATCCCATCCTTTTGTTGGTTCTGTCACTCCAGATTTTATTTAGAGGTGGTATTTTAAAATTGTTTGGAGGGTAATTTAGGAGAACATAAGCAAGTCCCTGGTTTACTCCACCACCTTCGCTGTGCCTTTTATCTCATGTTATTTATTATGTTATTATGACTTCTTATTTATAACAGTTTTTACATTTTATGTTATTTTGACTTCTTTTGTTATTATATTATTTTTATGTTATTATGACTTCTTATTTATAACTCTTTTTACATTTTATTTAGTCCTAAGTAATCATAAAAATGTAAGAAGTATTGGAAAAAGGTAAATTTCCTGATTTTCAAAAAAAACATAGAAGTTTACAGAATCCCAAATCTCTGTGTTACTGATCTTCACTATAAATGTTGGGGAACTCTAGAACGGAGAATTAAACAGATAACGAAAATCTAGAAAGACAATCAATAATTACACATAGTCAACATGATTTCATCAAAAACAGATCAAGCCAAAAATAGACTTCTTTAATTTTTGAACAATGTTAATAAAATTCTAGATGAAAGAAATCATGTAATGCATATTACTGTGGTTTATCATAGATAATATATACCAAATTCACGTTTTGTGGCCAATGAACTTATCTCTTTGTCTTCTGGTTAAAATGGAAAATATATATATACATATATATATACATATATATATATGTATGTATATATATATATATATATTTGTCATGCTAAAATATATGATTTTTCCTCACAAATAACCCACATAAATTTTGAATAGGGGAGTAGCACACTCAGTTGGATATGGAAATCTATTTTACCCTTCCGGAAGGCAAAGGGAAAGGGGATAGGAGACAGAAGATAATAGAAGGGACATGAAATTGGGGAAAGGGATAATCAGAAGCAAACATTATTGAGGAAGGATAGCTCAAGGGAGACAATGGAATAAATGGAGAGCAGGGTCGAACAGAGGGAATATGGTTAGTCTTTCACAACATAACTACTATGGAACCGAGACAGCACAAAGCAAATGTAGGAAAAAATTTATTCTTGATTACATTCAAAATTTAAGGATGTAGTGTATGTTATTTTACCCTTCAAATGAAAATACAAGTTTTTACAGAAGAAACTGACATTCAAAGCAATGGAACATGAAAGTGAAAACTGTGAAAATAAAGATATGTAAGAAGCATACGCAAAGGTTAGTTTGAGTGGTATTAATTGCCAGTAACAAATATTCAATAATTTTCATATCAGAATACATAGGAAAAATACTCTAGTTAGTTTCAAAAGAAGACATATTATAAAAAGAAAACCTCAAGTTTAACAAAAATAGTTATTAAGTTATATGATCATATTCTTTTTTTTATAAATTTATTTATTTAACTTTTTACATTCATTTTCACAAGATTTTGGGTTCCTAACTTTTCTCCCCATTTGTCCCCTCCCTCCTCCCCAATACACTGAACATACTAATTACCCATATCACCAATCTGCCCTCTCTTCTTTCATCCCTCCCTTCCCTTACCCCATCTTCTCTTTTGTCCTGTAGGGCCAGATAACTTTCTATTCCCCATTACCTGTATTTCTTATTTCCTAGTAGCAAGAACAATACTCGACAGTTATTCCTAAAACTTTGAGTTCCAACTTCTCCCCATCCCTCCCTCCTCACCCATTCCCTTTGGAAAGGCAGGCAATTCAATATAGGCCATATCTGTGTAGTTTTGCAAGTGACTTCCACAATAGACGTGTTGTGTAAGACTAACTATATTTCCCTCCATCCTATCCTGCCCCACACTGTTGCTATTCTCTCTTTTGATCCTATCCTCCCCGAGCGTTGATTTCAAATTGCTCCCTCCTCACATTGCCCTCCCTTCCATCATCCCCCCCGACCCTGCTTATCTCCTTCTTCCCCACTTTTGTAAGATAGGTTTTCATAGCAAAATGAGTGTGCATTTGATTCCTTCCTTTAGTCGAATGTGATGAGAGTAAACTTCATGTTTTTTTCTCAGCCCTCCTCTTTTGCCCTCCACTAAGAAATCTCCTGCTTGCCTCTTCTATGAGAGATAATTTACCCCATTCCGTTTCACCCTCTCTCCTCCCACTACATTTCTCTCTCACCGTTTACCTTGATTTCTTTTAAGATATGATCCCAGCCTATTCAATTCACTCTGTGCTTTCTGTCTCTGTGTGTGCATGCATGTGTGTGTGTATGCGTGCATGGCTGTACATGTGTGTGTGTACGTGTGTGTGTGTAATACCACCAACTACACAGATACTGAAAAATTTCACGAATTACAAATATTATCTTTCCATATAGGAATGTAAACAGTTCAACTTTGGTAAGTCCCTTGTGACTTCTCCTTGCTGTTTACTTTTTCATGCTTCTTCTCATTCTTGTGTTTGAAAGTCACATTTTCTTTTCAGCTCTGGTCTTTTCATCAAGAATGCTTGAAAGTCCTCAATGTCATTGAAAGACCATATTTTCCCCTGAAGTATTATACTCAGTTTTGCTGGGTAGGTGATTCTTGGTTTTAGACCTAGTTCCATTGACTTCTGGAATATACTATTCCATGCCCTTTGATCCCTTAATGTAGCAGCTGCTAGATCTTGCGTTATCCTGATTGTATTTCTACAATACTGGAATTGTTTCTTTC
>CM053773.1:247737108-247771700 GCA_028658325.1 Potorous gilbertii
GGTCATGGCTTTTAGGTAGTCCCATAATTTTTAAATTGTCTCTCCCGGATCTATTTTCCAGGTCAGTTGTTTTTCCAACGAGATATTTCACATTCTCTTCCATTTTGTCATTCTTTTCATTTTGTTTTGTGATTTCTTGGTTTCTCAGAGTCATTAGCCTCCATCTGTGCCATTCTAATTTTGAGAGAACTATTTTCTTCAGTGAACTTTTGCACATCTTTTTCCACTTGGCTAATTCTGCTTTTGAAAGCATTCTTCTCCTCATTGACTTTTTGACCCTCTTTTGCCAATTGAGTTAGCCTATTTTTCAAGGTGTTATTCTCTTCAGCATGTTTTTGCGTCTCTTTTATTAAGGTATTGACGCGTTTTTCATGCTTTTCTTGTATCTCTCTCATTTATTTTCCCAGTTTTTCCTCCACCTGTCTAACTTGATTTTTAAAATCCATTTTGAGCTCTTCCATGGCCTGAGCTCATTGGATATCTATTTCAGATGTTTGCGATACAGAGGCCTTGACTCTTATGTCTTTACCTGATGGTAAGCAGTTTTCTTCCTCATCAGAGAGGATGGTTGGAATCATCTGGTCCCCAAGAAAATAACCTATGGTCTTATATTTTTTCCCTTTTCTGGGCATTTTCCCAGCCAGTTACTTGACTTCTGAGAGTCCACCCCACCCCAGCCTAGATCCGCCCAACTTTTGCTTGGGGTCTGAGATTCAAATGCTGCTCCCCAGCCTCAGGTCTTTAGGCGGCTGGCCTGGATGCTATTCAGGGTAAGATTAAATCAGGTTCTCAGGTGGAGGCAGGGCCACCTACCAGGCTCAGTTCCCTCAGGGGGTTTATGCAGAGACCTTTTGTAATGGAGCTCCTGCTGAGCTCCTGCCTGCTCCTGGAGCCTCTGGCCACCTGCTGCCTGTGCCACTGCCTCTGCCGCTGCCTCCTGAGTGGGCCTGAGTCCCGGAGACACCCTACTCCCCTCTCAGCCCGTCTCTCTCACTGACCTGTGAGTCTGTGGGTGGAGGGACCTTCGTGGCCACTGGAGATTACGTCCCTGAATCCTGCTCGGATCTGCTCACTCCTCTCAGTGCCACGCGGCTGGAGCAGGTCAGGGCCCCGCTGCCAATCAATGCATGATGGACCTTTGGGGTCGATTTTTCAGGGCTCTCTGGAATGGAAATCTCCTTCACTGTGTTGCTGTGCAGCTTCCACTGTTTCAGAATTTTGTGGAGTTCTTTTTAGAGGAAATCCATGGGCTGTGGGTTTGGAGCTAGCATATGTGAGTCTTTCTACTCCGCCATCTTGGCTCCGCCCGCCATATGATCATATTCTTAAGGAAATAGTTGATGTATTATATAAAAAATAGAAGTAGATATGCAGTCTTTAGAGTAATAATGGTTGATTAATTAACTGGTTGAATTTAAAGTGTAGTTTTTAATGGTGCAAAATCAATGTCACAGTAACCAATGGAGCATCTGGGGGATCTCTTCTTGGTCCTCTGCCATTTAACATTTTCCTTTATGTTTCTGATGAAGGTAGAGATGGAATTCTCAAGTATGCAAATGAGATTAAGATTGGAGTTTACCACTGACACATTGCATGACAAATGGAACTGACAGTTTATGGTTTTGTTCTGATCTTTATTTTTTTAACAAAATTTATTTTCAGTTTTCAGCATTCAATTCCACAAAAATTTGAATTCAAAATTTTCTTCCCATTTTTCCCCACCCCCAACCAAGGACAGCATGGACCCCATCCACTCCTTCCTCCCGTCTGTCCTCCTTTCTATTACTCCCCCATTTTTCCATACCTTCCCCCTCTATTTTCCTGTAGAGGAAAATAAATTCCTATATCCCATTGCCTGTACATCTTATTTCCTTGTTGCATGCAAAAACAATTTTTAACATTCATTATTAAAGCTTTTAGTTCCATATTATCTCCCTTACTCCCTCTCTACCCATTCTCATTGAGGAAGCAAGCAATTCAATACAATACAATTCAATATAATCACCAAACATATGTAGTAATGCAAGTCGTGTTTGTTGTCCTTCATCTTCAAAAAGGACCAAAATGACATCCCCATTGTAAAGTGAAATTGTCCAACCATGGCTGATCAGACCAACATGAGTTTGGAATGCTCTACCACAGGTTGGGCATAGAGAGTCCGTATGAATATTTGGGATCGATATCCCAAATTTGTACATCTTGTATTTGCTTTGTGCTGTTTCAATTCCATAGTAGTTATGTTGTGAAAGACTAATCACATTTCCTCTGTCCTACCCTGCTCTCCGTTTATTCCATTGTGTCCCTTGACCTGTCCTTCCTCAATAGTGTTTGCTTCTTATTATCTCTTTCCCCAATTTTCTGTCCCTTCTATTATCTTCCATCTCCTATCCCCTTTCCCTTTGCCTTCCAGAAGGGTAAAATAGATTTCCATATTCAACTTAGTGTGCTAATCCCTCATTAAGTCAAATCCCATGAGAGTAAGGCTAACTTATTCCCTTTCGTCTTCTCCCTCTTCCCCTCCTTTGTGAAAGGAAAGTCCTCCATTTAGTTGAAATTCCATTTTTGCTCTGAAGTATTATACTGGATAGGTGATTCTTGCTTTTAATCTTATCTCCTTTGACCTCTGGATTATCATGTTCCAGTGATTTCACTGGATAGGTGATTCTTGCTTTTAATCTTATCTCCTTTGACCTCTGGATTATCATGTTCCAAATCCTTCAGTCCCTTAGTGTAGAAGCTGCTAAATCCTGTGTTATCTTAACTGTATTTCCACAATGCTTGAATTGTTTCTTTCAGATTACTTGTAATATTTTCTCTTTGACCTGGAAACATCTTGAATTTGTCTACGGTATTCCTAGGAATTTTCCTTTTGGGATCTCTTTCAGGAGATGATTGGTGAATTCTTTCCATTTGAATTTTACCCTCTGGTTCTAGAATATTAGGAGAGTTTTACTTGAAAATTTCTTGGAAGATGATGTCTAGGCTCTTTTATTTGGTTGTGATTTTCAGATAGACCAATAATTTTTAAATTATTTTCTCCTGGATCTATTTTACAGGTAGTAGTTTTTCCAATAAAACATTTCACATTGTCTTCTATTTGTTTTCTCACTCATTTGGTTTTGTCTTATAATTTCTTGCTTGCTCATATAGTCATTAGGTTCCATCTATTCCATTCTAATTTTAAAAAAACCCTCTATTTCCTCCAGTAAGCTTTTGGACATCCACTTCCTCTTGGCCAATCCTGCTTTTCAATGCACTCTTCTCCTCATTAGCTTCTTGAACCACTACCTGGGTGGTATAGTGGATAGAGCATCAGTGCAGGACCTGAGTTCAAATCTCACCTCAGACACTGGATACTCACTAGTTGTGTGACCTTGGGCAAGTCATTTAACCCCAATTGCCTCAACCTTGGTCATCTCCAGTCATCTTGATGAATATGTGGTCACTGGATTCAGATGGCTCTGGAGGAGAAGTGGGGCTGGTGACAAGCACACCCCTCCCTCCCTCCCTGAAAACAAAGTCAAGTCCAAGTCATATCATTATTTCTCTGATGGCATGGTCTCGTTCAGCAACAAAGGATGAACACACAGCTTTTTGAACCTCTTTTGCCATTTGAGTTAATCTATTTTTAAAATTGTTACTTTCTTCAGCATTCTTTGTGTCTCCTCTACTAAGCTGTTGACTCATTTTTCATGATTTTCTTGCATCATTTTCATCTCTCTTCACAATTTTTCCTCCATCTTTCTTACTTGACTTGCAAAGTCCTTTTACAACTCTTTCATGGCTTCAGACCAATTCATATTTTTTTGGAGCCTTTGGATGTAGGAGCCTTAAGCTTCCTATCTTCCTCCAGTTGTGTACTTTCTTCTTCCTATGACTATATGCTTTGCTCTTCCTCATCTGAAAGGATGGAAGAAAATGCCTCTTCACCAAGAAAGTAACCTTCAATAGTGCCATTTTTAATCATTTAGGGGGAATTTTCCCAGTCAGTTCCTTGACTTTTGAATACTTTGTCAAGTGGATAGTGTACTGCCCCAGGCTTCAAAGGTTTTGTGCAGTTGTTCTCTGAGATATCTCTAGAGATATGTAAATTGTTAGTTCCTCCATAGTGGCATAGTCAAGGGAGAGGCATTTACTCTTCTCTTGGCCTGCACTCTGGTCTATGAGCAACCACAGACATTTTTTTTTACTTGCATCTGTGTATAGGATTCCCTCTCTACAGTCACCAGCAACTCTGCCATGATAACACTCCTCCTCACCCCAGAACCACCACTCAGGACTGAGACCCACATCAGTCATTTGATTCCCCTAGGGTCTGTAGACTGAGATCTCCAGAAATACCTGCTGATACTATGGTGGATACAGCCACCCTGGGACTGGAACTGGGGCTGTACCTTGCTCCCCTGTCATCCAGGTAAAAGAACTTTCTCACTGAGCTTTGAAGCTGTCTTTGGTGTTTATGTGTTGAGGAATCTGAAAACTGCAGCATCTTCCCGTCATTCCATGCCCTGAAGCCTGCTGAAGTACTGTCTGTGCCCACGTGGCCTATACTGTGCTTCCCTCTGAGTCTGGTGTGGCAGATCTTTCCTTTTGATTTTTCAGGCTGTCTTGGGCTAGAATCTGTTTCACTTTGTCATTTTCTGGCTTCTGATACTCTATAACTTCTTTAGGGTCATTTTATAGGTATTTTAAGGACTTTGGGAGGACAGCTCAAGTGGGTCTGGTGATTCTACTCCACCATCTTTTCTTCTGGTCTTGAAAAAGAAATGTATAACCTTATATTTTTATTTTTAAAAAAAAAATACAAAGGTCAACTATTTCATCACTGAATGGAGGAAGGCAGGTTAAGGAGCAGGATTTTGAAAAAAAATAAGATGTTGACTGATTGCAAACACTATACCACAATCATTCAGGATAATTACACTGTTCTCCTGAAATATTTTCCTATGCTTCTTTTCTGAAGCTTCCACCTTCAAGTAGAAATAACAAATTATTGATTTTCATAGGTGATACTTATCCATACCCAGCCCAGAACAGATCCTACATGTATCTCTCAGATACTATTAATTCCTGGATTCATCTTTTCTCTTTTTCTTGTTTTCCACTCTACCTCAGAATACAGTAGTCAAATCTATATGACTATTCATGTAAAGCATATCATAATAAATTACTCCAGGTCTCCACTCACCATCTCAATATCTTCCTAGACAAAATCATTCATTTCAGGGAAATATTCCATTATATCTCTCTTCTTCTCCAATATAAATGTAACCTTTTAGAAGGAAGGAATAAGTTGGGTTTTGTATTACTATTATCACACTGAGGAAAATTCCTGAAACATAGGGTAAGCACTTGATGAATACTTATAGTTGGAATGCCTTTACTATGTGTAGTGCTTTATATTCCGCTAAGTTCTTTTCCCATTCTTGAAGTTCTGTTTTTCTAAATTAATTAATTAATTAATTTTTATTTTAAAACATTCAATTCCACAAACTTTTGAGTTCCAAATTTTCTCCTTCTCCTTCCCCTTCTCCCTCCCCTTTTCCCCAAGACAGTATGTAATGTGATATAGCTCTACATATTTATTCACATTAAACATATTTTCGCATTAGTCTTGTTGGAAAGAATTCAAACTAATGGAATGAACTGAAATAAAGAAGAAACAAAACAATAAAAAAAGAGAGAGCAAATATTATGCTTCAATCTGCATTCAGATTCCATAATTGTTTCTCTGGATGGGAATAAATTTTTTCCATCCTGAGTCTTTTGGAGTTGTCTTTGAATCTTGCATTGCTGAGAAGAGTCAAGTTTATTGAAGTTAGTCAGAGAACAATGTGGCTGTAACTGTAAACAATGTTCTCCTGGTTCCACTACCCTCCCTTGGATCAGCAAGGACCCTGGCAAACACAGGAGGGTTTGTTGTACAGGACTTTATATCTGCATTTCTAAAAGGAAAACAACTTTTGAGGGGTAAACAATTACTTTAATTAAGCACATGTAGCGTTCACTTAGTTCAGGGGGGAAAGTTAGCATTTTGAACTTCAGAGAAAATACAGAGAAAGGAAGATCAACAGACAGACAAGTCTTCCAGCTGTCTGACCATAAGCAATACCTACATCACAGATCAAGAGATAGATTCAACTATCTGTCTATACACACATAATTACCAGAGAGAAGCACTAGTATCTGGGTTTTCAAAGACAGGGGACTCCCTAGCTGTTCAGAGTCTTGTCTGGCCAAACAAACACTTTCAATGGGCAAACCCCAAAATAAAGCCTGTCTTCAGAGTATTTATATACTTTTTCCAGCTGGAGCACAGGATCCTTTGACCCAGTGCCTCAAAAGAAATTAACAAAAGGCACTTGAGACCTATTTAATGGGTGAGGGAAAAATATAATTAACATTACATCACCCAGCATCAGTTCATATAAGTCTTCCCAGCTTTTTTTGAAGTCTGCCTTCTTATGAATTTTTATGGGACAATAGTATTCCATTACATTCATACACCACAACTTGTTTGGCCATTCTCCAGGTGATGGGCATTCCCTCAATTTCCAATTCTTGATCACCACAAAAAGAGCTGTTATAAATATTCACTCTAAGTGAGTACCTGCAAAGACTTTGGCCCAAAGGGCCCTAGGTCTCCCAGTGCTTCCTGGGTCATCTATAGTCATCCTGAGGAATATCAGGTCATTGGATTCAGATGGCTCTGGAAGAGAAGTGAGGCTAGTGATCTGCACAGCCCCCTCACTCAAAACAAAGTGAAGTGCAAGTCATGTCATCATTTCTCTGATGGCAAGGTCTTCTTTGGCAACAAAGGATGAACACGAATTCTTTGTTACCACAAAGAGAGCTGCTATAAATACTTTTGTACATGTGGGTACTTTTCCCATTTTTATGATATCTTTGGGATATAGACTTAGAAAATTTTGATTATTCTCTTGTTTTGTCGCGTTAGCCAATCTCATATTTGTGATGTGGTACCTCAGAGTTGCTTAAATCTACATTTCCCTAATCAGTAGTGTAAACCATTTTCTTTTTGAGGGTTCAGAGAGAGAAGTAGATTTTTAGAGATAAAAATACCACCTATAACAAACTGTGTACTGAAATGTGCATTCTTTTTACTATCAATAAATATGTCCCGCAAAAATTTGCATATTGCTTCATTTCCATCACCACTTTTGTTCAGTTGTTTTCAGTCTTGTCTGACTATGATTCTATTTGGGTTTTTTTTGGCAAAGATAATGTAATGATGTATCAGTTTCTTTTCAAACTCAATTTACAGATAAAGAAGCCTAAGCAAACAGGGTAAAATTGACTTAGAAAGGTCATATAACTAGCAAGTTGTTGAGCCTATATTTGAGCTCGGAACTATGAATTTTCTCCACTCCAGGTCCTGCACTCTATCCATTGTGCCACCTAGCCATCACTTGCTCACCATCACCATGGCTCAGACTATTTTCTGTTTCTTTCTCATCTAGATCAGCTATGGTCCATTTGATAACATTCTTAGTGACAAGGTCAAGTTTCCCTCCCTCTATCAGATGGCCCCCAAAGACTCTTCTCTTCACCAAGGTGTTGTCCGCTTAATGGTGTATTTTAAATGGAACTGGATAGGACTCATTGTTTCAGATGATATGAGAGGTGAAGAATTCCTCTGGAAAATAAGAAGGGAAATGGAAAAGAATGGTGTATGCACATCCTTCACAGAGAAGGTCCCTGTAAGTGAGAGAAGACATATGGAATCCCATGAGAATTTCATGCCTAGGATCATAACATCATCAACCAAGGTGATTGTCATCCATGGTGACACAGATTCACTAATGATTATGAGATATTCACAAATTCCTTTATTCATAGTACACAAGGTATGGATTGCCACATCTCACTGGGACATAACCATGAGACAATTCTTTATTGAAGGTTATTCATTCCATGGGGCTCTCACATTTTCATATTTGACAAGTGAAATTCCTGGATTCAAGACTTTTCTTAAGAGAGTTACACCTTCTAAATACCCAGATGATATTTTACTGAGGGGATTCTGGGTCTCAGCTTTTAGCTGCCCACATCACCCAGAAAATCCAGAGCATGAGATATGTTCCCCAAATGCTTCCTTGGAGACTTTGCCTCTGTACTCTTTTGATATGACCATGTCTGGCTTGAGTTACACCATCTACAATACTATCTATGCTGTGGCTTGGACTCTACATGAAATAGTTATGAGAAAATCACTGAAAATATCAATGGAAGATAAAGACTACTTATTACCTCATCCTTGGCAGGTAAAGTGAATGGGTGGCCACATTTAGACACAGTGTAGTGAGGATATATTCTGAGAATGTGTAAGAATGAGTCAAACAAGAGAGTTAATTAAGTCCCATCAAGCTTTCAAATACTGTGATGTGTCCCTTAAATATTGTACACTTAATTCCTAATATTTACTAATATGTGCATGAAATTCATAATTTTCATTCCTTTCCCAGGGTCTTGGAGTTGGAAGAACCTCAGGTATCATTTAGTAGTGATGCTGGGAAACACTTAAAAAAAACTTGCAATCACTGTTCTAAAAGACCTAGTGTATGGCAACCTATTACCTCCCAGGGCATTTCATTCCACTTGGTGTTAGCTACAATTTGTAGAAAACTATTCATCGCTAGTTTACATAGTTTTCAGTGGAGAATAAAATATCCAATGCCAACTGATAAACAAGCCAATGACCAGCCTGCATAACCTCTCTACTAGATAGTAATTTCCCTATTAACTCTCATTCTGAGTTCTAAAGAAAGCATGTTAGGATATTTCCTCACAATTTTTTATGATGCAGTTTCTCATTAATCAATTCACTCTGAACCCATACACAGTTTATAAGTGAACTGGTGACACTATTTTTCCTATAAGCTTTTAATGCTGTCTTTCATCAGTCTCTGGAATCACATTAGACACATATGAATTCTGTTGAGCATGTAAATTATTAAGAACATATGTATTCATCCCTCATGGCCAAAGAAGACCATGCCGCCAGAGAAGTAATGACATGACTTCACTTGACTTTGTTTTGTGTGAGGGAGGGCTATGCAAGTCACCATCCTCAATTCTCTTCCACAGCCATCTGAAACCAGTGACCAGATATTCATCAAGATAACTGGAGATGACCCAGAATGAGACAATTGGGATTAATTGACTTAAGTGACAAGGTCACACAGTTAGTGAGCGTCAAGGGTCTGAGGTGAGATTTGAACTCAGCTCCTCCTGACTCCTGCACTGGTGCTTTATCCACTGCACGACCTAGCTGTCCCTTATTAAGAATATAACATTATAGAAAGTAATATTTCAGTAACATATCTGTGATGACAAATATTCTGGATAAAATTACCTCTAGCCATTAATGACAGCTATTGATTTTTTTCACAATTATGAAAACAATTACTCCCACCAGTCAACTTTCTCCAGGTATCAAAATTTGTCTAAAATTCTCCTCAGGGTAGCTTCACAGGCTAATGTAAACTCAACTCACTCAAAATGTTCTATTGATATTCTCACGATAGTCTCTCAGAAATGTTATCTTAGATTTTTTCTGTGCCTTTCACAGTCTCTCTCATCTTGACAGTTTATTTTTTTCCATATGGTAGATAAACTGAGTCTATGAATCTATTTCCTTTTAACATATATTAACGGTAGCCTCAATCTCTTTTGGAAGAGCTGTAAAAACTAGCCCTCTGTTCTTATAGAAACGAAACCAGATTCTTTTTTTATGATTCATATTACTCTTGAAAGTATCTATGTAATCACGAGTGGACATGTAATGGTAACTCAGAGGTGATGCCAACACTGTTGATCAAAGAAGCTCTAATCTACTCTGTTTTCTCTCACCTGGCTGCATGGCATTAGATAGTCTGATGTCCTTCTGTTCTTAGGGTCTCACCCTATTTTTGACAGAATTAGCTCAGACATGCAAGTAGCTTTAGCACTATCACAGCTAACAAAGCCTGAAATTAAATACCCAGTAACCTTGCAAAAGCCTGGAATATATCTGTCTTCCAAAATAAAGGAAGATAAAAGCATGGAGACTATCAGTCAATCAATTGATAAAGATTTTTAAGCAATCACTATGTACACATAGAGTCAGATGTGACAATAACTTAAAGATAACAAGAAAATATGTGGTGAACTTTGCTAAATGCAGAGGATACAAAAAGAAGCAAATGTCCCTACACAAAAGAAGCCCCCAATCTAGTGGGGGAGAAAAAGGAAAAAAAATATGAACCAATAAGTTATATACATGATAAATGAGGGGAAATAGGAAAGAACAGAAGTAAGGTACTAGAATTAAGAGGGATTGGAAAAAGCTTCCTGTAGAAGTTAGGGTTTTAGTTGCATCTTAAAGAAAGCCAGAGAATCTAGTAGGTGGAGATGAAAGGAGAGAGTATCCCAGGTATGGGGTTCAGAGAAGATGGAGTTTCTTGTTAGAGGTGTAGCAAGAAGGCCAGGGTCATTGGATCAAAGAGTATGTGGTGGGGAGAAAAAGTAATAAGAAGATTTGGCAGGTCGGAATGAGCTCTGTTATTAAGGTTTTTGAATAGCAAACAAAGAAATTTGTATGTGATAATAAAGGCAATAGGAAGGCATTGGACTATGTTGAGTAGAGGGGATAACATGTTTAGAATGGTGCTTGGGAAAATCACTTGAGTTGCTCAATGGAGGGGAGATTAGAATGAAGAGAAATGATGCAGGCTGACACACTATGAGACAACTGTAATAGTCCAGATGGCATCTGATAAGTACTTACCGTATGGTGATGTTGAAGAAATAGAGTAAAAACTGGTTTCAGAATGCAATTGGTTGGGTGTGAGAATCAAGAAAACCAATGCAATTAACAGTGACTCAGTTTTGCTCCACCTTATTTTTATTTTTATTGCATATAATAGATAGCATAAGGAATCTATTGTTTCATAAATTGCAGGTGTCTGCAATGAAGCTACATATCTCAATTCTAGGAGAGGAAGAACTTCCAAACCCGCTTTCCTCTTCACTACTTGACTGAAACTCATTCTCTTCCTGCCTTCTATTGAGTGGGAAAACTCATAATCTTTCTTCTATTTTGAAATGAGATTACTTAATCTTTTATCCTGGTTTACATGCTGTCAATTGTTTTCTTTTAATGTAAACAAAATCTGTCTTCCCCTCTATTTAGGGTCCAGTGCTAAGCTGACAAGGCCTAGTTTTACTTTGTTATGCAATTGACATGCATTGTTTAATAAGTTGATATACTTGGAATTTGAACCTTAAACCTCAGTTATCTCAGATTTCATTCTTCTTAATATCAATGTTATTGAAAAGAAGGAGGGATATTGATTAAATTTTGAAAATTTTAACAACATATTGGGTATGGGGGTAGAGCAAGAGAAAGTGAGGATAACTCCTAGGTTATGAGACACAGAGGCTGCGAGGATGGTGTTCCCCTTCACAATAATAGGAAAGGAAGGAGGTGGGAGGGCTTAGGTGAAAGTTAATGAGGTTGTTGTGGATGTGGTTTTAAAAATGTCTACTTGACATGCAGGGTAAAATGTTTAAAAGGAGATTGGTAGATACTATAAAAAAATTAGGGGAGCAAGGGATAGTGTATTTGCCAGATTCATGGAGAATGGAGGTATTTATGACCAAACAAGTGATAGAGAACATTCTGAAATGCAAAATGGATAGTTTTGATTACATTTAATTGAAAAGTTCATTGCACACACAAGCCAATAAAACCAAGATTAGGAGGGAAGAAGAAAACTTGTAAAGTATCTTTACAACTAGTGTCTATGACAAAGTCCTCATATCCAGAATATAGAGAGAGATGAGTCAAATTTACAAGAATACAAGTCATTCCCCAATTGATAAATGGTCAAAGGATATGAACAGGCAGTTTTCAGAGGAAGAAATTAAAACTATCTATAGTCTTACGAAACATGCTCTCAATCACTATTGATTAGAGAGACGCAAATCAAAACAACTCTGAGGTACCACATAACACTTGTCAGATTTGCTGACATGACAGAACAGGAAGATGACAAATGTGGAAGATATGGCAGAGTTAGAACACTAATTCATTGTTGATGGAGCTGTGATCTGATCCAACCATTCTGGAGAAAAATTTGGAACTATGCCCAAAGGGGCATAAATATGCCCATACCCTTTAGTCCAGCAATACCATTTCAAGGGCTGTATCCCAAAGAAGTCTTAAAAATGGTAAAAGGTCCTATACAGAAATATTTATAGCAATTTTTGTGTAGTGGCCAAAAAACTGGAAATTGAGGGAATATCCATCAATCGTGGAATGACTGAACAAGTTTGGTATATGAATACAATGGAACACTATTTTGCTATAAGAAATGGTGAACAGGAAGGCTTCACAAAAACCTGGAAAGATTTATATAAACCGATACTGAGTGAAGTGAGCAGAACCAGGAGAACATTATGCACAGTAAGAAGCACAGTGTGTGAAGACTGTGTCTAATAAACTTAGCCCCAAAGGGTTCATGATGCAAAATGCCATCCACAGCCAGAAAAAAAACTATAGAGTCAGAATGCAGAATGACACAGGGTGTTTTCTCTTTTGTTATATTTTGGTTTGGTTTTTCTCATGATTTCTCCTGTTCATTTTAATTCTTCATGCAACGTGACTAATGTGAAAATATGTTTAATAAGAATGTATGCATAGATTCCATATAAGATTAGATGCAATCTTGGGCAGGGAGGGGGAGAAAAATTAAAACTTAGGGAAGTGAATGTTGAAACATGAAAACAAATTAAGAAATTATAAGAAGGCAGGTGGGGAGGGTTGGCATAAAATATAAATAGAGTGAAAATTGGGGCGGGGGTTAATGCAGAAAATGTTTTTCCACAGAGAAGATTTTGCATTTTAACATAGAGGAAACAGACAAGTACTAGAGTTTATTGAGCATGGAAGCTACTGTGAGTGTGCTTAGACCTGCACTTTATAGTAATTTCATTGGTGGATGAATGGAAGATTAACTAGAATAAGGAGAAACTTGTGAGAAATAGACCCACCAGTGTGATACAAGTGTTTAAATACTCCAGGTATGAGTCATTAGGTTAGGAAAGTATCAGAGGAGAGGAAGTAGGCATGTTTAAGAGATATGGCAAAGGTGATACCAACAGGCCTTGGAAATAGACTAGAAAAAGGGGTGAGAGATAGTGAGGACTCAAGGGTAAGCAACACTCTAGGTTCCCGAGGTTCAATTCTCTGTGTCACAGTAGAAAGCTAGATTTTATCCCACCTCCAAATAAGACTACAAAACTCCTTTAGATGACAAATTACCCCAGTATCTCTCATCTGAGGGAGCCTTTCCCTTAGGTACCACCCAGTGATCAAGATATCTCTTCCCTTTCAGCTGCACTCCTCCCTGAAGAACACGCATTTTAAGAACAGTGCTGGTGACCAGGTGTTTGTGGATGAAAATAGAAACCCTGAGGCTCAATATGCCATTATGAACTATTTGCTCTATTCTAATGAGACTGATGGTCTGGTGAAAGTGGGGCAGTTTGTACCTAAAGCTCCACTTGGTCAAGATTTCACCATTTGTGAGGATGCCATACTGTGGGCCTTTGGGGATTCAAAGGTCAGAGACCATATATAGATATAGATATATAGACTCACACGAACATAAATACATACATATACACATGTACACATATATAATGTTTGTTGGTGTATATATACATATATGCCTGTAGTGTATGTATATATGTGTATATACACACATGCACACATATATGCATATGCATATATATATATATATACGTGTGTGTGTGTATGATTTTTTCTCATTCAGCAAAAACAAAGCTTTCCTATTTATCACTTCAACTCTTCCCTCTTCCAAACTGAGAAAACAAGAAGAGCACAATCCCATGTATAATGAAGCAAAACAAGTTTCCACATCGATCATGTTTAAAAACATCATGTCTCCTTTTTCATTCCAGGTTCTTCACCTTCCTATCAGGAAGACGGTAGCCTGTTTTATCATTAGTCCTCTGGATTCATAGTTACTCATTACACTGATTAGAATTTCTAACTCTTTCAAAGTTGTTTTTGTCATGTCTTTCTTTTAATATAATTAGTTCCCTTGGTTCTGCTCACTTCACTTGGCATTAGATCATCTAAATCTCCCCAGATTTCTCTAAAACAATCTCATCTATCATTTCTTACAAAACAATAGTAATTCATAATACATACACGCTTCCACATGTGTATATGCAGATAACGTGTATATATCTGTATTCATATGTGTATATATGATAAGTTCAGACATTTTTCAATTTATGGGTACCATCTCAAATTACCATTTTTTCAACTTCAAAAACAATTATAAATATTTTTGTATGTCCTCAGTTACAGTTTTGCTTAGGCTTTAGCCTTCTGTTAATCTGACTTCCCTCCAATTTGTCATTTTTCTTCTTTTAAATATTTTTTTCTGAGAACTCCCTGTAATAGTAAAGTTGTAGTATCATCTTCTCCCCATGTAATGTTAAGGGAATTTGAAGATCTTCCCTGCCCATTAATAGGCCCATGTGATCTGCTTTGAGCTTTGGCCCAGTCCACAGCCTGAGTCACATGGAGCTGATGGTGGGAGGAGCTTGCTGAATGAATGGAGCAGGAAGGGTAGAGCAAGAAGAGAGAGCAAGACAGAGCTGTGAAAAAGTGAGGCAGAGCTGAGGCAGAGAAGCTAGGGTGAGTGAGAGAGGAAAGAATTTTACCTAGATGAGCTTGTTTGTTGGGAGGCCTAATGGAGGGAAGTCTAGGGAATGTCAGTGTTCTCTGTATTGGTAATATGTATTAACTTCTTTGTTACCATGTTGGAATTGACTTTCTGGTATCTGAATGAATATTTTGGTTTTGTCTTTGAGGAAGAAAGTTTATATTTTGCGAGTATACCCTGGAAATTTGCATGCACATTTATAGCAGCTGCTATGGGTATCACATTGACATGAAATCCTGACCCTATTCCTAGCTTGTACAAATATTTTCTTGTGTACCACTGTTATGTGAGATTATTTTGTTTAACCTTCTATTACTTTTTATCTCATAAAGTCAATGGCTTTTATCTGGTTCATTCTAATTTTCACAGTTTTTTTCTTGGGTAAGTTGTATTCTTCTTGTCTCCTGTTTAATCCTTTTTCAACACTTTCTTTGGAATCTCTTATTTGTTTTCCAAGTTTTCCTCTGCCCTTTTGAGTTCCTTGATTAAAAACATTTTACTACTTAAACCAAAGAAAACAAACAAACAAAACCTCTTGCTTCACTTTGTCCAGGAATTCTAATTGAGTTTCTTCCCAATCTGTATTTTTCTTTGGAACTTTTTTTTGGCAGAATATTTTAGTTCACTTTTTCTGTATTTTTGTTTTGAACTTCCTCATTATGCTAATAGCTTCCTATTTGGATATACTTTTACTTGTTTGCTCATTCTTCCAGTCTATTTCTTTACTTTGATCTTTCCACTAGTCTCTGGACACTTCTGGAGAGAAATCTGCAATAGTCCTCTTGCTGTTTTGTTGGAGTACTGAGTTTTGTCTTATTCTCAGATATCATGGATGATTCAAAGTTGAGATGTGAATTATTTCCAAGTTCTCAATGTGGTCTAACTCTGAGTAGAGACAGGTTGCTTTCTCTTACCTTTTCCACATTCTTCAACCTTGAACTCTCCAAGATCTTAACATGGGCTTGTGCTGCAACAAAAATATAATGACTCAACCACTGCCAAGAAGTTGGGAAGCTCTGTTGATTCAGAATAACAGAACTAGTGGCCTTTCTTGGGTATAGGATACTTGCCCTGGTTATTCCTCTGTAGACATGACACTAGGATAGAAACTGGAACTGTGACACTGCTCTCTATTCAGAATAGGAATCAAAATGTTGTTGTTCGTTGAAACTGCTCCTCTCCTTACTCAGAAGGTCACCGATAGGCACAAATTCCCTTTCAGCTCAGCCTGGATCTGTTTCCCCAAACTGTATATGAGGGACAATGGTACTAGAAGACTTATTCCCATCAAGGTGCCTTGGTGTGATTCTAGAACCTCCTCTTTCCCTGGTGTCAATCTCATATATTATTATCTTGGCCATAACCATTGCCTAGTGTCTGTAGATCCTGATGTCTAATAGCCTATGTCAAACTGGACTGAACCAATGACTTTTTATTTGATTTCTCCACTAGAATTTGTTCTGAAGTATTTCTATATTTGTTTGAGGAGCTAAAATGTACTTATCTGCTTTATTGGTTCCTGGTAATCTACCATCTTGGTTCTGATAGTAATATATAGTTTCATAACAGATTCAATGCTATCCTCCCTGCCAACCCTTTTATTTGTTCTGTTTCTTTTGAATAAGGTATACTCACCTTCTTCATAGTTACTTTGCTACCTTCCTTTCACCACTCCAAGGTCCCATTTGAGCCAGGTCTTTGGCCTCTGAAACCAATGTCTTTTCCTAATTACCACAGAACATTCTCTTTTCTTCTTTCTTCTGTAAACAAACTCCTGAATGAGAAGGCACAGCAATCGTTCAAGAAATTGCTTCCAAAATGTAGAGAAATCATTGATACAATAGTTATATCAAGATGGATTTTCAAAGGTCTTGGATCTTTTATCTAGTCATTTTACAAATGATACAAGCAACATACAAAAGTTCAAGTCTTTCCCACGATCCTTTACAAATACATTACTCTATGCATTGTATTGTCTTTTTGTGATTGAAGGCATTGAATCAATTTAGATCAGTTCAGTTAATTAAGTGGCATTGAGGCTTTCAGTAGTTCTGTTGCCTCATCCTCAAATCTCCCTTGATTTAGATTTCACATGTAAGGTTGTTATAGTGTGGGGATGGTGGAGTTTAAAAACAGAAGCAATTAAAGTGACATCTTTGCTCTTCTAATCACAGGTATAATTCTTACCTTATTAAATGTGTTCTATATGACATGTACTTATAATTTTAAAAAACATCTAGTGGATATTTTTAAAAGAAATTTACTTTTACTTTTCAACATTCTCTTCCATAAGTTTTAAATTTTCCCTGAATCCTTCCCCTCTTCCCTCCCCCACAAGCTGTGCAATCCAAAGTAGGCTCTACATATACAATTTATTAAATATATTTTCACACTAATCTAGTTGTATAGAAGAGTTAGAACAAATGGGAGGAATCATGAGAAAGAAAATAAAGAAAGCAAAACAAAGAAAAAGAAAGCAAAGAGTATGCTTCTGTCTGCATTCAGACTCAGAATTTCTGTCTCTATATGTGGATGGCACTTTCCAACATGAGTCTTTTGGGGTTGTTTTAGGTTCTTTCATTGCAGAGAAGAGTGAAGTCTAGTCAAGTCAGTCATTGCATGACATGGCTATTACAGTGTACACTGTACTCCTGCTTTTACTCACTTCCCTCAGGATCAGTTCTTATAAGTCTTCCCAGGTTTTCCTAAAGTCTACCTGCTCATTATTTAAAGGACAATAATATCACATTACATTCATATACCACAACTTGTTTAGCCATTCCCCAATTGAGGGGCATCCACTCCATTTCCAGTTCTTGGCCACTAGAAAAAGAGTTGCTAAAAATATTTGTGTACATGTGTGTCCTTTTCACATTTTTATGATTTCTTTGGGATATAGCCCCAGAAGTGGCACTGTTGGGTCAAAGGTATGCACACTTTCATTTGGGCATAGTTCCAAATTGCTTTCCAGAATGTTTGGATCAGATTACTTACAAAGAATTACTCTTACAATTTTCCCACATCTCTCCAGCACTTATAAATTTAAATGACTTTTAAATTTATTCCAAACTCATTGCAGTCCTCCTGATGGGTTCAATAAAGATAATTTGAAGGACAGCATGCATCCATGGAGCTCACATTCCTTTCTTTTCACTGAGTGTTAAGGTGATACAATTGGACAGAGAAGTTCTGTAGTCAAACACGAGTTTATAAAAAAAATTATTTTCATCTGTTTTTCCTGATTCTGCATGAACAGTCAGTTCTTGTGATCTCACTATGTGGAAAAATCTTGTAGAAAGGAATTTGTAGACAGTTATAAATATTATTTTTTAATTTCTTTTTTATTAATTTATTAAGTTTTAGTTTTCAACATTCATTCCCACAAGATTTTGAGTTTCAAATTTTCTTTCCATCTCTCCCCTCCCTGCCAACCTGAGATGACATACATTCTGATTGCTCCTTCCCTTAGTCTGCCTGCCTTTCTATCAACACCCCCCTCCCATCCTATTCCCCCTTACTTTTCTGTAGGGTAAAATTCACAATTGAGTGTGTATGTTATTCCCTCCTTAAGCCAAATCTGATGAGAATAAGGTTCACTCATTCTTTCTCACCTCCCCCCTCTTTCCCTCCATTGTGAAACCTTTTTGTGGTGCCTTTTATGTGAGATAATTTATCTCATTCTAGCTCTCCCTTTCTCCTTCTTCCAATATATACCTCTTTCATCCCTTAATTTTATTTTTAGATATCATCGCTTGATATTCAATTCACCGTCTCCTCTATCTATCTATCTATCTATCTATCTACTCCAAAGACCCTAATACTGAGAATGGTCTCATGAGTTACAAATATCATCTTTCAATATAGGAAGGTAAAGAGTTCAATTTTAATGATTCCCTTTCTCTTTCCTGTTTACTTTTCATAATGTAGCACTAGCACGATGTTCACAGTCCCTACAGCTGCTATGACTATGCTGGCATAATTTGGAATCTCAAAATAGACCCTCTACATGGAAGACAGAAACAAAACATTTGTTTAAACATCTATAGTGCCAATATGATACTCACAGGACCTACTGTGGCCATGAATATACCAGTGAAGTTCTGAATTGTGAAATACAACAGACTGCCACATGGAAGACAGAACCTAAACTTTAATTGAGACACCAGAAAGTCAAATCCATAATAGCCACAAAGAAATTTATACAGAATAACAGTGCAGAAGGTAGTACCATCCCCAAGTCTTTCCTCTGTTAGGTTCCCACCAACCAGCTCCCTTAAACAAATCACAAACAATCTTCCTCACCCTTGCTAGACAGCTACCTTTCCCAGATCTGATTGTTCTCTTAACTTCTTCTCATCTCTGCTGTAGCGCTGCCTCTTCCTCTTCCATCCTTCCTGCTACATCCATCCAGCAAGCTCCTCCCCCACATGTGATTTAGGCTTCCATGTGATTTAAGCAGGTCACATGAGCTTATTAATGGATGGGAAAGATCTTTAAATTGAGAAAAAAAATTACACAAACAATAAGCAAAAATGGATTATCAATACAACACCAGAAAACCAAATCCCAAACCAAAAAGCCAAATGTATCATAGCAACAACGAAATCTATAACTAAGAACAATGTAGGGAGTACCATCATCACCAAGCCTTCCCCCTCTTAGGGCCTTCCCACAAATGAACACTCATAGTTTGCTGCCTACTTCCTCTCCATCCCTCAGCTCTAACCACTGTGTCTAATTTCCTCTCAGTTCTATTCCACCCTTCCTCTTTCACCCTTCCTGCTCCAACTATTCAGGAGGCTCCTCCCATCACAGAATTCATGACTCAAACTCATGTGACTTAGACTTCCATAGAACTTAAACAAGTCACATGGGTCTATTAATGTATGTGAAAAATCTTCCCATTTACATAACCATTAAACATGCTTTCCTTGATTCTTGTGTTTGGAAGTCACATTTTCTATTCAACTTTTGTCTTTTCATCAAAAATGCCTGAAATCCCTTTGTTTCATTGAATGTACACTTTTACCCCTGAAGTATTCTATGGAATTTTTCTGGGTATATCATTCTTGGTTGTAATCCTAACTCCTTTAATCTACAGAATATCATATTCCACACCTTTGATTCCATAACATTGAAGCTGCTAGAACTTTTGTTATCCTTATTGTGCTTTCACAGTACTTGAATTGTTTCTTTCTGGTTGCTTGCAATATTTTCTCCTTGATCTGGGAACTCTAATATTTGACTACAATATTGGGAAGAGTTTTTATTTTGGGATCTCTTTCAATAGATGATCAGTGCATTATTTCCATTTCTATTTTATCCTTTGGTTCTAGAATATCAGGCAGTTTTCCGTGATAATTTCTTGAAAGATGATGTCTGGGTTTTTTTTTATCATGACCTTCATGTAGTCCAATGGTTTATACATTGTTTCTCCTGGATTTATTTTCCAGGTCACTGTTTTTTTTTGTCCAGTGAGATATTTAACACTTGGGTTAGTCTTTTTTTCCAGGTGTTATTTTCTTCAGCATTTTTGGGATGACTTTAGCAAGCTGTTGACTCATTTTTTATGATTTTTTTGCATCACTCTCATTTCTCTTCCCAATTTTTCCTTGATTTCTCTTTCTTGATTTTCAAAATGCTTTTGCACCTCTTCCACAGCCTGTGACCCATTCATTTTGTTCTTGGAGACTTTCGATATAAGAGTTTTGACTATTTGTTGTTTTCTTCTGCTTGTATGTTTTTATCTTTTTATCATCAAAGTAAGATTCTGTAGTCTGAGTCTTTTTACACTGTTTGCTCATCTTCTCAGTCAAATAGTTGACTTTTTAAAATTTTTGTCAAGGTAGGCATCTGTTTCCAGTGGGGGTAGGGATCAGTATGGTTGTGGGTGTACTGTCCGAGCTTTCTGAGGTTTTGTATAAACCACTGAATCCCCTACTATCGGTGGGCCCAGAGCTGTGGAAGCAGTAGCAGCTGCGGCTGCTGCCACTACCTGCCCTCCCCCAAGGCTGGTGCAGGACCTCCCTCCTCTTTCATCCAGGTTCCACAGAATTTTTCCACTGACATTTTATACTGTCTTTTGTGTTTGTGGGTTGAGAATTATGGAAAATGCCACAACAGCCAGTGATTCAGTCACCTGATACCTGCTTCAGCCCTGTCTGTACTGGTGCACCATGCTGAAATGTGCTGTGCTTTCAGCCTGATGCAATATACCCTTCCTGTTAATCTTCCACCTTGTCTTGGGCTGGAGATTTTTTCAGTCTTTAATTTTGTGGATTATGTAGCTCCAGAATTTGTTTAGAGTCATTTTCCCGGGTATTTGGAGGGGTTTGGGGGAGAGCTCAAGTAAGTCTCTGCTTTTATTTTGCCATCTTACCTCTGTCCATCCTCTCCTAAATATGTTTCTTTTAAACATCATACTGTAAGATTATAGTTTCAATTGATTTTGCTATCCACTTCTGCTTTATGGGAGATTTCATCTCATTCGTGTTCATAGCTATGATTACTGTTTGTGTCTTTCCATTCCATTCTTCCCATATATGCTTTTATTTCTCCCTTCTCTCTCCCTCCTCAAAACTTGCTTTTGAGCACCACCTCCTTCAATCTTCCTTCCCTCCTCTCAGGCTGTTCCCTTTGCTTTCCCTTTTCCCTTACAATGTCTTTCCTCTTTTCTAAATATCCATTCCTGTTTTGTTCTCCTTTTGTAATGGGAGTTAAAAACCTTCCTCATCCATTAATAGACCTCAAGTGGAGTTTTTAAGGTAAGTTTGATTAACAGAGGCTTGTTTAGCATGAAGGCCCACACCATTTGTTGATTGCTAATAAGGCACTAGGTCATGCCCTCAAGCTTTGAAAAGTGTATATATACATACATATATCTATACATACATATGGGTTAGCCAGGTTGTTCAGTGGGTAGAGCACCAGTGCAGGAGCCAAGAGAACCTGAGTTCAGATCTCACCTCAGACATTTGACACTCACTAGCTGTGAGACCTTGGGCAATTGCCTCATCCTGGGTCATCTCTAGTCATCCTGATAAATATCTGGTCACTGAATTCAGATGGCTCTGGAGGAGAAGTGAGGCTGGTGACCTGCACAGCCCTCCCTCACTCAAAACAAAGTCAAGTGCAGGTCATGTCATTACTTCTCTGATGGCACGGCCTTCTTCAGCAAGGAAGGATGAATACCAGATCTCTTCAGGAAATTCAAATGTCTCTTCTCCCTTACCTTTTTTGGGTCCTCATTCCACTTTACTACTTTATTTGTCGTTAGCAACATCACAGAGGAGACTGAGTTAGAAAGCACTAAGCTTCCATCCATTCCCATGCTTTGTTCTACCAGCTCTGAATACTGTAAATTGGACTCCAAACCTGCCTGCAGCCTGGCTGAAGACACCGACTGTGTGTCTCTCTCAAAGGTTAGCAGCTTTGCTGATAAGATGGGCATTTTGGACGACATTCACCTGATGAAGCAGAGACATGACCTGAATCAGAGCTTGATGAAGGAAGATGACTCAATTATCCTTATTTCAGAGATGTTGAAGAGAAAGTTTGCTCTGAAGGAAGAGGATATCAGCTTGAAAGATACTGATGACCCTTTCTCTGGTACCCTATATATAGCCCTTTCTCTATAAGCTGTCTCACAACAGATACTTGTGCCTTGCAGTTAAAAATGTCCTTCCACAATGGAAAACAGTTCCAGGCTCGAAATGGGGAGAAGAGAGAAAAGCTGAACTGCTTTCCCATACTTCAAACCTTAGCAGAAACTTTAAGGATGGCGTTCTAAAGATAGTTTTGAGTTGTGGATTTGCAGGTAATCAGGTATGCTGCTTTGGTTGTTTTATCCTGAAGAGCAAGACTAGAATTTTTGCTTTCCTCCTCATGTGAAAATAGACCCCAGACTGATGACTAGCTTCAATGCACTATATACCCAGCTCCTGGTCTGAACTGGGTACATACACTCTGTCCCCCAGAATCAGTTGCTTCTTTCCAAGTGATGATAGTGTAGGGGAGCCCTGAGTTCTGCTTAATACCAGGCATAAACCAAGTCCCCTGCCCTCATGTACTGTGCTCAGTCCTCCTAAAAGTCCTATAGCTCCAACTGATGAACAGACTGCGGGCAGGTCAGGGCTACTTTTTTTTTTCTTCTTGAAACACACTTTGTAATACAGTAAAGAAACCAAATCTTTCCATTACACCCCCCCCCCTCCCGTGGCCTCCTCATTGCCAAGGCATTGATATCTTGTCTCACAGTCATTGAGGGATCTCATCAAAAAAGAGGGAAGGGATCTATGCCTCATTTGGGGCCACTTTTTCTCATACCAGAACCTATGTTAGGTCATGCCAAAGTCCTCCTCCAAAACACTTAATGCATGACCCAGGTTTCCTTGGGACCTCTTTAGTTAGGTATGCACAAGTGTGTGTGGTATTTGGGTTGGAGCACTACCTTGTATTAAAGAAAGTTTTTGACTAATAAAAAAAAAGATTTATCAGTACCATCTTCCCATGCAGGGATGTAAACAGTTTGGTCTTATTGAATAACATTTTTTTTCACTTTCCTATTTGCTTTTTATGTCTCTCTTTAATCTTGTATTTGAATATCAAATTTTCTGTAGAGCTCTATTTTTTTCATCAAGAAGGTCTGGAAATCCCCTATTTCATTGAAAGTCCATTCATTTGCCTGAAAGATTATGTTCAAATTTCTGGGTAGTTTATCTTTGGTTGTAATCCAAGCTCCTTTGCCTTAAAGGATACCTTATCCCAAGATCTCTGATCTTTATTTAGAAGCTGCAAGGTCCCATAATTCCTCACTTTGGTTCCAAAATATTTGAATCGTTTCTTTCTGACTGCCTTCAGTATTTTCTCCATGACCTGAAAATTCTGGAATTTGGCTACAATATTCCTTGGTGTTTTCAATTTGGGATCTCTTTCAGGAGGCATTCAGTATATTCTTTCAATGGCTATTTTGCCTTCTGGTTTAAGGACCTTGGAGCAATTTTCCTTGAAAATCTCTTGGAAAAATGCTGCCCAATCTCCCTTTTTCATCATGGCTTTCAGGTAGACCAATAATTCTTAAATTGTTTCTCCTGGATCTATTTTCTGGATCAGTTTTTTTTCTAATGAGCTATTATGCATTGTCTTCTATATTTCCATTCTTTTGATTTTGTTTCACCGATTCTTGATGCCTCAAAGTCGTTAGGTTCTATGTGACAAGTTCTAATTTTTAACCATTTGTTTTCTTCAGTTAGCTTTTGTACTTTCTTTTCCATTTTGTCAACTCTAGTTTTTGCTGAAACTTTCAGTAAAAAACCTCACAATTAAAGGTATGTATTCTACTCTGCTATTACTGTCTTAGGTTCCCCGTGGAGTATGCAGTGACAGTTGTGGTCCTGGATTCAGGAAAACTCCTTTGGAGGGGAAGGCAGCCTGCTGCTTTGACTGTTCTCCATGCCCAGAATGGGAGATCTCCAGATGGATGGGTGAGTTTCTTCAGGGAAATTCTTTCTAAAGGCCATTGATATAGAAAAAATAACAGCAGGTATTCTTTTACATTCACCTAACACCACCATGAACTTCGTTAATGGTTAGGGACCATATGAGAACAAGGGACTCCAGAAATTTTTCTTTTTCTTTCTTTCTTTTTCTTTTATTTATTTTCCCAATTACATATAAAACAATTTTAAACATTTTCTCTTAAAACTTTGAGTTCCAAATCCTCTCCTTCCCTCCCTCCCTGTACCCGCCATTGAGAAGGCAAATAGGTCAGCATAGGTAATACATGTGTAGTCATTCAAAACCATTCCATATTATTGTGAAAGAAAATATATACCAAAAGAAAACCTCAAGAAAAATAAAATTTAAAAAAGCATACTTCAATCTGTATTCAGACAACATTAATTCTTTCTCTAGGTAGGGCTAGTTGTTTTTTTCATCATAAGTCCTTCATTTCTGTTGTGGATATTACTGGGAATATCTATATTATTCACAACTAATTATCTTACAATGTTACTGATACTTTGAACACACTGCAGTTCATGTTTCATCAGCTCATATAAGCCTTTTCAGGTTTTTTTCTGAGAGCATCCTGCTCACTACTTCTTAAAATATAATAGTATTACATCATAATTGCATACTTCAATATATTCAGTCATTCTGTAATTGATGGGCATCCCCTCAATTTCTAGTTCATTTGCCCCAGAAAAGAGCTATATAAACAGTTTGTACATATAGGTCTTTTTTCTATTTTCTTTTTTTCTATTTTGGGATATAGAAATTTTGTAAAATTGAACTAGTTGTTTGCTGTTATAGTATCCCAAATTCCTCTACAGAATGGTTGAACTCATTCACAATTCCATCAAGAGTCCATTAATGTCTGATATTTGCCATTTTCCTTTTCTGTACACAATAATAAAGTATGAGGTAGCACCTCAGAATTGATTTAATTTACATTTCTCCAATTAATAGTGAATTAGATTATTTTTCATATGTAATCTTTTTTTATTACACAACATAAACCTTTTAGCACTCTCAACCATTCTACTTGAAGAAATACATTCCTAGATTTAAAGAGAACCACAGATTATTTTGGGAGGATTTTCAAGCCATATTCAGAGGTGATTATTCAGCTTAGGAAGGTGTAATTGGTTTAATAGTAACCCTACTCTCCATGAGAGAAATACAGGCCATTAAGGGATCACTAAATAGGATGACTTTGGAAGAGGGGGATGGTCCCTCACCCCAAGAGCATAGACACTGGGAGTATAATGATGAAGATGATTGCATCAGATTCCAGTAAGTGAGGCAAACTTTGCTTGAAGGTTGAATGATTGGGTAGAACTAGAATAAGTTCTAGGAGACCGTGCAAGAGATGAGTTAGAATTCTAATCCTTGTTTTTTTAATTATGTATGCAAAAGCACTAAAATATATAGGAGATGACTCCACCCCAAAAACCTGCAGGATCTATGTATTATCAGCATGCATTTTATAAGCCAGTCATTTCTTGTAATAAGAAAGAATTTCTATAAAGGATATCCTGGATGGCTATAGTTCAAATGAAGGACAGTGCCCTATTTGTTTGTGAAAATTGGAAAAAAGAAAACTAGGAAAAGGTCAAGCAAGAGAAAGAAAAATGGGAAAAAGAAAGTAACTTGTCATCATCACAAGTGCAGGCAACTTCACTTCAAACTATTCTTGTCCCCCTAACATGCTTTCTTAGAGGCCCCTGATCAGTCTATTTTACCAACTGTTAAACAAGCTGTTTCAAAGGCCCTTATACAGTCAATGTCAGGGGCAAACTCAAAACCTTGAGATTCACATAAATGTCTTTAAGTGAAAGGGCCAGATCACCAAAGATTCTAGAAAGAAAAAATATTTCAAGAATAAAAGGTGATATGACTTCAGACATTCACAGAGGAAAAGTAATGTATGAAGATGTGGGGCAAGGAGAGAGCCTGTAGATCCAGGAGAGGACTTCTAGTTTTCCTCATCTCAATTATGCTATTCCATTCCTCTCCCCAAAACAATGAACCCCAAGTCACCCAACATTGGGGACACAATCTTATTGTTAAATACTAGCATCTCTAAATTAGTCCAACCGAGTAAGTCTGATTCTAGTTGTGCCACTTTTGAATTTTTAAATATTGTTGAGGTTTCAGGGAAGCCTCTAAAGGCTCTTAAATTTCCCCCTGCTATGTTTTCCATGAGCCCCCTTTCTGTGAAACATTCCTTTATCCTTATGCCTAAACTCCTTTAAAAGCATTGAAGGTGAGATCTCCTATGCAAACTATTTTCTGCTCCTCCAATAGCACTCAGTCCCCACAGGTGCCCCTCACTATATTTGACATCACAGCAATGTGTTTAGTAAGTATCAAACAAGTGTTTGTCCTTCAAGTTTTATATTGCTTTTCAAAGCAATCAACTTACTAATGTTTAAAAATATATGCTACTATTAGATGTGCCATTAGGAATCAAAAAATCAACTCTATTTGGAACATACAGGATAGCAACTCTATCCAGATTCTGAAAACTGAAGAGTAAGTAAACCAAAAAAAAAGAAGAAGAAAGTACACATGGATTTGGAAAAATCTTTTTTTTACCACTGTTAATGACACAATAGATTTCAATTGATATTTGGAAAGATCAGATTTTTGTAAGCTATCAACTGGGACCAGAAAAACTGAGAGCGCTTACTAGTGCCTTGCTATTGTTGATAAGGAAAGGGTTAACTTCTAGGAAGGAAATACAGGTGGCACAATGGATAGAATGCTGAGTCTGGAAACAGAAAGACTTGTCTGTCTTCCTGAGTTCAAACCTGGCTTCAGATACTCACTTGCTGTGTGATCCTGGGGAAGTCACTTAACCGTGTTTGTCTCAGCTTCTTCATCTGTAAAATGATCTGGAGTAGAAAATGCAAACCCATTTCATTACCTGAATCAAGAAAACCCCAAATAGCATCAGACAGGACTAAAAAAATTGATTGGTAAGAATATTTTAATGAGTTTATGGAAGGGTTTGTCTCACAAACTTGTGTAGTGAAGGTCCCTTTCCCTTTCTGGGAGAGTGGAAGAGATAGGAGGTGCTTTCATCTTTAGCGAATACCATCATTGCAACTAATCAAACAATAATTCGACTACTATGGATAAATTAGTGGAAAGGTCACCTAAATTGAAAAGAACAATACAACTTAGGAAGAAAAATCTTAGTAAGTTATTGGTTTAGAGTACAACTTTTTGTGCTAGAAGGAGAAATTCTGTTCTATAGATGGTGTGGGATAGAATTGAAATATATAGACTTTAGGAATAGAGCAAGTTAAAGAAATATTAGGAGAAGAATATGAAGCAAATAAGAAGTATATGGTGTTTGAAGGGCACTGGGATAGTATTTTAAAGAAAAGAAAGAAGGCCTATAGTTTAAATATGTTGAAAAGAAATATATATGTATATGTATATATGTATGAAGGCTGTGAGAAACTGCATGTGCTTATTCATGATATTGAACTGTAGTGATAAGACTGACAGCTGGAAATTTCCTGACTCCAAACAATGGAGCAGGGGAAGAGGAAGCTGCCTCTTGTGGCCTCTCCCCTTCTTCTAACCCTTTGGGAGTTGCTCTTCTTTAGGACAGTGCCATAAACTCTTCATTTCCAATCCCTGGCCTGCTAAATTTTTTTCAAAGTTGCTGGAATATTGTGAACAGGACTCAGACAGCATCATCTTTTGCTGTTGTATACAGCACAGCTGGAATTCCATCACCTCCATTAGCTTTATTGTCAGCAATGCTTCCTAAGGCCTACTTGACTCCATTCTCAAGGCTCTATGGCTCTAGATCAGTAAACACACCATTGTGGTTACCAGTGACATTAATGTATTTGTTCTATGGTTCTTATGTGCATTTCTCCGCCTCTTCTTAATCTCTTTTCTTTCTGTTAATGCCCTAACTTTTGTGTCTTTTATCATACCCATTTTTACAAGAATTATTCCCTTGATATGTCTAATTTTCTTGATGAGATCTTATCTTTCCCATTCTACTTTTCTCTTCTACTCATTTTAGAAAACCTTATTTCTTCCTGCTATTCTTTGGAATTCTATATTCAGTTGGGTTTATCTTTCTCCTCATTTAACTTTCACTTTCCTTCTTTCCACAGCTATTTTTAAAGACACATCATACACTTATTTTGCTTTCTTGTTCTTCTTTTCTCTTTTGGAGGCTTTGTTGTTATTGTTGCTGCCTCGGAAAAATTAATCTCTGCCCATAGTTCTTCAGGCACTCTACCATATCCAATCTCTTTAATCCATGTATCACTTGGAGGCAGAACCAAGATGGTGGAGTAGAAGGATGGACCTGCAAAAGCTCTCCCTTATAGCCCATAAAATACCTGAAAAAATGACTCCAAACTAATTCGAGAGAAGCAAAAGCCACAACACAACAGAGTGAGAGATTTCCAGCCCAAGACAATTTGAAAGGCTGACAGGAAAGGTCTATCTCACCAGGTGTGGAGGGGAGTGCAGCCCAGCCTTGACCCTGCAGCACGGCAGGGACAGGAACAGAGTAGGCCTCAAATGGGGGGAATCCCCAGCAGCAGCTGTGATTTTCAGATTGCTCAACCCACAACCATCAAAGAGAGTTTCAAAGGTCAGTGAGAAAGCTCTTTCACCTATGTGAGAAAGGAATGCAAGCTGGCCCCTCCAGCTGCAATCACTGGAGCCACAGCATCCATTTTTGGAGCCCTCCACCTAAAGCCACTAGGGGAATCAAGCTGCTGATCTGGATCTCAGCCCTCAGTGAGGAGGAGCTCTGTTGGCATGGTTGAGCTGGAGGTGGTTGTGGAGAGTGAATTCTACTTATAGATCCTGGGCACAAAAGCCTGTGGTTGCTCCCAGTCCAGAATGCAGGGCTGGAGAGGAATAAACTCCTCTCCCTTGATTGTGCCACCTTGGAGGACCTGAGAACTTATGAATCACTAGAGTATACCCTCCTCTTGGCAAAGGATTCATAATTCAAGTAACTGGCTGGGAAAATACCTCCAAAAGGGAAAAAAGGAAGACTTTAGAGGACTATTTTCTTATTAAACAGGTATTTTCTTGCATCCTTTTGGGTGAGGAAGAATAATGAATACCACAAGAGGAAGATATCAAAGTTAAGGATTCTGCACCCAAAACCTCAAAAATACATATGCAATGGTTTCAGGCCTTGGAAGAGCTGAAAAAGCATTTTGAAAATCAAGTAAGAGATATGGAGGAAAAATTAGGAAGAGAAATGAGAGTAACACAAGAAAATCATGAAAAGTGAGTCAACAGCTTGTTAAAGGAGACTCAAATGATTGTGAAGAAAATAGCATCCTTAAAAATAGACTAGCTCAAATGTCAAAAGAGGTCCAAAAAGCCAGTAAGGAAAAAATGTTTTAAAAAATAGAATTAGTCAAGTGGAAAAGGAGGTTCAAAAGTTCACTGAAGAAAATAGCTCTTCAAAAATTGGAATGAAGCAGATGGAAGCTAATGACTTTATGAGAAACCAAGAAGTTACAAAACAAAACCAAAGAATGAAAAAAATATAAGACATTGTGAAATATCTTGTTGGAAAAAGAAGTGACTTGGAAAATAGATCCAGGAGAGATAATTTTACAATTATGGGATCTGAAAGCCATGGTCAAAAAAAGTCTGGACATCATCTTTCATGAAATTATTAGGGATAATTGCCCTTATATTCTAGAATCAGACAGCAAAATAAATATTGAAAGAATCCAGTGATTATCTCCTGAAAGAGACCCCAAAAGAAAAATTCCTAGGAATATTGTAGCCAAATTCCAGAGTTTCCAGGTCAAGGAGAAAATATTGAAAGCAGCTAGAAAGAAACAATTTGAGCATTGTGAAAATACAATCAGGGTAACACAAGATCTAGCCGCTTCTACCTTCAGGGACAGAAAGGCTGGGAATAAGATATTCCAGAAGTCCAAGAAACTAGGATTAAAACCAAGAATGACCTACCTAGCAAAACTTAGTATAATACTTCAGGGGAAAAATGGTCATTCAATGAAATAGAAGACTTTCAAATGTTCTTGATGAAAAGACTAGAGCTGAATAGAAAATTTGGATTTTAAACACGAGTCAAGAGAAGCATGAAAAGGTAAACAGGAAAGAAAAATTCTAAGGGACTTACTAAAGTTGAACTGTTTACAATCCTGCATGGAAAGATCATATTTGTAACTCTTGAAACTTTTCTCAGTATTTGAGTAGTTGGAGGGATTATACACACACATATATATGTAGACAGAGGACTCAGGGTGAGTTTAATAGGGAGGGATGATACTTAACAAAATAAAATTAAGGGGTAAGAGAGGATTATATTGGGAGGAGAAAGGGAGAAATGGAATGGGGCCAATTATCTCTCATAAAAGAGGAGAGATAAAGCTTTTTCAATGGAGGAGAAAAGGGGGGAGGTGAGAGGGAAAAAGTGAAGTTTACTCTCATTGTATTTGACTTAAGGAGGAAATAAAATTCACACTCAATTTGGTATTAAAATCTATCTTACACTACAGGAAAGTAGGGGAGCTGGGGATAAGTGAGGTGGGGGGATGATAAAAGGGAGGGCAAATGGGAGGAGGGAGTAATTAGAAGTAAACACTTTTGGGGAGGGACAAGGTAAAAGAGAGAATAGCATAATGGGGGGCAGGATAGAATGGAGAGAAACATAGTTAGTCTTACAGAACATGACTATTATGGAAGTCTTTTGCAAAGCTACTCATATATACCCTATATTGATTTGCTCAGTGGGGATGCGCAAGGAGGAAGGAAGGGAGAGAAGTTAGAACTCAAAGTATTAGGAACGAATGTTGAGAATTGTTTTTGCATGCAAGTGCGAAATAAGAAATAGAGGTAATGGGGTATAGAAATCTATCTTGCTCTACGAGAAAAGAGAGAAGATGGGTATAAGGGAAGGGAGGGGTGTGAGAGAAGGGAGGGCAGATTAGGGAAAGGGGTAATAACAATACAGCGTGTTTTTTTAGTTGGGGAACGGGAGAGATGGGGAGAAAATTTAGAACCCAGAATTGTGGAAAGGAATATTGAAAACTAAAAATAAATAAGTAAATATTTAAAACACTATATCATTCTACTATATATTCATAAAACAAGTTTATTTAGGTCATCCCTTTAGAGTGTGATGATTTTCCCTACTGTCTTCAATTTATGTCTGATTTTTGCAATAAGAATTTTATTTCTTAGCTACATACAGCTTCAGGTCTTTTTTAACTGAATATATGGAGTTTGTGACCACTTTTGACACCAAAGTATATAATCTATCTGATTTGGGCATTAACTATCTGGTGATGCCTGCATGTATCATCCTTTTGCTTGTTGAAAAAGATGGTTTGTTATGACTAGTGAGTTATTCTGACAAAAATCTATTAATTTTTTCCCTTCTTCATTTATACTTCAAGGTCAAACTTGCATGTTATTCCGATTCTTTTGATTACCTACTTTAGCATTCCAATCCCCTGTGATGAATGTGACATCTTTTTTTGGTGTTTCTTCTAGAAGATATTGTACATCTTCATAGAACTGATTGACTTTGATCTCTTCAGCATCAGAGGTTATAGTATAGATTTGAATTTCTGTGATTTTGAATGCTATTCTTTGGATTTAAACAGATATCATTCTGTCATTCTTGAGATTAAAGTCTACTGCTGATTTTCTCATCCTTTTATTGATTGTAAAGGATACTCCATTTATTCTTATGGATTCTTGCCACAGTAGGATATGTAATGGTCACTACTCCCATCCATTTAAGTTTACTGACATTGAAGATATCGATGTTTAATCTTTCTATCTCCTGTATGACCATATCCAGCTTACCTTGGTTCATAGACCTTATATTCCAGGTTTCTATGCAATATTCATCTTTACAGCATCAGACTTTCCATTGATCACCACACATCCGCAGTTGACAATCCTTTCAGTTTTTTTCCAGCTGCTACATTAGTTCTGGAAGTACTTGCAGTTGTTCTCCATTCTTTCCCAGTAGCATGTTGGGCACTTTTCAAATTGGAGGGCTCATCTTATAGTATCATTTCTTTTATCATTGTAATACTGTCCAAGAAGTTTTCTTGGCAAATATTTTGGAAATGTTTGTCATTTCTTGCTCCAGCACATTGGACAGAACTCATGTGGTCTCCCAAAGTTGTGGAAAGAAAGGACAAATGTCCCACAGGTTTGGCAGCCAGATTTGAACTATGACCTTCAAAAATGGAAGAAAAATCAAAATTAGTGAGACTAATGATGCATCTAAATATTTCATGGTTTGTGGACTAGAAAGGGAAAAATTCTGAAAGCAGTCAAATCAGGAAGATTAATGTTGATAATGAAAAGTAAGGAAATGAACGTTTCAATGGCTAACTTCAGACATTGTGAACAATCTTGGTTTAGGTTATGGTCAAGGAGCGAGGTTCTTAATTCTTGTGGGTGTAATGGAAAAATGAGTCAGAACTCTAATGATGTTCTCTGACTTGTGGAGATTATTTAAGAGGCACAACTACTTTCAATTGACCCAGTGTTGATCTTAGAAGATGCCTTTTTTGCATACTTTATTTCATACATGAAACCCAGAACAATTCCATGACGCTGTAAGATTTTACATGGACTAACCAAATTTAACCAGATTTAACAGCCCATTATATGATTTTTTCCCTTTGCCTCATTGTCCAATTCACATACAAGGTTTGATTCACAGAAAACTCAGACTTGTTACAGAATGCTCAAAGCAATAGGTCTTTTATCTTTGTCCAATTTAATCAATATAATAAGAAGTGGTGATAGCACCAGGGGTTGGGACTAGATCTGTGACTTCACTACTAAAAGGCACTTCTGGACTAGCAACATCACCGGTCAGCAGTTTATCTAAAGGTTAATGTATTAAAGTTTCCTAAAGCATTGAGGGGTTGAGTGACTTCCACGGCATTGGAAGAACACATGTATCAGAGGCAGGACTTGAATCCAAGTCTTTCTGGCTTGACCATCAGCTCTCTACCAACTACACCATGCTATATTTAGAGCAGCAACATGAAACGAACAGATTTAGGAGATTAACTGGGAGAAAATCATAATGGGTGAGTATACACCTGGATCACAGAACTTGTAATTCAATACTCTTAAAACAAGTGAAAAATAATTCAGTCTATGATCTAATGAGAACCTGGCTTTAAGCTAATTAATAAAACCTCAGTATGAGAGACTAATTGAATTCTCCGTTGAATATATCATGGAATGACATCAGTTTCTTGAGGATTAACGACAGCTATTTACAAGATGAAAGAAGCCTCTTCCATAAGAAAACTTACAACTATTCAATAAATCACCAATCTATCAACCAATCACTATTTAGTACGTGATTTTCTTATTGATAGATGGTAGGAATGCAAAGAAGAAAAGGAAATATTCACTGATTCAGGGAGCCTCCATTTCAATGGAGAAGAAAATAGGAAAATACACAGAGGAGTCAACTACAGAATATCTGAAAATGCATACAAGTAGCTGTGGGAGTAGGTCCACTGGGAGCTGGGAAGAATGAGGAAGGATTAATGTCAGCATTCTTCTGGGAGAGTTGCTGTCGCAAAGACAACACACACAAAAGCAATGTTTAAATCTGATACTAAAAAGACTCTGGTTTCTAAGTTTATCGTACTAAGAGAAAATTGTACTATATACCATACTAAAAGCAAAAGTATCATTATTTAAGTAAATGGAATACAGTGAATCAATGTGATCTCAGCCCAGCCACTAAGAAAGGCCATAAACAGAGTGGGAATAGACTTGAGTATCATGTAACACACCAAGGACATGGTTTTGCAGCAGAAAGGGAAGGGGATTTTGCATCCTGCAGAGGCAGAAGAAATTGCTGCCGTTCTCTTGAACACTTCCTATATGTGATCATAGTGATCATTCTTAACTTAAACACTGGTTCCTTGTTTGTCTCCTTCAGATGCAGAGGAGTGCATGAAGTGCCCAGAAGATGAATATCCAAATAAGCAGAGAGATCACTGCCTCCCCAAGCTGGTCACCTTCCTAAATCTGAAAGAACCTTTAGGGATGACTTTAAGCTTTGTAGCTGTTTCTTTCTCTTTACTCACAGTTATGGTTCTGTGCATCTTTTTGAAGTTTCAAGACACCCCCATAGTCAAAGCCAATAACCGGACTCTCAGCTATACTCTCCTCATCTCTCTTACCTTCTGTTTCCTCTGCTCCTTGCTCTTCATAGGCCAGCCTACCCCTGCCACCTGTCTCCTACGACAAACAATATTTGCTGTTGTGTTCACAGTGGCTGTTTCCTCCATC
>CM053773.1:247772200-247852556 GCA_028658325.1 Potorous gilbertii
TGTTACCCCTAACTTCACAGAGTGTGACATTCTTTTCAACCAATCTGAAGGTAACTTCCTTATGGCTTATCTGCTTTGAATGACGTAAAGGAATTATAGGAATTAGTGTATCATATTGACTCTACCTTGTGACTCAATTCTGGATTAGCTCCATTCCCTTATTATTCAATTATGATTCTAATCCTATTTCTGTGTTGTAAGAAAACTTTATTCAGTTACGGGAATTGTGATAAAATTTTATAGCATTGTTTGAACCTAACTTTCTGTGGCTGGGAAGCTGGACCACCTTAATAAATGGATATGCTCTGAAGCTCAAATATGTTTCCTCAATTATTTCAGATTTCATTCTTCATAGATTTTGGGGTTTTTTTGGAAGCCAAGATAGAAGCCCACCTCCACGGTCCCATTTGCCATACCAAGACTCTATTTTTTATTGAGAAAAATTATTGAATTACCTCAGTCTCCTGTGTAAAGTGTTAACTACAGTGATTTTGTTTGTGAGGGAAGTAGGAAGTAGTAGAGTTTGGGACTTCAGGAGGGTGAGTGGAATGTGTATAGGGAAGGTGATAGGGTCACTTGGACTGGTATTTGAGGGTGCAATAGAGCTGTGAACACGTGGGGGAAAGGATCCAGGGAAACCTGTGGGGGGTTAGGATGGTTCCTGGATGAGAAGAGAAGGATCTTTGAGGGTCTCTTTCTATTCTCATAAATCAGCTACACAGGGTCCCAGTCAGGTTTCTGCTGATACCAGGATCCATTTTCACTACAAATTCCATTCCAAGCACAGGACATAAAGGCGTTCTCTCCCAGGGTCTTGGACACCAGTGCCAGTACATTATGTCAGTACACTATGTCAGTATATTAAGGGCCTCAGAAGAAGAGGGGGCAGGTGAGAGAGTACGAGTGAACCTTACTCTGATTGGATTTGACTGAAGGAGGGAATAACATACACATTCATTTAGGTATGAAAAATCTATCTTACCATACAGTTTGAAATGAAGGAGTTTGGTGGTGAGAGTGTAGAGCGACGTTAATTGAGTGATTTAAGGAGAGATTTGGGGGCTGAGATCAATCTGCAAAGGCCCTTAATAGAAAATGCTTTCATGTTCAAATACAGGGGCGGAACCCTCTGTTTCTGATCCAATTGAGATGTTATGTTTTCTGAATTCTATTCCTCCCTTCATCATTACAACACCTGGCTCTGTAATTCGATAATTCAAGAGGACTGGCAAGATTTCCTCATTTCTGAAAGGACAAATGCAGGAGACCAAATTGTGTGGGTTTTGAGGGTTAGCTTAAGGAAGCTATAGTCAGTCAGATACCTGATATCAATTGGGAAAGACCTTAATTTAGAAAAGCCAAAGTCATCCACCTTCAGTCAACTTAAATCTTGCCACTGGATTCAAATTATGCTGGAGGAGAAGGTGAGGCTGATGACATGCTTACATTTGAATTTCTCATTCAAATTCAATTGATGTGCAACATAAGAAACCACATGAGGCTTTTGGTACTCTTCAAAACAGGATGAACAACAATTCCAAGAATAACCCTAGTTAGCTTTCAAAATTTCTGAATTTTTGCCCGTAGAGAAATCAGTCAGAAAACCCAGTTATATTCGGGAACAAGGATGCTTTGGTAAGGAGCACTCAACAATGGGATACATTGGTCCTGGCTGAGAACTGACTTAACAATAAAGTAGGTATTAGAATCCCAAGATACTGATTATTTGTTAAATGACTCCCTGAAGCAAGATGGGCAAGCTCTCCTTGATTTAAGTTGCCATTGCCTTGTGATAAAATGGAAGGGACTTTTAGGAATATGTGACCCCACATGCAGACAAATCTATTCAGATTTTCACTTATGATATCACAGAGGCAATTCAAGTACTTATTTAGGACCTGACAAAAAAGAAGCAAGTAGGAGCAAGAGGAATGTTGAGGGAAGAGACAGCCTGGTGACAGCAAGGATGAGTCTAAGGTCCAATCCATTTCCAAGGTAAACTTCAAGTGGATCTCATGAATCTGGAGGAAAGGGTTGAAGTACGGTCCACCTACTAGTCCAAAAACAAGTGAAAAACTTCAAGCTGTGATCCAATGAGAATTTCACTTTAATCTATTCAATTTATGACAAGATCCCCTAACCTCTAGGGGATGCAGAAAGGCCTTCCACTTAGAATCAATCTTTGAGGGAAGTTCAGGTTTGAGGGGTGACCGGGTTCCACTGTGGCACCTGAGGTTTTCTTGAAGCGACAGACCATAAGGGCAAGGCTAGGGCAAGTGACTTTGCTGTTCATTTTTCAGTTGTGAGCAAAGAAGAAAGATGTTGTATATAATTACCTGATACACTTTTGATTTTTAAAGGATTCTTGGTAGAAAAGTCACCAATACTTGCTTATTGACAAAAAGGGAGAACCTAATGAATGTTGTCTGGATTTCTTGTTTTTAAATCATCTGCAGTCATGCCTCACTCTGTGACCCCATTTGGGATTTTCTTGGCAAAGGTACTGAAGTGGTTTGCCATTTCCTTTTCATGCTCATTTTACAGATGTGTCAGACTAAGACATACAGGGTTAAGTAACTTGCACAGGGTCACACAACTACTAAGTATCTGAGGTCAGATCTGAATTCAAGAAGATGATCTTTCCAGACTCCAGGTCCTGCATTCTATTCATTGTTCTACCAAACCACCCAAGTGAAACCCAAGTTTAAAGAAGAGGCAGCTTGGTGTAGCAAAATACTGACTAGTGTGACTGTGAGCTAATCACCTCCTTAAGCCTCTTTCCTCACCTCTGAAATGATTAATATGGAGTGGGAGGTCTTGGGAGCTAGAAGGTCAAATGCATGCACATAGTTAGAAGCCAGAGGGAAAGGAAGTAATACTGAGGCTACTACTGAGGATATCAGAGGAGTATAATGAGGAAGTCAGGGCTCTGGAAGTGGAATTCAGAGGCACAAATGGTGGGGTTAAACATGGAGAAGAGACTCCTTTCCCTAGAGGGGATATTTAGGGCAAGAAGTAGAGACTGCCAAGGGCCTTTTGAAGATGCTCTTGTTGCTCAATATGTGCAAAGGTTGAAACTTCTGATTAAGTGATGGTAGCAAGGTGGGATGGGGAGTGGCACATGACACTGGACTGATGACCTTACTGCAGAGAGAAGCAAACATATTTCCATCCGTGAGAAAACTTGGGATCCACCGGTATGTCTGCATAACTGAGCATGAAGTAGTAATTTCAGGCTTCTTCTGGATGTGACTCAATAAATTAGTTTTTTCACCTAATTGCTTATTTTAGAAGTGAGAATAATGTTTTTCTCCTTTCTCATTAAATGTTATTTTATTTGCTTTTTGTATGTCAAGTGCTGAGGACAATCAGACTTTTGAAGCATTTTCCTCTTTTCATTAGAAAGAAAATCAGTTTTACTGAACTTGAATCTGCCTGTCCCCAGATTGTTCTGAAACAACTGAAGGCTTTATGGAAGCTGACAACAGGTGAGTAAATTAACTCCAGGCACCTGGGTGCCAGTACCTTGTTCTCACCAATACCTAGTTCTCATTGTTTCCTTCATCTCTTTTCAGCATCTTAGGTATGTGCATTGTGCCTTTCCACACTCAGCTTAGAATGCAAGCTCCTTGAGATATGGAACTGTTTTTGCCTTTCTTTGTAGCCCAATGATACAGCACAGTGCTTGGAAAATAGCAGACACTTAATAAAAGTTTGGTCTCCACTTCCCAGTCCACCTGCTTTCCAAGCCATCCTGAATGACAATGTGGGAAATGCATTCAGTCAACAATTGAAAATGGGGGCAGAGGTGGGGTGGAAGGACACTGGTGAAGTTCTATTCATCTGCTGATAAAATCTCAAAGTGATCATTTTTTTCCAACCACAACAATTCCTGAAGATGATTTCTTAAGATGTAGTGAGGTTCTCTGGTTTGGTTGGGGGAGTTGTTCATGTCCCCAGGAACAACTCTCAGGTTTTTGAAGGATTAAAGTTAGAAGAGGATAAATCATTTGTCTTCTCCCACCTCACCTCTCAGAGTCAGGAGGGCACCAAAAGTAACCATTTAGTGGTGTTTAGGCAGGGACCTATTGTCATCCCATCCATGAGATTCAGAGTGAAATGGGTTTAAGCCTTGGTCTTTGAGAAAGAAATGTAGCCAGTAAGCCCCAAAGTACCTAGGTAGCTTTCAGTCATGAAAATTTACCTTCCTTTGGGCAGAACACCCTCAAGTAAAGGGAGAGGAGAGGAGAGGGGAGAAGAGGAGAAGGGAGAAGAGAAAAGGATGAGCTGAATTGTCCAATTAGAACTGGCTGGCTGGGTCTCCATTCAGGCAGCTTGAACTGCTCATAGGTTGTAGTTTGTCCTGCATTCTCAAACAAGATTATGACATCAGGAAGATGATGACATGATTTGCAATTGACTTTGATTTGAGAGAGACATAGCTGTGCCAGGTCACCAACCTCGCTTTCTCCTTCAGAGCCATCTGGGTCCAGTGGCCAGATATCAATCAAATGACTGGAGATGGCCCAGTATGCAGGGGGAAACTGTGGCCCTTTTAAATTAAGAACTTTTCAGGTTCTTACCTTGAGTAAGGCAATGTAAATAGTAACTGTTTCTCTTTTAGCCAGCAACCCTGAGGGTCTTACCTTCCCAGTTTGAGGGGTTTTTGTTTGTTTGTTTATTAAATGGGTTATTCATTGACTCACTTCTTAAAGAGTCCTATTCACTGAGTGGGCATTGCCTCACTCAAAGTGAGAACCTGAAAAGACCTTAGGTTGGAGCCCCACTCACAGTATTTGACTGGGAACTTATGAAGCACAGTGATAGTACTCCCTTCCTTTCTTGCCAGATTCATATCTCCTGGAAGGAACACCTGTGGAAGGGTCTCTAAACAAACTCATGTATTACTTATTGCAGAAATTGATGAAGTTCAAGGATGTCACTGTTGATTTCATTTTAAAGGCATGAGTGTACCTGACCTCCTCACGAGTACCTATGTACGGATATGATGGTAAAGAACTAAGATTTTTTTTTCCTTTTGTGTCCAGACAGATTCCTCCACATTCAAGATTCTAGGAGGAATCTCCAGCATTGAGTTAGAATTCAGAGCCCTGAGATCCTGAATCCGTCTGTGGCTAAGGGACAAGGTCTTTGTTCTACAAAATGTCTCTACAAAAACATATTTGCTTGTACAACTGGGAACTACCAGTTCTGTTGGCATTGTCTCTGCCAAATAGTACTGCCATATGCTACTCTGCCATTGTCTCTGCCACATACTACCAGGAAAGCCCAATATGTACTTGAACAAGTCAAATTCTGTCCACCTCCAAGGTCATATACCTTAAGCCTCCTGGGATCAAGTCAGAAACAGTGGCACCAAATCTGAAATGAAGGGTCATTGAGAAAGCCTGGGACTGATACATCTATTAGAAGATGCAGGCCAAGTGGTACACAGATGCAGCAATTTAGCAGTATTGGAAAGTTGTATCTTCTTATGATGTATGAATTTAAGGAGGAGGGTGAATTACCAAAGACTTGGAGTCCTGGGATCTGGACCCATCTTCATACTGTTTTTATTTTCTGATTTGTCTTCCCACCTAGACCAAAAGCTAAGACCTTGAGGCCTTAAACCTTTCATCTCCAGAATTCCACAGTCTGGGGTGCCACATCATTGAGTGGAGGTTGCCTCAGTCACCTATTACATCTATGCCTAGAACAACCATAATTCACTTTACTCCACTATTTTGCTATTTCCTGCTCTTTTCTCCTTTCAGTCATATCCCTATAATCAAACCAGTTCAATCCATCTCTGACCCCTCTGGACTCTGCTCACCTTCCCTATGCCTTTCCAAGCCTCCCTTAGCACAGCTGTCCCCTATGTATTGTATCCTCTCATTAGTCAGTTCCACGGGGGCCAAAGTTTTCATTTTGTTTTCACTCTTATTCTCAGAATGTCTTATTCCACTTGGCCCATAATAAGGGTTGAATAAGTGCTTTCAAACTCATTCATACTTTCTGCTTCCCACTTTACTGAAGGTAAAATTTCCCCAGAAGAACAGGCAGATTTCCACCTCTTATCTGGAATGGCTTAATGAGCAAAGTCATTTTCTGATGACTAATATCCTCTGTACACCATTCTCTCAATCTTCATAATCAGTCATTCAAGTGAGCAAGCATTTCATCCACAATGTGTCAGGTACTCTGCTACCTGCCTTAGGCACAAAGAAAAGTAAAAACATGCACTGTGCCCTCAAGGTGTACATAGTCTAGTGGGGCAGGGCAGACAAAGATGCAACGATATATATGTAAGATATAGGTAGCAAAAATGAGGAAGCAGGCACTAAAGGACAGCACTGGGTGGAGGGCATGATGGAAAAGAGGTGGCATCAGGAGAAATTAGTGAAACACTGGTAAGATTAGGTGAGACCTGAAGGATACCAGCAAAAGGTAAAGGTGGAGTGCTCTAAACATGAGAGGCAGCCAATGAAAAGGGTCAGTGTTGGAAGAGGAGCCAAGCGTTGTGTGGAGGGACCAGAAAGTAGGCCAGTATAGCTGGATCATACAGGCAGGTGAAGTGTAAATAGCCTAGAAAGGTAGGCTTTAAATGCTAGACAGAAAAACTCATATTTGAAGCTAATAGGTAATCAGTCACTTTATAAGCAGGATTATTGAATAGGGAAATGACTTGGTCAGACCTTTGCTTTAGAAAAAAGTCTTTAGCATTTGGATGGAAGACCAATCATAGTAGGAGTAGATTTAAGGCAGAAAAACCAATCCCTAGGCTATTGCAGCTGTCCAGGATGGAGAGGGTGAGGGTCTGCACCAGGGTTCTGGCTATTCTAGTGGAGAAAGGCAGATGTAGTGGAGATGGAAAGAACGAAGTGTGACAACACATTAATAGTGTGGGATGAATACAGATGAGGGGGTGTGATTGTTGGTGGTTTGGAGCTGAGGACACTAGGAGACCAGTAATACCCTCAACAGTAACGGGGAGTTTGGGGTAGACAAAGACGATGACTTCTCTTTTGGACATGAGTGGGCTTTTGGACATAAATGGGAAAATAATGCAGAGCATCCTTAACACATTTTCTGTACCACCCACTGGGTCGTCCTAAGGTATCATTTTCCAGGTCCCCATTGTGAACCCTTGACTGCTTGAATGATACTCCATGCCTGGTACTTAACCATGTCCAATGAGCAGACCTGGAAGATTTCAAGCCAGGTGTAATCATCCATTTGCAGTGAGGGATGAAGTTCCTTGGATGACTGAGGGAGAACTCCATTGAAACAACTGTCTAAGTAAGTGAGAATAATCCAGGCAGATGAGACCTTTCCAGCAGCAGCTTAAGGCCGGGGATTTCTGGGGGAGGATTTTACTCCATTTACTGCTTGATGTGTCAGTATGCTTTTGGTGGCTGTGATTCCATAGTCTCACAGTAGTAATCGGCTTTATGCTCAGGCTAGATGTTACTGGTGGATAAGTATTATTTGACCCTAGAACTGGAGGCAGAGAAGGGATCAGGGATCTCATCATGCTGATGAGTAATGTACTGATGACTATGTGATACACTGAGGGACCTTTCCTGGCCTCTGCTGGGACCCACTGACAGTGTATCTGGTCAAAGTGAAGGTATAACTGGTAATCACTCCAAGGGGGGCACACAGAGGGGAGATTAGTCAGCACAGGCTGGCAAAATGGACCTGGAAACACAAAACTCATTAATGGTCTTATACAGGATGAAAGGAAGAAGATAGTTTTGGGTGCTCACCAGAGAAATCAGAACAGAGATAGGGAAGTACGGACAAAGTAGGTCCTACATATAGCCCCGATCTGAGAGTTTAAGAGGGCAGACTTTGCTACAGACCATATAGTGCCCTTTGCACCAAAGAGTATATGCTGAGGCTGCTTTTTCCAAGCTCCACTATTCTGTGCTAATATCAAGTCCGTGTTTTGGGGGTGGGAATGAGGGGTGGACAAGAAGGGACTTGCAAATCTGTAATTCTGGGACCTGAACCTAAGGAAGATAGGTGGGGTAGGGTGATGAATGGAAGGTATCTTGCCTAGGCTCATCAGCTTATATTTACCACTTAAGCCCTAGTTTAGGGGCACTGAGGAGAGGGTAGGGTAGGTCAGCTCCAGACACATGGAGATGGGGTGTTTTCTAGATTGATTCAACACTCCACACTGCATCCCATCAATGCCTTCCTGTGGTCTGTTTCACAGTGACACCTGCTTGCTACAGACTCCACATTCACCCTATTCCCTTTAGCCAATGTCAGGGAGTCCACATCCACACGTGCAATATTATCAAGCATTTACATACTCTTTAAGACTTGGTTTGCACTTTACACACACTGTGTCATTTGATTCTCACAGTTATGTGAAGTTGTTGTCATTTGTAGCAAAGGCTGAGACCATTACTCTGACATACATGGAGTAGACCAGAGTAAAGTATTAGGAGTCTAGAGAGGCAAGAAGTGGCCAAGTGTTAAATCCTGGCCTTTACATTATTTTAAGGATGGTAAATATTTTGATGATTTCTCTCATTTATTCCTCCCAGCATTGTGAGGTAGTATCCCCATCTGACAGTTGATGAAAATAAGGTCTACTAAATTTAACGACTCAGCTAGTATCTGACCTACAAATTTAAATTCACTCTTTCCTGACCCCAGTTCAGCACTGAAGTCCATCTGGCTGCCCATTCTTAGAGAAAGGCAAAGCTAGACTTGGCTGCCAAGGAGCTTACAGTATAAAAGGGGAACAGTGTGTGTATAAACAGATACATCGTGGTCAAAGAATTGAAAACTGAGGAAAGGGTAGGGTGGGTCAGTTCTGGGCACATGCAGATAGGGTGATTCCCAGATTAATTCAGCACTACACATTGCATCTCATCAATGGGGTCTGTTTCCAGGGTCTGTTTCGTGGACATCCATTGGGGAAAGGCTGAAAGAAGGTTGTCTGTAGATACGGTGGAGAAGATAGTACTGTGCTGTAAGGAATGATGAAGGGGATGGTTTCCAAAATAACCTGGGAAAGCTTGTATGAATGGATACAAAGCAACGTGAACAGAACATTTTGTATAATGACAAAATTGTAAAGATAATCATCTTTGAAAGATATAAGAATTCTGATCAACAGAGTGACCTGCCACAATTACCAAGGACTCGTGATGAACCAAGCTCCTCACCTCCAGCGACAATACAGATTGAGGCAGATTTTTTTCTTTCTTTTTCCTTGGACATGACTAATGCAGGAATGCTTTGCTTTACATAATTATATGTATTTGTAATGGACTTCGCTTTCTTGCCTTCTCACTGACTGGCAGAAGAGGAGAAGGGAGGGAGGGATTTCAGAACTGAAAACAGAATGAAATTAAATTAAATTTAAAAAAATAAATTAGCCGCCTACAGGGTAGATGGAGGGTAACCTTGGCAGGGAAGTCATCAACAGCTGGGGGAACTGGGAAAAGACTGCTGCCCAAGGAATCCTGGGAATGGAGTCCAGAAGGAAGTCAGGGATTCTAAGAGGTGGAATAGAAGGGGTTGAATAGCCATGGAATGTGCACCAGTCAGTGCCAAGGCATAGAAAAAGGAGCTGGAATGTTGTGTGGGGCCAGCTAGGGGGAACTGCAGAGTGGATCTGGGAGGAGGGGAAGAGAAGGAAATCATTTATATCAAGACAGGAAGAGCAGGAATGGGCCAAATAAAGTTTAAATGCCAAAAAAAGAACTTTTCATTTGTTAATGGTGGAAATATAATCCTTGATTAAAGACAAGACACATTTTGGATTCACACTCCTCTCATTTCCCCAGGTCCACTCTACTGAAGGAATCAGTGGAGCACCTCAAAATTTGTGTGTGTTTGTGTGTGTACACATTCTGTTGCTGTTCAGTTAGTCCAACTACTTGCGGCCGATTTGGGGTTTTCTTAGCAAAGATACTGGAGGGGTTTGCTGTTTCTTTTCCCAGTTCATTTTATAGATGAAATAACTGAGGCAGATTGGGTTAAGTGATGTGTCCAGGGTTACAATAACAGTGAGTGAGTGCCAGAGGCCAGATTTAAATTCTAGTCCTGCAATTAAAGTCTGGCACTCTACCAACTGTGCCATCAGACATAACATACACATATGCATAGAGAAACGGAGACACAGAGGGAGAGAAATAGAGTGAGAAGTAGAGATACTACATGTTAGTATTCCATTATATGCATGTACCATAGCTTATTCATCTGTTCCTCAATACAAACTTTCAGTGTATTTGTCCCCACAAAAGAACTGCTAAAAATCTGTTTGTATGTATGTATATATACCTCTCTTCTTCTGGCAGAAAAGGCAGGAGACTACTAGGACAAAACAATGTTCCCACTGTCTGACACTAGGTTTGTATGTATGCATGTATGTGTGTATGTACATGATCTCTTTGGGATATAGACTTAATAACAATACTATTTGAGGTAATATGTATGCACAATTAAATAGTTTTTATACAAAGTTCTAAAATGTTCCCCAAAATACCTGAGGCAGTTCACAAGTCTTTCAACAGTGCATTAATGTACCTGTTTTCCCAGAGTCACTGCAGGATTTGTCATTTTCAATTTTTTGGTCAAATTTGCTGGTCTGATGGATACAAGATTGAATGTTGGGGAGTACTTTTATTTGTTTTTCTCTAATTATTAGTGTTTTGAGGCATTTTTTTTCAAGGTTACTGATAACTTGAATTTCTTCCTCTTATAACTGTCTGTTCCTACCCTTTGACCATTTTTCATTTGGGGGATTTCTCTTATTCTTATCAATTTGAATTTATTCCACATGTAGCTTAGAAATTAGATCTTTATCAGAGAAACTTGTTGTAAATATTTTTTGTCCCAATGATGTAACTTTTAGAGCTTGTTTTGGAATATTCTGTGAGATGTTGACCATTTCTCCAACAGTTTTTATTAAGTAATGAGTTCTTGGCCCAATAGCTGGGACCTCTGGATTCTTGAACTGCTAAGTTACTGTGCTCATCCGCCTCTGTATATTGTGTACCTAATCTGTTCCACTGATCAACCACTTTATTTTTACACAGTACTAAATTGTTTGATGATGGCAACTTTTAGTTTGAGATCTGGTGCTACCAAGCCCCCTTCCTTCCTACTAAAAAAATTCCCTTTGTATCCTTGAACTTTTGTTCTTCCAGATGAATTTTGCTATTAATTTTTCTAGCTCTATATAGTAAATCTTTGATAGTTTGATTGCAATGACAAATAATGAATAAATTAACTTAGGCAACATTGTCACTTTTGTCATATTGGCTCGTGCCGATACCGTAATTGTCTCCGTACCTAATGTCCATCACCTCTCTGAAAGGGGTTGGGTAATAGATAGATCCTCTGGATACATTACTGGTCGTTACCATGACCAGTGTTCTTAAATATTCCAAAGTTGTTTTTACATTTGCCCATTTAGAATTCGTTCTCCTGGTTGGGATAACTTGACGACTCGATGCATACTTCCAAGATTCCTTTGAATTGTCTTTGAGATTACTTACACTGCCACAGCATTGTATCTCATTCAAACAAACAATTAGTTCAGCCAGTCCTTAGTGGCCACCACCCCCTTCTTAGTTTCTTGCCCTTTGTTGCTTTAAAAAAATTGTTCCTTCCTTCTTTATCAAGTAGTTCATTTTATTTGGGATTATTTCATTCAGATCGCCAGATACACTTGGAAGATTTTTTTTTTGTGAAAGAAATAACATAGGAAATATACATAAGAAATGATCTCCATATCTATAAGTTGGCAGAAGGCTGGAAATGTGAAACCAGGTTAGAAAGGCAGCAAAGTCATCACAGGAGAAAATTCTCACCAAGTGAAATCACTCAAAGTTAATCTCCCAACAAAGTGAAAATCCAGGAACATGAAAAACATCAGAATGATGATTTGGAGTCTTACCTTTTTTTTCTCCTTCACAACAGAGAGCTTCTCAAAAAAAAATTACATATACATAGGAAATGATCCATTGTGTCTTCACTGTGAGTGAAGTCCAGTAGATTGGGCTTAAAGAATATATATTTTTCACTATAAATATGGGGACAACTTTAATTGTAATTTATACCTTATGTTAATATAGCATACCCTTCTGGAGAGAAGCTTTGCAATATTGTATATTCCCTTTATAGGTCATCTCACTCAACATCAGAAAACCTACACAGAAGAGAAACTTTATGAATGTAACGAATCTGTGAAAACCTTCTGCAAGAAAAGTTGTCTAATTCAACTTCAGAGAACTACAAGGGAGAGAAAACTAGTGTTATGAATGTGGGAAAGTCTTTTCTCATACATCTGCTTTACTCAGCACCAAACAATTCACATTGTGGGCAAAACATGTAAACAAAACATGTCAATAATCTAGGAAGGGACCAACTCCTACCAATTACAATGGTAACACTGATTAAAAAAAATAAAATGACAAATGCAGAGAAGTTTTGATAAAACAGGTATAGTAACACATTGTTGGTGGTTCAGCCATGTACTAGCTCCTCTGGGCAGAGGAAATGGGCTCACCAGGGGGGCAGCTGCATGCTCCTCCAGGCTTCCAAGATCCCCTCTGGAGAGAGGGCAACCAAGGAGTCTAGAGGGGCACCTGCTCTTCCCACCAGCCATTCTGAAAAGGCATTTGCCTAAAACTATATACCTATACCTAAATATATATATATATATATATATATATATATATATGTATAAATGTGTGTGTGTGTATATATATATATATATATATATATATATATATATCTGTACCTAAAAATATATACCAATGCCTAAGAATTATTAAGTTGTACCTACCATTTTACTTAGTTCTTAATTTATATATGCATATCTATATTCAGGAAAAATGAAGAGGACTCATACAAAAAATATTGATAGCAGCTCTTTCTATCATGGCAAAGAATAGGAAATTGAGGTGATGCTCCTCATTTGAAGAATAGTTGAAGAAGTTATTCTATATGAATATGATGGCATACTATTGTACTGTAAGATATGATAAAGAAGATGGTTTCTGAGAGGCCTAGAAATAATTATATAAACTGATAAAGAATGAAATGAGCAGAACCAGAAGAAAAAGAATTGTTCAATAGCTACAATACTGTAAATGAAAATAATTCTGAAAGAGTTAAGAAGTCTGATAAATGCAATGATCAACCACGATTCCAAAGGATTCATAAAACATGACCTAATACCAGAGCATACAGATTTAGAAACATTTGGAGGAGGGTGGTATATATACAATAATATTTATTTTTAAAAATCTAAGAAGATCTTTTTGCTAGAGAAATATGCTGAGTTAACATGAGGAAATTCAAATATGAAAGAACCATGATGATGATAAGAAAATCTCCTACCAGTGAAGGCAGCTCTCCAGAATCCGTAGATTCTTACTGGAGAAAAACCTCCTCAATGTCATGAATGTGGGAAGGCATTTTGTAGGAAATCCATACTTACTAAAATCACAGAATTTTGACTGTATATAAAAGTTATAAATGCAATGATTGTGACCAAACATTTGACTAAAGTACTCATCTCAAGCAACAGCAGAAAAATTGTGCGAGATATAAACTGTATGAATGTTATAACTGAAGGAACACTTTGCTTGAGTAGAAACACCTATTTCTTTTACAGTGGCAAAGCTTTCCAAGGAAAATAGATGCTCATTGGTGAATGACTTAAAAAAGTCCTCCATAAATATAATGGAATATTACTGGGCTGTAAAAAGGAAATTTGCATCAATTTTAATGACCCTTTCCCCAAAAAAGAGATATGAGAAGCCACCCCTTCATCTGCTATTTTGAAAAGGTATAGGTCCTTTGGTATTTAACATTACCAAAAAAGCCAGACTTTTAAAATAATGTTTTAATTATTTTTGTTAATCTTCATTTAAAAAATATTATTTTTCTTTCTAATAATGAATGTCTCTCTGGTATGAAATATGGATAGGATATACATGAATGAGATACCAACAAAAGAGATTAATAAAATCTATCCATGTACATTAAATCATTAAAGCCATACCACTTAGTTTGACCTGTACTATCTAAGGTTTGGGCAGAAACTATAGTGCCTAAGACATTGACCCCAGAGGTCTCATTCCTGTTCTTTCCATACCAGAGTAAACTCCATATTTTATGCTTAGTGGTAAATGACCTGGGCATTGTCATCAAAAGCTAACAAAATACCTATGGAAAAGGAATCTCATAAAAGGATTCTGGTAGAGTTCTTTCCCAATTTTTGAGAAATTTGTTGAAGTGTATAAAGGACCTGAGTTAAATCCAGTTCAGACACGAACTAGCTATATATGACTTTAGGCAAGTCACTTAATCCTGTTTGTTTCAGTTACCTCATCTAAAAAATGAGCTGGAGAAGAAAATGGCAAACCACTCCAGTATCTTTGCCTAGGAAACCCCAAATGGGATCATAAAGAGTCAGACATGACTGAAACAATTGAACAACAATGGTTCTAACCTTGAAAAATCTGATAGAATTCTGTGAATTTATCTGGTTCTCCCTACCACCCCACTCCGCCTCAGTAGTTCTTTTCTAAATAGATTAATTTCCTTTTCAGAGATCAGGTTATTCAAGAACTTTATCTGACCAGCTGATAGTTTTGGTATTTAATATTTTTGAAGATATTCCTCTATTTCTTTCATGTACTCACTTTCTTATTCCATATAACTGCACATTATATTCTGATAATTCTTTTTATTTCTTCTGGGTTAGCTGTGATTTCATCTTACTCATTTGCTATTTTATTGATTTAATTTTCTGCCTTTTTTGTTTTTAATCAGAATAGCTAGAGATTTTTTTCAAAGAAGTATTTATCATTTCAAATTTTTCTTTCAAATTTATTTATTTCACCTCAAATTTTCAATCTCATTTTTTGTTCTTAATTTACGTCATTTGCTGGCTTTCTATTTTGAAAATGCCTTAATACCCTTTGTTTTTCTATTTTGTTATTTGTTATTTTCTATTTTGTTAAAGTATGATTTTTTCCTCTTGAGCATTGCTTTAGTTGCATCCTAGGAATTTTGGTAAGTCTCATCTTCAGGAGAAACAGCAGTGGTTCCCTTTGCCCTTAGGAGAGAGCATAAAATCCTCTGTTTTCTATAAAAATACTTCTGGAGATTAGTTACATGAGTACTTGTCCTTTCTGAGCTACTTCCAAGTTGATGGGCTTTCCGTCTCCCACTGGTATGGTATCTTTGCACAGTCGTGTTCTCACCACTCACCTCATTCTTCCAGGATGCTTTAAGACTCATTTCAACTGCACCTGCATCAAGAAATTTTTCCTGGCTCTTTGCAATTTTTAGTGTCTCCCAAGTGACAAGGAAGGAAAACAGGGAGGAAGAGAGGGAAGGAAGGAAAGGAGGGAAAGTGAGAATGAAAGAAAGGAGGGAAGGGAGGAAGAAAGGAAGGAAGGAAGGAAGGAAGGAAGGAAGGAAGGAAGGAAGGAAGGGAGAGAGAGAGAGGGTTAGTCCTGGCTCTGGCGTCTCCACCCTCCCTCTTCCCTCCTCCAACAGGAGATAGCCACAGTGGACACGAATACAAACTTAGTGGGAAGAAAGTACCATAGAGGGATATATCGAATGTAACCAGAAGCAACGGGAGGACCATCCTTTGAAGAGATAAAGCGTCCGCTGTAAACTCAGACCGGGCAGGGGTGGCCTGGAGTACGGCCGTTAATTGGCCATTATCTCCAAGAATATCAGCTCTGGCGTTCCTCCGCTCCAACAGCGGGTCTTCCAGAGGGCGGGGATGTAAAGGCGGGGTAGGTGGGGGGGGGGGGGGTTATACTGTCGCCTTGGCAACAAATTCCTTCCCCTCAGCCCTTGGGCAGAAAGTAAGCTATGATGCTGCATAGAAAAGGAAACCGTGCGCAACCATCAACCACGGGAGAAGTGGATTGATTGATTAATTCAGCTGTGTCCTATACCACCAGGCAGGACTGGAAACTGAGGCAGAGATGGGGGACAGGGACTGGAGATCTAGTGGGGCGGGGTGCGAGGCGGGGCGGATGCTTCTCTTCGTCCTCGTCCTCCAAGAGGTGAGGATGCCTTTATACGCAAGTGAATTGGATTTAAGCGAGGGAGAGCCTCGCAAAGTCACAATTTACTTTCACCTCCTGAGTCATCCATGTCCAGTGGTCAGATATGGAGCAGGATAACTGGAGGTGGTTCAGGATGCAATGGGGGACCTTGGCCTTTTCCTTTTCAAACTAAGGTCCTTCACAGGTCTCGGTTTGGCAGAGCCAAAGCCCTTTCAGCAGTGAAGTTTCAATAAGAAAGGAAGCAAAGAATGACCTCTTTTTAAAAAAATCCATCTGGGAGGGGAAGACCCTCAGGGTTTCTGGCCAAAACGGAAATAATTGCTTTTGACATTCATTCTGAGCCCATGGGGGGCCCAAACCATGACCAAGCAGGGCCTGACCTGAGGCCTGCTATTTGCCAATATTTGAGAGCCAGAGTGATTGGTGTTAATATTGGTCTTTAAGAGAAAAGAAGGAAAAAAAAGAATCAGTAATTAAAAATTTACATTCCCTTCACCTTCCTGAAGTCTTGGTCCTTTTCTAGAATGAAAGCCAAACAGTCCGAACCCCATCATAGGTGATTGGGCTTATGTCTGTAATGGAGAGGGCCCATCTAACAGACTCTTTACCACCTCTATGTCTCTGGTGTCTCTCTTGAGAAGTCTTCTCTGATTTCTCATTCCCTCATTTCAAGGTATATTTCCTTCTCTGTGTTCATGAAGCTCACCCAGTAGACTTGAGTGTAAGGAGTATTTTGGATTTTGCTTCTGGGGCCCCACTGCATCAGTGACTACTCTCAGGGCAGCTGATTGCTGCTGCAGTTGGCTCTCCTGGCTTCTCTTTGACTACTTATCCATCTGTAGTACCAGAAATTAGCCAACCAAACATTAAACATTTATTAAGGTTCTACTCTGTGCCAGGCACTGTGCTAAGCTCTGGGGATGCAAAAAGAGGCAAAAGATAGTCCCTGTCCTCAAGAAGCTTACAATCTATTATGAGAGACAACTGGAAAATAGACTCATGAAAAATGAACTGTCTACAAGATAAATGGTAAATAGAGAGGAAAGGCACTCAAATTAATTGGGGTTAAGAAAGGCATTCTGTAGAAAGTGGATTTTAGTTACTTTTTAAGGCTAGTGATTTCTAGGTGATCCAACCATGTAGCACAAGTACTGCAACTCAAGTTTGTGTATCCTAATGACCCTTGGCCACCGAAGTGTCCCTCTGCATATTTTGGGAATACATTCCTGGACCTTGATCTGTTGCCTCTTGCTCTGTTGATTCTGGATTTCCATTCTAGAGATAAACTCAGTTTTTTACCAGATGTAGTACAGAGGATCAGGAAGGATGAAGCTCTCTGGTCCAGTGTGTCTAGAACCTCTCCCCCTCCCTCTTCCTCTCCTTCTTCCTCTTTCCTCCTTTTCCCTCTCTTTTCTTTCCTAGTTTTGGGAGGGGACAAGCAAAGAAAAAAGAATAGCCCAATGATTCCTCAGAGTCATGTCCCAACCAAATTTCTTCTCTTTCCTGAAGTGCACTTTTTAATCATTTCTGTCCTATAGCTCTGAACATGGGGTGTTCTGAGGGATGATCCCCTTGCCTAGATATCCTCTCACTGGTGCTATCTTTTCTGCAACTCTTTTTATCAAGATATCCAAACCCACTGATATGTCCTGGCTGGTCAGGATATTGGGAATGATCAGAAGTGGTCAGGACTCATGTGTGTTTTTGGAAGAGGAGCGGCCATCAACTCTGGTTAACACAATGGAATGTCGGCTCTATTAAAATGTGGGGCTGAGAGTGACATCTTGTCACCCTGGGAACCAAAGTCTTAGCTCTATACCCAGACCACCCCTAGTCTAGGGCTATGACAGAAGGAGGGGCAGCTAGGTGGTGCAGTGGATTGAGCACCAGTGCAGGAGTCAGGAGGACCTGAGTTCAAATCTCACTTCAGACACTTGACACTTACTAGCTGTGACCTTGGGCAAGTGACTTAACCCCAATTGCCTCATCCTGGGTCATCTCCAGTCAGCCTGATGAATATCTGGTCACTGGATTCAGATGGCTCTGGAGAAGAAGTGAGGCTGGTCACCTGCATAGCCCTCCCTCACTCAAAAAAGTCAAGTGTAAGTCATGTCATTATTCCTCTGATGGTATGGTCTTCTTCAGTAATGAAGGAGGAATATACACATGACAGAAGGATCTGTCTCCACCCAAGCTCAATTGAAAGGAATTTACCTGAGACTAGAGATTCCTTATAAGGTTGGGTTGGGTAGGGTTGAATAAAGAAGTTTAGTTCAACCTTCATAGAAAAGAAAGTGTGAACTCTGAAACTCCCCGAATATTTAGCTATTTATAATCATTCCTGTCAGTACCCCTGTGAGAATGGGATACTCAAACCCTGATCTTGCACATTAAAGTTCAGAGTACACAGGGAATTTTTGACATACACAAGTCCAGAGAGAAAAGACAAACAGAGTCAGCAAGAAATTATTTTGGGGTACTTAAACATTAACCTTAAACATGTTACTCTCAGTATTTTTCCATTCCTAGATTCTATGAGGCACAGTCTGCCTTAAGAGGAAACTGCCATGGTGATCTCAAGACCATTAGGCCTTATTTTAGAACCCAGGACTGAGTCCAAGTTCAGGTTAGGGCACCCAACATTGTCTGGGGGAGTGACCACGAGGCACCGTAGAAAGATTGCTTTCTCTTCAGAATGCTGTAATACCATGAGATCCCTGAAACAGTGTGGAAAGTAGAAAATCACAGAACTTGGGACTACCCCCATGACCTACGTATGGGTCTTTGTTCTGACACTTACTAGTTGAGTCCTTATGCAAATGAATTTAACTTCATTTCCTCATCTGAAAAATGATGGACTCAGATGACCTCTTAAGTTCCCATTCCATCATTCTGAAAAGTGTCTGATGCACTATTATTTCTGTGGAGAGAGCTACCTTCCTTTCAGTATGCCATCCCAGACTCATGACATTAGCATTACCCTCATTCCCATCTCCTCACTCTTTGCATTTAAGCAAACATAGTCCAGGTCATCATCATCTTTTACCTAAACTATTACAGTAGCCTTCTAATTGACTTCTCTGCCCCAAGTCTTTCCCAGCTCCAATACATCCTTCACACAGATGTCAAAGTGATCTTCCTAAAGGGATGGACTGATTTTGTCACCCCAGTCCCCTACTCAATAGAGTCTAGTGGCTTCCTATTACCTCCAGGATTAAATATAAGTTGTTTGACATTTAAACCCAGTCACAACCTGGTCCTTTGCCACCTTTCCAGTCTTATTGCTTACCAATTCTACACACAATGGTATAGTCAACAGGACTCATTTCTATTCCTCACACAACAGTATACCCTGCATTTCTATCAGCCATTCCTTGTGTTGGAAATCTATCCCAATCCTGGGGGTAAGGGGACAGCAAACAAGCAATTTGCAAACAAGTTATATACAGGATAAATAGAAATTAATGAACAGAGGGAAGGCCCTTGAATTAAGGGGCTTGGGAAAGGCTTCCAGAAGAAGACGACATTTTAGATGGAATTTAAAGGAAGTCAAGAGGTAGAAATGAGAAGGAAGAGAATCCTAGACGTAGTGTGACAGCAAGGCCCCTGGCATACACAGGAGGGCCTGCTGTACAGGTTTTAAATCTGCTTTCCTGAAAGGAAAGCACTATTTCAGGTGTCAATAATCTACCTTAATCAAGCACTGATATCATTCAATTAGTTCAGGGGGAAAAGTTAGCACCCTGAATTTCAGAGAAGATACAAACAAAAATTACAAGCAGAAATTACAAACAGAAAGACCAACAGACAGGGCTTCCAACTTTTTGACCATAGAAAATACGTACATCATTACCAGAAAGAGAAGCACCAAGATCTGGGTTTTTGAAAACTGGGAGACTCTTTAGTGGCTACCCAGTGTCTCATCTGGCTCACCAATTTTCTTCCAAAAATAAGCCCCAAAGTAAAACCTTACTCAGGGTATTATATACTTTTCAGAGCTGGAGGGCATGACCTTCATGACCCAGTGCATCATTAAAAATTAACAAAAGGTATGTGAGCCCTATTAATTTGCTTTAACTCTTCTCTCTCCCAACCATTAATTAATGTATTATACATTAATAGAGAAAAGATCAAGATTGGAGAGGAGGAGTATCTTGTTTGTGGAAGAGCCAGGAAGCCAGTGTCACTGGAACAAAGTCTGTGGTGTAAGAGGTAAAAAGATGTGATATGAAAGTAAGGTGCAAGAAGATTAGAAAGATAAGAAGGGGCTAGGTTATGAAGGGCTTTGAATGCCAAACATAGGATTTTGTATTTGATTCTTGAAGTATTTGGAAGCCGCTGAAGTTTACTGAGTATAGGGATGATGTGTTCAGGATTGCACTTTACTTTAGCAACTGAGTAGAAAAAGAATTGGAGCAGGGAGAGATCTGAAGCAGTCAGCCCACCAGTAGGTTATTACAATAGTCCAGGCTTGAAGTGATGAGGGCCTGGATGAGGTTGGGGACAGTGTCAGAGGAGGGAAATGATACAGAGATGTTGCAAAGGTGAAATCAACAGGACTGGACAACAGATTGGATATGGAAAGGGGATGAGAGATAGTGAGGAGTTGAAGATGACCCTTAGGTTGTGAGCTTGAGGGATGGGTTGATAGTATTGCCCTTGACAGTAGGTAGAAGGTGGGAGGGTTGGGGGGAAATAATGAGTTACATTTTAGATATCTACTGGATATTCAGTTAGAAATACCTGTAAGGCAGTTAAAAATGTAAGATTGGAGGTCATCAAAGAGGTTGGAGCAGGATAGGTGCATTAGAGAGTCATCAGCATAGAGATGATAATTAAATCCATGGGAGCTGATGAGCTCAGTATGTTAAATAATATAGAGGGAGAAAAGAAAATGGCCCAGGACACAATCTTGTGGTACATCTATATTTATAGGGCATGAGATGAATGAAATACAAGCAAAGAGAAATGGAGGAAGAGGTCAGATAGGTAGGAGGAGAATCAGGAGAGAGGGATGTTCTGAAAACCTAGAGAGAAGTTATTTCCAAGGCAGAGAGAGTGATGAACAGTGTCAAAGGTTGCAGAGATCAAGGAAAATGACACGAGAAAAAGTCATGGATTTGGCAGCTAAAAGATCACTAATAACTTTGAAGGAGCACGTATAAGGGAATGAGAAAGTTGGAAGCCAGATTGTATGTGAGACAAGAGGAAGTGGAATACCTACTGTAGGCAGCCTTTTTAAGAACTTTAGATCCAAAGAGCCGAAGAAATAGAAGACAATAGTAGCATAGCAGAATCAACAACGTATTTTTTTTTCAGGATGGGGAGAAATGGACACGTTTGTGGTAAGTAAGTTAGTAATGAAATGAGCCAGGAGACAGTAAGAGATTGAAAAGAAGTAGCAGAATAAAGATAACAGAGGGACAGTCTACTGGAGGAGAAGGAATGGAATGCGGTAATTTGAACTGGTAGAGGGGTTAGGCTTGGGAAATAGAAAAACCATCTCATCTGTGAGACAGGCGTGAAGAAGGAGATAGTGGCAAAAGGCAAAGGAGTGCTAGGACATGAGGAAGGGGGGAGAAGAAGGAGGTCCCAGCAAATGGCTTCATTTTTTTCTCCACTAAAATATGAGGCAAGATGCTTAGCTGAGACTGTTGAGGGAGGAGGAGCCATGGGAAGTTTGAGGAGTGATGAAAAGGTTTGGAAGAATGGCTGTGAAGATGGGCTAGTGAATTGATAGGGCAGGTATAAGTAGGGTTGCCAGGAGCAATAAGGGCCTAGTTGAGTTTACAAATTGTTAGTGGACCCAGTCAGAATATTTATGTGATTTTCTCTACCTTCACTGAGCAGTCTGTGTACAAGAGTGAAAGAAACAAATATTGGGAGTGATCCTAGGCTGAAGTTTAATTGGCATAATTGGCAATATGATAAGGAGGCTAGAAATTCAAGAGGAGAAGAGAACATAGAGTTGAATTGGGTCACCAGAGGGTCAAGATGGAAAGAAGATGAGACAGAGGATACAACACAGGTAATGGGTTGGGAGAGAAATGAGAGGTCTGGGGGTTGGAGGCCACAGTGAGAATGAAGAGTAGGTAAGGGAAGGCAGAGGGAAGATGAAAAACCAATAAATTTTGGTCAGATAAGGGGATTTCAGAATTCTTAAAAATAGATGTGATAGACTATGGTGAAAATGTGGTTAATAAGAATGTATATGTAGAACCCACATAAGATTGTATGCCATCTTGGGGAGGGAGAGTGAGAAAATCTAAGACTTATGGATGTGACTGTAAAAAACTGAAAAGAAATAAATTATTTTAAAAAAAGAAAGTAAAAAAATTGGTGCGATACATTTGTGAGGGATGGAAAGATCAAGGTTTTGGCCAGCTTTTTGTGTGGCTAATGTTGGTTGAAGGACTAGTTCATGAAAAGTGAGTAGGTCAAGGAATTGAGTGGATAGATATTTGAGGAAAAAACAGTATGTATGTTCAAGCCCCCTAATCTGAGGTCAGGAGTTGGGAGGAGAGAAAAATTGTAAACCAGGCATTAAATTCAATGAGGAAGGAAGGGGAGTGACCTGAGGGTCTGTAGACAACAGTTACCGGGATTTTGATTGTTTAGTAGATAAAAAAGGAAGAGAGGTTACTGAATGATGGAGAAAGGGGCAGAAACTGGAAGTGGCAATGATGAGCAAGGAGTATTCCAACTTCCCCTCCTCAGTCAGTGAACCGAGGAGATTGAGTGAAGATGCACATGGTACTGGCAATGGTGACCAGGGTACCTGTGTTATCAGGGGAAAGCCAGGTTTCAGTAAATGTAGGAAGATATGGAAGGAATGGAAGAGGAAAAGATTTAAGATGAAGGGAAATTTGTATGCAACAAGCATTCCAGAGAGCACACTAGAAGGTTTGGCTGGAGTTAATCTGAAACTTTGGGATGGGAAAGTTAAGGTGGATAGTAAAGAGGAATAGGTTGGTAAAGGTTGTGCTATGTGGTTTGGATGATGATATACAGGAGTTCAAAGTCACTGGTATGTGAATGGTATGACCAAGTATGAAAATGTTCCTCATTGAGTGGGGGGGGGGGCACTCCTAATCTTCCCTCAAAGGATGGGTGAAACAGGAAATTTGAGGGCTAAAGTCAAAGGAAGGGTAAATTTTTGCATTGAAAGTTCTCCATAACCAAGTTGGGTGATTGGACTGGCAACAGTAGGTGGAAGATGCCTCATGCTGCTATAGATGGAAGTGGTTGTTTTGGAGCAGATGAAAGATGCCTGGCCAAGCCCTTAGTAACCTTTCAACAGTAGACACACTATGCCCCGAAGGAGACTGAAAGCTCCAGGTTACGAGTGGTGGGAAGTCTTCTCACCAGAGAAGGCTTGGGTACCTGATTTATATCATGCTTATGTGCCAGGCACTGTGCTAAGGATTTCATAATTATGTCATTTGATCCTCAAAATAATAGGCAGGTGCTACTATTATCCACATTTAACATACGAGCCTAGAAAAGTTAAGCTATTTACTTATGGTATCTAGCATGTGTCTGAGGCTGGATTTGGACTCTGATCATCCTGACTCTAGGCCTGGAGTTCTATCCAGCACTCCAAGGCTGGCAACAGGGGGCAGAAGTTGCATTGTATTGGCACAGATGGAAGTCCTTGCTTTGTGGCAGTTGGAAGACACTAGACTAGGCCCAGCCCCTCACTCCCTTCATTCAGGGGACTTGCTCTTCCTAGTAGGAGATGCAAGGCACAAAGTACACAGTTAGACAAAGGATATGATTACTGACTCAAGATCTTCTTGGAGAAGGTGACATGAGATGAAATCAAAGGTCGAGAAGAACTCAGTTTTCTGAAATGTCAAGAGATCTCTTCCCCTGAGAGAGGAGATAAAAAGGAGAGGCTGGTTCTAAGAAAGATGGAGGAAGACAACTGAGGAGTGCTGCAGATTCCTTTAATTGGCTCAGAAAAAGCACTGAGTCATAGAAGGCACCTCAGCAGCCATTCAGTCCAAAGAATCCACCAAAGGAATCCTTACCATCACATCCCCAACAAGAGGTGTCCTACTCCTGCTTGAAGGCCTTCTGGGAGGGGAAACCCATCAGGATTTCCACTTTGGAACAGCTCTGTTTTGAAATTTTTTTTCTGACATGAAGTCAAGATCTCTGTCTCTGTCTGTATTTGTGTCTCTGTTACTCTTTCTTTCTCCTAGTAGGTAATTTGCTTTATCTGAGAGACATTCATTTTGTTCATGCAAAATGTTTTCAATATTGTGTAATCTAAGTTGTCTATTTTATCATCTAAGGTCTTATTAGATGAAGTGTTCTTGTGTCCTCATCCCTCACTCCTGGTCCTAGTTGGAATGCAATGATTGGAAGACTTGACTGTTGTAGTGGAGATCATTCTGGGCTTATGGGTTGACCCAAATGGGCGCTGAATTCTTTCACATCAGAAATCTTATGATTCTGCAATCCTTAGTATTTTTGTACACAGACCATAACATAATGAAAACTAGCAGGACAGTGACCTGTCCCAGGATCAGGCTTCCATCATGTCTCTGCTAATGTTCCACCTTCTGTAAGAACCTTTTCCCAAGTTCCCTCGGTGCTAGTCTCTTTCCTCTGTTAATTATCTCCTCTTTATAACTTTTTACTTCATTAGTTGCATATTATCTTCTCCATTAGACTGAACTCCTTGAGTTTAGGGAGATTTTTGCATTTCTTTGTGTATCCAGTGATTGGAACAAAGTCTGGTGTACATATGGTTGGTGCTTAGCTAAGAAACACTTATTAAGCACCTACTATGTGCTAAGCATGGTATAAGTTCATTCTTGGAATATAAAGGCAAAAAACAATCCCTGCTTTCAAGGAGCTCATAGTCTAATGTTTAATAAATGGGTGTTGACCATATCTATCCAGGTGCCATTCAAAAGATGAGAATAAGATATTAATAACAATAGTACATTTACATACACGGATGTACACGATATCATTTGAGTCCCATCATTTGTTGTACCCAAGGTACAATAGCTATCAGTACTTCTTTGCACATATGGAAACCAAGACTGAGAAGGGGTAAGTTACTTACCCGTGTTCACATAATCAGGAAAGGGGCATAGGTAGGAAGGGTAGAACTTACATTTCAGCACAGATATTCTATTTGTTAGACCATGCATAGGTTCTCTCTGGTCTCCATTTGAACAGAGAAGGGCAAAGAATGATTTGGGAGGTGGAAGGTACAGTTTGTGCCTCTTTCTCTTACTGTTCTCATTTCCTCCCTAGCTTTATCTCCCTATATCTCTACATTTTCCCCAAGTGGGGGGAATCAAGGAAGAGAAAATGATCCCTATAGTTCTGCCAGCCAAGGCTCCCCAAGTAAGTGAAAATTTCTTCTTTTCTAATATAATGTGTTGGTTCTTAAAATATGGGCAAGTTTCCTTCATATTCCACAACACAATAAACTTTCAACAAATCCTGATTTTAGTGATGGAAAAGAGCTTGGAGATCATTTAATCAAAGGTAGGGAAGAGCCTTGTGAGAGGCGACAAGAGGGATGAGTAACACAGCCAAGATTTGAACTCAGTTCCCTTGAGTACACATAGAAATCGCCTTCCAAAACACTATGTTGTCTTTCTAGGTAATGTGCTCCTTAGGGATTGATTCCTACTTTTACTCAGTGTAAGCATTCATTTTGATCTCCCTGTCACTCTTTGGACTTCTCTCTTCCATAGTGTGGGGGAGTGAGAGAACAATGGCAAGTAGAAGTGATAAGATGCAATCAAGGTGGAAGTACAACCAATGAGGTGAATGCATTAGAAATAAAGAGGCAGAGTGAAACGTATGTCTTGACCACAGTAAACTTGAATGTAAGGTAAAAGAGCAGTGATAAAATCAAGACAGAAAAGGCAAGATGGTGGTTTGAGGGGAGAGTATTTTTATCTCTGTCCTGCCTTTGCCAACATTCCTATGCCAGAAGAATAAGCTAGCAGTGTTGAGAAGTGCTCAGAGATACCTTCCAGGGATAGGACACTAAACCCAAAAGCAACAGCCAGTATGAGTTCTAGTTGGCACCACATTTCAAGACCATGCCCTGAGCTTTGAGAGGTCTGGGCTCCTCTTTCGTCTAAATAATATCTCTATTTGAAGTGACTCAGACAATGATGGAACTCTATTGTGTTGTCTAGTCTTTTAGCTACTCACAGAAGATATAGTAATGAAAACAACCAATGCTTTCCCTAGAACTAATGGGCTTAGAATAAGCTATATAATATCTATGGACTACCTGGGACATGGAAGATGTTTCAATAGCCGTTGCTGTATTGTCTTTGTTTTTCTTTGCCAAGAGTAAGATGTCTACATTATCCAAGTTGTCTAGAAATTCCTTGGCGGAGCCATTTCCTTTATGAGAAGATTTCATGATAACAGCTGAGTGAACTATTGTAAGTTCAAAGAGTAGGTCAGTGTGACCAACCAGACATCAGCATATCTTAGAGAGGGCTGACTGCTCTGTTAAAACCATTGGCACTTCCCCTACATGCCCTTTCCATGGGATGAAGCACTTCCAGATTGAGTATAGCTCACCAGCTCGTGATCCTCTTCACTTAATAATATCAGGTGAGTGGCTAGCAATGTTCCATGATGGCTGAACATTTGCCAAAGCATCCTGGTGGGTAAGTTTTCATAATGCAAATGCCTAGTTCCATTTGACAACTATTATGACTATCAGCTAACACTAAATGATTGCCTAGACAATTGCATCTAATGATCCAACGCGAAGTTCTGTGTTTGCACTGACCTCAGAGAAGGCAGTGATGAAATCAGGGATGTTTGAATAATTCAAATATGTTTTCATTAAAATGTCACATTTCTAGATCCTCACGTTCTATTCTGAAGTAATGTCATAGAGTAAATGGGAAATACTTTTATAATAGAAATATGGACATATATGAAGAATATCTGTAATACTGATTGAACCCCTCTTACTAGACATTTAAGATGCCACAAAAGGGGAACAGTTACATGGACTTTCCTATCATTAACAGTATTGACACAGCATGTTCCATGTTCAGATCAAAGTGTGTTTGAGATCATACTCATAGCGAGAATGATAGTCTTAAGAAAATAGAAGTGATTAATTGGATCCTAGGGAGGAGAGAGGGCTGAGTTCCATAATTGGAGGGATATCAATTATGAAGTAGAATTGGAGGATTTCTAAGATCCCTTCCCACTCTCAGTTTATGTTGTGATGAATTTTCAAATGGCTATGTCAGCTTACCTGTAACTACCGCTATTAGTTTTCAAAGCCCATGGATGAGTATGAAAGTGACAGTGACTCCTGGTGTCAAACCTTTCACTATCAATAATTAACATCCTGCACCCTGGATTTACCTGTTGATCCTTCTAGTACAACCTTCTTACCAAACTTTCTTACCAAAAGTGTGTCAAAATCTCAGATGGTGCTCAATTCTGGTAAGTGATAAGACAATCTGATTATTAGTACTTTTTTGTACTACCATAGAAGCTGAGGAAGGGAGTTAAGGGGAGAAGAGAGCATTCTAGCTCTCCAAATTCCAGCCTCCCCTTGTCCCTCTCTCATGTCTGGTCAAGGTCTGTCATTTCCACAATGCTCTCACCATTATAGGCTTAGTTTCCTGTATTTCTCTCTTCTACCATACATTGATGAATCCTTTTCTCCAGTCATTCTCTAGTCTAGTCAAGTTATTTCAATAAAATACTGCTAGGTCATCAGCTTCTAAGTATTTGATGAAAATTCTAACTCACCACCTTCATTCTATCCTCCATACCCATGTAATTTTCCAGTCTTCAAGAGAACCAGCACCAACTCCAGTGTACTTATTGACACAATTAGGGCCTGGAAAATATGCAGCCTTGGACATGTAAGCACTCCCCTTTTATTACATACTAAATCTTTAGCAAGAAGGTCTTTATCTTATCCAAGTTGGGTTGCTTAGAAATGAAACTCAAAGCTCATGGTAAACTAATGCTAAAGAGTTCTGTAATACAGATAGTCAACAAAGTCTATCAAAAAATTTTAAAAATAGAACTTGAAATTAATGCTTTTTTGTATCTTTAAGTCTCATAGCTAGAATTAATTTGCTAGAGACATAGTTCAAGATAAAATTTAAATCCTTAAATAATGGGCTTTTATCAGGGGAGGAAGGTCAAGTAAAACATGAGACTGAAAATAAATTGAGGAGTTTAAATTGAAATGACAAAGAAGCAGAAAATTCTTTATATGTCTGAAAACTAAACGTAACAGAGATGAGTAAGTATGACATAGAAAATAATCTTTGTATAGAGTAGGAACATGACCTGGTTTTTCCTCAGTGATTTCATCAGTTGGAATTATCCAAATGAGGTAATTCCATCTGTCAATGAAGACTGATCCTTCCATCCCAAACATCATCCTATAGCTCTTCTGCCCTTCATAGCTGAGCTCCTCCATTAGGCCATCTTTTCCCCCTTATCTCTTCTCACTCTCTTCTTAACCTCTTACACTCTGGCTTCCAATCCTATCGTTGCACTGAAATCGCTCTCTCCAAACTTGGAATGATGTCTTAATTGCCAAATTAAATAACCTTTTCTTAATTCTCATTCTTCTTGATGTCTATGCAGCCTTCAACACTTGATCACTCTCTCCTTCTTGATACTCTCTTCTCTCCAGGTTTTTGGGACATTCACTTTCCTGAGTCTCCTTCTACCTACCTAACCATTCCTTCTCTTTTTCCTTTGTTGAATTCTCCTGCAGATCATGCCCTCGAATTGTAGGTGTGCCTCAGAGTTGTATTCTGGGCTGTCTTCTCTTCTCCCTTGAGCCTATTTCCCTTGGGGAATCTTGTCAACTCCCATGGATTGAATTACCATCTTCATGCTGCTGAATCTCAGATTTACTTACCCTGCCCTAACTTTTCTGCTAACCTCAATTTCTCATCTCCAATTACCTTTCAGGCATCTTGAACTGGATGTGCAGTAGCCATCAACTCAACATGGCCAAAAGAAAACTCATTCTCTTTCCCTTAAATCCTCCTCATCCCTGTTCCCGGGCCTTGCCACCTTACCTATTACTGTAGAGGACAACACCCTCCTCCCAGTCTCTCAAGCTCACAACCTAGGAGTCATCTTGGACTCCTTCCTATCTCTCACACCCAGCATTCAATGTCATTTCTGTGCCTGTTGATTTCACTTTTCTAGCATCTCTCAAATATGTGCGATTCTCTCTGACATTGCTACCACGTGGGCAGGCCTTCATCACTTCATGCCTGGATTACTGCAATAGCTGCTGAATGGGTCTGCCTGCCTCACATTTCTCTCCACTACAATCTGTCCTTCACGTAGCTACTAAAGTGATTTTCCTGAAGTACAGATCTGATCATGTCACTCCCCTACTCATTAACTCTCCTGGCTTCTACTGCCTCCAGAAACAAATGCAAAAGACTCTGAAATTTAAAGTCTTTGTGATCTAGCCCCATCCTATCTTTCCAATCTTCTCACATCTTACCCCTTTTCATATATGCTTCAATCCAGTGACAGTAGCCTCCTGGTTATTCAGCAAACAAGATATTCCATCTCTTACCTCCAGGCATTTTCGCTGTCCCCCATGCTTGGAATGATCTTTCTCCTCTGCTCCAACTACTAACCAATGAACTAGAGAATGTTTTCTTGTTGTTGATAGTTTGGACTTCTTTTGAAAACCACCTTTTCATAGCCTTTGAACATTTATCTTTGTGGTGAATGGCTCTTAGTATTGTAAATTTTAATCAATTTCTTATATACTCTGTGTATATGACCACTATCAGAGAAATTTTCTTCAAACAATTTTTGCATTTACCTGTTTCTCTTCTAACGTTACTCTAGTTGGTTTGTTCTTGCAAGTTTTTTTTTTATTTTACATAATCAAAATTGTCCTTTTTGTCTTGTGTGATTCTATCATTTGTTTACTTATGGACTCTTCCCCTAACCATGGGTATAAAAGGTAACTTCTTTCTTACCCCTCTGCTTACTATTCCAAATGGTAGAACTAACAATAAACTTCCAACTCTTCTACTTTCTTTCCCTTCCAAAGAGCAAAGAAGACCACAAACAACTGTTTAACATTTGTTCATCTTGCACTGTCTTTCACTGTTGAAATTTCCAAATGAGTCTGTAGGTCATTGCATATTACATGTATTAAAATATATATATATATATATGAAACAACATAATTGTCTTTGATTTGGTTTGCTTTACATATCTATTTTTCTCATTCTTGAAATATGTTATGTGTTGTTATAGAGTACAGTGGGGGAGGGAGGACTTTCATCAGAGGCAGCCTTTACTTTAAAAAATATATATATTATTTGTAGAATAAGTTAATATGAATTCAAGGTAAGATCTAGAGAAAAATCATATCTAGGGTCACATTAACACTTTGGTTTGAAGCCAAAACAAAGTTTGCAGAGAATTTGAGAGTTGTCTCTCTTGTAGATTTATGTCTTGCCAAAATCCACCCATGAACCACTCCTACCACTGATCTCCTCTGCTCCTGAAAGGTGGTGGAAGAAGTTACAGTCATGTCACCATTACATTTTCTTTCTCATAGACAGCATTTCTAAAATTTGTTCTTCAACTCATTCATTCAGAATGTCATTTAGATCTATACATTTTACTTGTGTTTCCTTAATTACTCTCTGTTTTCATTGAATTATGATCTGTAAAGGATGTATTCAGTTTTTCTACCTTTTTCACTTATTTGTAATTTCTCTATCTCTTAGCACATGGTCTGTCTTTAAAAGTATCATGTGGTGCTGCAAAATAGGTGTTTTCTTTGACATTCTTAGTGAAGAAATGGCATAAGTCTTTCACCTCTAAAATATCTAATGCTTTTTCTTTAGTTTCATACTTTTCCTTTTGACTGTCTTTCTCCTAGTGTTGCCTAGCTCTGAGAGGAATATTAAAATCTCCTATAGCTATTAAACTGCTACCCATGTTATTTTGAAATTCAACTAACGTTTCCTTTATTAATTTAGATACTATTTCATTTGGTGCAAATGTTTATTATTGATACTACTACTTTAATTATAACAATGGAGTTAGCTAATATTTATAGAAATATAAATTTTGAAATTTGCAAAGTGCTTTAGAAATATTATCTCCTTTGATCCTAACAACAGCCCTGGGGGTTATGTTCTATCATTATCTCTGTTTTCCCAATGAAAAAACTGAGACACAAAGAGGTTAAATTACTTGCCCAAGATTGCAGAGCTAGTAAGTACGTGAGGCAGAATTTGAACTCAGGACTTCTTGACAGAAAGTCCAATGCTCTAGCCACTGTAACATCTAATTTTAAACATAATAGTTTCCCCATTTATCTCACTCAATACTGTACATGTTTATATTTGCCTTGTCTGATAGCATGATAAAAATTATAGTTCTTTTGGATTCAATTAATGAATAGTAAATTTTATGCCAACCTCGTATTTCACATTTCCATTCTGTACATTAGTGCTGTATATTTCAGCATTAATACATGTGGTTTCTACATTATTTAAAGGTCCTATCATCTTGTCTTGTGGACTTTGTTCCAATCAATCTATATACAGCATTTAAAATGAATTTGGTAAAAAGAAATTATTTGTTCCCAAGGACTCGTCATGAAAAATACTCATCACCTCCAGACAGAAAGCCAATGAACTCAGAGTGAAGATTGAAGCACCATTTTTTCCACTTTGTTTATTTTCTTTTTGCTTTTTTTTGCTACATAATTATTGTGAAAATATGTTTTGTATGACTTCATATATTGCTAACCTCAGTGGGTGAGGCAGGGGTGGGAGAAACAATTTGGAATTAATATTTTTAGAAAATACATGCAAAAATTAAATATTTTTTAAAATTAAAAGAAAATTATTTAACCATATAATTAGTTATATCCCCCATAACACCTTATTTGCAAATTCTATGTTCCATTTTTAGTCCTCATTTCTCTAGTCTTCTCTGCAGCATTAAAAAATGTGACTCATTCAGTCCTCCTGGGATACTCTCTGGATTTTTGTAGCATTTCTATCTCCAACTTTTTACCTACCTGGCCAACATTTCTCAGCCTCCTTTTCAGAATCATCGATAGCATCACTCCCTCCCAGCTCTTGGATATATCTCAGAACTCTATTTTGGACCCTCTTCTATGTATTGACAAAGGGATTTTAAATGTAGTTCAGACTAGACTGGTCTCTAACCTGTGAATGGCCAGAAAAAACAAAATGAGCTAGAGGTAGGTGAGTCAGGAATCAAATAGCAATTTAATTTCAAAGTGAGGAAAATGCTTGCAAATGTAAGTCCAACTTCCTGAGAAGGAAGTCTTGTGGCTTATGGAAAGGATAAGGTTTTAAGCATGAAAACCACAAAAGAGCTGGACGACAACATAGTCATTTCCAGATCTTGCGTAAACAGTTTCCACAGCAGGTCCATGCATGTAGGCATTTGGGGGACAATTCAGGAGTTCTTGGGACCTGTGGGAACAGTCAACAAGTTATTAGAATTATTGTTTTTAATTGTTTCTTCATTAGATTTATTGAGCTCTGTGATTGTTCAGCAGGATACAGAACCAAAGTTAACGTGGTGGGAACAGGAGTTCACTTAGCAGTTAGAAGCATAGGAATTGTTAGCATGGCAGGAGATTTTTGCAGTACCAGCTCTTCGGCTCTGGGAAATAGGGAAGCTCCAAAAAATCTACAGTTGATATAATCATTATACCTAGCAAGGAAATACAAAAATTATATGATTTTGTCAGAGGGTGAGACAATCCAGAGAGTGAGTGCAAAGGATTGTTGTCATGCCAAGCTCAGGGCACAGTTTGCTTGCTGGATCTTAGCTCTGGAAAACCAGGTGTCTTCTAACATCTTGACACAATACATCCTCTTTCTTCCTTGATAATTTCATCTGCTCCTTTGCATTCAATTTTCATCTCTCCATATACAACTACAAGAGTTATTTAGACAGGTCTTCTTTTTCTTATCTTCAGTGCCACTCCACCAATTGACTGCAAGAAATTTCAAGCTGTGTTTCCCCGAGATATCTCCAACTCAATATATACCGCAGAGAGATCATCTTTTCACCAAAACTTATTCATTTTCTGAACTTCTTTTTTTCTATTGAGTGTAACACTATGCTAACCTTAGAATGATCCTCAGCTGCCCCATCTCCATTAGCCCTAAAATGCAATCTATTGCTAAGTCTTGTTGATGCTGTCTGCATAACATCTCTCACACATATCCACTTCTCTCCATTCACATGGCCACACTTCAGTTTATCTCCCCTATGCTACTACCAAAACCTATACATTATGTCCATAAAAACAAATAAATTTGGTATTCCAGGAAGTAGTGGCATTTAAAGATGTAGCTGTGGAATTTACTCAGGAAGAGTAGAGGTACCTGGACTCATCTCAGAAAGAGCCATACTATGATGTAATGATGGAGAAATATAAGAATGTGGTCTGCCTGGATAAGAACTTTGACCTAGGTCTCAAAATTTGCCCATTGAAGGGTCTTTGATTCTCTCTTGGCAAACTTTATGCCTGAAGACAGATAGCACTTTTCATCATAAATCCTTCAGATTTGTCTTGCATCTTTGTATTGCTGAGAATAGCTAAATCATTTGCAGTGGCTAATCTTACAATATTGGTGTTACTTTGTATACAGTACATTTCACTTTACATCAGCCCATGCAAGTCATTCCAGGTTTTTCTGAGAGCATTTTGTGTATCTTGACTACTTTCTAGTAAGCGTTGTGAGAATCAAAACAAAATTTTATTAAATGCCTACTGTGTATCAGGAACTGTGCTAAGCAATGGAGATATAGAAAAGGGCATAGATAGTTGCTGCCCTCAAGGAGCTCACAGCCTAATGTGGGGGGAAGGCAACACATGAAAAAAAAATGAAAAGCAGGGGGAGGAGTGAGGAGAAGGAAGCTACACAATGTAGGGGAAGTGCAGTTGGCCAGGAAATGATCTGAGGAAGTATAAGTTTCAGAATTGACTTCATTTTGTAGGATGACGTGTGAGCAACTTCCTAATCTTGCCTAAGAGTACAATGCAAATGCCCCACCAGAGGTTATGTGTACCATATGCACACTTTAATTCTGCATTACTCTACCATTTTCACTTTTTTATGATGAACAGGGCTTGTGTGCCATAAACCAGATGTGATTTCCCAGCTGGAGGGAAAGGAAGCACCTTGGATGGCAGAAGGGCAAGTCCAAAGAAACAGCTGCTCAGGTGAATGAATAAAAACTTCCTACAATTCCTGACTGGCCATTCAAGAGGAAAAGAACTTTAAAATGTGAGAGCAAGGGCTTTCTGGAGACTTCTCCATACATGTGGGGAAGAGCTGAGATTGTCAGACATGAGCTGGTCCATTGAGTCTCATATTCAGTACAGCAGACATCCTCTGATTGACCTCTCTTTGCACCCTCTGTGCCCAGAGGACAGAGTTTGCTCTGTGCCTTTTCTGTGGGGTTTCCTCATGATCATGTGCTCTTCTTCTGCCTCATCTCTCAAGTCCATTCATAATTTCTCCCTTTCAAAAATGTGTGCATTTATTTGGGAGTCATAACACAAATGTAGTGTTTGCCTCAGTGTCTTTGTGGGGTCCCTTCCTTCTATCTATTTGTTGGGATTACATAGCTTTATTTTTATATAATTTTATATGCAGTATGTATATTCTGATTCTTCTTTCTTCATTAGGCTACTTCCTATGATTCTACTCCTGTAGGTCTATGTTCTTAAGAAATGCTAGATCAAATGAGATAACATGGAAAGACTTTGGGCTAGAGGCCAAAGGTAGTATTTGCTTTGCAACTTTAAATACTAGTCACCATCAGTTATGATGATAAAATACTGCATTCATGTCCTAAAATTCATTCAGCAAGTAATCATTGGCTAGATTCCCACCTCTTTGCTATTGCTAAAAGTACTGCCAGATGTGATTATTGAGTAATTATCAGTGATTTTTCGAAGACTGTGGAGAACGGGGAAGGTCCCTTATGATTACGCAGGACCAAAGAATGGAGTATGCAAACTGCAATTTGATTCCTGGAATCATTATAGAATGTATTATTAAAAGACTGGTTAATAAACACCTATTAAAGGATCCATGGATCACAGAAAGACAAATGGATTCAGGAAGAATGCATCATGCCCAACTAAACACTATGGTTTTGTCAGGGATACTGTAATTTGGGAGATGTTGTAGATATAATTTACTTAGATTTTAGGCAAGAATTTGATAAAGTCTCTCATGCTGGAAATACATGGAGAGGTACCATGCACATAGATGGATTCAGATGTGGTTGACTGGATAAATCCAAATTGTCATTATTCATGGGTTGATTTCCATTTGATAGATGATCCTAAGGTAGTACTACAGGGACTTGTTTGACCCTGTACCACTGAGTATCAATGAGTCTTTCATAGTGGTCTAATTAGTCACAGTTGGACATACTATAATTTGACCCTAGCACAATGATGTCATTTTTGTTCCTCTTCAAAAACAAAGGACAATAACAAACTTGGAAGTCCTCTATTTCATTAAAGATCCATTTCACACCCTGTAGAATTGTATTTAATTTTTCTGGGTAAGCTATATTTTGCCTGTATTCCCATGTCCTCTGTCTTCTGAAATAGCATATCTCAAGCTCTGCTCTTTATTGTGGTGGCTGCTAAATCCTGTATGTTTCTGACTGTAGTTTCTTAGTATTTAAATTCTTTCTGACTGCTTATGGTGATTTTATTTGAACTGGAAGCCCCATACTTTGGTTATAATTTTCATGGGAGTTTTCATTTGAGAGGTTTCCCCAGTAGGGAACTGGAAGATTGTTTCAATTTAAAGTTTGTTCCCATTTCCATTTTTCTATTTAACATTCTGATTTCACTTGTAAAAAAATAATCCTTTTAACTCTTGCTTTATATCTTCCAGAAATTCTATTTGAGCTTCTACCTTAAGGCTTATCTTACAGATATTTTGGAGTCATATTCTTCTGGGTTTGTGTCTTAAATGTCCCTGTCAGCATAATAGCTTTTTATGATGGGATTCTTTTTTTTGTTTATTCATTCTTTTAACTTACTTCCTGAGTTCATCATTTATGTTAGAGCCAGGTTATTGGCACTTCTTTAGGGAAAGTCTAAATTGGTACGTTTGCCACTTCCTGGGGATATTGAGTGTTGTGTTATAGTAGGCTCTCAGAATCAGCCCAAATTAAGCATATGCAGACATAGAATGTTCCCAAAGTGGTCCAATCCAGATCAAAGTTTGATCATAGCTGTATTATTCTTAGCTCAATGGGTTCTTGAACTGTGTTTGGACTGCTGCTAGACTCAGTCCCCATCAGCCAAATGGAAAGCTCTACTGCTTTGTAGCGACAACATTTTAATCTGCCCTTTCATCTGAGATTCCTTATTTCTCTGCAGGATTCAAAATGGTCTAGAAATTGGAACTGAGATTCTCCTCTGCTCCTAGGGTCTGAGACACACTATTTCTGTTTGCTTCTTAATTTGCTCCTTCCTTGGCATATATCCTAGAAACCTCTCTATTGTGGAATTCTACCCCTGGCCATAGATTTCTTCCTTTGTCTGCCCGATATCTCTGACCTGGGACTGGGTATTGAGAGATATCCAGCTAAGAACCCTTAGTTCATAGCTTCTTTCTTGAGCTGGAATGCTATGAGAGGTCATACTCCTGACCAGACTTAATCACTAGGGAATACAGACCTCTCTGTCTATGTTGACCTCAGATGGACTTTTCCTTAGATTTTCCCATGAGGATTTGAAGTGGTGCATTTTTGAGATCTAGTGGGAGGAACTCACTGTATTTTTTTCCTCCAACTCCACCATCTTAGCTCTGCCTTGGTCATTGTTAAGATCTGTGTCATTATTAATTGTTGGTCATCCCTCTATAGATTTAATGTTCCTGCCTGAGAACAACTTTGTCCCCTTGAGTAGGTAACATAGTGTAGTAAAGAAAATTAGCATTGAGATAGAAACCTAGAGAAGTAGTATTATGTAGTGCAATGCCCTTGGGATTTGGAATCAGTGGAACTTGGTTTGAGCTCCAATTTGAAACTTATTAGCAGTGTGACTTCTGGTAAGTTACTGCAAACTTCCCTCTCATTTGCAAAGCTGTAGCTTCAAGGTGAAGTATTTTATAAGCTGTAATGTTTGTAATACTAATTTACACTTTTGTAACATTTTGAGGTTTATAGAACACTTTCCTTACAATAACCCTACAAAAGTAAGATTATATTATTTGTCTAATTACAATCTTTTGAAATTTGAGAGTTATTTTTCTTTATGAATGTGACAAAAGGCAGCAGGAGGAGTGTAGGCTATTTTGATTTTTTTTCCCCTCTTATGATTAGGAGACTAGGACTCAGATTCTATTTGACCTGCTTGTCAGTACAAGTGTCACAAATGTTCAGATTTGTGTCTAAAAGTGTGTCTAATAAGAGTCTACCCAATGTGGTGGATCTTAAATAAACTTTGTCTTTCTTTGATTCTAAAGAAAATTAGGAGGCTAGGTATGGAACCAAGTTTATTATAGGAAATTGTTATATCTTCTTTCTTTCAGGTTGGAAGATCAGACCTATAAATAAGAAGCCCATTTCAAAACTGGGCATTCTTGTGGAATAATCATCTCAGGAAAACCTCACAAATGATTGTCCTTATGTCCTTAATTTAGGAGAATCTTTGGAATGTGAGACCAAGTTAGAGGGGGAGAAGAGTGATGAGGAGAACAGTCATCAAGGAGATCATCTAAATGAAACCACACAGTATATTGAGAAGTCATGAAAATAATAAATATGATCAAATCTTGGTTGTAAGGTCAATCCTTTTCTCGCAACAGAGTCCTCCTAGGAAACTATCTTCCCAAATGTGATGCACATAGAAAGGGATTTAGACTTTATTCTGATCTAAGAAAATATAATGAAATTTGCTCAAAGATGTTATATTCTAAGTATAATATAAGAAGAAAGTATTTCAGTTATCATTCAGATCTTATTGAATATCACAGAATACACACTGGAAAGAAACATCATGAATGTGGGAAAGCCACATTATGGAAAGAACAACTTCCTCAACAACAGAGAATTCATACTGTACAGAAACCTTATGCATATATTGAATGTGGGAAAGTCTATAAGAAAAAAAACAATCAGCATTTCAAATTCTTACTGGAGAAAAACTTTATAAATGCAGAGAATGTGGGAAAACTTTCCAACAGAGTATGCGCCTCACTTGCCATCAGAAAATTCACATTAGAGGGAAACTCTATGCATGTAATCTATATTCTCCCAATAAGAAAATTCATACTGGAGAAAAACTTCATGAGTATAATGAAGGTACAAATGTCTTCCACCAGAACACCAAACTTACTAGACCTCAAAAAATTCATATTGTAGAAAAATATGATTCCAATGAATGCAGGAAGATTTTCAACCAGAATTCACGTTATTAAATATCTGAGGATTCATAATGGAGGGAAACCTTACAAAATGTAATGAATGTGGGAAGACCTTCAACTATAATTCATCCCTTGCTTCTCATCACAGAACTCATACTGGAGAAAAATCTTATGGATCTATTGAATGTGGAAAAGCCTTTGGGAAAAGGACACAGCTTATTCAACATTGGAGAATTCATACTGGAGAGAAACCTTATTACTGTAATGGTTGTGGAAAGGCATTCCATCAGAATTCACAGCTTATTTGACATCAGAAAATTCATACAGGAGAAAAACCTTTTGAATGTGATGAATGTGGGAAAATCCTCCACCAGAAATCTCAGCTTACTTACCATGAGAGAATCTGTACTGGAGAAAAACCTTATGGATGTAATGAATGTGGTAAGGCCTTCTGTCAAAGCACTGAACTTACCCAACATCATAGAATTCATACTAGTGAGAAACCTTTTGAATATCATGAATGTGGTATCACTTTTCACCTGAGTACTGGACTTACTCGCTATCAAAAAATCCATACTGGAGAGAAATTTATGAATGCAGTGAATGTGGGAAGGCCTTGTGTCAGAGAGCAGAATTTACTGTACATCACAGAATTCATACAGGAGAGAAACCCTACATGTGTAATGAGTATGGAAGGGCCTTCCACCAGAGCTCACAAATAACTCAACATCAGAAAATTCATACAAGAGAGAAACCTTTTAAATATGATGAATGTGGGATAGCCTTCTGCCAGAGATTACAGCTTACTTACCATCAGAGAATTCATACTGGAGAAAAACCTTATCAATGTGGTAAGACCTTTTGTCAGAGTACAGAGCTTACACAGCATCACAGAATTCATACTAGTAAGAAACCTTTCAAATGTCCTGAATGTGGTATGGCTTTTCACCACAGTGCTATCCTTACTCACCACCAGAAAATCCATACTGGAGAGAAACCTTATAAATGCAGTGAATGTGGGAAGGCCTTCTACCAGAAAGCAGAACTTACTGTGCTTTATAGAATTCATACAGGAGAAAAACCTTATGTATGCAATGAATGTGGAAAAGCCTTCAATCACAATTCATCCCTTGTTTCCCATCATAGAATTCATACTGGAGAGAAACCTTATGAGTGTAATAAACTGGAGGACAGGACTTACTGGACATCAGAGACTTCATATAGTAGATAAATCTTATGAATGTAATGCTTAAAGGAGGGCTTTCCTCCAAAGATATCATCTTACTTAATATTAGATGAGTGTGAAATGAAGACTTATGAATGTAAGGTTTTTTCATTAAAAAAATGTAATGCTACATTTAGACACAAGACATTCCCCACCTTTTTTTTTATTTCTTAATATAAAGGATTAATATTCAATTTGCCTTTAATAATATAGTAGTGACATTGATCATTGTACTTGACCAGAGTTTTGTTGCCTCATAATGCTGGCTTCATTAACATTACAATCATTGTCTATGTTGTATTTGGATATTTTCATTACTTTGCAATGCTTCATATAAGTGTTTCCCCATGGTGCTATGATTTTTTTTTTTATTATTCTTCACACCTTATGGCACAGTAATATGCAATTACATTCCTACACCACAGTTTGAGCTATTTCTTTGATTATTTGACACAGACTTTGTTTCCAGATTTTTTTATACATAGTGGTGTTATGAATATTCTTTGAGTGTGTAGGACTTTTTCTTGTTGTTGTTATTGATGGTTTATTTGAGGTATAGCCATAGGAATAGAATCTTAGGGTTAGGGGATATAAGCAGTTAAATTGTTTTTTCATAATTCCAATTTTCTATTCTTATTGAATTGAATCATTTTACAGATTCATCAGAAGTGAAATAATGAGCCTGCCTTCCCAAATCCTTTCCAACAGTATATTTTCCATTTGGGGGCATGGAGGTAATTCCTCAGGATTTTTTAAAATTTGATTATTTTTATTAGTTAAGAGGTTGGTGGGAGGGAGAATTATGGGTTGATTGAATAGAATATTTGGAAAAAGAAAACATTGTGGTAAGTAAAATAATGAACTGATAGGGAAGTTTTAGATTTCTTGCCACAGTGAGACCCTAATTGAGATTATGTAACATAAATTTTTAAATGTAAGCAGTCAACAATACATATTCATGAGTTTTCCAACTTTGTTCAGCAGCACATGAACAGAAAGAGATGCACTGGGATTAACCCAAGACTGGGGCTTGGCAGGACAAAATCAGCAATGATATAAGCCAACAAGGGATTCAAGAGAAAAGGACAATGTAAAGTTGAATTGGTTCACTAAGGAGTCAGAATGAAGAAGTCACAGGTGTGGTCTTTTTGGGTAGCCTGGAAAAGAAGAGATGGATGGGCAGAGTTTGGAAGTCATGGTGAGAATGTCGAACAAGTTTAGAGCTGCAGGTCAGGAGAGGTGGAATGATCATAGGTTGTAATCAGATAAGGAAATTCAGAATTTACAAATGTGGGTGTTGGGTACTTGTGAGGGTTGACAAGATGAAGGTTATGACCATTTCTGTGTGCAGCTACGGCGGAGTGGAGAAGTATGTCATGAGAAATGTGTAAGTTGAGGAATGGGAAGTTAGAGCATTTTGAGGGGACTACATTGGATTATCCTTGTATGAAAGAAAGAATTGGGAGTAAAATATGTCAGGTATATTAGAAGTTTATAAAATGGAGTTTATATTTGTGCACAGTGGGGAGAGTAAGAGGGGCAGTTTGGTGCATTAGATTGAAGTGGGAACACTCAATAAGGGCTGGAGAATGAGGCTTGAACAATGACAACCAAGGGCTCAGAATCACTGGAATGGATTTGCCATGACATGGACAGGATTTGCCATGTACATTCATCACTGAGGGATGAATTCATGCAGGGTATCATTATTTACAGGTGCTCATCCTCAGGTGGAGTTGATTGGAGTTGGGTGACTTGGAAGGGAAGGCAGAAATATCGAGGATATGCAGGCAAAGGCAAGGTAAGCCTTCATGTAGGTGTGTATGTTGTTAGAGAGGATTCTGCCTAGTGCAAGATGGAATGGCAGAGTGTCTGCTAACTTTTGTTCACAATAAAATGTCAGTTGGCTTTCAGGAAAGGGGCCTAGCTGGATTGTACTCATGAACAGCCTTGTAATTTTTATTTTTTGTTGATTTTTCAGTGAATCAAATGACTTTGGGGACAGAAGGGAAAGAATAAAACTGATTAATAGGGAGTTTACATTCCAGATCTGCAAGGCTTAAATGAGAGACAATTTCACTGCCTTTGGCCTATTTGAGTCACTTTCCCCAGATAAGCTGCATCCTAGCTTATTGACAAGGCTGGTGGATGTCATTGTTCAGCTGTTGTCGGAGATTTGAAAAATCATGAAGAGCAGGAACATTTTTGGTGGTTGATCCGAGAATTCATCCCCTCAATCTAGAAAGAAATTGAGAATCCTGGGAAGAAAGTGACTGCCTCCTGACCCCCAATAAATTACAACTAACTCTCCTCCTCCCCTTCCCTTCCTCTTTTCCTCTAAACACACACACACACACACACACACACACACACACGCACACGCACACACACACACACACACACACACTCTTACACTCTTTAAAGCACTTTCAATCCATATCTGCAGGGATAGAAAAACTGGCTGCTAACAAGCTACTTTGACTCCCATGGAAAATGACCATATTACAAGAATATTGATGAAGGGGGTCAATGATACCCTATGTTCTGGACATGCAGATCCTTGCTGGGGAGCGAAAATAAAGGGCATTGCAAATGGCAGGACAGACAGATGCTGAAAATGGAAAGAAGGCATGGGATCTCTTCTATTCACCAAGTTCCACCCCTGTATCCCTTCCTCGTAACTTCTGTATGTAATGGACAATCAGTGACATTACACATTCAAGGGATGAGTAGAGATAGAATAGTGGTGGTATGATATCTCAATGTAAGTGACCTGGTATGTGGGTCAATTGATGTCTGAAAGGACACCCACTAGAAAATCCTATGTACAAATAACTCAAACTCATGCGAAGCAGTTTATGTAGTTTTAGAATTCATTCCTCCTTAATTGTTTGCTAAAGTTCACTAACAAACCAATGGTCTTGGGGTTTACCTTATTTGTGATTTCATTTATTGCTTGTTAAATCTAAGATATTTATTTAAGTTCTAGTTTCCTTAGGTTCTTTTCCTTATTTTGTTAATGAGCAATTATTTTCTATGAATATTCATCCATTTAATTTATATTCAGCCTTTATTTTAGCAAATGTTCGCCGAAATACCTAAGAATTATTTCTTTTTCATTGGTTGTGAATTCAGATTTCATTTTTGAGATGGTAATTAGCACCTGTTTTTTTTTCTTTTTTCATCAGCTAATGATTTCTCTATTTTATTTTTTAAAGAAGCAGCTTCTAGTTTTATTTATTAGTTCAAAAGTCGATCTCCTTTGCATTCAGTTTGTAAATTTGTCCTTCGATTATCTGGAGAGGGGACATTAGCATGATCCATTTTATAACTATGTTTCCTAGGGCAGATATGCTAAAATCTTGGGTAAATTAAAAAAAGTAATCTGCCTTAGTGGACAAGACATATGAGAATGACTATGGAACGGTAGCAATAATATTTACCTCAGCTCAAAAATGTTTCCTCCAGAGGTTGGTCCAAATCCTTCCCCAAGGAGTGTAGCTGGATTGTTGCTTTCTCTATAAGGGCTTTACATTTCCTGGGATCTCTGTTTTCAATCATTGGTTCTCATAGGCTTATTGGTTGAAAATTAACAGTGGAATTGGCAGTCAAAGTGCTCCTCCTTTATCAGAAGATTTCATTCCTCTACCTCTGGGTCTCTGTCTGAATTACTGTCAATCAATAAGTATTTTAAAGCTGATACTGATGAAGATACAAGAAACAAATGTCCTCAAGAAGCCATGTTACTGGGAATACCACTTTCAGTCTTTTCCTTCCTCACAATTGCCTGTCTGTTGCCCTTCTCATCCCTACTTGTCCCATCCTGTGTCATGGAAGAGTCATGTCAGTTCAATGTACTGGTTAAAATAGTGGATTTGGAATCAAAGTGTTGAGCTTGACATCCTGGTGCCACCTAGTATATGGGAGACCTTGAGGAAATCAATTTCTTCCTCAGGGAATGTTTCCTCATCTGTAAAATGAGTTGCTGAAGACAGAAGCATGTGTGTGGGAGGGGATGAGTGGTCAAATACAGGGCTTGCATAGAGTCTGATTGAGAGCAGGAGAGGAGCACATTTGTAGGGCAAAAAGCCAGATGTAGACTTTTGACTCAATGGAAGTAGGGTGTGAAAGCTGGAGACTCTGAAACCTGGGTGGAGGGAGGAAATGGATAGGGAGGAAGGCATTTTGTTTCCCAGCCCTTAGTGCATGAGCTCTTGAAACTTTGCTAAATTTGAAAGAGATTTCATCCTTTTTCCTCTGTGCCTTCATTTCTTGGACTCATTAGGTAAGCTTATGATGATTAAGTCTCATTTAGACTAGAAGGAAGAGAAGACAGACCTTGTAGGAGAGGATGTGGTTTCTGCAAAGGACTGCTTTGGAGCAGGTTTGGGGGAAAGAGAAGCTAGTTTTTTAACATTTTGAGAGTGACGCACCTACGGATCATCTTGGCAGAGCAATCCTGTTAGGATTTGGAGATGTAGAGGTGGGTTTGGAATGAGAAATTAAAGTTAGAGATGCTTATTTGTGAGCCCACTATGTAGAGAGTTATAGTTTTGGATATGGGGAGAGACATCTTTTATTGAGAATATTTATGTTTGAAAATGAAATGAGGTTAGAGACTGCATTCTTGTGGGGATGATGGGGTGCTTGGTTGCATGTATTTGGACCCCAATTCTAAAATTACATTTCTCTTTAAAAATCACATTTCTCCCTAGCCTCAAAATAGTATTTTAGGCAGTTTCTCCCCAGCCTAAGGACACAGGCTTCCCTAGCAACAACCATTATCTCCCTTCCTGCTATAGTAGCCAGCTGAACCTACAGAACTCATTAGCTTGAACCAGCTGTGTACTGGCTGAACTGGCTGTGTGCTGACATAACATTTACTACTCATTAACCATTCATAGGTATCCTAGACTTAGACATACCTATACTCCCTTTCCATTAATCTTGTCTAAGCAGACATTGAGAGAAACCTGATTTTTCCTGGTCAGCCCTGACCATTGGTTGACTTAGTGATGTTTCAGGCCTAAAAACCACACCTCCAGGTAGCCTCCCCCACCCCAGGCTATTTCCCAATGAATTCTGGATAAAATACCTTTGCAGTAGATAGCAAAAATGCATGTTTCTTTAAGAACTGACCACTCCTTAACCACTCCCTAATCCCACCCCAAAACATCTAGTTAGCATATTTGGCACAATATCCTATTTAACTTTCCCTGTACCCCTTTAGGGTTGCAGGTTCCCTAAGAACTCTTGCCTGCTGAAAAGCATAATAAATCTCTACCTTGACTTTAACAATGCCTGAGTCTGTGAATTCTCCAGACAATCTGCCCCTGGTACCCTGGCCTTTGTAGGAGTCTCACATCCCCTTCCCAGACCTCATCAGGGATACAAGCGAAGTGTGTGTGTGTGTGTGTGTGTGTGTGTGTGTGTGTGTGTGTGTGTGTGTGTGTGTGTGTTCTCTGAATGTTTGTTACAATTGATGAAAAAACAGGAAGTAGGAGCATCTTATAATTTAGAGGGCATTGAGTTATATTAACTGGGTTTGGAGTGTGGGACTCTTCTTAGTTTTATTTTTAATGCCCCCAGTGCCTATTACAGTGCTACAACAGTGAAAGTTTCCAAATGAACAAATGAAAATGCTCTAACTCCATCCACGAGGTAGCACATGCTAGCATGTCAAATAACTGTTATTTTAAGATAGTGATAGGAGTGTGGAACTTTGTAATTTCTTCTAAAGTCCTGAATTATGAAACGGGGAGGGGAGTGTTGGGGGGAGGAGAACAGCGGGGAGCATTAGCACTTTCACTAGGAGTTAGGATCAGATTCAGAACTGGAAGCCAAACTAAAGACCTTATGGTTCAACTCACTAATTTTTAAACTGTGGAAACAGAATAAGAGAAGCCACCTGACTTGCTCAGGGTTAGGAATAATGGATGGAATGCTAGGTTTGGAGTCAGGAAGAACTAGGAAGCCTGTCTCTACAATGGATAAGTCATAGCCCCTTTCATGTTCAGTTTCCTCACCCAGAATATGGAAATCTAAGCAAGGCCTACTTTGCAGATTTAGGAAACTCAAATGAGATTATGTATGTACTATTTTGCATTAATTACATTCCAGATGCTATTTTATCAATGAGATAGTTATATTGACTTTTGTGAGGGAACTAAGAATAATATTGAGATACTTTTTGGCTTCTTTAGGGAAAATCCTTTTACCATGGAATGTTTTTAGTGTCAATTAACATTTCTACAACAAAAACAAACCTTAAAAAATATCAGTGGAATATAAGCTATAACTATGCATAGTTCCTTTTCTTCCCCCAAGAGAATATTAAGATATAAGGCACGGTTCATTTTATGTTTTTCTTTGTATCTCCAACACAATGTAGGTATTTAGTACTTGCTGAATGTTGTTTTGTGTATTTCTTCCCCCAAACTGCAATATTCACTAGCACAAACTACTCAAGCATAGTACATCCTACAAAAATTTCTGCCTGAGTAACTTAACAGATTCGTAAAATGAAGTTCTTGACCAAACAGGGCTGTGTTTATAAATTCACTAAGTCAACTGCCATTGAAGACTCTGCATAAACTTTCATTATAATGACATCCCTTTCTTGCCTTTAATAGTCTAGATCAGTAGATCTAGGAATGCAGTCAGGTATTTCTGTTTGCTTATAGAATTCTATAAACAAAGACATGAAACTGAGAAAAAAATCATTGGGGAACTTGGAGAATTTTGTAGTTAGTGTTGCTGTACATGAAAACATTTGCAAAATTGTGATCAGAGAAGTGATCACTGCTATCTGTGAAATCTTTAGATTTGCAAACACCTCAATTGATCCCTAGAATATCTTCAAGACCATTTTTTTCTCCATTTTACAGATGAAGAAACTACTAAAATCCACAGCTAGTGCCTAAGTCAAAATTCAAACAAACCTGGATCATCCAGTCAAATTCAACAATACCAGTCTGTTCACAAACTACTCAGCAGAGCTCTATTCATGTATGTGAATATCTTCATGTATTCAAAGTTCCAAATATAAAGGCCTGGTTTCTGTTTTTTTGGTGCATGTGATAAGGTGATGTTTGGCTTTTGGGCTCATAAACAAGTGAAGATGGTGAGAAGTTATTCCAGGAAGACAAAGCATCATAAACAAAAACAAAGAAGCAACATGATTATAGCTTTAGTTTACGGGAAATAATTAGGCCAGTTTGCACGGATCACAGAACACAAGTAACAAGGGGAAAATTGTAACAGCTGGTTTGCAGGACGTCCCGTGCCAATGAAGTCACTCATTAGAAGCTAGTATCAAAGTGGTACGTGGGATGGTAGTTACTGCGTTTGTCCTTCATTCTCAAAGAGGACCATGACATCAGGGAATGATGACATGATCTGCAGTTGATTTGGATTTGAGTGAGACGGCTGTGCAAGCTCATCAGCCTTACTTTCTCCTCCAGATCATGTAGGTCCAGTGGCCAGATATTCATCAGGAGGATTGGAGATGGCCTAGGATGTAAACAGGGTCCTGGCCCTTTAAGTCTTTTAAGGTTCTCACTTTGATTGAGGTAACACCCATTCAGTGCACAGGCCTCTTTGAGAAGTGAATCAAAGGATGGACCCTTTAAAAAAAAATCAAGCAGGGGAGGATGACCCTCAGGGTTGCTGGTCAAAAAAGAAAGTTACTATTTACATTCACTCTGTGCTAAGAGGGAAGGGGCCTACTGTTGTCCAATCTGAGCTACAGAATGGATTGGGTTTAAGGCCTGGTCTTTGAGAAAGAAATCTAGCCAGTAGTGAGGCAACTTTTAGCCAACAATATACCTTCCTTTGGGTAGAGCACCCTCAGGTGAAGACAGGGAGAGGATAAATGAGTAAAGGAGAACCTCTGAAGGGACAAGGGCCATTGAGCTGTCAATCAGGTTAAGGCCCTGAGTAGTTTGACTACTTCTTTTAGTTCAGTCATTTGTCAGTCACATTCGATTCTTCATGACCCCATTTGGGGTTTTCTTGGTAAAGATATTGGGAACACCTTGCCGTTTCCTTTTCCAGCACATTTTACAGATGAGGAAATTGAGGTAAACAGGGATAAGTGACCTGCCTGGGTCACACAGGTAGTAGGTATCTGAGGCTGTATCTTAACTCATGGATGTGTCTTCCTGATTCCAAGTCCAGTGCTCTATCCACTGCGCCCCTGATGGAACCTGCATAGCCACTACTAGGTGCCATTTATGGAATATCTTTAGACTGATAAAAATGCTTTACATACTAGTAACAGCTAACAACTCTGTGAGGCAGAAATTACAGTCATTTTCAGTTTCATACACCATAAAACTGAGTCAGTGCAAGTCTGAATGGACTCAGCAACTTACCTCAGTGTCCCACATCAATCAATATGTACCAGAAGTGGAAACTCTAGGTTATGTGAGCCTGATGGGACAAGATCAGTGATCTGGCTCAAATTAAGAGATATAGAAAGTGACTACACAAGAGACACTGTTATGGAACCAAGTAAGGTTTATTAAAGGCATAAACAGGAACAGGTTGTCCGTTAGCAGTCCCATCAGCTGAGTGCAGGTCATGGCAGGTCAACTTGGACAAACAGTCCAAACAGGTATGCATCACCCCAGACTTCAGATCCCCAATTATTGAGGCACAATGAGCCCCAATGATAAAACTGACTAGAACACTAACTACCAAGCAAGGAATGACTCAGAGCCCCTCCAGTCAAGCCCATACACCAAAAGAAGTTAAGGGGTTAGGCAAGTGCTGAGATAAATATTTCCCACAGCGTGAAGAAATACAACTGAACCCAGGACCTTGAGTTTAATCAGTTCAAGTTCCTATTCTTTCTAGCTCACTTTGCACTGAGCACCTGCAAAAAAGGAAGGGTAGTTGAAGGCAAAATGGCCCATACCTTCCCAATCTGGTGGGAAAGCCAGAAGCTAATAAGCAGATTCTTGGGAAAATTTAAGCATAAAAACCGAAGTGTGAATAGAACTCTTATCACATAGAAGGTAACGACAATAGCATCTTGCCTTTCTGTCAGTCTCCTTGATAACACACATTTGTCCCTCAAGTATAACATACAAGTCATTAAGGATGCATGAATAGGTGACCTTAAAGTACCACAGTCACAAGCAACAAAAAAAAGTAGGCAACGACCCCCCCAAAAGCCTGATCAGGACCTCAAATTACAGTTCAGGCTACCAGAGACAGCACCACTATCACAACTATGCCTTTAACACCTAATTCTGACAGAGACTGGGCTCTACTGACAGGCTAAGAACACAAGATCTATAAAGGAAAGTGTACATGGGGGCAAAAGAAAAAGGAAAAATCATGAGGATTTTCAAGTTGTTATAGGTCCACTTCCCACCCACCTCTCTCCACTGCTGCCACTGTGGATTCCCAAGGTTTCTTCAAACATCAGTCTGGCTTTGCAAACTTTTTCACCTCTACAGAAGACTTTACCACAAAAGGTCATTAGACAGCAGCTACATAGCTTTCTCAGAATCAGAATGTCCCATGAAGTGAGAAAAAACCTTTCTCATATCGACAATAGGTTGTATTCTGCTAAATTTTCGTCTGGGAATTAGGTTGAGCTTGCTTTTTATGGGCCTAATTTCTTTTAATCGGGTTTTGATCCAGGCAATTCATGTGACAGATTTTCATGGTGCCCAAGGAATATAACAATAAAGTCGGTGGTCAACCAGGTTGGGGATTGTCCTCTCAAGGGAGGGAGAACAGTGGAATCTTCAGAAAAATCTAATTGCAACCTTTGCAGGTAAATTTCTCCAACCTTTCCTTTTGTTCTCATCCACCCACAAGGGACAGAATCAATATTTAGACGCAATTCTCAGAACTATTAGCATTTACTTCCAAATTTCTCTTAGAATCAAGGGTTAGTAACCCTATTCTTTAATAATCTACTAATACTGTTCATTTGTTGGCGAGTTGCTGATTTATCATACCAATAATATTTTTTAGCACCAGTGTAATCCCCAAGATCAAAACTACCATAGGTAAAAAGATGCAATTCTCCCAATGAGTTAAGAGGTAGTAGCACAGTTTAGTGAATGGTGTTGTACTTGGTAGTCAAGAAGACCTAGGTTTAAATTCTGCCTCAGACACTACCAGCATATGATCCTAGATGAGTTACTCAACCTATCTGAGTCTTGGTTTTCACATCTACAAAATGGAGATAATAGCATGAATCAGGGTTGTGAGGATCAAATGATAACATATGTAGCGTGTGTGCTAAAAACATCAGGTATGCCATAATCTACATGCATCAGACATATCAAACTACCTACAACCATGCAGATGAACTACTATATCTTTACACCAATTTTAGCTAGTTGTCTAATTGGCTTATAGCTACAGCAGAGTATCCAGTACTTAGCACATGATGTATCCTTTCAATCTACTGAACTTTTATTAAATCGCCAAAGCTCCAGTTCTTTTCTGCTCCTCCTAAACTTCCAGTCCCACTTCTCCTTCACTGGATCATAGACTTAGAACTGGAAGGGACTTTGAAGGATATAGTACATGCCCTCATTTTACAAAGGAACATGAGGCCTGAAGAGATAATGACTTCTCCAAAGTCAGAGATTGTCAGTGGCCAAAACTGGGATTTAAACCCAGGTCCTATGTCCCCAAATCAATACCTCTTTCTATCACAATACTATAATATACCACACAATGATAACACATTCCAAATCAAATATCAATGGTAAAAATTACAAAAATAAAACAATGTAATATGATGCAACAGAGAATAGGTAGCTATCAGGTCAAAACTATCAAATCAAAAGAGGGATCCTCTAACTGTTCATTACCATGAGACCATGTTATACAGGTTCCAAAAAGATCCATGCATAATTCAATGTGCATCCAGATTTAAGAAAATGGACCACAATGTTCAGAATAATTCACACTTCAGTCCACAGTGCAGTTAGTTCCTTAAGAATAATAACATGAAAAATCAATGGCCACAGTTCAATTTTAGTGCTGTCATGAAATTTTACTAAACATTATCTAACCTCACAAATTTAAAGATCTTATTAAAATTTCTTTAGATATTCTGGATGTTGTATGCCTTGAAATTAATTTTATATTGTCTAAACCTATAAAATATTCCTTTGGTATGAATGTTGATATACAGCTAAATATAATTTATCTATAGGCACAGCCTAGTCATTAACAGTTAATTTTTCATCCAAATATGTCTGTAAAATTATTATTTATGCAAGTCCTGTATGTGTATTTTGTAGGTTACTTTCCATATAGTTACTACATTTTGTTATTTTAAATGGAATTTTTCTCATGTAATTTTGTTTAGTATTATACAAAAAAGTGTAATTTTGTGCATTTATTTTATATCCTGCTACTTTACTGAAGCTATCTGTTTCAACTTTCTTATTGCTTCTTTAGAGTTCTCTAAGTAAACCCTCATAGCAACATCAGTTCATAGTGGAGAGAAAAACCTTTTAAAAACAATTTGTGTAAAGCTCATATATTAAAGGAAATAATGGGGGGAAAAAGTGGTAGTTAGAAGGGTACTTGGTGACAGCAGATCTCAAACTCTAATAATAATTACCCAAATTAACTGGCACTTGGTAAAAAATTTAAAAGCATATCAATAGAACAGACCAGACAAGCGAAGTCTAGAAAAGAAATTATATAGAAGCAGTCTAGTATTTGATAAACTCAAAAACACAAACTACAGCAATAGGGACTCTTTATTTAATAAGAGCTACTGGAAAACTAAGTCTAGCAGAAAGTAGGTTTAGATAACCATCTTACAGCATATACCACATACTATATTCCAAATGGCTCAACTAATAATATGAAAAATCACACCATAAAAAAAATAACAACAAAAAGCAAAACAAAACCAAGAAGAGAACAGAAAATTCTCTTTCATAACTAAGGATAATGGCAAACATTTGTAACCACTTATGGGACAGATTATAAAACACAAAACAGATATTTTCAATGAAATAAAAAGGACAAAAAAACCCACAAACACCTCTGTACAAATAAACTCAATGCATCTAGAATCAGAAGATACATACTGGGAGAAAAAAATATTCTCTTTAAACATCTCTGATAAAAATATTGCATCTAAAAACAAAAAAGAATACAAATCTGAAATCAGGAGTTACTCTGAAATAGGCAAATGGTCAAAGAATAGGAACAATTTTCAAAAGAAGATATCGTTTAATAAAATTCACCCGGAAAATATTCAACATCACTAACAATCAGAAAAATTAAAATAAACTTGATGAATCACTTTGATCTCAAAATATGGGAAACACAGTTTGAAAGGATTTGGGAAATGAGATTATTTCACTTCTCAAGCTACAAAATGGTTCAATGAAACATGAATAGGAAAATGGTATTATGCAGGAAAAGTTACAAAACTGCTCGTACCCTCTGCCCCTGAGAGTCTATTCCAGGGTCTGTATCCCAAATATGGCATTAACAACAAAAAGACCCAGCTGTTCAAAAAATATTCATAGCATCATTATGTGTCTGGAAACAAAGTATGTGCTCATCAAAGAAATAATTTAAATTGTGGTATATGAATGTAATTTAAAAATGTGCAGTAAAGAAGAATAAAAAATTCAGAGAACCACAGGAAAAGACTTATAGGAAGTACTGCAAAGTAATGAAAGTAGAGCCAAAACACAAAATACACAATGACTACAACAATATTAATAAAGTCAGCATTATGAAGCAACAAAATTCTAGTCAAATACAATGATCAATGTTACTACCACACTATCAGAGGTAAACAAAACATTCATTCTTTCTGTTAACAAAAGCAAAAAACTTTCTGGAGGATGTTTGTTGAGACATGTCTTATGTCAAAATGTAGTATTACATTTTTTTTTAAAGGATCAAAACATTTATAAGACTTTTCACTTCACTAATGAACTGATGTTAAGGTATTTGTTTTGGAGGAAGCCTTCCTTAATCATTACATTCATAAGATTTATCTGCAATATGAAGTCGCTGATGTCGAGTAAGTCCTGTACTCCGGCGGAAGGCCTTCCCACATTTATTACATTCATAAGGTTTCTCTCCAGTATGGATTCTGTGATGGGAAACAAGGGATGAGTTGCGATTGAAGGCCTTTCCACATTCATTACATTTATAAGGTTTCTCTCCTGTATGGATTCTGAGATGTGGAGTCAGTTGTGAGCTCTGTCGAAAGGCCATCCCACATTCATTACATACATAAGGTTTCTCGCCTGTATGAATTCTATGATGTACAGTAAGTTCTGCTCTCTGACAGAAGGCCTTCCCACATTCACTGCATTCATAAGGTTTCTCTCCAGTATGGATTTTTTGATGGCGAGTAAGCCCAGTACTCAGGCGAAAGGCCATACCACATTCATGACATTCAAAAGGTTTCTCACTAGTATGAATTCTATGATGCTGAGTAAGTTCAGTGCTCTGACAGAAGGCCTTACCACATTCATTACATTCATAAGGTTTTTCTCCAGTATGAATTCTCTGATGGTAAGTAAGCTGTGATCTCTGGCGGAAGGCTCTCCCACATTCATCACATTCAAAAGGTTTTTCTCCTGTATGAATTTTCTGATGTCGAGTAAGCTGTGAGCTCTGGCGGAAGGCCTTTCCACATTCATTACAGTCATAAGGTTTCTCTCCAGTATGAATTCTCCAATGTTGAATAAGCTGTGTCCTTTTCCCAAAGGCTTTTCCACATTCAATACATCCATAAGGTTTTTCTCCAGTATGAGTTCTGTGATGAGAAGCAAGGGATGAACTATAGTTGAAGGTCTTCCCACATTCATTACATTTGTAAGGTTTCTCTCCGGTATGAATTCTCAGATGTCGAGTAAGGTGTGAACTCTGGTGGAAAGCCTTCCCACATTCAGTGCATTCGTGTTTTTCTCCAGTATGAATTTTTTGATGTCTAGTAAGTTCCGTGCTCTGGCGAAAAGCTTTCCCGCATTCGTTACACTCATAAGGCTTCTCTCCTGTATGAATTCTCTGATGAGATGCAAGGGAAGAGCTGTGGTTGAAAGCTTTCCCACATTGATCACATCCATAAGGTTTCTCTCCAGTATGAATTCTCTGATGGGAAGCAAGGGAAGAGCTGTGGTTGAAGGCCTTCCCACATAGATTACACGCATAGGGTTTCTCTCCAGTATGAATTCTCTGATGGCGAGTAAGATGTGCACTCTGCCGGAAAGTCTTCCCACATTCACTACATTCGTAAGGTTTTTCTCCAGTATGTATTCTGAAATGTTGAGTAAGTTGTGTCCTCTTGCAGAAGGCCTTCCCACATTCAATACATGCATAAGGTTTCTCCACTGTATGAATTCTCTGTTGTTGAATAAGCTGTGTTCTCCATAATGTGGCCTTCCCACATTCATAAGGTTTTTTTCCAGTATGCAGCCTATGATATTCAATTAGGTCTGAATGATAACTGAAGGATTTCCCACTTTCATTATACTTAGAAAATACCTTCTTTGAGGAAATTTTATTGTATTTTCTTAGGTCTGAATACAATCTGAAGCTCTTTTTGTGTGCATCATATTTGGGAAGATTCTTTCCTATGGGCACTTTCTGTTGCGGAAAAAGAATTGGTCCTACACCAAAGAGTCGACCATATTTATTATATTCATGGCTTCTCAATTTCCTAGGGGCTTTCCTTTGGATGATTTTTACATGCTGGGTTTTCTCCTCATCACTCTCCTCCTCCTCCTCTAACCTGCCTTCATATTCCCAGGTTTCACTCAATTTAGAGTCACAAAGATCATCACTTGGGAGTTTTTCTTGGGATGATTCTTCCATAGGAGCCTAGCTTTGGAGTAGACTTCTTTACAGGTCTGATCTGCCAATATGAAAAACAGAAGAAATATCAATATCCCATCGTAATTTGGTTTCTGGCCTAGTCTCCTAACCTGAAAGAAAGAAATCTAAGCATCCTCTGTTCCCTGTACTAGATACATAGTTCACCTTTTCATAAACAAAAAAAAAACTAAACAAAAGAACATTAACTACTTTCTAACTTCAAAGGAAAGTATGAAGACAAATAATAAATTCTTATATTTGCAGGGCTATTGTAAGAAAAGTGCTTTACAGACCTTAAAATGTGACAACTATAAATTATCAGTCATTTCATCTTATTTAGTACCTGACAGAGACTCACAACTGCATGAAGACAGTAGTCCAGTTATTTTGCAAATGAAGGAGGTTCTGAGTGGGCAACTTGTACAAAGTTATGCTGTTAATAAATAAAAAGCCTCCAATTTGAGACTCAAAACAACTTCTACTGACTCTAAAATCCAAAGTTCTTTTCCATATGACCTAAATTCTCTAGTCCTTTATCCCAGTGGTCTTTTCACTGTTACCTACACACAAAAGAATAAATCCGTTTTCAGCCAGAAATATTTATGCTACAGCTAGAAAAACAACATTTAAGAAAGATACTGAGCAAATGATCAGGCAAAGCCAAGGTGGCAGTATAGCAAGAAGTATAGCAACTTTCCCTCCCACCCCACCCAACTTAACTAAACATACCAAAAAAAAAAAATGCACCAGACAAAATCCTCAGGAGAAGATCCAAGAAAAATTGAGTCATTTTTCAAACCCAGGTCAGCACAAGGAAACAGCACACTAAGGACAAAGTGTGGCCAAGAGCATGGCTGTTGGGAACACATCAGTTCAAGACCAGGGCAAAAGGTCTAAGAGCCATACTGGGGCCCCACAAGGTATGGGAACAGCTGCTATCTAGATTTGTCTCCCACTACTAAGCATTTGATTAGAGTGGACAGAGGAAAGGATCTGCAAACAGGGGTAAGGTTGTTTGGTAAGGCACAGTCTTGCGTTCCATGCTGTGTGCTGAGCAAGGAGAAAGTTCACATGCAAGAAAGAGTAGTGTGGCTTAGACCTTGCATCTCCCATACCCCCAGAGAAGAGCATGGTCTCAGTTCCAGCTTCCAGCCCAGTTTGAAACCTGGAGAATAACTTGGGTCGGAATCTCAGACAAAAGAGCAAAAGAGAAGTGCTGAACAGGTTGTGGTTTTTTGAATGTAATGGAATATTACTGTGCTATAAATACAGGATAGGGTGATTTTGGAGAAACCTGGGCAACTTCTATGAACTGATGTAAAGGGAATAAAAAGAGTTTGAACTGTGACAGGAATGGTATAGAAACAAGCAGCTTTAAGAGACTTAAGAACTCTGATTAGCACAGGAAATATACTGCCCATTTCCTAATGGAGAAGAGGGCTATGAGTGTAGAATGACACATACACACAATGTATGTGTGTATACACATATTTATGTAGATTTTTATTTTAGACACAGTTAATGCAGAAATCTGTTTTATTTAACTATGTCTGTAATAAGCAATTTGGTTTTCGCTCATTCTCTGAGGATAAGGGGGAGGAAAGAAAGGGAGGGTGGAATTTTGATGATTAAAAAAAATAATTAAAAAGAATGATACAGAGAAGTTTGAAGGGTTGGGCTGAACTGGCATTCACTTTTCTGACATGATTAAGATTCCAGGTTTCTAAATTTTCCTTATTTGTCATGGATGCATACCTAAGGGTTGACAAAACAATGAGAGAAGAATAATAGGGCTAATCTGAATCTTCTCCACATTCAAGAAAGGGCTTTCTTAAAAATTAGGTTTCTGAAAAGCACTCTTCCAGCTATCTGGAATGAACCACTGTCATGTGTTTCTCTGGAAAATTCTGGCAATTAGGCAAATGGCAGGTAGAGGCAAAATGTCTGAAATATTTAACAGTGATACAAATTAAGTAGTAATTTATTTCTAAAACCTACAATGTAAACTTATGTCTTAGAATAATGAAAAAGGCTTTCCAATATGTAATATGAATTGCTGTTATTTGAAGGGAATAAGGAAATGAAAGCTAATGCCTATGACACTTTGCAGTCTGGGGAGAAGATGGGAAAAATGGTTGAAAACAAATCAATTCATTAGTGAGGAAAGATAGTAAAGATTACTACAGACTCAGCTGAAGAAAAAGAATGAGAGTAAAGGGAAGTATCAATGAAACGACACTACAATTAATAGTCTGAGATCAAATCCTCCTCACCTCAAATAGAGAGCATTTCAATAAGTTGCTAATAAGAAATCTGCAAGCTCCCCTCCCATTTCTTCACCTTGTAATTCATCAATTCTTCCAGCAAACTCCTAGATAACCTATAAAATCAATAACATCAGTAATGAAATCAATAATGTACCCTTAAAGGTTTGCAGAGCCTTTTACCAATATTACCTTACATGATCTTCACAACTCTGATAGGCACATGCTATTAATATCCCCATTTTACAGATGGGAAAACCAAGGGAGACATTTAAGTGACCTGTCTAGGATTAAACAGCTAGTTAGCATTTGAGAAAGAATTTGGACTCAGGTCTTCATGACCTTAGGTCTAATGCTCTATCGATTGTGCCACCAAGCTGCCTCTAGTTGCCTTTTTATTAAATTCAGTTTAACCATCTTTTTGGATCCTGATTGTAATAAATTATGGGGATAAAGCACCTGTAAAAAATGATTCTAAACACATTCTAAGGCAGCAGAAGCAACAACATGACAGAATGAAAGAGATTTCCAGCTCAAGGCAGCCTGGAAGGCCTACAGGCAAGGTCTATCACACCAGGTATAGAAGAGAGTGCAGCCCAGCCTTGGCCATGAGGCTTGGCAGGGACAGGTCTGGAGCAGTCCTCAGAGGGCAGAATTCCAGAAAGCAGCTGTGGTTTCCAGATTCCTCAAACCACAAACGCCAAAGACATCTTCAAAAGCCAGTGAGAAAGCTCTTTCACCTGGGTGAGAAGAGAACTCAGTCTGGCCTTTGCCCCAGGCAGCTGCACCATCCATTTTTGGAGCCCTCAGGCTAAATACCCTGGGAGAATCAAGTTGCTGATCTAGGTCTCAGCTCTGAGTGGTAGTTCTAGGGTGAGGAGGAGTATTGGCATGGTGGAGCTGGTAGAGGCTCTAGAGAGGGAATTCTACTTGCAGTTCCTGGGCAGAAAAGCTTGTGGTTGCTCCCAGACCAGAGCGCAAGAGAAGGAAGCTTCTCTCTCTTGATTGTGCCATCCTGGAGGAACTGAGAACTTACAGGTCCCTAGAGTATACCTTCCACTTGACAAAGGACTCAAAAGTCAAGTAAATGGCTGGGAAAATGCCCAAAAAAGGGAAAAAAATTAAGACTACAGTAGGTTACTTTCTTGGTGAACAGGTATTTTCTTCCATCTTTTCAGATGAGGAAGAATAATGTACACCATCAAAGGAAGACATAAAAGTCAAGGCTTCTACATCCAAAACCTCCAAAATAAATATGCAATGATCACAGGCCATGGAAGAATTCAAAAAGGATTTTGAAAATCAAGTAAGAGAGGTGGACGAAAAATTGGGAACAGAAATGAGAACAATGCAAGAAAATCATAAAAAACAAGTCAACAGTCTGCTAAAGAAGACCCAAAATTGCTAAAGAAAATAACACCTCTAAAAATAGACTAACTCAAATGGCAAAAGAGGTCAAAAAAGCCAATGAGGAGACAAATGCTATAAAAAGCAGATTTAATCAAAGAGAAAAGGAGGTTCAAAAGCTCACTGAAGAAAATAGTTCTTTAAAAATTAGAATGGAGCAGATGGAAGCTAATGACTTAATGAGAAACCAAGAAATTATAAAGGAAAACCAAAAGAATTAAAAAATAGAAGACAATCTAAAATATCTCATTGAAAAACAACTGACCTGGAAAATAGATCCAGGAGAGACAATTTAAAATTTATAGGACTACCTGAAAGCCATGATCAAAGAAGAGCCCAGACATTATCTTTCATGAAATTATCAAGGAAAACTGTGCTGACATTCTAGAACCAGAAGGTAAAATAAATATTGAAAGAATACACCAATCACCTCCTGAAAGTGATCCCAAAAGGAAAACTCCTAGGAATATTGTAGTCAAATTCCATAGTTCCCAAATCAAGTAGAAAATATTGCAAGCAGCCAGCAATAAATAATTCTAGTACTGTGAAAATACAATCAGAATAACATAAGATCTAGCAGCTTCTACATTAAGGGATCAAAGGACTTGGAACATGATGTTCCAGGAGTCAAAGGAGCTAGGATTAAAATCAAGAATCACCTACCCAGTAAAACTGAGTATCATACTTCAGGGGTAAAAATGGTCATTCAATGAAATAGAGGACTTTCAAGCATGCTTGATGAAAAGACCAGAGCTGAATAGAAAATCTGACTTTTAAACACAAGAATCAAGAGAAGCATGCAAAGGTAAATAGGAAAGAGAAATCATAAGGGACTTACTAAAGTTGAACTGTTTACATTGCTACATGGAAAGATCATATTTGTAACTGTTGAAACTTTTCTCACTATTTGGGTGGTTGGAGGGATTATATGCACATGCGCACACATGCACATGCGCACACACACATGCACACACACACATACACATAAAAGAAGTACCTTGTCCCTCCCCTAAAGTGTTGACTTCTAATTATTCCCTCCTCCTATTTGCCCTCCCTTCTATCATACCCCCACCCCACTTATCCCTTTCTCCCCTACATTCCTGAATAAAGAAAGTGAAAATAATGTACTTTGATCTGCATTCAGACTCCTCAGTTCTTTCTCTGGATGGGCATAGCATTTTCCATCGTGAATTATGGGTATATGTGATGATTATTAAGGGATGTAACCATTCATTTACCTGTACTATTCAGTAACAATGGAGGCGTTTACCCCTCCAAAGACCATAAGCTTAAAGGTGATGTCTGCCTTCATTTAGCAGCAAATGGCATCCTTAAATGTGGTTATTTCCTCAATTCAAAAGTACAAGTGACACCTTCGAGTTCAAGAATATCTGCAATTGTTATGTTAACTGATTCCTCCTGACTGATGCTACAATTCCCTGGTTCGAGTTCAGCTCAATTCAACATGGAGGAAGTGCTTGAGATAAAAAGACAAAATCAAAACAGTTCTTTCCCTGAAAGAGCTTACATTCTATAGGCCTAAATGTGACCAAATTTGATGTATTACTACAGAGTGTCATAAAGAATTTTAAATTTCATTTGGGGTTCAGTGCACTAATATCCAGATATTCAAATCTATATAGATCATCACTCATTTTACACTAATTAATAAAAAGAAATTAAGCAAGTTAACAAAATTCCTTCACACTGGGAGTGTTCCCCCGCTTCACCCCTACTTTCTGCTTTAACACTTCCTTAAATCTCACCTTCACCAGAGGCTTTCCCCACTCCATTACTAGTCTTCCATCTGTGATCATCTCCCATTTGAACTGCACATACCATTATTATATAATAACAATGTTATTATTCATTTTATTATGCTGTAGCTGTTGACTTGTTACCTTCCCGTTTAAAATGTGAAGTTCCTGAAGATAGAAAATGTTCTTTTCCTTCTTTCTTTTTATCTGGAACACTGTAAGGGATTAATAAAATGCTTGACTGGAAGATACGATTCTATGATTCTAATCCATGTCCTTCTGCAACGACAGGAAGACAAACATCCTTCTCTTTCTGGATGACATGGTTTTATTTTCTCTCACTGGTCAAGGTTTAGAGCAATATAAACTTCTAAGAGTAACTAGTCCTACAGGTATAATTACACCAAAGTCTAACAATTTGTGACGGCAAGCAAAATAGGAGCTTTTGCTGTTTTTTAGTATAATCAAGTGCCTCTGATTGAATCTTGCCTTTCTCAATCATGAGTCTTTACAAGGAGTAAAGTACAGAAACAAGAGTTTCTTTAAGTAGTAACAGTGTATGTATTTGTATTTTTAATTATGTTAATGTGATTAAAGATCATCCTCACCAATTAATGGGCCTACCCAATAAGGGGAGTTTGATTAGGGAAAATCTGTGGGAAGACCCATGCCTTTTGTTAATGAGGCCCTAGTTCTCAATGGTTGTGATGCCCTCTGGCTCTAAAAAAGGTATAAATACTCTGAGTTGAGGTTTTACTTTGTGGCTTACTGACTCAAAGTGTTTGTTTGGCCAGATGAGGACTCTGAGAAGCTGCTAACGGAGCCCCTGGCTTTGAAAACTCAGATGTTGGTGCTTCCCTCTCTGGTGACTATGCTCAGAGAGTTGGACCTCTCTGCTGAATTCAGGCAGAGGAAGCCACATCTGTTGATCTTCAATTTATCTGTATTTTCTTTGAAGTTCAGGATGCTGATTCTCCTGAACTAGGTGAATGATACTTGGTTAAAGGAATGATACATATGCTTGACTAAAATGATTGCTAACCCCTTGAATGTTGCTTCCCTTTTATGAATGCAGATCTAAGAACCTGTCATAGCAGTTGCCTCTGTGTATGTTGGGGCGCTTGCTGATACACAATTGCACCAAATGGTCAGTTAGGGTATCTCTTGGGTATTGTCCAAGCTGAAAATGATCAATTCCAAATAAACTTACCAAGACAGTCAATTCCATCTTCTATTTGGAGATTAACTTTATATCAATTTCATTAAGGTGGACCCTTCAGAATAGTTTTATTTTCAATAGGAATTCCACTGGAGCCAAACTGAGGTTGTTCCTCCAGGGCAAAATTGATCCTGGGAACACCTGTGCCCACAGACTATGACAAAGCACCTCTGATATACAGCCATATGGGGTTTAAGAAGAATCATTCTTTTCTAAGGAAAATAGGTTGTATGTGCTCATATCCAGTTTTTCATTACCTTTCCACAAAACCTCTTTCCCTTCTGAACTTCTCAATTTCTATCCAATACACCTTAACTCCTCACCCTTGCTGGCCTCATACATTCCAATCAGCTGCCAAAACCTTGTCATTTCTACCTCTACAATAGCTCCTATCCCAGTTCTGGATCTCATTGCCTCTTCTCTTGGACAATTATTTTACCAGTTGGCTAAATGATTTTCCGTCCTCAAGGTTTACCATAGTCCATCATCCCAACAAGTATCAAAGTAATCTTCCTAAAAGCATTGGTCGTGTCATGTCCCTAATATTCCAGTGATCACAGATTAGCTCTACATCAAAATCCAAAACTTCTGTTTGGTATTTAAAGCCCTGCACAACTCATGCTGAAAGGGGGGAGAGGGAGGGAAAATGGGAGGGGAATAAGAATTTATATAACATGTACTATGTGCCAGACATTAAGAGTTTTATACAATTTTCTCATCTGATCCTCAAAACAATGCTTTGAGAAAGGTGGTTTTAATACCTCCATTTTGGAGTTGATGAAACTGAGGCAAAGATTAAGTGACTGGCCCAGGATCACACGGGTAGTAAATATCTGAGGCTGGATTTGAACTCAGTTCTTCCTGACTCCAAGCCCAGTATTCTATCCATTGTATCACCAGCTGCCACCTGAAGCTACCTATCCAGCCTTATTATATATTAGTCACTTTTAATCATTCTATGGTCTTGTCAAACTGGACTTTTAATATGGCACTCCATTTATGTAATGATAATTTAAAGAATGTAATGGTAATTTAAATGGGAAGATCTTTCCCATTCATTAATAGGCCCATGTGACCTGCATGGATCACATGGAAGTCTGATTCACATGGAGCCTATGGTGGGAGGAGCATGTTGAATAGACACAGCAGGAAGGGTGGAGCAAAGCTGCGAGAAAATTGATCAGAGCAGTCAGAGCTGGGAAAGAGCACGCAGCAACTAGCTTGAGTGGGACAGCTTGTTTGTGATTTTGTTTAAGGAAGCCTGTTTGAAATTTGTTTAAGGAAGCTGGTCTGTGGGAAGCCCAACAGAGGGAAGACTTGGGGAAGGGAGGGTCCTCTGCATTGTTATTTTGTATAGATTTCTTTGCTGCTATGATGGCTTTGGCTTTTTGGAGTTTGAATAAATGTTTTGGTTCTCTTTTCCACATGTAATCTGTTATATTTCAGCAATTCAGAATTGCAAGGACATATTCATGGCTGCTGTGAATACTGCACTGGCACTACAATTTCCCATCTCTATGTCTTTGTACCAGCTGGGTCCTATGCCTGAAATACACTCACTCTTCAAGACTACCTCCTAGAATCCTTTGTTCTTTTTTAAGGTTCTAAGTGCCATCCTCTACAGGACGCTTTCCAAAATCACCTTGTACATATTTTGTAAATATTCTAAATACTTACATCGGTAAACAAATCTTTCTATTTAAACTCCTTGAGAGCAGGAACTCATTTTTGTCTCCATGTGCCTTGGGCTTCCTAAAAAGTGGTTGGTGCTCCACAAGTGGTTCTTGATAAAAGGATAACCCTTAAAACTGGCACTTTAAACAAACAGAACATCTAGCCCTACAGAACAAGAGTCTAACGGATCTATTAGGCGTTCCCTCTTCTAGACTTTCCAAGTTCAAATCGTATACAATAATAACCGCACTTACACAGCTCTTTACACACATGTGCTATTTCATTTGATCTTAACTATAAACTTAGCAGGCAGGCACTGTTATTACCCCCATTTTACAGAGGGGGACAGTGAGCTTACCCAGGGTCACAGAGTCAGTAACGGTGCTATTCATGGCACCGTCGGGCCTAGATTGGACTAGAATAACAGATGGCGACAAAAGGGAAACTTGTCTCAGCCACTTTCCCAGATACATGAACCAATCCAGAATCAGGTCTTTGTGGTCATCTAGTCCAACCATCTGAGTTAAAAGAGGAAGAAAGAGAAAACTCTCAAAGCAGTGACTTGGGCAGGATCCCACTGTGTTTGAATGGGCACAGCATGAACAAGACCCCCGAACTGCTAGCTCCCACAAAAATGCTCACAGACGTCTCTGATGTCACTCGAGTTCCCAAGGGACACTGCAGGAAGGGTACACTGGAAACGATTAACTCCCCACCTAACACACCTTTAACCCCAAAAGGAAGAGCTGCCACTTCTTATTTATTGGGGGACTATTTAATATTCTGCACTCAGTTCTCATTGAAGCAGAAGAACAGAGTCATCCAAACAGCCTTTGTGTATCTTGAGTTTTGTTCATGAAAAAAAAAAAAGAAAGTCTTTACAACTGCTTTTGCAGGTCCTTTTATTAGACTGGCCAATGACTACTACATGACCCAAAGGGTTGCCAAGAAACTCACAAGCAAATTCAGTGCCCATTAGTCATTAGCTGACTGGAAGACCTGGCCACGGGCTATTTTTTTTTTTACCTTCTATGGTGTGCATTTCTGAATACTCTCTGGTTTTTATACTCCACTGACCTATTTTTAAACTTTGTAGCTTTGAGAAATTACAAATAAAATGAAGAAAAAGAGAAAACCAAAATTTCATGAGACAAATTTTCCTGAATTCTGGTGCTCACATGCAAAAAAGTAGGTTTCAATTACTGAAAGAGGAAGAATTAGCAAAGGGCAGTTTGAGGGGATTCTGAAGAGCACAGCCACCAGGCACCACCATCCCTGGGTTCAGAGTCAGTCTCTTTCTCTGTTGAGAAGTATCCTATCCCACAGTCTCCCATTAAGGAGGATGTTCTGGGATATGCTCAAGAATTGTTCTAACTAAAAGCCTAGACCTCTAGTAAGGCATTCTGTGAGAGCAGGGGGTGGCAAGTGAGAGAGAAAGCAAGCTAAAATGCTGGGAAGGTGAAAAACAGCAGCTAGTCAAGGAGGGGTGGTAGAAGAAATAGTGACAGATTCCCCAGCATCAGTAACTTGGGAGCCAAGGGAGATACAGCAAAGACACAGGGTCAGATGAGAGCAAAAACTCAGTCTAGATGGAGACTCCTCCAGGTCTAGCTTCTTAGCCTCTAAAAAAGAGGTCTTGAAATCAAGTACAACAGGTAAAGAAGTCAACTTCACTGAAAAAAGGTGAGTACAGGAGCACCTTTCCAAGAACAGAGTATAGAAATCTCCCTAAAAATGACATACTGTTGCAGCATACCCACTGCCTAACACTACAAATTCCAGAACACAGCTCATAGAGCTCACACTGAATAATCAATTCTCCAGGAAAAGTGACTGGGACCTGAGGTTCAAGGGGAGAAATCTGAGGAGGCTAGATGGTGATGCAGCCAAGGGGTCAAAGATGAATTATTTCCCTGGAATGAGGAAGGTCACATAAGAACATAGCATGCAGGGAGCTTCTATCCCCTAGAACAACATATAGTGCAAGAACCTAGATATTTCTAGACACACAAAAAACTTTCTAAATGAAATCCACCAGAAATAACCTTGAACTGATCTAACATCCAGCCCACACAGGAATTCATTGGCAGAACCAATCAAGAAGTAGGAACTAATAAAGAACTTAACTATCTGGAGTTGGCATGGGGGACCAGGAGTCCCCACCTCTGTAATTTGTAAATTTTAAGCCTAATTTTGTTATTCTAACACCCCAGTTACAAAAGGAGAGATTAAGAGGTAACAAAGGTGGTGTAAAGCACTGGTTTACAAAATGTGGTCCTTAGACCCCTAGGAGTCCATCTTAAAAATAATACTAAGATATAAGATAGTTAATAAAATACTCCCGCCTTTTCCAACAACATATTTGAATGAAGCCAGATTCTCTTTATATTCTTCAACTCAACCCATGCAGAAACTGATAAAAGAATCTAGCTTTCATTAAGTCAGATATTAAAGAGATTTATAAAATATGCAAAACAAAGCCACTCTTCTCACTGAATGGAAAAAAATTATTTTCATTAAAACATTACATGTTGGCATATAATGAGTTCATTATTTTAAATGAATAAATATTTTTAAATTGTATCCATTTTATTTTCTAATATGGCAAATACATCAATAAATAGAAGACACTGAAGTTAAGTGGCATAAAAGGCCAAGAGTCATGATGGTCAGAGTTCAAATCCAGCCTGAGACACTTCCTAGCTGTGTGACCCTGCAAGTCAATTAGCGTCACTTCCTCTGCTGTACAAGTATCAACAGCACAGGGTTGTCATTCTTGAGAAGGACCAAAGTGACACCACTGTGTTGGGGTCAAGTTAGAGTGGGTGCAACTGTGGCTGATCAGACCAATATGAACTAAGAATATTATTCTACAGTCTGCACTAACAGTCCATGTGGACATTTGAGGTGGATTCTCTAAATCTGCACATCTCAAGTTTCTTTTGAGTTACTTCAATTCTACTTTGTTCATACAGCACAGCACCTTTCTGATGTGGGCACACCATGCTGAGCAGTGCTGTGCCAGTGTCTCCCATGTCACTGAAGCAATTCCAAAATTCTTCAGAGAGACCTTGAAAGTGTCCTCATATTGCCATTCCTGCCTCCACATGAATGCTTGGTCTGTGTGAATTCTCCATAGAATAATCTTTTAGGCAAGCATATGTAACCCTAAACCTAAACTTTTAACTCTAAATATAAATACATATGTTTGACTAAAAAAGCACATAGTAGGCACTTGATAAAACGATTAAAAACCTGGAAAAAGGTAACTAGTACAAAGAGTAACTCCTACACCAATGATATCAACTGTCCAAATCATCAGCTTCCTTCAGTAGTGTATACTAGTAAATTCTCAAAAGAAAGGTCATATTCTACCTGCAGGGAGATGGGAAAGGGAGGTATTAAGTTTCAAGGTGAGGCCCAGGCCAGGGAGAGGGGAGTGGGTGTTAATGAAACAATTTCTGGAGCTTCTTGGGAGAAAACTAGAATCAGAAGGGACTTAAAGGTGAAATGGATGAAGCCATTCATACAACATCTTTGGGACCTGATGTCAATTTGAAGAAATTGAGATTTGGTTACTCAAACAGTAACATGGCTCCCTAAAGCCTTCAAATAAGTCTTAGTTACGATTCTTTTGTCATGGAGGATGAGAAGGGAAAGAATGCTGCCTCTGCCTCTTGTTTCTTTAAGAATGCAAGGACCTTAGATCTCCAGGGAGCTACTACCTTTTCAAATTCCCCCTCCACCTTAGCAGGCAGTCTACAAAAGTTATGAGAATCTCTAAATTAGGCTGACACTCAAAAAACAGACAAAGACTAATGCTGAGGCCCTTCCTCAACAACTGAACAAGTACTGTGCTAAGAGCTGGGGATGCAAAAGGAGAAAAAAGATAGTCCCTGTCCTCGATATCTAAAGGGTGAGACAACATGAAAACAAATATATACAAACAAGCTTTATACATGATAAGTAGGAAATCATTAACAAAGGAAAGGCACTAGAATTAAGAAGAGTTGGGAAAGGCTTCCTATAGAAGGTGGGATTTTGTCGTTTGCTGTTCAGTCATTTCAGCCATGCTGGACTCTTGACCCCATTTGGGTTTCCTGACAATGATACTGGAGAAATTTGCCATTTCCAGCTCATTTTACAGAAGAGGAAACTGAAGCAAACAGGATTAAGTGGCTTGCCCAGGGTCACCCAGCTATTAAGTGTCTGAGGTCATTTTGAACTCATGAAGATAAGTCTTACATGACTCCAGACCCAGTGCTCTATTCACTGTACTAATTGGGTCTTAAAGGAAGCCAGGTCAATGGTCAGGGCAGAGAGGAAGCAGAACATTCCAATATTGGGAATGGCCAGAAAAAATGCCCACAGCCCGGATATGGCCAGGAGGCCAGGGCCACTAGACTGAAAGATACATGGTGGAGAGTAAGGTATAAGACTAGAAAGACAGGAGCGGGCTAGTTGACACGGGGCCTTGAATGCCAAACGGAGCATTTTATATTTGACTCTGCAAGCAACAAGAAACCATTGACAACCAACAAAAATTCTTTAAGCAGTTACTCAAGGAATTTATATTCATTCTAACAGAAGAAAAGCATCTTCATACATAAGTATTTGCAAGAGAAAGTAAAGTAAGAGGAAGGAAGGAAACAAGCATTTCTTTAGTGCTTACTATGTACCAGGTACTGGGCTAAGAATTTTACAAATAGTATTTCGTTTGATTTTCATAACAATCCTTCAAGTTAAGCTCTATTATAATTCCCATTTCACAGCTGAGAAAACTGGGGCAGACTGAGGTTAAACAACTGGCTTGGGTCACACAGCCAGCAAGTATCAGACTTGAACTCATATTTGACCTCAGGTCTTTGTGCCTCCAGACCTAGCACTCTATCCACTTCACCACCAAGCTGCGTCAGGAGGTAACCTTAGTAGGAAAGAACTCGAAAACTTTCCAGCTTGATATGACCTACCAAATCTTACATTTCACTGCTACTACTTTATAAATAAATAAACAAAATCTCCATGGCTGCCTCCACACCATAATAAGATAGAACAGAATTTTTAACAAACCCATCTCACCTTGAAAAAAATTCACTGAATAAAATAGGGGCATAGAAAGTGAAAGTTGGAAAGTGTAACACCAATCAATACCCAGAGCAGCAGCTATGGATATGCATGCATATTTACCAGGTAAATTCACAAAATATAAACTCTCTTCCTCAAAGAGGAAACCAAAATATTTATTCAGATACCAGAAAGCCAAATCCAAAATAGTAACGAAGAAATCTACACACATTATCAATGCAGGGGGCACAGCCACCCCCAAGCTTTCCCTCTGTCAGATCTCCCCACAAACAAGCTCCCTTAGGCAATTACTCCCTCTCTCTGTCCTGCTAGCTGCTCTCTCTCAGCTCCACCTCACTCTCTCTTCCTGCTCTACCTAACATCAGTTCCATGTGACCCAGGCTGCGGGCTGGGCCAGAGCTCAAAGCAGGTTAACATAGGCCTATTAAGGGGAAGGGAAGATCTTCAAATTCCCTTACCATTACAGCAAGCAAAAAGATAAGTCAAACTGAGCTACACTGGAATTAATTGAATAATCTAGTCTAGATTTCTTTATATGTCTCAATTATTCCAAGATAAATTAGGTCTGGCTTTACTGAGAATGAAATGCAGTAAAAATTAACCCTTTCTAAATGCTATTTTAGCATCTCCTCCTCCTTCTTTTCTTCCACCACCACCACATCAAAGGAACATTACCCCAAGAGCCAAGGATTTAGCTTCCACTGTGGATATTCTCTCCACCCACCTAGAGTCAGACCCAAGGATAAAAATACTTTCAAAGTGTTACCTAAGAGACCGGCCCAGCACCAGGAGCTAAGTGATAGGAACAGTTCCCTTATTTCAGTTTTCTGACTTCAGGTATAATTCTATTGCCTCCACGTCCATCAGTCATTCCTTGAATAGTGGATATCATATTTTCCCTATTAAGGTTATGTGGGAAGGTCCTTCACCTCCCCTCCTTTCTACTTCTCTATCTTTCTCTTCCACAGTTAGCCAATAAACATTTATTAAGCAATGTGGTGGATGCTATGCTAAGTTTGAGGACACAAAGAAAGGTAAAAGTTCCTGTTCTCAAGGAGCTTACAATCTTAAGAAGAGAAACAACATGCAAAGAATTTCTTACAAACTCGATACAGAATAAACTGTAAACATTCAACAGAGGAAAGGCTTCCTGTAGAAGGCTGAGTTTTAGGTTGGACATAAAGGAACAGGAAGAAGTTCCACTTCTCACCTTTCTACCTGGCCCTTTGTATTCCATCTCATTAAAACTGTGAAAGAAGTCTCCTAACACAGTTAATGCTAGTGTCTTCCCTGGTTGAATTCCTAGTATTTAGCACACAGTAGGGACTTAGGCTGTTTCTGGGTTTCGTTCAGGTCTCAAATAAAACCCCATCTTCTACAAGAAATATTTCCAATTCACCTTAATGCTACTTAATGCCTTTCCTCTGAGAATATCCCCAATGTATCCTGTGTCCATCTTGTTTGAAGACAGTTGTTGGCAAGCTGATTAGCCCATCAGACTGTGAGTTCTTTGAAGAAAGGTACTGTTTTCTTTCATCTTTCTTTGTATCTCTAACACACTACAGTTTGCCACAGGAGGGAAACTGGGACCTTGGTAACAGTTGCAGGGTGGAAAAGAGTGATTGTGATATCTCACAGATCAGGAGACAGGCCAGGAGAAAAGGAAACACACTTCTTAGATCATTGTACTTTGGAAGAAGCCAAAACTTACAGGTCCCCAAAATTATCTCGGAAAACAGTAGCACAAAACTTCTGAAGTTTGAGACAGTGGCCTCACTTTAGCACAGAGTTAAAATCAAGAATAGGCTGAAAAAAATGAGTCATCAGCAGAAAAAAATCCTGATCAAAAAAGGAAGCTAGACATCTTTCAAGAAATTATCAAGGAAAAATGCCCTGATATTCTAAAAGCAGTAAAATAGACATTCAAAGAATCCACTAACTCCTTGTGAAAGAGATCTCAAAATGGAAACTCCCAGGAATATGATAGTCAAATTCCAGAGCTCTCAGATCAAGGAGAAAATATTCCAAGCAGCCAGAAAAAACAATGCAAATACAGAGGTACCAGAGTCAGGATAACACAAGGTTTAGCAGTTTCTACATTAAAGGATCAGAGGATTGGAATATGATATTATGGAGGGCAAAAGAATTTTGCTTACAACCAAAAATCAAAAAATAACCAAAAATACCCAGCAAAACTGAGTATAATCCTTTGCGGGGTAGAGGGAGAATGGATATTAAAGGAAATAAGAGGACTTTTAAGCATTCCTGATGAAAAGACTAGAGCTGAACAGAAAATCTGACTTTCAAATACAAGACTAAGAGAAGCATAAAAAGGTAAACAGGAAATAGAAATCATAATGGATATAATAAAGCTTAAATTTTTTACCATCCTACCTGGAAAAATGACACTTGTACCTCCTCAAAACTTTTTCTTTATTAGGACAATCAGGAGTACACATACACAGAGGGCATGGGTGTAACTTGAATATGATGGGATGATTATCTAAAAGAAAAAAAAATTAAATAAAAATGGGTGAGAAAGCAATAGGCTGGGATAATGAGAAAAGGAGAGGGAGAATAGAGTAAATTATCTTTTACATAAGAGGGGATTATAGGGAAAATGGCAGGGACCACATGAAGCTTACTCTCATGGGAATTAGCTCAAAGAGGGAATAACACACACATTAAGATGGTTATAGAAATCTTTCTTACCCTACAGGAAAGTAGGAGGGGAAGGGGATAAGAAGAGGAGAGGGGATTGATGCAAAGGAGGGCAGCCTGGGATAGGTAAAAGTCAGAAGCAGGGGTGAACAGAGAGAGGTAGTAAGATAAACAGAGAAAAGAGGTTGCAGGCAAATACACAGCAATCAAAACTGTGGAAAAAAAAACTTACAGCAAGTTTTTTCTGATAAAGGTCTCTTTTCTTAAATATCTAGAGAATAATGTCAAATTCATAGAAATATGAGCCATTCCTCAACTGATAAATGGTCAAAGGACATGAACAGGCAGTTTCCAGATGAAATAATCAAAGCTGTCCATAGCCATGAAAAAACGCTCTATATCACCAATGATTAGAGAAATTCAAATTCTAACAATCTTACCACCCGATGTCTACCAGACTGGCTAATGTGACAGAAAAGGAAAATGATAAATGATGGATGGGATGTGGGAAAACTGATGTTTGTATACTGATTCTACCATTCTGGAGAGCAATTTGGAGCTATGCCTGAAGGGCTATAAAACCATGCATACCCTTTAACCCAGCAAGATCTTTTAGTAAAGGTCTGTATCTCGAAGAGATTTTAAAAAAATGTACAAAACGATTTATAGCAGCTCTTTTGGTAGGGTTAAAAAAATGGAAAACTGTTTGAACTAAGTTGTTGCATATGATTGTGATGAAACACTATTAAATGACAAGCAGGATGCTCTCAGACAAACCTGGCAAGACTTACATGAAATGATGCAAAGTGAAATGAGTAGAACCAGGAAAACACTGTATACAGTAACAGTAACAGTTGTGAAGGACCTGACTATTATAAGCAACGCAACAATCCAAGACAATTCTGAAGGATTTATGAAAAATGCCATCCATCTCCTGCGAGAAGTGATGCAGTCTGAACGCAGACGGAAGCGTAATTGTCTTCCACTTTCTTTTCCTTAGAGCTTTTGTCTGTTTTCCTTCACAACATGACTAATATGGAAACATGTTTTGCATAACTGCCTACGTATAGCATATCAAACTGCTTGCCTTCTCAATGAAGGGGAATGGGAGAAAGGTAGGAAGAGAATCTGAAACTGAAAAGGTTTTTTAAAAACAAATGTCAATTCTTTTTACATGTAACTGGAGAAAAAAATAATGATTTTCTTAATATCCAAAAAGCAAAGCCCTCGATGGGCGGCTGCGACGCTCAGCAAAAGAACGATGCCCACATCGTCCACGTCCTGTCGGGGGCTGAGGTGTGAAACCTCTCTGGTCAGGACCGGAACAGGAAGCGTCCTCGCCTGGTTAATTACAAAACGACAAACAGACAAAAACACCCAGCAGGTCACATCTCCAAAACCGACAGGGACCGGACCTGATGACACCTGAACAGGAGCCTCCTCTACAATAGTCCATGAAGTATCCATCTAGTCCTCCCTTTGAAAACGTGCAAGGAGGAGACATTACATGCCATAGGAGGAGGACCGTTCCGTTTCTGCAGAGGTCGAGTAACAGGAAGCTTTTCCTTACATCAAGGTCAAACATTTCACTTTGTATATTCCCCTGACTGTTTCCAACACAGCAAATGGATAGAGTGCTGGACCTGGAGTCAGGGAGATCTACTTAAAATCTGCCTTCAGAGTTACTAGCTGTGTGACCCTGGACAAGTCACTTAAGCCTATTGCATGTTTACAGATTTGAACTCAGGTCTTCCAGGCTCTAGGCCCAAGGTGCTATCTACTACAACACCTAGCTGCTAGTGCTAGTGGTAGTAGTAGTAGTGGTGGTGGTGGTGGTGGTGGTGGTTGTTCTATCTGAGGTGTACTCCGAGAGTTCAGCCTACTTTCACATTAGATTGAGGTAATTCAACATGAGATCCTTCAATTCTCATCCTCTCTGCCTGAAAATCTCTAATCCTTACCCCCACTGTCTCTTCTCTACCTCCTCTGACAAAGGTCTCTCTAGTCTTACTTAAACTAATCCTTCTATCTTTACCCTACCTGCTCTGACACAAGAATCATTCCCTCCTCATGAATCTTCAACCTCTCCCTTTCCACTGGTTTCTGGCTACTTTCTATAGACACGTTCAGACTGCAATCCAAAAAAAGCACTTTCAATACTCTTTCGCAAACAAAAATGTGTTGAAAAATCTGTACGTACGCAGTGTCACCCCACTTCATTACTACCTCCTCTCTTCAATCCCTAGCAACCTACTTAAATACAACTTTGATGTGTTCTTTTTTACTAAAAATTCTGGCTCAAATTATCTCTTCCTCAGCACATCTGTCATTTAAAACGTCCCCGACCACTTTCAGTGTCCGAGAAGGATGGAGACCATCCCATCTTGCAATAAACCTGCTTTCCCTGGGCTCACAAGTCTCTCCCTACCTCTGGTCCCTGCCTCTTTACTCCCTAATTTATACCATCTTTTCCACCTTTCCCCAGGGGGGTGCCACAAAGCTCTCTTGCAGGCTCAGTTCTCCCTACATTCCTTCCTTGGCAACTTGATCGTTCAGCCACAACCACATTCCATTACCTCAATTCTCAGGACACTCTGTACATAGAACATTTTGCAAACCTACTTTATGAACATCAGCTATTCTGAAAAAGAACCTCCCAAATCACATAACATTACTTTTTCAGCCTTATCTCGGTTATGACTCTTCATTTCATTCTGCTCCGGTCAAAATGGACAACTATCCTCTGTCCCCAAGGTGTTTTGTCCCCTAGGCCCAGAATATCAGCCCTTTTTTGCCCACTGAATTCCTAACTAGCTTTAAAACACAAATCAAAGAGCACCTCTTCCATGAAGCTGTCCTGGCTAATAGTTTCTCCCTCTCACCTAGCAGAATTGTTTTTTTAATTCTCTAATGTATTTACACTACGGGTGTATTTTAGATAGCTATGTTTTATCCCCAAATTAGATGATTATCTACAGGAGAGTAGGGCCAACACTTTATCTAAATTTTGGACCTCCCTCTCAATTGTATTCTGTCTGTAAGAGGTACAGCACAACGTTTACTTCACTGAAGTGAATTTTGCCAACTGGACTAGTTATTCCTCATAGCTATTTGCTAGTTCAGTGACTTGAACACTTGACTATGAGGTGGAAGAAGCACTAGATTTCGAATCAAAAGGGAACAGGTTGAGGTTACTTACTCTAAGCCACTGCTCCTCTCTGGGCCTCAAGTTTGTCAAAAGGTGGAAAGGACACGGATTCTAAGCTGGAAATGACCCCTGGAGTCTGATGAATGCATATGAGGAATGTGAAAATCACAATTTACACAGCCCATTCTACATATATTCACTCGCTGGTCTTCAGAACCATGAGATGAGGAAGGGGCTGCTCCTGTCTGGGGTCTCTTCCAGCTGGAAACCTGAGATCCGAGGACCTACTTCAGCCAGGACCTGCATAACCAGCCCCTCTCATCCTCAGGACAACCTCTGGAGGCTATTCCCTATTTTACAGATGAGGAAACTGAGGCAGACAAGTAAAGGCCTGAAGGCTTCCCAACTCCAAATACAGAGCTCTACCCACTGCCCCAAAATGGCTCACAGACTTAAGAGGCTTAGAAATGTCCTCATTTCAGACGGTAACTGATGTTTATCGGCCATTTTAAGGTTTATGGGATGGAGCCCGGTACCCTCATTTTAAGGACGAGGAAGCAGCGTCAGCCCTGGGCTCTTCCCCTTTCCAGGGGTCTCCTCCGTAAAAGCGGGTATTCGTTTACACCGGACTTCACAGCCTGCCGAGTGCCCGGCTCGTTACTGGGGGGCGGGGAGGGGCAATCCTGAAAGAACCAGACCCCAGAGGGCAGGAGGCGCCCGGGGGGCCCCCAGACCCGCGGCCCGGCCTCTCCCGGCGTGGCTCCTCTGGGGCCCTTATCCAGCTAAATATAATGGGCAGGGGTCCTCGGCCCGGGGGACGCCCGGGGAGGGTCGTCGGGCCTGGGCGGCTCCCCAAGCTTGCACACCGGGGAGAGGGGGGCGGGGCTCTGACGGGGGAAGGGGGCCGTCTCGGCTGAAATGTTGGTGTAGGCTAAAGTTCACAGCGAAGTGCACGATCAAAGACAGCTCAGGTCACGCAGGGGCGGAAGGAGGCGCAGGAGGGGGAAGGGAAAGGGGAGAAGGGGAGGGAAAGGAGGCCCCATCTCCTCCCTGCCCCACTCCGGCGCCGCGCCGCGCAAGCGCACTGGGACAGGGCCTGTGGGGGAGGGGAGGGAGCCGGGCCTGGCCGCCCCTCAGGGCCTGACCCAGGCCCGGCCCGGCCCTGCTCCCCTCCCCTCCCGGGTCACGGCCCCGCGGCAGCGGTAACAGCAGCGCCACCCATCGCGTCGGCCCGGCCCCGCTCCCAGGACTCACCAACCGAGCGGCGGCGCCTCAGGCTCGGACAGAGCGAGCTACTCGACGGAGGCAGCTCCCAGCGAGCTCCCGAGCCAAGCACCGCGAGAGCGGGATCGAGCACGGGAGCGCGCGATGGAGTCCGGGAGCGCGCGCCTCCGCGAGACCACGCCCCCTAGTGGTCTACAAGCCGCGCCGCAGGGTCACGTGGCCCCGCCCCCAGCACGCGGCGGAGGGCGGTGCCTCCTCCTCCTCCTCCACTCGGAGCTTCTTCAAGTGCGTGGCCCCGCCCCCCAGCACGCGGCAGAGGGAGGTGCCTCCTCCTCCTCCTCCACTCCGAGCCTCTCCGAGTCCGTGGCCCCGCCCCCCCAGCACGCGGCAGAGGGAGGTGCCGCCTCCTCCTCCACTCCCAATCTCTACAAGTGCGAGGCCCCGCCCCCAGCACGCGGCGCAGGGAGGCACCTCCTCCTCCTCCACTCCGAACCTCTCCGAGCGCGGGGCCCTGCCCCCCAGCACGCGGCCCCGTTGTAGAGCCCCCGCCCCCTCCTCCTCTCTCCCGAGCTAGGCCTGGAGCCTTAGACCGCCAGTGATACGATCCCAGGGGCCTCCGAGGTCGTTGAGTCCAAAGCCCTTCATTTTACAGAAAAGGAAACTGAGTCCCAGGGGAGGAGACTTGTCTCAGGGCTGCTCCCGTCACCCCCGCAGCGAAGGGAGGGCCCAGGAGCCCGCGGCCCGCCCGCACGAAGTCTGGGGTGCAGCGGACCGACTCCAAGTCCGTAGCCTCGCCTGCCTCAGTTTCCTCCTCCGTCGGAGCTGGTTCCGTGGGAGCCACCGGTGCCGTCAGAGGCCCCGGGAAGGTCTCCGCCGGGTCCTGGGAGTGGAGCGGCAGCCGGGAAGGGTCCGAGGCGGGCGGCCCCGCCGGGATTTCGTGCCTCCTCCCCGCGTGGGTCCCCGTGGCACTTCGTGCAAGGCAGGCAGGAGCGCTTCAGGACAGCTCCCACCCCGCCCGGGCAGGGGCACTAGGGACCGTAACAGCCGTGCCAGGCTCCGGTGGCATCCACGGGAGCGGCCAGGGAGCTCTGGGGAGAGAGCTCCCAGCCACAAAGCCCGGGACGACCTTCTCCCTTTCCAAGGATTTCCCTGAAAGCTCCACAAAACGTCTTTTACTCGGAGAATTCCCAGGAGAGGCTGAGAGCAGCGTTTGTGTTGGAAGCGGAGGAAAGGAGGGCTGCGGGCTCTGCCAGGGCACCCACGCTTCGGTCCCAGCAGAGAGCTAGCCCTGAAGACCCCGCGGAGGGGAGAAACCGGCAGTAGCCAGGCCTGGGGACTTGTCCCTCCGCCACGTGCGCTGCCTCCACGGGAGCCCAGCTTTCCCAGGAACCCCGCACGTGTGCCAGTGGAGAGCGTGCCCCTGGCTGGGGAGTGGTTCCTGTACTTGTCAGAACATTCTTGCTGTTCAGCCACGTCCTGCAGTTCCTCACCCACCTGCGGTTTCTTGGCAAAGATGCTGGAGTCATTTGCCATCTCTTTCTCCAACTCAGTTTACAGTGGAGGAAACAAGCAGGGCAAGGTGACTTGCCCAGGTTGGACAATTCACCTAACCTCTGCTACAGGTTCCTCATCTGTAAAATAGGAATAAGAACACCTCTCTTTGTGAGGATAAAATGAGATGATGTTTGTAAAGTGTTTTGTAAACCTTAAAGGGCTATGTACGTGTTAACTATCACAGAAACAGTAACTGTTAAAATGACAATGATGTCAATGACTGATTTGGGGAGCACACCCATTAGTCTAAGGTAATGAATGATGGTAGAAGGAAGTAACCTGGGGACCCAACATTCAAGAGCTAGTAGAAAATGAGTAGGTAACCCTAGAGAGACTTACAGTAGTATATGAAGTCATTCTAGAGAGACTTTGGTTAATATGTGAACAGAGAAGTATGAGGTGTTTGGGGAGGATCAGAACTCTGGCGTGAGGGCTGCTGAGCTCTATAGGGTGGCTCATCCACCCTTATTATCTACCTGGGACTCACCTCTCACCTCGGACTCCAAGGAGCTGGAGCAGCCAAGGTCACCCCCTACATCTCAGGTTATCTTACTCAAATCCAATTTATGCCATAGTTAAGACAACAACCATGAAGGCTTTGGTCCTCTGTGGAAACAAAGGACAAACATCAACTCTACTGGATCGGTTGTTTCCTCCCTTCCTTCATTAGAATGTAAATTTCTTCAGGCAGTGACTGCTTTTTTGTTTGTTTTAATATGTATCTCCATGGCTTATTGTCACAGTGCCTGGCACACCATGAGTACATAATGTGAGAAAGGAGCCCATCTAACCCCAACTGTGAGAAACATGCTCACCTTAAAGATCAATACCTGTTGTGAAATCAGGAAAGCTTTTATTAATCTTTGTGTCCTTTTCCCATGAATACATGGGTAGCCACCCCAGTAAGGTTATAGGATGACTACAACACATTCAGAAAAATGGAGCTTCTTATACTGTTTTCCAGAACTTTGAATCTCCAGAAACACGGTCCGCTGGCTGTGTGACTTTATGTTCTCCTCTCCGATAGGATTTTTTCCAAACAACTCGTCCAGTCTGCTTAATTTCTGACCTTCACCTGACCATGCTAAATAATGACTCTGTGGAAACAGAATTTCCTTGTTTTCCACAATAATAAATGTTTATTTTCATTGCTAATTTTTCCTTTTGCTTCCCTTCACCCACTCTACACCTCAGGCAAACCAGACCTTCTTCCTCCTCATTTCCCAAAAGGCCTTGAGCTCAGGCCTCAGTGCCTTTGTTTAACACTTTCCTTCTCTCTGAATGCCTTCCCTCACTCTTCATTTCAGGCATCTCCTCTGGCTGTCCTCCAAGTCTGAAATACTCTCCCTCCTTAGCTGTGCCTCCTAACTTGCTTCAATTTCAGCGATATGTTGGCCTTCTTGTTGTTCCTTATGTTAGAAACAACCAAGAATTCAATTTGGCCATGTGTGAATTTAGAAAAAAAGTTTTATTTCACGTCTTTTACAGATGGGTAACTTGACTTTCAAGCTGGCACAAATACCAGTTAAGCTAGTTACACAAATATAATTCATCCAGATTCAAATTTCACACCTTGAACCTCATTGGTCAGCATTCCAGGGCTCAATAAACCCCACCCCTTGATTACATCTTCATTTACTTTTTTCTTTATTTCATAAAGGAATACTCTTAGTTCCCTCCTCTTTTGTCTACATCAGATAGAACGACAGATTTGAATGCAGGATCTCAATGATAAAGGTGGGTTTGTAGCTCTCATTCTTCAAAGTCCAAAAATGATATTAAATGTTATCACTAGTCAAATCAACAATTGTTGGTAAGTGCCCACTATGTGTTAGGCCCTGGGCTAAGTGATGAAGATATAAAGAAAGGAAAAGATAGTCTCTGCTCTTGAGTTCAAAGACTCATGGGAGAGACCACACTCAAATCCCTAGGTACAAACAGGTTACACACAGGATACATTGGAGAGAATCTTACTAGCTGAGACTTGAAGGAAAGTAGGGTAGCTCAGAGATGAAATGAAGAGGGAGACTTTTTTGAGATGGTGGACATCTTGTGCAAGTGTATGGTATGATTAAATTTTCTTTCCACAGAAATTATGTAAAAATCATAATTCATACTGATAGCTAATGTCAGACCCAAAAACTGCTTGTAGAGAGAGCCTGTTGCCTCCTTTCCCTGTTCCTTCCTACTTTCCCTTAAGGGCTCTGGTCTTGGAGGACAGCTACTATCCACCTATTGAGAGAGACCTGAACCTATTCCCATGGGACCTATCCCTTTAAGGTGGTGAATTGATAATTCATTTTTTGGTGGAATTCTTCTTTATCTTGTTTCACAGAGACACATGCTATATAGAGGAAACTCAGATATGCTGGAATCATAAATTCCAACTGACACTGCTTTGTTAATAGTCTTGTCTCACTGAATTACAGCTTATACAACTAAGAAAATTTCTTTCTCATGGTAAAGTGTATTTAAGCCTGGTCGTTCTTGTATCAGGCAGTAAGAAATTTTATTCTGACTTCACGATCATGTGTCTGCAAGGTTTAAGGGAATAAACAATATGAATGCAGACTGGTTTTTCATTTTTTTTTTTGCTTGTTGTTTATAATAATTTTGCATCTTAATGGGAAGAACTTTCCCATCCATTAATGGACTTCAGAACACTTGTAGGAAGACCCATAACTTCTGTTAGTGGGGTACTGGTTATCAAGGGTTGTGATGCCCTTTGGCTCTAAAAAGTGTATAAAGACTCTGAGAGTGAGATTTTAATTTTGGGCTTACTGACTGGAAATGTATATTTGGCCAGATAAGATTCTGGGAAACCACTAAGGAGCACCTGAGCTTTGAAAACTCAGATGTTGGTGCTTCCCTTTCTGGTAATTATGTATGTATTACCTACTGTCAAACAGTTTGGAAGCACTATCTGTTGATTTAGATTTCTCTGTATTTTCTCTGAAATTCAGGGTGCTCACTTTTTCCCCTAAACTAAGTGAATGATACATGTTCTTGATGAAAGTTATTGTAAACCCCTCAAAAGTTGCCTTTCCTTTTAGAAAAGCAGATCAGGGGGCGAAGCCAAGATCGTGGAGTAGAAAGACTCACCTATGCTAGCTCTGAACCCACAGCCCATGGATTTCCTCTAAAAAGAACTCCCAAAAAATTCTGGAACAGTGGAAGCCACGAAGCAACACAATGAAGGAGATTTCCATTCCAGAGAGCCCTGAAAAACTGATCCCAAAAGTCCATCATACACCGGACAGGAGCGGAGCCCTCCCTTGCCCTGGCCGCATGGCGCTGAGAGGAACGAGCAGATCCGAGCAGGCTTCAGGGACGGAATCTTCAGTGGCCACGAAGGGCCCTCCACCCACAGATGCACAGGTCAGTGAGAGAGACGGGCTGAGAGGGGAGCGGGGTGTCTCTGGGGCTCAGGCCCCCTCAGGAGGCAGTGGCAGTGGCAGATGCAGCAGGCGGCCAGAGGCTCCCAGAGCAGGCAGGAGCTCAGCAGCAGCTCCATTACAGAAAGTCTCTGCATAAACCCCCTGAGGGAACTGAGCCTGGGAGGCGGCCCTGCCCACACCTGAGAACCTGATTTAATCTTACCCTGAATAGCAGCCAGGCCAGCTTCTGAAAGCCCTGAGGCTGGGGAGCAGCATTTGAATCTCAGACCCCAAGCACTAGCTGGGCGGATCTGGAGGCAAGGTGGGGTGGAGAGGAATCTCAGAAGTCGAGTAACTGGCTGGGAAAATGCCCAGAAAAGGGAAAAAAATAAGACCATAGAAGGT
>CM053773.1:247853056-247888951 GCA_028658325.1 Potorous gilbertii
ATATGAAGATTGTTATAGGATGAAAATAATATGATTGTTATAGGATGAAAATAATATGATTGTTATAGGATGAAAATAATATGATTGTTATAGGATGAAAATAATATGATTGTTATAGGATGAAAATAATATGAATGCTGACATAATGACCAACATATGTTAGATAAAATATTATTATCTCTCTCTAATTTAATGTAATTGATAGCTTTGAAGTGGTTTTAATCAACAAAAGAAATAAGATCAATAATTTCTGGAAATGCAATTGATATAATCTGAAGTTATTGTTTGTGTTATGAATTAGGCTTTTAGAAGGGTGTGATATCATTAGATAACTTGATATTTACTATGATAGCATGTATTTTTCATCTGAAATCTTGGCTATTATGAAAATATATGGTGATTTAAATGTGTAGTTTCCACATATTATGCAGGATGATTTAGAAATGCATTGATCTAAAGTTCTTATAAAACTCTGTGCAAAGTTTCTGTATTGTAGAATTCCTATTGAACAAATGAGAATACTTAAAAAAAAAAAAGAAAAGAAGTAGGGGTGTGATTTTCAAGACTATTTCATCTAAAAGATACATTTATGTATGTTAACTTGAAGGTTTATGAACCATCTATGCAAAATGCCAGATTATATTTTATAGTGATATATTTAAGGAAAATACGTTATTGTGATAAGGCTAAATTAATTGCATATGTCCTTCTTGACTTATAAAAACTAAATCTCCTCTCCATTGCAAACACTTTTTGACTAAGGAACTTGTAATATCTAGGAATTCTGTAATAACTAAGAATTTAGTTTTGTCATAATACTTTGTGCATTTGTGTCACTTCACACCAACATGACTTAATGAATTCTAATTTTAAAGGTTCATTTTTGCTTTAAGGAGGAAGAAATAGAAATCTATCATTTTAAAGGTTTTCAATAACTTTGTGAACTTCAGAATAAATTTTAAACTGTTTTTAAAGAAGGGGAAATACTTTTAGAAGAAATGTTTTGAAAAATCTTGTGTGATTTTTAGAAGGTCTACTAAATTTTCATTTGAAAAATAATTTATTGCTAAATTAATGTAACGAGTTGTAAAACAGAAGAGATCTTGCTGTTTTTATATGAATTTGTTGTCATTCCATGCCCTAAACAAGAGATAAAATTTATGTTTGAACTTATCATATGCAAAAGATTTAAATCCTGAAGTATCTGTTTCTTCCAGAATGAATATAATTAGGGAAACATAAACAAGTTTATGAAACAAGGACATAAATTCATCAGCCTATAAGATTAACCGTTAACCTCTTTGCTTTAAAAAGCTGGAATGGGATTCCAGTACAGAGAATTAGGTTAATCAAAAGTAATAATTTATGAGCTAGTTTGTCTTATGATTAAAATGTAAAGGAAATCTGAATAATATGAATAATGACATTGAGAGATTTGGAAAGAGAAAGTTCTGATTGAGAATAGGGAAGGCAGATAAGAAGGGTTAGGAACAAATGGGGTTATTCAAACCCTTCCTGTCTCTAGATGGTTGCTCAGGATAACTTTGTGTTAATTTCAGATGGCTTAAGTATGTTTAGAGAGTGTGAAGAAGTATTTTAAGATGACAAAAATTATGTAACTTTATTTTATAATTAATACCAATTAAATTTGAGATGGTCCTATATGAAGGCTACCAGCCAATATTTATTTCTTATTTAAGACTTTATGGGATTACAGTTTACTATTGTTTTAAGTTCTGATTATAGGAATAGTTGTCTAACTTATCATAAAACCAAGTGACATGCACTGCAGCCTGAGAAGTGCTAAAGGTGAATGCCTGGGAAGGTTTTGAATATGACCTTGGACATGGCCTAGGTAGGATCTTCCTAACTATTTTCCAATTGTGCTATTTCCTTTCTGAAAAAGGAAAATTCCCCACTTAAGCCCTGCTTTCAGTACCTAGTGGCTACATGATTCCCTATCAGATATGAACTATTCCTGAAGTCAAACAGAGCTAAGGAAGTCTTCCCTTCTCTTAAGATATAGGATGCTATCCCTCTTTTTCTTTTATAGCAAATTTCTATAATCAAAACATTCTGTAAGTACAATACTAAGTCTATTAAATAATAGATGGACATTGGAACATAACTGATTTACTCTACTGGGATGCAAGAATGAATACCTTACAATTTTAACCTGTGTTCATGGCCAAATAAACAAAATATAATATAGAGATAACATCCTCCAATGGAGGAAATGATTAGACAAAATAATAAGACAAATATATAAGGTGATAGATGTCTGATCAAATGGGATAGCCAATTTTAAGAAAACCAACAGGATCTGACTGATTCCTTTAAGAATTATATACAGATGTGTATGATTGGCTTTTTAAAATTTATCATGCTTGGGTAATAAGATCTCAAATTTGGAATTTTGCACAAAAGTTATTTAAGATAGTGGTAAAAGTAAGTGAAATCATTTCTTCTTTGTTAAATTAGCTGTGCAATAATTTTAAAAGGCAGATGAGCTCATTTTATGGTTGGAATCCTAACATTTTAAAAGATTCTTATACCAGGTACAGAATTTGGGTAAGGACAGAATATGATATATGAACTGAATTTCTTTGAAGTTTCAAAAATGGAGAACCAAATTTAAATGATTGTACTAATTTATATTGTCAGAATTATCTGGGAACTTCTAGATATGAACCAGAGAAGAACTCCCTTTTTGAACTGTCCGAAGAATAAAACCCATTCTCAAAGAAAGGATATCTAGGAATCAGATAACTATATGAGATATCTGGGATTCAAAAAGTGATACTTAAATGGACATTGGGAATAGGTAACTGGGTCATAAGGAACTTAATGTTAGTTAATATTGGTGATGATGATTGCATGTATTTGTATGGTTCATGTTTAAATATTATTGCTTATCTTGGTGACACATAAATGCCCCTTCTAAAAATAGTTTCTATTTGCCTTTAGCCATGTTAACTGTTATGTTGTTTCCTCTAAATTATCAAATCATATGTTTTCTGGGAGCCCCTGTTAGGTCTGTCCAACTATATAGACTCTTGGATCCATCTGTCACATCTATTGCTCCTGAGTAGACATCTGAGCCCATAGAAGACCTTGCCCTCCAATTTCAAAGGGGCTTGAAAAAGATGACATTAGATGGAGATAGCTTTCACAAGCGTCTGGACCAGACCTGCAGAAAGAAGAGCTCCCTCCTTCCCTAAGCCCCTTGCATGCTCAGGACTGGTTATTTATATCTTTGGTAGCTTTATGCTCCCTACCTTGTTCCCCCTTGCAACCTGCTTCTCTTGCTTGTTTGCTATTGCTATTGCTATGCAGTGGATGCCCATCTCTGGAGATGTGCAGAGGTTGGAATGGTGGGAGTTCTCATCCTATGGGCAGGGTAACAGTTCCTTGGAGCAGCTGCTGCTAATGACAGCATCTTTGTGAGGAGTTGAAAGGTGGATAAAGGACAAACTACATACACCTAGGAAAGGCCAATTCAGGGATCATGTCCCATCAAGGCAGGGAAAAGTGTCATGTAGGGACTCCATAAGATCACTGATCAATAGTGTGCTTGAATTAAGTGGAATTTCCTGAGCACTCTACAAAGGGAGAAAAAGACTTCTAGCAACAAAGAATACTGAGTTGCCCCTTTGCCATGTGGGTTCCCTGAGTGTGCGTCTCACTACCTTTGTGCTTGACATTTAATCCCTCACTTTTTGGAGAGAGTTTACCCCCTACAATCCCCTTTCGGTGGGATTGTTTTTGTAACAGCTGTCTTTGAAGCCAACATAGTCTGGCTGCTAACCAAAAGGGAGTCTATTGGTGAAGCCTCATGAGCTACAATAATAGACCCTCAGCGTTACCCCTAGAATCTTGAAAGTAATGGTAATCAGCTATCCTTTGGGGACCTAGCCCACCAATTTGAGTAGGGATTTCAGAGTTGTTATTCAGTTATTTTTAGTGGTGTCTGATTCTGGAACTTCATTTGGATTTTCTTTAGCAAAGATACTAGAGTAGTTTGCCATTTTCTTCTTCAGCTCATTTTAAGATGAGGAAACTGAGGTAAACAGAGTTAAGTGACTTTCCCAGTGACTTACACAGCTACTAAGCATCTGATGCCAGATTTAAATTCAAGAAGATGTCTTCCTTATTCTAAGTCTAGTGCTTTATGCAGTAGCTGCCACTGACTACAATGGGGAGAAGGGGAGCCATATTTTCTAAAAATGGAAGAAATAGAGACCAAAAGTGAGTATTTTACTTTTTCTTACTCTACTTTTTCTTTTGTTCAAGTTAATACACACATTAATGGGAGAGAGAATAATGATGATTCAGGGAAATGTGATAAGAATGCCTAGTGAGGGGCAGATGATGACAAAGGCCATAGTGAAACAAAGATCTCCTCATTAGGGAAGCATTTTTTTTTGGTCTGCATCTAGAGGGGATTATGAGTGAATGGCAAGAGGTGAGGAAAGAGATTCTAATCCATCAATCAAGAAATATTTATTAAGCACTTACTATGAGCCAGGCACAGTTCAAAGAGCTGGGGATACAAAAAGAGGCAAAAGATAGTTCCTGTCCTCAAGGAACTCAACGTCTAATGGAAGAGACAGCAACCAAACATATATAAAAAACAAGCTAAGTACAGGATAAATAGGAAATAGTTAACAGAGGAAAGACACTAGAATTAAGATGATTTGGGGGGTGATTTAGGGGAAAAGAAGACTCTAAGAAGCAGCACCTACCAAGCAGTGGTCCACCCACCTGAAGAGCTTTGAGGAAAACCCCCTGTCCAAAATTAGAAGTGCTTCCTCCTAACTGGTCAACCAAGCTGCTGTTGGGAATGCCTGACTTTCTTCCTTCTTCCTACTTCACTTGAATAACATGCACACTCAATTTGGTATGAAAGTCTATCTTTCACTACAGAAAAGTAGGAGAGAGGGGATAAGGGGGGGTGTGGGTGGATGATAGAAAAGAAGGCAAATGGGAAGAGGGGGTAATTAGAAGTAAACACTTTTGGGAAGGGACAAGGTCAAAAGGGAAAATAGAATAAATAGGGGCAGGATAGGATGGAGGGAAATATAGTTAGTCTTTCACAACATGACTTTTATGGAAGTCGTTTGCATAATTACACATGCATAACCTATATTGAATTGCTTGCATTCTCAGTGGGATGGGTGGGGAGGGAGGAAGGGGGAGAAGTTGGAACTCAAAGTTTTAAAAACAAAAGTTAAAAATTGTTTTTACATGCAATTGGGAAGTAAGAAATATAGGTAATGGACTATAGAAATCTATCTTTTTCCTACAAGAAAATAGAGGAGTTGGGAATAAGGGAAGGGAGGGGTTTGATAGAAAGGAGGGCAGATTAGGGACAGGGATAATCAGAATGCAAGGTGTTTTGGGGTGGGCAGAAGGGAGAGATGGGAAGAAAATTTGGAACTCAAAATCTCATGGAAATGAATGTTGAAAACTAAAAATAAATAAATTTTAAAATAAAATGAAATAAGAAAAAAATTGTCAAGAAAAGTTGGGAGGATGGCCCCCTATGGGGGTGGCAGTGGTGGAGTGCACATGGAGTGAATACTTTCCTTCCAATCTAACTCTGTCCCCCATGCCCATAGTCTCTTTCATTGCAATTCCAAACTATCAGCTTCTGGCAAATTCAGGAGTCTGGCAGGGGTAAGAGGGCAGCTCTCTTTTGTTGTCTTGAACTCAAGATTGTGGAATCCCAAAACTGTACTTTTCCCTGCTTCTGCCCTCCCACCAACCCCCAACACCACCCAAACACGGAAATAAGGAAAAAATCTCACAGAGATCAACATTTCACAGAAACAAAATGAAAAAAAAACATAAAGAGGGGAGTGGAAGAAAGGGGACCTATCCCCAAGATGCTGCCAGAGTTTAAAGAAGAGAGTGAAGCAATTGGAGTCTCCCAAACCCTGTTGCTCTATTAGGGAGATAGAGGGATGCTCCCAGGGGCTCAAGGAATTGGGAGGACTGGGACTCTTCACTGGCACCCCATGGGATCCCCATTTGCCTCAATTCTGCTAGTCTCACTCAGAGGGTGGTGGAGCTCATCAGGGGAGCAGTCAAGGGGGGCTGGAATCCTTAAGGGGATCACCCAGGGTTTCTGGAGTTTCAGGATCTGCTCTCCCTAGGGACTGGCTTCTTAGGACTAACAAGTCTGGGAAAGACTCAGGGGTCAGGCTTGACTAGGGAAGAAGAGGAGGAGAAAGAGGAAGAGGAAGAGGGAGAACTGGAATTCCTAGAGTGTGCTTTCTGCTTGGCTGGGCTAGGCTCCAAGGCATGCTCCTTTCTGACAGCTTCTTTGGGGAGAGAGGATATGGTAGGAACCCTTTTCAGGGTCACCTTGGGTTCACATGGGAGGCTAGTCTTGTTCAACTCTTGTCCATTGTCTACCAAAACTCTTCCATGGGAGACCGTGGGAGGGGGAACACCCAAAATAAGTTGCAGAATAAGAAAGCAGTTACAAAGTAATTGCTATATGCCAACTATTGGGCAAACAAAGCAAAAATCAAAACAGAACCTTATCTCAAGTTGACTTTCTAAGCAGGAGATAATAACTATAATAAAATCTATTAGTAATACTAGATAAATGATAACTATAGTTATAGCTACAACAAACCATAATTATGGCTATGGTTATAGCTATTTCTATAGTAATAGCTATTTATATAGTGCTTTGGGGCTTACTTGTATTGCTATACTTGACTTTTGCTATGTTACTGGACTATCTCTTCTCTGAGTCTATATTTCTGATGCCTTCCTTTATTTTTCTTTTTTTTTTCCTGTTTAAGACCTCTGTAGTAATTTGATGCAACCCCTGGGTTCCCATGATATACTTCTCCAAGCAATCCAAGAACACTCCCATGGGCTCTCTCAAGAATTTTAGATTTGACTGTGCACCACAGGAGACACTGGCACAGGATCACTCAGCACGGCATGCCTACATCAGAAAGGGTGGTGTACTCTATGAACAGAGTGGAATTGAAACAGCACAAAGCAAACATAGAGTGAGCAGATTTGGGATATCCACCCCAAATATTCACACAGACTATCTGTGCCCAACCTGGAGTAGAACATTCTGAGTTCATCATGGTCTGATCAGCCACAGTCAGGCACACTGAAACTTCACTTTATCATGGTGATGTCATTGTTGTCTTTGAGAATGAAGGACAACAACAAATATGCTTCTCCATTAGTTTTAGGGATGACCCTCACCTTTAATTCCTGTCTCCTTGCTGTATCTACAAATCTCCTTTTGTAAAAGTTACCTAGTGTGAAATAGTTAAATGGCATGCTAGTTACTGGCCACCTAGAACAGGAGGAACACAACTGGTCTTATGATATGGAGAAAAGATACCTCTAAACCCTGGAACTCTGAGGAGACAGATGTAGGGGACAGCCTGCTTGATTCTAAGAAACCAGAGTCAGAGAGTCTGCATTACATCATCCGTTAAGACTTGCCCAAGGTGCAGATTCTTCCAAGAACTCTTTGCTGATAACACCAGGTTTGGTGCTCTCTCCCCTTGTAAATCAAACTGTAAATCAGGATTTGGCATAGGGTGGGGTGGCAAATGACCAGTGAGAGGCAAGGCATGTAAGGGTATCCATAGCACTATGTTCTCATATGGGGTTTCCTTTTAGGATATAGGTTGAACCATGCAGTTGTTAAGACCTCTTCTATCTCTAGATTTTCTGATTCTGTGAATTTAATTAAATTCTAGAAGTATCCCATTACCCTAATGAACAGTTCTAATTATACAAAACCTGGAATTGAGTTGAGTATTATGACTTTACAACTTTTAGTCCTGAAAGATTTGTGATTTCATCAATAATAGGGAACTTCCAGTGTGGAAATATCCTGAAACTTATCTACAAATTGAATTTTTGTAGAAACATCTAAAGTCCTGAGAAATTGCTCTTTTAGTATGATTCAGAATTCTCTTTTTAGGGAAGAATATATGCTTGATGCTGTTACTTCCCATTTAGACCAAAAAATCTGTGAGAAAAAGAGTAAAAAAAGAAAGAAAAAGTAGCTCCAAAAAGACTTAAGACAAGGAAAAGAGAAAATTAAACAGAGAAAAGCACCAAAACAGTTGCCTAAGGTGGCCTTACTGAGAATAAAATTTTTCTAATTATTAGTATATTGGAACACTTTCCATATGACTTTTGGTAGCATGGATTTCTTCTGAGAACCTAATCTACTTTGACCATTTTGTCAATTAGGGAATGACTTATATTCTTACAAATTTGAAACAGTTCTTATTTATATTTTAAAATGAGACTTTTAACAATTTTTGGCTTCCATGAAGGGTTACTATAAATATTTTTTTAACAGATGGGTCCTTTTTCTCTTTCTTTGACCTCTTTGGAAGTATAGGCTTAGTAGTAGTATAGCTACTAGAGTACACACGGTTTTGTAACATTTTGGGGCTCCAAAATGGGTAGACCAGTTTACAACTTCTCCAACTATGCATTAATATACCTGCTTTCCCACAGCCCTGCAACATTTGTAATTTTCTTTTATTGTCATCTTTGAAAGCCTGATGGTTGTGAGGTAGTACCACAAAATAGTTTTCATTTCTATTTATCTAAAAATTAGCAATTTAGAGAATTTTACATGGTTGTTGATAGTTTAGATTTCTTTAAAAAAATGGAAATTGACAAAGTGGTGGAGTGAGATTTAGCATTTTTGCCTACTTTTCCCAAACTCTCCACAATAGCCTAGAAAATACATAAAACTGAATTCTAATTGGGAAACCCAAGAAAAAAATGTCACAATAAGTCACAGTGATTCAATTTTTACAGCCCAGTGTACCTTAGGAAGACAGACACTGGTGTGAGGGCTGGCTAGGAGTATAGTATTGAATAAGCAAGTTAGAAAAAAAGAATTCAAATACCATGGAGTCAGAGTTGGGAACATACAAGATTTAGTAGTTAGCACTATAAAGGAATGGAGGATTTGGAATATGATCTTTTGGAAGGCAAAGAAGTTAAAATTATAATCAAAAATCACCTATCTAGAAAAACAATATAGTCCTGCAGGAATAAGAATGAATATTTAATGAAGTGAAAGATTTTTGAAGCATTTCTAATGAAAAGAGCAGAGCTAAATGGAAAATATGACATTGAAACACAGTACTTAAGAAAAACAGAAAAAACGGTAAACATATAGGAAGATTATATATGCAGCCTCTCAGAACCTTATCATTACCTTCCCAGGATTTATTCTATTATGTTTAAATGATCTAAAAAAAAATGAAAGAGTGGAAAAGAGGGATACATTAGGGTAGGGGAGAAAGGGAGAGGAAAAATATCTCAGATCAATGGGGCATGCAAGTAAGAGTTTATACCAGGGGTAGGCAACCTGTGGCCTATTGTCCACATGTGGTCCTCTAGGTCATCAAATGCAGCCCTTTGACTAAATACAAACTTCATAGAACAAATTCCCTTAATAAAAGGATTTGTTCTGTAAAACTTGGACTCAGTCAAAAAACTACACTTGAGGACCTAAGGGTCGCATATAAACATGAAGCCTCACCTTCCTCTCCCTTCTATTTATACAATGGAGAGGGCAGTAGTGGGGAGTGAGCAACACACAGGTGGCTACAGAGATTCATCTTACCCAACAGTGTGAGTGAAAGAGGCTAAGAAAAAGAGAGAATAAAAAAAGAAGAATAAAAGGGAAGGCAAATTAAGGGAAGAGCATTGTCAGAAGCAAAATAAGACTTTTAAAGAGGGGAAATGTAAAAAGAAAGATAATGGAATAAGATGGTGAGAAATACACAGTTAACAGTCATAACTATGAATGCGAATGGAATGAATTCATAAAATAGAAGAGACTGTTGAATATATCAGAAAACTATAATCCAATAATATGTTATTTACAAGAAATACACTTGAAACAGAAAGATACACATGGAACTAAAGCATGAGACTGGAGCAGAAAGCTTGAACTGAAGCTCTAAAAAGGCAAGATGAATAATGTTGATTTCAGACAAAGCAAAAGTAAGAATAGACCTGATTTAGAAGAATAATTGGTGAAACCTGATTTAAAAGAATAATTGGTGAAATTATATTTTGTTAAAAGATGATAGGTAATGAATTAATAGAAATAATGAACATATATCCATCAAATGACAACATATAAATTCCTTAAAGGGAAATTTTAGTTAGTTATAAGAGGAAATATGGAACAAAAGCATACTAGTTAGGAACACAATTTACCCCTCTCAGACCTTAATAAACCAACCATAAAATAAATAAGAAAGATCTTATGGACAAGAATGGAATTTTAGAAAAGTTGGCTATGAGAGACCTCTGGATGATATTGAGTAGGAATAGAAAAGAGTATGTCTATTCTCAGACGGGCATGGAAATTTCATAAAAAAAATTGCCCTGGATTAAGACATAAAAAAATACACAAAGGGATGCAGAAAAGTAGAAATCTTAAATGTACCCATTTGGAACCATAATACAATAAAAATTACAGTCAATATAGGGCTTTTCAAACATAGAATAAAAATGAATTGGAAAGAAAATAACAATCCTAAAGAATAAATAGGTCAAAGGACGAATTATAGAAAAAATCAATATCAGGAGAGATAATGACAACATAGTCATATCATACCAAAATTTGTAGGATACAGCCACAGCAGTACTTGGGGGGTGGGGTGGGGAATTAAGTATCTAAATAATTATATCAATAAAAGAAATAGCAGATCAACAAATTGGGCATGGAACTAAAAATATTGGAAAACCCCAAAATTAAACCTTCCCAATTAAACACCAAAATAGAAATCATTGAAAAGAAAATCTAAGGAGAGATTTTAAAAATTTGAAAGTAAAAAAAATAAACATTAAACTAATAAATAAAACTAGGAACTTTTTTAGGTGGTGGTAGTGGAAACAATTAAATAGACAAGATTGACTAGGTTGATTTTTTATAAAGAAAATAAAACCCCTAAATTATCAGTGTCAAAAATGAAAAAGATGAACGAACTCATGATCAACGAAGATGAAATAAAAGTAATTCTTAGGAACCACTTCATCCAATTTTATGCCAATACAATTAACATTCTAAATGAAATGGATGAATATTTACAAAAATATATGTTATTCAGAGTACGGAAGAGGAAATAATTTAAATAACCGTATCTTAGAAACAGAAACTGAAAAAGTCACAAACGAACTCCCTAAAAAAGGATCCTAAGATCAGACTGATTTACAAGTGAATTCTACTAAGCATTTGGAGAACATTTAATTCAAATACTACGTAAATTGTTTGCAAAAACATGTAAAGAATCCCACCAAATTCCATGCATGACACAAATACATTCTTCTGAAGAGAATCAAACTGAAGAGGAAAACTATAGAACAATTTCCTTAGTAGATCAATAAATAAACATTTATTAACTCTGTGTCAGGCACTGTTCTAAGTGCTAAAGATGCAAGAAGAGGCAAAAGAAAGTCCCTGTTTTCAAGGAACTCACAATTTAGTGGGAGAGACAATCCAACAACTATATACAAAACAAGTTAAGTACAAAATAAATAGGAAATAATTAACAAAGAGAAGTCACTAGAATTAATTAATGAACATTGGTGCAAAATTTTTGAATGAAATATTAGCAAGATTTTATATATATACATACATATACATAGATGCATATATGCACATACGTGTATGTGTATGTGTTTATCAATGTATGTATATGTATGCCTATATATCTACATGTATATATCACAAGGAATATACCCTATGACTGGGCTAGGTTTATATGTGGACTGCAAGGTCTCTTCCTTCTGGCTTTCTTCAAGTTCCAGCTGAAATCCCACAATCTAAAAGCAACATTTCCCCAACTCTCTTAATTCCAGTGCTTTCTCTTAATTGATTATCTTCACTTTCTCCTTTATTTCATTTCTTTGTACAGAGTAATTTACATATTGTCTCTCCATTCAGACAATGACCTCCTTGAAATAAGGAGTTTATCTTTTCCCTTGCTTTATTTTTTCAGTTCTTAGCACACTGACATGCATACAATAGTTTAACAAAAGTTTATTTACTTATAGGTTGACTGTTCACAGTGCTTTCAGAGGAGAAAATCAATGAATCAACTTTTGTTAAGTTCCCACTGTGTCCCAGGCATTGTGCTCAGGGCCAGAAATCTGATTTAATTTAATAAATTCTAGTTGATTTTCTACCAGATTATGTCCAAGTGGACTGGCATGCAATGAAAAGCCGATGGGAGTCTGCAGGACCTTAGGAAAGAGTTGTTTTGACCACATATCCTCTGCTATGTTCTCTCTCCAAGTGTACTACATGACTGTACCCCCCTTTTTTTAAGTGGAACATATGATTTTATTCAGACCGCCACCTTTTGTTTTTTTTAAAAGAGTAACTGAAAATCAGGGTGATGGAGAGGGGAGTAATGTTTGGAACAATATGGAACACATGGAACTCTTGCCATTTGATAATTTTATACTTAAACTTTTTTAAACCCCATTATATAGCTACCAAGTGGGAAGTAAAACTCCAAAATGCACAATTTCCTTTAGAGAAGTTTCAGAATTAAAGATTTGATTTACATGAAAAGCTGTAGAGAAAATAGTTGAAAAGTCCGTTCATAAAACTTTTACTCCACTTACATCAACTTAATACACATGTTCTTAACAATTATGTTTGGATTGCTGATGAAAATTTCTTAAGACATTAAACAAAGCTAGCAAGTTATTTCCCTGTTAACTATTTTTACAGCACATGCATGTTAGGCAAGTATCAAAAAAATCACAAAAGCAAAAAACCTAAAAAAAGTTAAATACATGAGTTTTTTTTTCTTTACTGCTGTGCTTGATATACAGTGACTTTATGAATATCAAACAATTCATTTTTACTGCATCTTTACTTGTACATTTGTTCTTAGGTTGCCTAAACCATTTAAATACAAATAAAATGAGTGTAGCAAAAATAATGAAAGCAAACAGCAGGTAACTTTACAAATAATGGAATGTGAACCGTTTGTGCCCTTCACCAGACTAAATTGACTGGGTTAAAACTTTGTCTTAGGGAACACTTTTGAAACTGCAATCATAAAGGTGTACACATTGAGACTGTGCATTCCACAGATACACATCGAATGACATGTAATATCTTTGGGACGTCTGTTTCTATCACAGCCGTGAATGCTCCAACCCTAAAGTACGCATAATAACTACACTTGTGGCTGGAACCAATTATCCCTTTATCCCCCCACCGTGACAGACCAATATGTAGGTAGTTTTCTTTGCTTAGACATGGAAACTATTTTAACACTGGCCTTGTGAAATCACAATGTATATGCCAAACATGTAAAACATGTATAAAAATTCAATATCCCCATATTGGTCACTTCAGATGAAAACAGATAATTCCCCAAATATTAACTGGCTCTACTACCCTAATATTAAACATAAAAACCACATGGGAAATATAGAAATCCAAATAGAAGTAACATAAACCTGTCATAAATCATAAACAAAAACTACTTTTTGGACAACATGGATGACAAATGGTCTACTGTGTAAATTTTAGAATGAGGCAGAGAAAAGTTGGAAGGCTGGTTAATTCTCCCCTTATCCTGCTTCAGCTTCATCTCCTTGGGTGTCCGATGTCCACAATGTCAAGTTGTCTCTCAGTAATTCCATTATTAGTGTGCTGTCTTTGTATGATTCTTCACTTAATATATCAAGTTCAGCAAAAACTTCATCAAAAGCTGTCTTTGCAAGGGAGCAGGCTTTCTCTGGAGAGTTCAGGATCTCATAATAGAACACAGAGAAGTTCAAAGCCAGACCCAATCTTACAGGATGCGTTGGTTACATCTCCTTTTTGCTGATTTCAAATGCTTCTTGATAGACTTCTTGTGATTGATCCACTATTCCTTTCTTGTCGTCACCAGCAGCAACCTCAGCCAAATAACGGTAGTAATCTACTTTCATTTTCAAATAGAAACTTTGCTTTCTGCTTGTGAAGCATTAGGAATCAAAAGCTTTCCCAATAGAGACAGAACATCATTGTAGATATCTCTTAGTTCGGTCTCAATTTTCTCTCTGTATTCTCGGGCCACCTGCTGTTTTTTCTCAACATCTTCTGTTCTTTGCTTAATACTTCAATCAACCCTCCAAGATGGCCTTCAGGCCCCTATGACATTTTTGTAAGCAACAGAAAGAAAACTCCTCTCCTCATTGGATAATTCAGCTCCTTGCTCAGTTACAGACTTCATGCAGGCTGCCATGTCATCATATCTCTCAGCCTGCTCAGCCAATTTGGCCTTCTGCACAAGCTCATTTTTATCCATGACGGAATGTTCTGTGCCCAGAGTGAGTGGCGGTGGATGGATGGACTGATGCAGAGTTCAGCTGTCTCTCTGGGCAGAGGCAGTGGCAGAGGCAGGGCTGAGACTGTGTCTCGACTGTGCCCTTTCTTCCCACTGATTCTGGGCATATTTGTGGGAGAGTGTCCTCCAGGTTATTGCAGACAATTCTTTTTTTTTTTCAATTTTAAAAATTTTATTTGTTACGAGTATTCTACAATCACTTCCATATACCTGAGATTTTTTCCCCCTCCCTTCCCCTTCTTCCCTCCTACTTCCCCACCTCTTTCCCTGAGACAGCATACAGTTTTATATGGGTTCTACACATACGTTCCTATTAAATACATTTTCACCTTAGGTTGCATAGAAGAATTAAAATGAGTGGGAGAACCCATAAAACAAACCAAAACGTAATACAAAAGAAAATGATCTGCTTCATTCTGCAGTCGAATTCGATAGTTCTTTCTATGAATGTGGAAGGCATTTTGCCTTAAGAGATCATTGGGAATTATTTAAGTCCTTGCAATGCACTACTAAGTCAACCAGAAAAATTCCTCTCTCACTGTGGTTATTGCTATGTACAAAATTCTCCTGGTTCTGCTGCTTTCACTCAGCATCAGTTCATATAAGTTTTCCAGGTTTCTCTGAAGTCTTCCTGTTCATCATTTCTTATAGGACAATAGTATTCTATTATATTCATATACCACAATTTATTCAGGCATTCCCCAATTGATGGGCACCCCCTTGATTTCCAGTTTTGGGCCACCACAAAGAGAATTACTATAAATATTTTTTTACATGTGGGTCGCTTTCCCATGTTTATGATCTCTTGGGGGTACAGTCCTGGAAGCACTATTCCTGGGTCAAAGAGTATGCACATTTTTGTAGCCCTTTTGGCATAGTTCCAAATTGCTCTCCAGAATGACTGAATCAGCTCACAGCTCTACTAACAGTAAACTAGTGTTCTAACTCTCCCACGTCTTCTCCAACATTTATCATCTTTCTATTTTGTTATGTTAGACAATCTGATAGGTGTGATGTGATATCTCAGAGTTGTTTTGATTTGCATCTCTCTATTCAATAGAAGATTTACAACATTATTTCCTATGACTAGATAGTTTTAATTTCCTCCTCTGAAAACTGCCGATTCATATCCCTTGACCATTTGTCAATTGGGGAATGATTTGTATTCTTGAACATTTGACTCATTTCTCTATATATTTTAGAAATGAAGCCTTTATTACAGACATTAGTTGCAAAAATTCTTTCCCAGTTTCTACTTCCCTCTTAATCTTGGTTTCATTGAGTTTGGTTGAACAAAAACTTTTCATCTTAATGTAATCAAAATTATCCATTTTGCCCTTCATAATGTTTTCTATCTCCTGTTTAGTCAAAAATTCCTCCCTTCTCTATAAATCTGATAAATACACTATTCCTTGCTCCGCTAATATCAGTCTTTATACCTCATCATGTACCCTTTTGGACTTTATTCTTGTGTCCGGTGTTAGGCATTGGTCTATGCCTAGTTTCTGCCGCACCGTCATCCAGTTTTCCCAGCAATTTTTGTCGAACAGCGAGTTCTTATCCCAGAATCTGGGGTCCTTGGGTTTATCAAACAATTGATTGCTATATTCATTGACTACTGTGTCTTAAGTACTTAACATGTTCCACTGGTCTACCCTTCTGTTTCTTAACCAGTACCAACCAGTTTTGATAACTGCTGCTTTATAATACAACTTGAGATCTGGTAAAGCATTGCTTTCATTCATTCTCTTGATATTCGGGATCTTTTGCTGTTTTTGTGTAGCTGTACAAAATAATTATCTTATAGTGTTATTGGAATGGTATTAAATAAGTAAATTAATTTAGGTAGAATTGCCAGTTTTAGTATATTGGCTCAGTTTACCCTTCAGCAATTGATGCTTTTACACTTATATCTGACTTTTTTTGTGTGGAAAGTGTTTTGTAACTGTGTTCATATAGTTCCTGGGTTTGTTTTGGCAGGTAGACTCCCAAATAGTTTATAATGTTTACCATAGTTTTAATGGGATTTCTCCTTCTATCTCTTGCTGTTCAACTTTGTTAGTAATATGTAGAAATGCAGAAGATTTGTGTGGGTTAATTTTGTAAACTGCAACTTTGCCAAAAGTGTTTCTTAGTTCAAGTAGTTTTTTACTTGATTCTCTAAGTATATCATCATCTCACCTGCAAAGAGTGATAACTTAGTTTCTTTGCCTGTTCTAATTCCTTCAATTTCTTGATCTTGTCTAATTGCTACAGATAACATTTCTATTACAATATTAAATAATAGTGGTGATAATGGAATCCTTGTTTCACCCCTGATCTTATTGGAAATGCATCTGGCTTATCCCCATTGCATATAATGCTTGCTGAAAGTTTTAGGTAGATACTCCTTATTATTTTATGAAAAGCTCCATTTATGCCTATGCTCTCCAGTGTTTTCAATAGGAATGGGTGTTGTATTTTGTCAGAAGTGTTTTCTGTATCTATTGACATAATCACATGGTTTCTGTTAGTTTTGTTGTTGATATGATCAACAATGCTAATAGTTTTCCTAATATTGAAACAGTCCAGCATTCCTAGTATAAATCCTACCTGATCATAATGCATTATTCTTGTGATAAGATGCTGTATTTTTTCCCCTAAAATCTTATTTAAAATTATTACATTTGTATTCATTAGAGAAATTGGTCTATAATTTTCTTTTTCTGCTTTGACTCTTTCCGGTTTAGGTATCAAAACCATACTTGCATCATAAAAAGAAATTTTTCCCCCAATTTTCCCAAATAGTCTATATACCATTGGCATTAACTAGTCTACAAATGTGTGATAGAATTCATTTGTGAATTCTGGACCTATAGATTTTTTCCTAGGGAGTTCATTGATGGCTTATTCAATTTCTTTTCTTTTTCTGATTAATTAATTTTATTTATTTTCAGTGTTCTACAATCAGTCCCATATAATGTAGATTATTATTTTTCCCTCCCTCCTCCCTCCCTCCACTCTCCCTCTCCGAGACAGCATACAATTTTGTATAGGTTCTACACATACATTCTTATTAAATACATTTTCCCTATTGTCATGCCATGTTGAAGAATTAAAATGAGTGGGAGAAATCATCTAACAAACCAAACTGCAATACACACACCACGAACACACACACACAAAATGATCTGCTACATTCTGCAATTGAATTCCATAGTTCTTTCTCTGGATATGGAAGACATTTTGCCTTAAAAGACAATTGGAAAATTTTTTTTAAGTCCTTGCATTGCAATGAAGTTCGAAGTCAACCAGAAAAAACTCTCACGCACTATGGTCATTGCTGTGCACAAAGTTCTTTTGGTTCTGTTCCTATCCTGATTCTGTTCAGAATCAGATCATATAAGTCTTTCCAGGCCTCTCTGAAGCCTTCCTGTTCATTTCTTATAGCACAATAGGATTCCATTACATTCACATGCCATAATTTATTCAGCCATTCCCCAGTTGATGGGCATCTCCTTGATTTCCAGGTTTTGGCCACCACAAAGAGTGGTGCTATGTATATTTTGCACATGTGAGACCCTTTCCCATTTTCATGATCTCTTGGGTATACAGTCTTAGAAGTGCTATTGCTAGGTCAAAGGGTATGTACATTTTTGTAACCCTTTGGGCATGGTTCCAAATTGCTCTCCAGAATGGTTGGATCAGCTCACAGCTCCACCAATAGTGAATAGTGTACCAACTCTCCCACATCCTTGCCAACATTTATCCTCTTCCTGTTCTTTCATGTTAGCCAATCTGATAGGTATGATGTGGTATTTCAGAATTGTTTTGATTTGCATCTCTCTAATCAAAAGTGACAGAGCATTTTTTCATATGACTAAAGATATCTTTAATTTCTTCCTCTGAAAATTGCCTGTTCATATCCTTAGACCATTTATGAATTGGGGAATGACTTGCATTTTTGTACACTTGACGTAGTTCTCTATATATTTTCAAAATGAGGCCTTTATCACCAACATTAGCTGTAAAAACTCTTTCCCAGTTTTCTACATCCCTCCAAATTTTGGTGGCATTGGGTTTGGTTGTGCAAAAACTTTTCAGTTTAATGTAATCAAAATTATCCATTTTGCCCTTGATAATGCTCTCTGTCTCTTCTTTAGTCAAAAATTCTTCCCTTCTCCACAAATCTGATAAATACACTATTCCTTGCTCCATTAATTTGCTTATAGTATAAATCTTTATACCTAGATCATTTACCCATTTCGATTTTATTCTTGTGTACAGTGTCAGGCATTGGTCTATGCCTTGTTTCTGCCACACTGTTATCCAGTTTTCCCAGCAATTTTTGTCAAACAGTGAGTTCTTATTCCAGAATCTGGGGTCCTTGGGTTTATCAAACAGTAGATTGCTATATTCATTGTCTACTGTGTCTTAAGTACCTAACCTATTCCACTTGTCAACCCTTCTGTTTCTTAGCCAGTATCAAGTGGTTTTAAAATTGCTGATTTATAATACAATTTGAGATCCAGTAGCACTAGGCCACCTCCCCTAACATTTCTTTTCATTAGTCCCGTGGATATTCTGGACCTTTTTTTCTTCCAGATGAATTTTGATACTGTTTTTTCCAGCTCCAGGAAATAATTGTCTGAAAGTTTTGTTGGTATGGCACTAAAGAAGTAAATTAATCTAGGTAGAATTGTGACTTTTACTATATTGGCTTGGCCTACCCGCAAACAATTAATGTTTTTCCACTTACTTAGATCTGACTTTATTTGTGTGAAAATGTCTTGTAGTTGTGTTCGTATAGAGTCTGGGTTTGTTTTGGCAGGCAAACTCCCAAATATTTTATAGTATCTGCCCTAGCTTGAAATCGAATTTCTCTTTCTATCTCTTGCTGTTGGACTTTTTAACTAATATATAGAAATGCAGAAGGTTTGTGTGGGTTAATTTTGTAACCTGCAACTTTGCCAAAGTTGTTTATTATTTCAAGTAGTTTTTTACTTGAATATCTGGGATTTTCTAAGTATATCATCATATCATCTGCAAGTAGTGATAACTCGGTTTGTTATTTGCCTATTCTAATTCCTTCAATTTCTTTATCTTGTCTAATCACTATAGCTAACATATTTCTAGGACCATACTGAATAATAGTGGTAATAATGGAAATCCTTGTTTCACTGCTGATCTTATTGGAAATGCATCTAGCTTATCACCATTGCATATAATGCTTGCAGAAGGTTTTGGGTAGATGCTGCTTATTATTTTGTGGAAAGTTCCCTTTATTCCTGTGCTCTCTAGTGTTTTCAATAGGAATGGGCACTGTAGTTTTTGAAAAGCTTTTTCTGCAACTATTGAGATAATCATATGGCTCTTGTTAATTTTATTTTTGATATGGTTGATAATGCAAATAGTTTTCATAATATGGAACCAACCCTGCATTCATGGTATGCATCCTACCTGATCATAATATATTATTCTCATGATAAGTTGCTGTAGATTTTGCTAAAACTCTATTTAAAATTTTTGTATCTATATTCAGTAGAGAAATTGTCTATAATTTTCTTTCTCTGTTTGGTGTCTTCCTGGTTTATGTATCAGAACCATATTTGTGTCATAAAAAGTATTTGGGAGGACTCTTTCTTCCACAATTTTCAAAAATAGTCTACGTAATATTGAAATTAACTGTTCTTTAAATGTTTTGTAGAATTCACTTGTAAATCGATCCTGCCCTGGAGATTTTTTCCTAGGGAGTTCACTGATGGCTTGTTCAATTCCTTTTTCTGAGATGGGGTTATTTACATATTCAACTTCCTCTTCTGTTAATCTGGGCAATTTGTATTTTTTAAAATACTCATCCATTTCATTTAGATTGTCGAATTTGTGGGCATAAAGTTGGGCAAAGTAACTTCTAATTATTGTTTTAATTTCCTCCTCATTGGAGGTGAGTTCACCCCTTTCATTTCTGATATTAGTAATAGGGTTGTCTTCTTCCTTTTTTTGTCAGATTGACAAAAGGTTTATCAATTTTATTAGTTTTTTCATAAAATCAACTGTTGGTTTTATTTATTAATTCAATAGTTTTCTCAATTTCAGTTTTATTAATCTCTCCTGTCCAGTATTCAGTATTTCTAATTTTTCAGTATTTATAATTTGATATTTACTTAGGGATTTTAAATTTGTTCTATTTTTAGCTTTTTCAGCTGCATGCCCAAGTCTTTGATCTTCTCTTTCTCTATTTTATTCATGTAGGCATTCAAAGATATAAAACTTCCCCTAAGAACTGCTTTTGCAGTATCCCATAAGATTTGTTAGCTTGTCTCATTGTTGTTATTTTCTTGAATGATGTTGTTGATTGTTTCTATGATTTGTTGTTTAACCCATACCTTGTTTAGGATTAGATTATTTAGTTTCCAATTATTTTTTGGTTTATCTTTCCGTGACCTTTTATTACATATAATTTTTATTGCATTATGATCTGAGAAGTATGCATTGATTATCTCTGCCTTTCTGCACTGGATTGTGAAGTTTTTATGCCCTAGAACATGTTCAATTTTTGTATATGTGCCATATACCACTGAGAGAAAGGTATATTCCTTTGTATTCCCATTCAACTGTCTACAGATATCTATCCTACCTACCTTATCCAGAGTGTTATTTACCTCCTTAACCTCTTTCTTATTTATTTTGAGGTTAGATTTGTCAAGTTCAGAAAAGGGGAGTTTGAGGTCCCCCACTACTATAGTTTTGCTGTCTATTTCTTCCTTCAACTCCCCCAACCTCTCCTCTAAGAATTTGGATGCTGTACCACTTGGAGCACACATGTTTAGTAATGATATTGCTTCATTGTCTTTTGTGCATTTTAGGAGGACATAATTTCATTCCTTATCTTTTTTGATTAGATCAATTTCTACTTTTGATTTATGTGAGATTAGGATTGCTACTCCTGCTTTTCTTACATCGACTGAGGCACAATATATCCTACTCCAACCTTTTACTTTTACCTTGTGTGTATCCCCACATTTCAAATGTGTTTCTTGTAAACAACTTATTGTTGGATTATGGCTTTTAATCAATTCTGATATCCATCTCTGTTTTATGGGAGAGTTGATTCCACTCACATTCACAGTTATGATTACAATCTGTGTCTTTCCCTCTATCCTCTTTCCCACTGTTAGTACTTTTAGTTCTCCCATCTCCCTTTCCGTCTTCAATAGAGTTTTTACTTTTCACCACCACCTCCCACAGTTTTCCCTTCCTTCTTTCAGCCCCCCCTCCCTTTTACTCACCTTTACAGTTACTACTTCTTCCCTCCCTTTTAGCTTCTTCTCCCCTTTCTTCCCCCTTTCCCTCTTACTGCCCATAAAGTTAGTTATATTTATATACTTAAGTTTATTTTTCCCTCCTTGAACCAAATCAGATGAGAGTACCTCTCAAACAATGCTTATCTCTCTCCCCTCTTTCCCTCTACTATAATTTTATGCTTCTTCCTGTTATGTAATTTACCATTTTCTGCTTCCTCCTTTTCACATCTCCTGTTACAATTCCTTCACACGCTTAAATCATATTTTTATCATCTCATCATTTACTTTATACCCTTTCCCTCTATGTTCATCCCTTTCATATTTCATGATAGATGTACAATTCTCAAGATTCACAAGTATCATCTTCCTTTAGAGGGAGGTAAACAGTTTGCCCAAACTGAGTAACAAACTTTTCTTTCCCCTGTTTCCCTTTTTATGCTTCTCTTGTGATATGCGTTTGAAGATAGACTTTTCCATTGAGTTCTGGCCTTTTTGTCAGGAAGGTCTGGAATCCTAATTTCGTTGAATAACCATTCCCTTGCCTGAAATATTATGTTGAACTTTGCTGCGTAATTGATCCTTGGTTGTAGTCCCAGCTCATTTGCCTTACAGCATATCATATTCCAACTTCTTCAGTCTTTTAATGGAGAAGCTGCCAGGTCCTGTGTGATCCTGACTGTAGCTCCTCGATGTTTTGAATGGTTTCTTTTTGCTTCCCTGTAGTATTTTCTCCTTCACTAGATAGTTCTGGAATTTGGCAACAATATTTCTTAGGGTTTTTAGTTTAGAATCCCTTTCAGGAGGTGAAAGGTGGATTCTGTCGATGACTATTTTGCCCTCTGGATCTAGCACTTCTGGACAGTTTTCCTTGATGATTTCTTGAAAGATATTGTCCAGAGTCTTTTCTCCCATCGTGGCTTTCTGGTAGGCCAATAATCATAAAATTTCTCTCCTGAATCTATTTCTAAGGCCAGTTGTTTTCCCAATTAGATATTTTACATTTTCTTCTATTTTTTCATTCTTTAGATTTTGTTTGACCTGTTTTTGATTTCTCATAGCTTCTACTTGCCGAATTCTAATTTTTATCAAATTGGTTTTTTTAGTTAACTTTTGCATCTCATTTTTCATCTGTCCAATTATTCCTTTTAAGGAATTATTTTCTCCAGTTAGTTTTTGTACTTTCTTTTCCATTTTTTCCAAATTTTCCAGGGAGGTTTTGTGCTTCCTTTTCCATTTGTTCGATTTTTCTTGTAAAAGAGAAGTTCTTGAAATTCTTTTTCATACTTTTAAAATCATTGTCTAGTTTTTCTTCTTTTTCCTTCTTCAGCTGCTCTCTATGTTTTTTTCCTCTTCCACTACTTTTTCTTGCTCATGATGGTCATTTGTGTTGTGGCTTCTGGTTCTTTCAGTTAGAGGCTGCAGAATTTTTTATTTTTGAGGGGGGTTTAGTTCACTGAATTCTTTTTTTTTGTTATATAAATTTATTTATTTAACTTTTTACATTCATTTTCACAAAATTTTGGGTTCCAAGTTTTCTTCCCATTTGTCCCCTCCCCCTCTCCAATACACTGAGTATTCTAATTACCCCTATCACCAATCTGCCCTCTCTTCTCTCATCCCTCCCTTCCCTTACCCCATCTTCTCTTTTGTCCTGTAGAGCCAGATAACTTTTTATTCCCTATTACCTGTATTTCTTATTTCCTAGTAGCAAAAACAATACTCAATGGTTGTTCCTAAAACTTTAAGTTCCAGCTTCTCCCCATTCCTCCCTCCCCACCCATTCCCTTGGGAAGGCAGGCAATTCAATACAGGCCATATCTGTGTAGTTTTGCATATGACTTCCATAATAGTCGTGTTGTGCAAGACTAACTATATTTCCCTCCATCTTATCCTGCCCCCCATTGTTGCTATTCTCTCTTTTAATCCTGTCCCTCCCCAAGAGTACTGACTTCAAATTGCTCCCTCCTCCCATTTCCCTCCCTTCCATCTTCCGCCCCCCACCCTGCTTATCCCCATCTCCCTTGCTTTCCTGTATTGTAAGATAGGTTTTCATACCAAAATGAATGTGCATTTTATTCCTTCCTTGGTCAAATATGATGAGGGTAAACTTCATGTTTTTCTCTCAGCTCCCCTCTTTTTCCCTCCACAAAAAGTCTCCTGCCTGCCTCTTCTGTGAGAGATAATTTGCCCCATTCCATTTCTCCCTCTCTCCTCCTAATACATTTCTCTCTCACTGTTTGACTTCATTTTTTAAAGATATGATCCCTTCCTACTCAATTCACTTTGTGCTCTCTGTCTTTGTACATGCGTGCATATGTGTGAAGCTGCAGAATTTGATGTTGAGGTGATTGGTGTGAAAAAGCTAAGGGCAGGTGCCTTTTTATCTTTTTGTTTTTTATTTCCCCAATCAATCCTGGGGCTAGATTGCTAAGTGTGGGGGAGGGTTGGTCTGGTCAAGAGAGATCTCCTCAGTTGAGCTGAGGCAAAGGCAAGCTCAGGGGCTGGTGATCCCAGTTGCCCTATTGTCTTCGTGTTTACCCTGGAGTGCTGAGGCACTCCTGGATCCTAGTGCAAGTTTCGATCCCTCCTGCAGCTCCTCTCCTAGGGCTGAGGCTCGCCTGGGTCCTAGTGTGAGTTTCCACCACCCTTGGGTCCCTCTCCTTCCGGTTCACCTCTGCCACAGCAAGAGGTACCCCCTTAGGTATTTTCCTAGCCTCAGGTGTTATGAGATTGTTTGCCCTTTCACTGTTTTCACTGATCCAGGATTTTTCTAGGGAAATATTTTACGGTTCTTTTGAGGTCAACAAGCAGGGAGGAGTTATCAAGCTAACATTTTGGATCCTGGAAGTTCAAGTAGGTGATTTACAGACGTTTAATCTGTGGGCTGAAAGTCTCAGGAGCTGCTGCGTCTGATGTCTGGGGCTCAGCGCCTGTCACTTGCTTGGCTCTGCTGGTCTGTCAACCTGGGTTGTGACTCCACCATTCCGCCTGCTGCTGCTGCCTCAGGCCTCCATGGGGTTTACCTGTTCTGCTGTACTGGATGCGCTGCGCTATGTGCTGTCTCAATTTCTTTTTCTGAGATGGCATTATTTAAGTATTCAACTTCCTTTTCTGTTAATCCGACCAATTGCTATTTTTTAAAATAATCATCCATCTCATTTACACTGTCGAATTTATGGTCATATAGTTGGGCAAATAATTTTTAATTATTGTTTTAATTTCCTCCTTGTTGGAAATGAGTTCACCCTTTTCATTTTTTATATTGGTCATTTGGCTTTATTTGTTTTTTTAATCAAATTGACCAAAATTTTATCAATTTTATTGGTGTTTTCATAAAGCTAATTCTTAGTTTTATTTATTAGTTCATTATCTTTCTTAATTTCAAGTTAATTAAGCTCTTCTTTGGTGTTCAGTATTTCTAATTTGATATTTACTTGGGAATTTTAAATTTCTTCTTTCTCTAGCTTTTTCAGCCACATGCCCAATTCACTGATCTCCTTTTTCTCTATTTTATTCATGTAGGCATTCAAAGGTATAAAACTTCCCCTAAGAACTGCTTTTGTAGTATCCCATAAGATTTGGTAGGTTATCTCATTATTGTCATTCTCTTGAATGAAGTGGTTGATTGCTTCTATGATTTGTTCATTAATCTACTCATTCTTTAGGATTAGGTTATTTAGTTTCCAGTTAATCTTGGGTCTATCTTTCCATGGCCTTTTATTACATATAATTTTTATTGCATTATGATCTGAGAAATATGTATTAATTATCTGTGCCTTTCTGTACTGGATTGTGGGGTTTTATGGTACATGGTCAATTTCTGTATTTGTGTTATGTGGGTTGAGAAAAATGTATATTCCTTTCTATTCCAATTCAATTTTATCCAGAGGTTTATCATATCTACCTTACTCAGAGTTTTATTCATCTTCTTAACTTCTTTCTTGCTTATTTTGAGGTTAGATTTATCAAGTTCAGAGAGGGGGAGGCTGAGGTCCCCCAGTAGTATAGTTTTGCTTTCTATTTCTTTTTATAACTCCCTTAAGTCCTCCTCTAAGTATTTGGATGCTATACTACTTGGAGGATTTTTATTTAGTAATGATATTTCATTGTCCATGGTGCCTTTTAGCAGGATATAGTTTCCTTCCTTACCTATTTTGATTAGATCTATTTCTGCTTTTGCTTGTTCTGAGATTAGGATTGCTACCCCTGCTTTTTTACATCAGATGAAGCACAATATATTCTGCTCCAACCTTTTACCTTTACCCTGTGTGTATCCCTCATTTTAAATATGTTTATTATAAACAATATACTGTTGAGTTATGGTTTTCACTCCATTCTGCTATCCATCTCCATATTATGGGAGAGTTCATCCCATTATCATTCACAGTTATGAATTCTATTTCTGTCTTTCTCTCCATCCTCTTTCCCACCGTTGGTGCTTTTAGTTCTCCCTTCCCCTCCACAATGGACTTTTAATTTTTGACCACTACCTCCCTCAGTCTTCCCTCCCTTCTTTCAGGCCCCCTCCCTTTTACTCTGCTTTACTCTTACTGTTTCTTCCCTTTTTAGCCTCCCTTCCCCTCCTACTGCCAATAGAGTTAGTTAGATTTATATAGTTAAGTTTGTTCCTCCCTTCTGGAACCAAATCAGGTGAGAGTAAATATCAAACAATGTCCATCTCTCTCCTTTCTTTCCCTCTACTGTAATATAATTTTGTGCCTCTTCATGGGATTTAATTTACCATTTCCTGCCTCTTCCTTTTCACATCTCCTGTTACAATTTCTTCTCACACTTTAACCACTTTTTTATCATCACATCATTTACTTTATACCTGCTCCCTCTATCTATGTATATCACGTTTATATTTCATAATAAATATACAATTCTCAAGATTAACATGTATCATGTTCTCTTATAGGGATGTAAACAGTTTGCACATGTTGCATAACAAGTTTTTCCCCCTGTTTCCCCTTTTATGCTTCTCTTGAGATGTGCATTTGAATATCCAAATTTCTATTGAGTTCTGGCATTTTTATCAAGAAGGTTTGGAAATCCATTATTTCGTCGAATGTCCACGTCCTTGACTGAAATATTATGCTCAACCTTTTTGGATAATGCATCCTTGGTTGTAGTCCCAACTCCTTTGCCTTACAGAATATCATATTCCAATTGCTTCAATCTTTTAATGGAGAAGCTGCCAGGTCCTGTGTGATCTTGACTGTAACTCCTCGATATTTATTTGGTTTCTTTCTGACTGCCTGTAATATTTTCTCCTTCATTTGAAAGTTATGGAATTTGGCAATGATATTCTTTGGTGCGTTTGGGATCCCTTTCGGGAGGTGAATGGTGGGTTCTTTCAATGAGTATTTCACTCTCTGGATTTAGGACTTCTGGACAGTTTTCCTTGATGATTTCTTGGAAGATATTGTCCAGGCCTTTTTTATCATGGTTTTCTGGTAGGCCAATAATTCTTAGATTTTTCTCTCGTGGGTCTATTTTCCAGGTCAGTTGTTTTTCCAGTTAGATATTTTACATTTTCTTCTTTCTTTTCGTTCTTTAGATTTTGTTTGATTGATTCATGATGTCTCACACAGTTATTAGCTTCTACTTGTCTAATTCTAATTTTTATCAAATTGGTTTCTTCAGTTAACTTTTGCATCTTCTTTTCCATCTGTCCAAGTATTCCTTTTAAGAAATTATTTTCTCCAGTTAGTTTTTGTACTTCCTTTTTCATTTGTCGAATTTTCTTTTTTAAGGAGTTGTTCTCTTCAGTGAATTCTTTTTTCATACTTTTAATTGGCAGTTTTTCTTTTATTTCTCTAATTTGGCTTTTAAAATCTTTCTTTGACTCTTCCAAGAGTGCTCTTTGTGCTTGTTCATAGTCCTTTTTGAAGTTTCAGATGGGAGTACAGTCTCAACGCTGACCTCTTTGGTATTTCAGTATTTTTCATTGTCTCCATAGAAAGATTCTATGGTGTTTTCTTTCCTGCTTTGTTTCTTACTCATGGTGATAATGGCTTTGTGTGTTGTGGCCTCTGGTTCTTTCAGCTAGAAACTAAAGTAGTGCAGCTTACCTGGTACTGAACTGGCTGATGTGAGAAAGCAGAGGTCAGGTGAAGTCTTTTTGTGTTCCCCTGGATTTACCCTGGAGCTAACTTGTTAAGTGTGGGGAAGTGGTGGTCTGGATGCAGTATGTCTCCTCTACTGACCTAGAGCATAGGCAAGCTCAGTCGTTGATGATCCCAACCATGCTAATGTCTTCCTGATTCCCCTGGGGTGCTGACGCATGCTTGGGGTCCTGGTATTAGTGTTTGCTGGTCTCTATCCCCCTGGAGCTCTGGATCTCCTCCGGTTTTTCTGAAGTGTGGCTATCTGGGATAGCTCCCATCCTGCACTGGTCCCCTTTTACCACAGCAAGAGGGATCCTCCTTAGTGATTTTTCTAGCCTCATTTACTACAAGACTGTTTGCCCCTTCTGCTGATCCTACTGTTCCAGGATTTTTCTGTGAAAATATTTTATGGTTCTTTCAAGGTCAACAATGGGAGGGGGAAAGATCATTTACCAATCACTCTATCTTTTTGTGTCCTGAAAGTTGAAGTAGGTGACTTACAGTCATTTAACCTGTGGGCTGATAGTCTCAGGAGCAGCCTGATACCTGGAGCTCTGAAGCTCTTACTTGCTCTGTTCCACTGGTGTCCCATCCTGGACTGATATGCCCGGGATTCCCCAGTGCAGCCACTGCCCCAGACTGCTTGGCATTTCCTACTCAGCTCTTCTCCAGTGGGAACACTCTGGTACAGCCCTATGTGCTGTGTACCGTGTGCTCCTCCAGCCCCGCGGAACAGAACCTTCCCATCGACCTTTCACTCTGTCCTGGACTGTGAATATGCCACAGTCTGTCTCCTGTTGGATTCTGCCCCTCCCAAATTTGGTCAGATTTTTTTGTAGAGTTATCTGAAGGACTTTGTCTAAGAGCTTAGGTGAGTAATTGCTCTCACTACACCATCTTGACTCCACCTTAGGACAATTCTTTTCAAATTAATTTCCCCCAGCTATACCCCTCAAATAAATTCCATTGCTTCAAGCTAGTTGTGCCCTGTGGTTGACTACTGAACACAAACACATTAGTGGGGCCTAGCACCCACAATTTGAAGTGTATGGACTTATACAGGATGATTAATCTTTTGTAGTTGTACCCCAGGAGTCCCGAATTCTTAGCTCCATTGGGAACTGTGATACCCTTAATCATACTAAAACAATAATAACTAGCATTTAAGCAGTGTAAATGTTTACTCTCATTTTTCTTGCTGGCCCAATTTCTCTCACACACTCACCAGCAGCTTCCAGGTCATATTTTTGTCCTTTTCCAAGGAGTTGAATACCTTCCTCACAAGTTTGCTTTCTACTCAATTGTCTGTTCTCATTACTGGTAATTCCAATGTACACATTCACCTCATGAGATATCAAGATGGAGAACACTCCTGGCCCAGGAGCATTCTGTGTAGGTGACACTGGGTTAAGAGATAAGGTGCCCAATAGAAAGAATGGCAAACAGATTGAGCTTTCCTAGACCACAATGTAAAGGGACAATTGTATAATAAGTTTGAAAAGGAAAACTGGAACCAGGTTGTGAAAGTCTTTGATAAAATGAACAAACAAAAGAAAACAAGTTGGTCCAGAATGGTTTGACCCAAATACAACCATCTCATGTCAGCAAATCACAAGGACCCTACAGCAAGAGGAAGGACTCTGATGTCTATTTCAGTGGCTCCAGTCATAGATGTCTTACCTTAGGATACACCTTTTTGCACCCACATCTTTGTCTGCCCTTTACCCTCTTCTGTGCACTGGAGCCAGCACTCAGCATAGTTACCCAGCAGCGGGCTCAATCACTGGACATGCTGGCACCTCCAGATCTTAGGTGACATTCCTGACTTTCTGAGAGGTGATTAGAACTTCCAGAGCTCTCTTTAGGCATATAAATTCCTCATTATACTCAGTATGCATCATGAGTAACCTTCCTTTTCTTTATCATTCTTACTTCTCATCCCCGAAAATGAACATTGATTCGAATTTTGAGAATGTTATTAATATTACAGTTTTTTAGTTGTTTTCCTTTTAATTGTCTTTTTTATTGTTATTTTGTTTTCATATTCCATGGCAGTATTCACATAGAATCCATTTGAGGACAAGTCACTATCTCATGATTATCCTTTTACATTTAATATTCTTTTGGAGACACAATGACTACTTTTTATGATTGAAGAAGAGATTGGAACATCAAATCATCTTACATAGATTCAGGAAAGCATCCTTGAGACCAATCCAGGAGCATACCGGATGACTTTGATGAAATGTAACTCATCTGATCTCTGCACAGTTTTCTTTTTGTACTGGTTTCTTTTTTCTTTCTACAAAATAATTTTGTTGATATTTTCTATTTGTTAAGAGAGACAGAGACAGAGAGAGACAGAGAGAAATGTCCAATGATGGATGTTGTCAGAGACCCTAGAAGCAGCAATGAGGGGGCAAAAATATTCTGAAGCCCCAACTCCAACAAATAAATTAGGTGACAGAGGGACATGACAGAATATTTAACCAGTATTGGAAAGTGTGATAAAGGAAGGAGTTTCATCTGGAGAAAAGTGGTCTCAGGAAGTGTTAGAACATGAAAGGAGAATGAAGGAAGAAGGTTTATGATGAGAGCAAGATTGTCTATTATGCAACAGACATTCCAAAGAACATAGTGAAAGGGAGGATGAAATATTGGGTAGGATATTGATGGGAGTTTTGAGGTAGATGGGAATAATGAAGGAAAAACAAGATATTAAAGAGGGGAGTACTATTTGGAAACTGGAAGTGCAATGTTACTGGGATTGTTCAAATAAAAATGGGTAGTGGTATCCAAAATATTTTGTTATTAGTCTAATTAGTATGTCAGTGAATGGCAAGGTGTCTTCTGAAGGAGACAAGTGGTTAAAAATGTCACTGTTATTCCTCAATCATGAATTTCTGGTAAATTGTGTTTCTAATCTTGACAAAACTTAGGAAGCTCATCTCAGGACAGGCACAAACAGGAATAAATATGATGTGGAATTCTGTAATCCTGGATAGGAGACAAGAGGTGAAATGTCCTAGGATCCGTGTCACATTTGTATACTTATGCTTAAAAATGATTATGACTCTGGTACAACTTAGCAGGCACTGATGCAGAACAATTCCTGTTGCTATAATCTCGTTTATTCTTTATATTTTCCTGAGTGTTTCTCTCTGTTCTCAGCAGAATTATGTAACACTTGGGAATAAAGATGCAGCTCAGTAACCCAGCACTAGAGGCCAGAATGGAGAAGATTTCCACAGTAATCATGGTCTTCCCCTTAATGCTCTGGTATGTTGGGAGGAAGGCAACCCAGACACTGCAGAACACTAGCATGCTGAATGTGACGAATTTAGCTTCGTTGAATGTGTCAGGAAGGTTCCTGGTCAGAAAAGCTACTATAAAACTGCACAGTGATAGGAATCCTAAGTAGCCAAGGACACAGTAGAAGGCAATAACAGAACCCTCATTGCACCCAATGATGATCTGACCTGGCTTAGAGTGTGTATCTCTATCTGGGAAACGGGGAGAGATTCCCAACCAAATAGCACAGAGAATCATTTGAACCCCAGAACAGACAATGACAACAGAGTTGAACACTCTGGATTGTACCCACATTCTACTTCTACTCCCTGGTGCTGTAAGCCTGAAAGCCAATATTACCATGATGGTTTTGGCCAAAATGGAGGACACAGCTACAGTGAACACAATCCCAAAGATCGTTTGTCTAAGTAGGCAGGTAGCTTCAGTGGGGAGGCCAATGAAGAGCAAGGGGCAGAGGAAACACAAGTTGAGGGAGATGAGGATAATATAGCTGAGAGCTTTGTTGTTGGCTTTTACTATGGGTGTGTCTTGAAACTTTACAAATACCCAGAGAATAAGAGCTGTCATTACAGAGAAAGAAAGAGCCACACAAATTAAAGCTATCCCCAAAGTGTCTGAAAAGTCCAGGAAAGTCACAATCTTGGGGAGGCATCGATTACTTTCCTTATTCGGATATTCATCTTCTGGGCACTTCACACAATGTTTCACATCTGCAAGGGATAAAAAAGAGTTCTTAGAATGTTACATTTAGCAAATAATCCACATCCCCATTTACAGAAAAATAGGTACAGAAAATAGGTACAATTGCTCACTGTAGTATTTCTTACTTCACAAAGCATAATATTTCTTTATAGGCTGAGATATGATCATTAATCAACATAGTCTATAGATTTGCATGATCTGTGAATTACCCTCCTCCTCTCCTTGTTATATTTATCCTCAACATTTGAACTCATTTCTTTCTGTGCTATCTATACACAGATACAGTTTTACTTTGGTAGTGGGAAGTTTCCACCTATGAATGCTCTTATGGGTGAAGAGAAATGGTTTATGAATGGAGCTGATTACTGAGTGTGACCTTGGAGGTTTGGTGCTTGAAAAACCTACTGATCATAAAATGAGAATGGAGTTGGAGAAGTAGGAGCAACTGACAACTTGTGGAGTTAAAAGTATGGACACAGGGAAGAGATTTCAAGGTTAATGTGGGCAGGAAGGTTGCCAGAAGAGGGTATAGAAGAGTGGTGGCTGCATAATCAGGGAGGTTATAGGAGAGGGATCCTACTCTTCTTTGATGAATGCAAAAATGAACATTTTGGTGGATATGAAACATAATGGAAAAGGAGAATCCATTGGGCAAGTCCTACCAAACTGCGGCAGAAACTGCCAAGAGGAGAGAGCCTAGAATGGACAGTTTGGAAGCTTTGATTACATGAAGAATACATGAAGAGAAGAGAGACTGTATAATTATAGGATGAAAGGTTAGGGCATACAGGAAGACATGATGGATAATGAAGAAAGTAAGAGAAATCCTTTTTGGAAAGGGATGTGGAAAATGACAGTAAAAAAAACCTATTAAGCAAGACTATTTGAAAGTGGGCAGATGAAGGTGGAATGTATTTGACTGAGGAAAAAATGTAGGGAGGAGAGCCATATCACTATTTGAAAACAGGATAAAAAGGAATTCATAAAGAAAACCCCAAAGAAAAAGATAGTAACAAACAATAAGAGAGGATATGGGAGGGGAAGAGATCTAGTACGATAATTTTTAAAAGGATTAAGGTAAAGTAACTAAAGGATCATAAAACTGTGTTTACAATGGAAGAGGGAAAAATTATACCTTGAAAAAAATCTTACTATTATAGGAGGAAAATATAAACCCAACTCTTACAGCTTTAAATACGAATGGAATAGACAATCTAATAAAATGAAAAAGAGTGAAAGATTGGATAAGAAAACAAAACCCTAACAGCTATTGCTTATAAGAAGGACATTTGAAAAAATAGAATCAAACACAAAAGTTTAGCTATAAAAGTTTTGATTTTTACATGTACTTTCTTCTTATCAGTTGTGTCTTTGTGGTACACCTCTACTATTTGAATCACTGAGTAAAATGCTATGCACACTTTAGTCACTTTATTTTAATAATTTTAAATTCTATTCAAAAGTGGTCATACTGAGTCATAGCTGAATCAACAATATACTAGTATGTCAGTTTTCTCACAACTTCATAAGAACTGAATATGCCTATATTTTACAATTTGACAGGATTAAGTTGAAATCTTTGTAGTATTTTCTTTTGCATCTCTTTTCTTATTGGAGGTTTTGAGTATTCTATCATATAGTAGTTAATATTTCACAATTCTTCTATTGAAAATCATTTGTTCATTTCCTTTTTACTTATGTATGGAGGAATGATTTTTGCCTATTCAAAGATTTATATTTGCACACACATGCATATATACAAGTGTGTGTGTGTGTGTGTGTGTGTGTGTGTGTCTGTGTGTGCGTGTGCTTAAGGTCCCAACTGGGAAACAGACCACCAAATACAGTAAAAAGTGAAAGCCATGAACTTAAACTCTGTGAAAAGTGGAAGGACATGGTACATGTTAAACATCATAATTCAGACACCGTGTCATAACTTAGATATTGTGACCAATGAAAGTCATAAAATTAATACCATGACCCATATGTGACTAGTACATGATACACAAAGCTGCATTTGTGCATTTTACCCAATAATATTACCTTAATGCCCAAGCTCATTACTAAGCAGAAACCCAAAATATCCATCAATCAATAATAGTGTACTCTATTGCTTCTCTTCCATTTTTCTGTTTTCTATGATTATCATTTGGTTTTTCTGGGGTCTCTAAGCAGGGAGATAGATCCATTATTGCAATGTTTTCATCTGGCAGCCATTCCAGATTGGCTCCTATTGTAAGTAATCCATTATGATTATTAAGACCATTTATGAAATTCTACATTTAATCATAATGGAGGTCAAAGCCTCTTTCTAAATTAGTTCCTCTGTTTGGGGAAGCAGAGAATATCCCGATGTATAGGGATATTTCCTTGGAAAGGTACAAAGGTCTCCAGTCAGGGGAATTCCACACCCTATTGTATGTGTTCGTCTTTTTTTGCTGAAGAGGACCATGACATCAGAGAAATAATGACATGACTTGCACTTGACTTTGTTTTGAGTGAAGGTCACCAACCTCACTTCTCCTCCAGAGCCATCTGAATCCAGTTACCAGACATTCATCAGGGTAACTAGAGATGACCTAGGATGAGGCAATTGGGGTTAAGTGACTTGCCCAAGGTCACACAGCTAGTGAGTGTTAAGGGTCTGAGGTGAGATTTGAACTCAGGTCCTCCTGACTCATGCACTGTGCTCTATCTTCTGCACCACCTAGCTGCCCTACATCCTATCGTGCATATGTGCAAGTGAATGTATATGTATGTGTGTATGCAGTGGTGTTAAACTCAAATAGAAACAGATCACTATAGACCATATATTCACTAAGAAAATTACAAATTAACAATTATTTATGAAGTGTTTTCACTTTATTTACTTTGTAAAATGTATCTCAATGAAATTATAATATGGTTGTGTCCACACTAGTGTGTTTGGCAGCCTGTATATGGCCCATAAGCCATGAGTTTGATACTACTGAAACATAAAAAATTCTGATCGAAGGAAGAAATTTAATATAAATATCTTCTTATTCACCCACTTCCTGTAATATTCTATATATCAATGCTTGTTCTCTTTTCACCTTTGTTCCTTGGATACTTTAGGCCTTTTCAAGACACAAGTCAATTCCCACCTTTGGTAGGAAGCCCTTTAGAATTGAAACATCTGCTTTTCCTTCTAAGTTTACCTTCATCTGTTCTGTACATACTTTCTATTTACTAATGGTTTATACATTGTCTTCCACTTGTAATATGACTTCTTTGAACAGAGGGGTTGTTTTTGCCTTTATATCTTCAGTATTTAGTACAATGCCTGGAACATAGCAACCTCTGGATGAATGTTTGTTATCTCACTGATGGACATATATGTTATGCAATCTGTCCTTCCCTCCAAAGCCTCTAGACCACTAACGTATAGTTTTATGTGATAAAGATAGGTGCTTCAACTCAACAAAAGGATGTGTGGCAAAGGCCTAATCCAATGTAGGTGCCAGGTCCAGAGGACATCTTCCAAAGAATCACCAATCTCCTTTCATTCACTTTCATGTCCTGAAAAGCAAGTGTTTCAAGGACCAAATGCACCTCTATAACATAGAAATACATATCTGTATCCTCACCAAAACAATTTGATTGTATATTTGTCCCAGGTATAATTAGTGTCTTCCCTTGTTCCAGTTTGTCTGGTGCCACCACCACCCTCTCATGTTCCTGAGTACTTTGTTGTCAGTTAGTTGTCCTTTCTTGAAGAGGACCAAAATGACTTCCCTAGCCAAGGGTTACGGTGGGTCTGACTGTAGCTCATCAGATCAATAGGAGCTTGGAATGCTCTATGACAGGTTGGGCACAAATAGTCCATGTGAATATTTGAGGTGGATTCTCTAAATGAGCACATCTTGTGTTTCTTTTGAGCTACTTCAATTCTGCTTTGCTCACAGATCACAGCGCCTTCTCTGATGTGGGCACACCATGGTGAGTAGTTCTGTGCCATTGTCTCCCATGTCACACAATCAAATTGAAAGTTCTTTTTTTAAATATAAATTTATTTATTTAACTTTTTACATTCATTTTCACAAAATTTTGGGTTTCAAATTTTCTCCCCATTTG
>CM053773.1:247889451-247930938 GCA_028658325.1 Potorous gilbertii
GCCCCAGCCTCGATCTGCCCAGCTAGTGCTTGGGGTCTGAGATTCAAATGCTCCCAGCCAGTTACTTGACTTCTGAGAGTCCTCTCCACTCCCTGGCCCAGATCTTCCCAGCTAGTGCTTGGGGTCTGAGATTCAAATGCTGCCCCCCAGCCTCAGGGCTTTTGGCGGCAGGCCTGACTGCTCTTCAATGGGAGCTTATCTGCTGGTTCTCAGGTGGGGGCAGGGCCGCCTCTCAGGCTCAGTTCCCTCAGGGGGTTTATGCAGAGATCTTTTGTAATGGAGCTGCAGTGGAGCTCCTGCCTGCTCTGGGAGTCTCTGGCTGAGCTGCCTCTGCCTCTGCCCCGGCCACCGCCTCCCAAGGGGGTCCGAGTCCCGGAGATCCCCCACTCCCCTCTCAGCCCGTCTCTCTCACTCACCTGTGCGTCTGTGGGTGGAGGGACCTTCGAGGCCGCCGGAGATTCAGGTCCCTGAAGCCTGCTTGGGTCTGCTCGCTCCTCTCAGTTCGGTGTGGCCAGAACAGGGGACGGGGAGGGCTCCGCAGGGCAGGGCTCCGCTCCCGCCCGGGGTACCTTTGCGTTCGGTTTTTCAGGGCTCTCTGCAATGGAAATCTCCTTCACTGTGTTGCTGCGTGGCTTCCACTGTTCCAGAATTTGTCAGGAGTTGTTTTTACAGGAAATCTATGGGCTGTGGGTTTGGAGCTAGCAAATGTGAGTCTTTCTACTCCGCCATCTTGGCTCTGCCCTCCCAGAATTGTTGTAATTTGCATTTCTCCAATCAATAATGAATTTGAATTTTTTTTCACATGGCTATGAATAGCTTTGATTTATTCATCTGAAAACATATCTTTTGATCACTTATCAAAGAATAGATACTATTTTTATAAATTTGACTCAGTTCTCTGAATATTTGAGAAATAAGGCCTTTTTCAGAGAAACTTGCTCCTAAATATTTTTCACAATTACTACTATCAACTGTATTTCCCTTCTATTCCCCACTCCTCCTATTCCATTCTCTCTCTTTTCTTTTCTCCCTCCTCAAAAGTGTTTTGCTTCTGATCATCCCTTCTCCAATCTGACTTCTATTCTATCACATCCCCTTCTCTTATCCCCTTCCCCATCTACTTTTCTAAAGGGTAAGATAGACTGCTACACCCATTTGAAGGCCTATGTTATATTTGCGCTAATTCTGATGAGAATAAGGTTCACTCACTCCCCCTTACCTCCATTCTCTTCTCCTTCATTGTAAAAGATTTTTCTTGCCACTAATGTGAGCCAATTTACTCCATTCTACCTCTACCTTTCCCTTTCTCCCAAGGCAGTCCTCTCCCACCCTTTAATTTTACTTTTTATCTATCATACCTTCATATTCAACTCACACCTGTGCCCTTGGTCAATATATACTCCTTTTTAACTACCCTAATAATGAGAAAAATGTCCTCTTCCAGTTGGTGGAGTCCTGGTCAGTGGAGTGTTTGTTAGCCCAGGCTGTGGTGTAAAAGATGGCTACATCTAAGAACAATACTACCCACAACCAATAATGAAAATGGCACAGAAATCACATCAAGAAGTCTAAGTCATGCCAATATGAGTCTCTAAAAAGAGATGATCCGAAGTTTATGAGAAATATTAATTTTTTTTCCCAGAAACACAACAAAAAGGGGCTGAAGACAATGCAGACCAATAATGTCAAAGCCATCAAGGCCCAATCAGAGACCATTAAAGCTCTGAGCACCACGGCCTCCAAAGCCAAGCTCTTCGAGGCCAAGATCCCCGAGGTCAATTCCTGATATTCTGTCCACAAGATTGTCACCAAGCATCCAGGCCCTAAAGTTGGCACCACATGTCCAGGCCCCACGATCACAAATCCTTACTTAAGGTTGCCAGAACCACTTCCACCAAGGCTTCCAAGCCCTTTAATCTCAAGGCTGCCAAATATACTGACTCCAAGATCACCAAGTCTGCTGCTGAGGTCAGTAAATCTAATCCAAAGGTTACCAAATCTGGCCCCAAAGTCACCAAATATGATGCTAAGGTCATCAAATTTGATTCCCAGGCTGCCAAGTCCAATCCCAAGCCAGTCAAGTCCAATCTCAAGGCAGCCAAGTCTAATTTTAAGACTACAAAGGCCAGTGGTTTCAAGGCTGCAAAGTCTACTGACCCCAAACCTGCTCAGTCCAAACCCAAAGATGCTAGGGCTAAAATTGCTAGACAACCTTCAAAAAGAGAACTGGTTTAAACCTTAAACCATCATTTTCCCCCCAGATAGGGTATCATTATTCACTATTTTGTACAAATAAAGGAAATGGTGAGTCATAAGAAAACAAAAAGAATATATGGACCAGTTCACAAATCTAGCAACAATTTATAAGTATACTTATCTTCCCTCATCCCCTTCAGCACTTATCATTTCTGATAGATAGGAGGTAGTTTCTGAGAGTTGTTTTAATTTTAATTTTTGAAATAAATAGTGATTTAGAAAAAATTTTATATGGCTGTAGATAGCCTTGTTTTCTTCTTAAATCTGCCTGTTCATATCTTTTGACCATTTATTTATTAGGTATTGACTTTTATTATTATAAATTTGACTCAGATCCATATATATTTGAGAAGTGTTGCATTTTTCAGAGAAACTTGTAAATTTTTTCTATTACTTTATTGTACTATGCTTTATTTCTATTACTTTATTAGTACCTTTTAGTTATGTGACATTTTCCAGATCATCTATTTTAATTAGGTCCATTTTTTGCTTTTAATTTGTTTGACATCATGATTGCTACCACTGCTTTGCTCTTTGCTTTGGTGGGATCATACTAGATTCTTTTTCAGTATCTTATTTTAACTCTTCATATAACTTCATGTTTCAATTGTGTCTCTAGGAAACAACATCTTGTTGGAGTCTGGTTTCAACTATCCGCTCCCATTTTATGGGTGAGTTCATCCCATTCACAGTCACAATTGCAGCTACTGAGTATTTCCCTCCATTCTATTTTCTTCTATTTATATGTTTTTTAACCCTGTCACTCTTCAAGAGTTTGTTTCTTGTGAACACTGTCTCCCTGAAACTGCCCTCCATTTTTCTCCACCAATTTCTGTTATCGCCAAGTTTTTACCAAATTCACACACAAATGTGTGTGTGTTGTGTGTTTCTCTTTTTGTGTGTGTATAAGTATGGATAAATTTGTTTGTGTATATGCACACATACACACATACATTCTTCTGACCTGGAGTCAATTTCTGTGAGAATGAGATTCAAGGGTTGCCCCTCAGTTCTCCCTTACAATGTAAAATCTTTCTCTTCATGCCTTTTTTACATAAGGGAATTTTCTCCATTCTTCTCTTCCTTTCTCTCTTCTCCTAGTGCATCACCTTTTCTCACCCCTTCATTTTATAAAAATTATCCCAAAATAATCAACTCATACTCATAGTCTTCATCTGTGTAAATTCCTTCTAACTGTCCTAGTCTTTGGAATTGTGTGTGTTATCTTCCAGCATGGGAATGTAAAGATTGTAACTTTAGTGAGTCACTGATAATTGTTCTTTCATGCTTACCTTTATATCCTCCTATTGAATCTTGTATTTGAATGCCAAATTTTCTCAACTCTAGCCTTTTCATGGGGAACGCTTGAAAGTCCTCTATGTCATTAAATATTCCTTTTCACCTGAAAGGTTGTACTTATTTTTGATGGGTAGGTTCTTTTTGGTACTAATGCTAGATCCTTTGCCTTCCAAGATGTCACATTCCAATCCTGGAAAGACTTTCATGAACTCATGAAGTTAGCGTAATTAGGAGAATGATGTACAGCAATATTGTGATGGTGAACAGGGTGAAAGATGCAGCCATTTTGAGTAGGGCAGCAATCCAAGACAATTCTAAAGGACCTGTGATGAAAAATACTATCCATCTCTGGAGAGAGAATTGATGAATTCTGACTAAATCATACTCTTTAAACTTTATTTTTCTTCATTTTTTCCCAACATGGCAGTATCTAAATGTCTTCATAATGTTGCAAGTATAACAAAAATCATATTCCTTGTTCTCAATGTGTGAAAGAGGGGATGGAGGGAGGGACATAATTATCATCTCAGCATTCTAAAATGACAGAATGTTAAAAATAATTTGTGTAAAAAATTTAGAAAAGTATGGGAAGATCTATATGAACAGATATAGAGTGAAATAAGCAGAGCCAAGAAAACAATATACATGGTAATTACAACAATGTAAATCAAAGGAAGAGTGAATCTCCCCCAAATAAAAAACAAATAAAACAAATTAATAAATATCATGCAGGATTCAGAATAAATAGATGTGAGAAGACACCCTCAACTTAGTCCTTCATGGATGTGAGAGGTTCACAGGTGTTACATATTACACTGGTTTGGGGACTTTTCAAATTCATCTGTCATGTGTATTCATTTATTTTGCTTCTCTAAATTTGTACACATATATATATGTGTGTGTGTGTGTGTGTGTGTATGTGTGTGTGTGTGTGTGTGTGTGTTATATGAGATGGATTTGGGAAGAATTTATCGGATACTATAATGATGTAAGAAATAGAAAATGTCAATAAAAAACTCATTTAAAATAGTGTGTTGCCCTATAGATTCATTAAATTCCATATGTCCAAAACTGAACTCATTGTCTTCTTCTTCCCCCTTGCCCCTTCCAACCCTCTTTCTCTATTACCGTTGAGGGTACCACTATACTCCAACTCACCCAGGCCCTCTACCGGGTGTCATCCTTCACTCTTCCTTTTCTCTTAATCACCCATATCCATTCTCTTACCAAATTCTGTTGATTTTACATTCATAACATCTTCCATATTCACCGTCTTCTCACCTCTGACATTGCAACCACCTTGGTTCAGGTCTTCAACACTTTTAGCCAGGACAACTGCAATAGTGACATGGTTGATCTGCCTGCCACAACACTTTCCAGACCACAGTATTTTCTCCAGTCAGCTGTCAAAAAGATTTTCCAAACTCTCAAATTTGACTTTCTCCAGCACCAAGTACAAAACCATCTCTTTTTTACTTTAAAGTCCCCTATAACCTGTCTCCCACCTTTCCAAAAAAATATTACAGGAACCAGTGACACTGATATCTTAGCTGTTCATCAAACAAGACACTCCACTTGTTGGCTTCCATCACTCTGGTTATCTTTCATGCCTGCAATGTTCTCTCTCCTCAACTCTGCATCCTAAATTACTGAACTTTTTTCAGGTCTCAGCTAAAACCTCACATTCTATAAAATACTCTTTACTATTTTATTACCTTCCCTCTGTTGATTATTTCAAATTTATGCTTCATGTATCAAAGTTGCTTGTACAACTTTTTTTACATGTTATATCCTCAATTAGACTAAAATACTTGAGATGAGAGTATGTAGTTCACATTTCTTTGTATCCCTAACCCTTAATACAGTGCCTGTTACATAGTAGGCACTTGTTAAATGTTTGTTGACTAACTGGTTTCCAGGTCAAATAAACTTTGGGACAACTCCAGGCTGTGTACTTCCGGGTCAATTTGCCATTGCTTGACCATGGAAAACACACACTTTAAAGGAATATTACCTGCCATGGTTGAGGCACCCAGCTTTCTCCCTCTACCATGGATCTTTCTTCTGATTTCATTAAGAACATTTCATGGAGGGTCCAAGCCACAGCATATACACCATTATAGATGGTATAACTCAAGTCAGACATGGTCATGTCAAAATAAAGCAAAGGCAAAGTCTCCAGGGAGGCATTTGATGAACATTTCTGCTGCTTCACCTTTTTAGGTTCATCTGTACATCCAAATAGGGAATGCCAGAATTCTTTCAGTACAATGTCGTCTGAGTATTTATCAGGATTCACAGTTCTGAGAAAAGGTTTAAAACCAGGAACATATTTTGTTAGGTGTGAAAATGTAAGTGCCCCATGGAAATTATAACCATCAATATATTGTGGTCTCATGGTAATGTCCCAGTAAGAAGTGGTGACCCACACCTTCGTAATTGGGAAAAGAGGAATTTGTGAATATCTCAAGATCATCAATGAATCTGTGTCACCATGAACAAAAACCACTTTGGATGTTGATACCATGATCCTAGGCATGAATGTCACCCCTGATTCTGTGTGTCTTCTCTCACTGACAGGAATCTTCTCTGTGAAGGATACACAGACACCATTATTTGCCATTTCTAGTGTCATTTCCTGAAGGAATTCCTCACCTCTGAGATCATCCACTGTAACCAAAGCTACCCATGTCCACTGAAAATCAGTCATCAATCTGACCAGACCTTTATGTAGGGAAGAGTCCCTGGGGGCCATCTGGTAAAGAGAAGGAAACTGAGCCTTATCACTTAGAATGGGATCAAATGGCCCAAAGGTGATCTAGATGTGAAAGAAATATGGGAAAATCTGAGATCTAAGAATGTAGTAATGGTTAATGTTTAACTGTGGGGTTATAACCAATCTACTCCATTGTAGATGTGATACTTTAACTAGGCGAGACCATTTCTCAGTTGATCAAAGGCATAAGAGGTATTCATTCTTTCATATTCAAAGTCTATTTACTTGAACACTGAGTATTAAGAAAACTACATAAGAAAGCCATGGACACATCTTGAATGCAATTTAAAAGTTACATTCCATTACAAGTACTTTATATCATGTTGGATCTTTATTGAGGTTGATAAATAAGGCTATTCTTACCAGAGGACTTATACACAAATCAATTTTTTCCTAAAAAAAAGATGGAATTAAACTTTAAATGTTGCAGATTCCAAATTGAACACTAGAATATACCATGTAATGACTAGAATTATATATTATTACTATATTGTTATATATTAATTATAATACTATTTATTATAATGATAATTATTTGTTATTAAATATCATAATTATATGTTATTAACATAATAATATATTATTAATATATTGAATAATATTTACATTTTAAGTTAATATGAAATCACTTTAGTACATAGATGGTTCATGCTCATTTTAAAAAGAATGTTGTGATCACTGAGAAACAGTAAGCATTCACTAAGGATAAATCATGTTTAAATAACCTCTCAAATTTTAAAAAAAATACATTGATAATGTATCAAAACCTATACAAAATTAGGAGGGAAATGGGATAGGGGAAAGAGATGAGCAATAATAGCAATGAATCTAGATTGGGGGAGGGGATATTCAGGATCAAAACACTTTGGAGGACAGATAGGGTGACAGGAAAGAGTAAATAGAATAAACAGGGAAGGGTAGTATGGAGGGAAATACAGTTAGCAATAGTAATTGAAAAAATTTTTGAAGCAAGTTTCTCCGATAAAGGCTTCATTTTTTAAACGTAAAGAGAAGCGAGTCAAATTTATAAAAATAAGAGCCATTTCCCAATTCATAAATGATCAAAAGATATGATCAACTTTCAGCTAAAGTAACCAAAACTATTTATAGTCATATTAAGAAATACTCCAACTCATTATAGATTGGATAAATGCAAATTTGAACAATTCTGTGGTACGACTTCATACCTTTCAGATTGTCTAATAGGACAGAAAAGCTAAATGAGAAATGTTGGAGGGGATGTGGGGGAAATGAAACTTTAATGAAGGATTGATGGAGTTGTGAACTGATTCAACCGTTCTGTAGATCAATTTGGAACTATGCCCAAAGTGCTATAAAATCATGCATACCCTCGGACCTAGCAATACCATTACAAAGTCTGTATACTAAGGAGTTAAAAAAAAGAAAAGAAAAGGACCTATATGTACAAAAATCATCAAGGTATTTTCCACTTGCTGCTAATCATAGAAATTCAGGTGAATTGTTATTCATCTAATGATTAATAGAACCAATATTGCAATGGCAACCCTCCACTGTGTCTACCTGGATAATAGAAATTTGGTATGGAATTACCAGCAGCAACATGGTTATAATAGCATCAAAAATGGTCCTCACATCAAAAAATTGATTGCAATAGAGAGGATGTTCACTTTTTCTAAACAAAAAAAATTATATAATCCATTAAATTAGTGTTATCAAAGTTTACCAGGCATTTAAAAATTTACTCCATATCTCTTTCTCCCTTTTCTCTTAAAATATATCACTAGAAATCAAGAAAATAATTTCATTCTGGAATACCTCATAGACAGGGAATATGTGATAGTCCCTAGAAAAACAACACTGACCAATTGCTGTAAACCATCAGATTAACATACATATATAAATATATCTTTAGATGAAACTCACTCTAAATCATAAGCAAGCTTGACAGTTACACCCCCATTTTTTGTGCAACTATTCCCATTTATTCAGTACGAATTTGACAACACAGGAAACTCTTGCATGGAATTGAGAACAAATTACAACTATATGACCCCAAGAATCCTTGTAGGTTTACAAAGGATATTTTAAAAGTTTTTTCCTTCGTACAATTACCAGTTTTCCTTTTTAAAATACCTATGAAAATACTTGATAGGTTTTACATTATAATAGTAATTCCAATGAGCTGTTCCATAATTTTCATAACTGATAGCTTATAATTTTAGGTGTAAATTTGTCTTAAATATAGAAAAAACCTGGAAATTTAAGTTGATAAATTATATTACTTCAGACTATATTATATTCAGACTATATGTGGTCAGTAGGGGCTGATAGAATGACTGAATAGCTTTCTAACTCATTCCTTTATTTTAACAGTACAATTCTAAATTGAACAACATCTAGATGATAACTTCTTTGCTGATTGATGATTATTTATATTGCTATTTATAGAAATTGCTGGTAGTTTACTAAATAATGCTATATAAGAAAATTTTAGAAGTATAACAATATCATAAAAAATATCATGTATTTAAAACATGAAATGTAACCCAGCACCAATTAGGTGGCCTCAATTCAGGTCTTCCAAATCACCTTACAATTAAAATCATTCCTCTTGTCACCATTGGCATTGCATACTGATCATATCTAAAAGCCCGTATAAAATGATCAACTATGAAGCAATTACATCAAATTAAAGAAATAATTAAAAATATTTAACATTGATATAGAATTTGCCCTGTGCCAAGCACTGTGACAAACACTTTACCATCATGTGATCCTCACAATGACCCTGGGAGGTGGGTACTAGTATTATCCCCTTACAGAAGAGTAAACTAAGGCAAAAAGACAGAATGTAGCTTTCCCGGGACACTCAGCTAACAAATTTCTTAATGCCAAATTACAAATTTCTTTTGTGTTAAATATTCATTTACCATGATTATCCTGATAGGAGAGGACATTCAGACTCTGTTGTTATTTTCTTCAGGACAGATTTTTGGCTTAAATAAAATCAAATACAACGTTATAATTGTTAACGTTAGCATCCAGTATTCTAAGGCCCAATATACTTAGCATGTCAAAAGCAAAAAGAAAAGATTATTATCGACAAATTCATATATTTCCTGTTTCTAAAAAGACAAATGGTGATAATTCTAGCTCTCTATAATCTTTTCTTCTATTTCCTTAAAGAGTTGGATCAATTTCAAACACTTTGAAATCACACCTGTTATTATTAGGTTAGTTTAAATTGTGTTGGACTAGAATATCCTAAAACTGTAAGTTGAACACCTGCTTTTAGTCAAGGCAAAGAGATCTAAGATTTAATATTGGCAGGATGTGACTAGTTTCTGGCAGAAAGTTTCAAGAGCTTTCACAGAGGAAGTTACTTGAATAGTTGAATCAAATAATTGAAAAGTAAAAGGAAAGATTTAGTATTTTTATATAATAATGACACCACAAAATAACACACATACATCCACATCCAATATTTCTGTGGGATTAGACTTACTAAAGATTTCCTTCTGTATCAGTAAGCACCTCAACATACACAGCAGGGCCTGATATCACAATTTCTTAGATCTGCATTCATAAAAGGAAAGACAACTTTTGAGAGATTAACAACCACGAATAGTACAAGAGGGGCTGGGAACACCTGGTCTCTTCCATTTTGACCTCACAATTGGTAGCAGCTTACAGATGGTTTGGCTGTCTACTGAACAGAAGCTTTTCCAAATTCCCAAAATCCTCAGCCATCTTTCCTGCTGCTCCTCATTTTACAGTATCTGGGGAGAGTCAACACTTGCTAACTCACAGATCAAAAAGCTGCATTTCTCTCACAATTTTCACTAACATTATTTAGAAAAACATATTTTACAGTGTTAACATAGATTATAAACAAATTATTGAAATTCTGAAGTGATTGCATTTAAGGTTATGACATAAATGGCATAAAATCCTGATCATAGTGTGTAAAAAGACAAAAGAAACCCTATTTTTTTCAGTATTAAACACATTGCCCTGATGTCAGATATACTGCGGGGAAGGAGCGTTAAATTTAATTGACGTTTAATTTCAGTGTAATCCACAAACTTTAGCTTTAGAATCCAATTTAACCTGAATTCATCTAACTGTGAATAATAATAAAGCCTTTTTAAGTGGGCTTTCCTCTCTCAACCCTTGTCTTTAGCTTCCTTGGTCTGGATCAATTAAAAGCTGCTACTACAGTGCCATCCAAAGGGTGGGGGAACCTCTTGGTTTTACTGAGAGATGTCTTCTTTTATCCCACCTCCAAAATTGTAAACTCCTGAGTCTCACCCTGTTTTTGTCAGTTCCCATTACCTACCAAGTACAGGCTATATCCTAAAGGTAAAGACAAAACAAATAAAAATATACAGACATGAAAGTTGAGATAACAATTATTTCATTTTTTTACTTACCCATCTGCTTTCTGTTCTGTTCATAGAGGATTTCCTACATTTAGCCCAATTTTCCATGAAAAAATATCCAACTCTTTTATTTACTTAAGGAACTGTTCTTATTTGTATAGCTTAATTTATATGCAATGCCTCAAAAATTGAGAGCAAGCAAGGTGTAGGCTCACTCTCTCCCATGTATAGGTTTTCAAAACTGAGTTGATTATGTCATAGGTGTAGGTGTAGGATGATGCACTGATGATGTCATAGGAGTAGGAATTTCTATGAAAGATACAGCCTCTACTAATTCAGGTTAGCATCTTCTGTGAAATTTATAGTCTGTGAGAATTGCTTAGAGTACCATTCTGAAGTTAGTTGACCAAGGTCACACAGGCACCAGGTGACAGAGGTAGCTTTTAAAATTTAGGCCTCCTGACTCCAAAGTCCATTCTCTATCCACTGCACTATGCTGCCTTTTAGGGCTCTGATGAAGCCTCAGATCATGTCAGGGTCAACATTACCCACATGTGGATACTTGTAGAGCTCCAGCAGGGTCCCCATCTGGACAGACAGAGCTGATGTGGTTCCTCCAACGACAGCCACAGACTTGTCCTGCTTCCTGCAGCTGTAGTTAGGGATGTGCTGACTGTGTCCAGACAGTCACCTCAGGGAACCCTCCAAGGTCTTCTCATCACTGTGGTAGGTGTTGTAGAAGTGGAATCCCAGGGTAAGGTTGGGTAACAGGTTAGGGTTCTTGTTGATTTCCTCTGAGGTAAATATTAGGGTCATGGCTTACTGGTAATTTTTGTATAGCCATCTAAAGGGGAGACAGACAGAACTTATTAACAAAGCCTGTAAAAAGAATTCATTTAAGGAAGGAGGATATTCCAGCTACATGAAGGTCAAATCTAAGGGATTCTAGTTCTTTTTGAGTGTATTAGCTATTTTGGTACTGTTTTTGTACTGCTCCTCTCTTGTGTTTGGGATAGTGAGGAATATTTACTTTGATATCCTAATATCATTCTGAATTCCGAAGTCTCTTACTCATTCACTCATTCATTTAAAGAAATATGTACTTAATGTCTACCACTTTAGAATCACAGAGATTAAGGTTTTGAAAATCTTATAATCCAACTCATTCTCAAAAGGAATTCCCACTGTAACATTACCTGTAAGGAATATAGTACCTTCACTTAAGAGATACATGAAGAGGTCCTAGGAAATTAAAAAAATAAATAAAATTTTCGTGACCCCAGGAAAATCTTCCTTCTTATAGTTTCTCTATTTCTGCTTCCTTTTGGTTTTGTCCATTGCTGCTGGGCCTTCTAGGAATGCTGGTCCTTGTAGATTTCCCTTTTTAGAAGCATGTGTCAAAAATACTTCAATATCTGTGCTTTTCCCCTAAGTTTTCTGACTTAGAGGAAAGAGAAAACAAGGGATGAATTGGGAACCAGGTCCTTCAGTGCCATGGGCCCCCTCCTTTTCCTTGACACCAGGGCATTGTCTAAATATCTAATACGCTAGTTTTCCCCATCAATATAAATGGGAGATAAGAGATACAGTTGTCTTTCCTAGTTGGTATTCTGAGTGTTTCTGATTCTGTGTTAGGATGCACATAACAACAGTATATACCCATAAGTTACTCAAACAACTTCTGTCTCCAGAAATCCTAGGATACTGCCAAGGGAAGCATGATAAACTTACAAACCTGTTGCACAAGGCAGTGGTGAATATTTGGTCTGTAGCAGAGAGAGTTAGGAATGCTTAGCAAAGGAAGGCACCTTTGCAGTGGAAGAAGACTTCATGACATAATTCATAGCCCTGGAAGGATGAGGATTTTCATGGGTGGGGATGAGGATCTCCAGGAGAGATCAGTGGACAAATGCACAGAAACATGTTTAAGAGATAAGAAATACTCTAATTGACAACACACAGAATGTGCTAGCAGATGCGAAATGTCTTCAGGTCAAGATCAGGAGTGATCATTCGAACTTGTTCTGCTCTTTCCTCACCTTTTCCCTTCCATGGTAGGCACTGAGAAAAAATTTTAAAAATGGTTAATTATTATCAAGAATTTAATCAAGCAGTCCAAAAACTAGTGGTCAAACAGATCACATATTAATGTCAACATGCTCCAAAATATTTACAATCCAGAAATATTTCTCCAGTAACTTTCATCTTTAAGGTAATTCAGACATATATTCTGAGAAGTGACAGTTAAACACATGAGAATCTTAAGGTCTTCTCATTCACTCTATTATTCCCATCCAAATTGTATTCACCTCTCCTGTCTTTTTTTCTGAGAATTTGAAACCCTGTGTCCATTCTTTCTTCATTCACACTTGCAACAATTAGAGTCAAGGAGAAAGGAACCAATTCCTCTGTCAACAGTAATAACAATTTTTTTTAAGGAAAAATCTGTCCAGTGTTACAAGGGGCAAAAATAGAGGAAATTTGGCTTACAGTAGCCTTTTTATCCAATGCTACACGAAGAATGGGAGCTTGTTTAGCCTTCTGTTACCAAATATCAACTACTCAGCCTAGGTGGTAAACAATAACGGATTAGAAAAGAATTGGGAATATCTTAAAGTATTCAAGACATTCAAGCAAATATCAAAATGTTTCCTTATTTTGAGCAACAGAAATAAAAAAATGGAGGAAGGAAAAGAAAAGCACAAAGAAATACAAAATTCATAAAGAACACAAAAGCAATAGAGATGCACAGACACAGTGACATGCAGAAGAGGTCAAAATTGCCGTCATCTATTCTTCATCTCCCAAAACTATTCCTTCAAATCCTTTGCAAGACCTATGGTTTGCCAGCAGCCTTGCAGTGAAATTGGTCAGGGATATCTCAGGAAGAAACGTGTGTGTGTGTGTGTGTGTGTGTGTGTGTGTGTGTGTGTGTGGTTTCAAGCCTAAATTCAATTTCCAGAGTAAAAATTATTATTATTTATATTTGAGTTTGCATGGCTGGATCCTGGACTCTTGTGTTTACGGGAGCTGTTTAAATGATGGCCAGAATCAAGACAAAGCTCCAGATCTTCTAACTGCCTTAAGATCAGTGAGAGAAGAGCCATCCAGTCAGACACACATGGAAATACAAACACAGAGACAGAGATAGGAAGAGATAAGAGACAGACAGGAACAGAAAGAATCACTCTTTAGCTCTGGAAGGAGATCAGATTGCTGGCAACTGACCATTGTCAACAAAAGTCAGGGAAGAGAGGTATGAAACACCCTTGGATTAGCACGCATTGGTCCACCTTCCTGTTTGCCTCTTCCATAAAGAATTCTGTAATATCACTCCTCTCAGAGGCACAGACAGGCTGCCACTTGTAATTTTGACAGTCTCTATCAGGTTTACTTTGAAAGAATCCTGCTCCTGTGACACTGCTCACTTCAACTGAATATATGGGGAGAAAAGTCCCAATCACAAGAACCCCGTTTCTAACAAGACCAGGGCTGATTTGGGGGAAGCAGGTTGACTTCTCTGTCCTGTGCTCAGAGACTGGAAGCTTCAGCAGCAGTAACAGGAGCAGGACAGGAAGCAAAAGAGAAATCTTTCTCTGCACAAGAAGCCACATATTCCTGAACATTAGATAAAGTCCTAAGCCAGGCAGGAGCCAATGAGCTGCCAGAATTAGATCAGCGGCAAACATTTGAGGCTTAGTCAGCTGAGAGAACCCCTGTATCTGCAATGTTTTGTTCTAGGGCAGATAGTCAGGTCAAGTCCTCCCTCCACATCTGAGTAAACACAAAGGGACCTTAGCTCTACCCATGTAAATAACAGGGGCAGTGATATAAGGCCAAGGAGGTGATTATAAGGCTTCTTTTGTCCCCACCCTCCATTTTGTCACCAACCTTGGGTTTTGTAAATGTCAATTGTGTCCATGGAGACATTCAGATCCCTGAGTGGTTTTGAGGACCATTCCTGCCTGAAGCATCTCCAGCTGTGTCTCCACAACCATAAGAAAAACACAAGTGGAAAAGCATGTTTTGGAATCTCTATTCCAGTAATCAACAGAGCCTACTGGTCACGAGCTCTCATTGAGGAGTTTGTCTGTCCTTGTGTTACCAGGGGGCTTCAGAGTCCTCAAGGTGGCATATCTTGCATTGATTAGAGTTGGATGTGAACAGATAAGATAAAAATAGTTTCAGAGAGGGCATCTGGACTGAGAGTCTACTGAACTCATGGCTGTGATGTCCACTGGGTTCTGATCCAGGATCCATCTTGTCCTTGAATGAACTCACAAGGGAAGGTTTTTCCCAGGGTCAGAATCATAAAATTAGAGAGACTTGAGAAAGAAAAATGGAGCATCAGAGAGTCCAATTGGTGCCTGAAAAGAATCATCAAATACAATTCCCAGAATCATAATCTACAATATTTTTTACTGATCCCCATAACCTAATACTTGCCATACTCATATGCTCTAGGAAAGCATATTTTTCTCCAAAACCCGAGGATCTTAAGATTTAGAACTAGAAGGAACTTTAAAAATAAAGTTAATCCAATGTGTGCTTTTGAAAGATAAGACATCTAAAATAGAATGGCTTTCCTACAACAAACTTTTTTAGTAAGTACCTCAATCCATTACCATTTATATGTTTTAAGACTTACAACACTTTGCATATGCTATCAAATTTTATTCTCACAGCAATCCTGTGAAATAAATGATATTGTCACCATCTTACTGATGAAAAACAGGCTAGAGAGAGCTTCAGCGCTTTTCATATAATCATATAGTAAATATCTGAGGAAGGATTTGAACTCAGGTCTTCCTGACTCCAAATCTGACATTGTCATTTACATTATTGTTGTCTCTAGAGAAAAGCATAATTCACATCTCAAAATACTTGTTCTTTTGACTTATATCCATTTATGTCTTGTATTGGTGTGTGTGTAGAAAAATCACTCTTTAAAGCTTAAAGCATAAGTCAGTAAAAAGCTATTGTTGGCTTAGAGAATGAATCTATGCTCCATTGCATCTCAGATGCTGCACGAAGTGAACACTCATCTTTAAACAAAAAGTAGTACACTAACTCTTCCTCCACTTTAGTCTTGGCTTGTAAACTTTTCAAGATAAATAATTCACCTGAGACTTGCGGGCGAAGAGCCAAGATGGTGGAATAGAAAGACACACATACCCTAGCTCTACCCCCACAGACTGTAAAATACCTGTAAAGAATGACTCTCAACAAATTCTAGAGCAGCAGAAACCACAAAACGATGGAGTGAAGGAGATTTCCAGCTCGGGGTCACCTGGAAGGCCAACAGGAAAGGTCTGTAGCACTGGACATGGAATGGAGCACAACCCAGCCTTGACCATGTGGCACTGAGAAGAGCAGGACCAGAGAAGGCCTCAGAGGTGGAATCCCCAGCAGCAGCAAAGGTTCTCAGATCTCTCAACCCACAGGCACCAAAGGCAGCTTCAAAGGTCAATGAGAGGGCTTTTTCAACTGGGCAAAAGGGTGAGTAGTGTCTCCCCCTAGCTCCAGCCCCAGGTGATGGTGGCAGAGACAGCAGCAGGGGTGATGGTGGCTGCAGTGGCAGTGGCCGTGTTAGGCAGCAGCCAGCGTCCATAGTTGGAGCCCTCAGCTTAAAGCCCCTGGGTCATTGAGCAGCTGATCTGAAACTCAGACCTGAGTGACAGACTTGCCCTCTGCCTAAAGACCCTGGAGGAAGTGAACAGTTGATCTTAATCCCACACTGGGTGGTGGCCTGGCCCTGAGAACCCTCCCCTTAAACCCTTGGGAGAATTGAGCAGCTGATCTGAATCTCAGCCCTAAGTGCCAGCATAACTGAACTAGAGGTGGTTGTGGAGAGGGAGTTCTACTACTCACAAATTCTGGGCAGAAAAGTTTGTGGTTGTTCCCAGACCAGTGTGCAGGCTTGATTGTGCCACCTTGGAGGAACTGAGATCTTACAGGTCTCCAGAATATACTCTACTCTTGACAAAGAACTCAAAAGTCAAGTAACTGGTTGGGAAAATGCCCCAAAAGGGGGAGAAAATAAGACTATAGAAGGTTACTTTCTTGGTGAAGAGGTATTTTCTTTCATCATTTCAGATGAGGAAGAACAATGCTTACCATCAGGGGAAGATATAAAAGTCAAACCTTCTGCATCCCAAACATCCAAAATAAATATGTGATGGTCTCAAGCCATGGAAGGGCTCAAAAAAGGATTTTGAAAATCAAGTAAGAGAGGTGGAGGAAAAATTGGGAAGAGAAATGAGAGAGATGCAAGAAAATCATGAAAAGATAAATAATTTACCATCAGTGTGGTAACAGACCTTGATACTATTTTCTTCCTTGTTGGAGGTATCTGACAATATTGTTGAGGACATCAAGCTAAAAAACAATGGAATAATCACACAGCGCTATTTCACTCCATTGGTGTCTGAGAAGAAACCTACAGCTGGTCCTAAGTTCTTCTAGGTCCTTCTTCCTTTCTCTTGAAACCCTGTGATGGTATTGGGAGGGAAGTGGGGGGGGGAAGGATGCAGATCTTTGTTTCATCTTGTATCTTCTTAACCATGCTCTGAGTCCTGAATTGAGATCACCAGGTTCCCTACCCCATCACTACTTTCCAAAGACTGGTTCCGCAGTGTTGTCTTCTCACTGCAGGCTCCCAATCACCCCCATTCTTTTGACAAATGACCCCCCAAAAATCTCTGAGGGGCCCTTCTCCAAAAGAAGATCACAGGTTGATATCCACCTGTCCTTTAAGCTACCATCTGTCCACAAGACAAAAGGATGGATTGGTGCTGGAGAAGACAGTAGTCAATGACCATAGTAATCTACTGTTGGAAAAACCCAAAGATTCCAACTTCTGCAATAAGAATTCACTATTTGACAAAAATTGCTGGGAAAAGTGGAAAAGAATATAGCAGAAACTAGACAGCAACCAATATCTTAGACCATATACCAAAGGAAGGTTAAAATGGATATAAGATTTAGACATAAAGCATAGTACAAACTAGTAGAGCAAGGAAGAGTTTGCCAGTTAGATCTATGATGAAGGAAAAAAATTATGACCAAACAAGAGACAGAGAATATATCATGAAATGCAAATTTTGATGACACAAAATTAAAAACGTTTTCACAAAGCCAGGGCACTCAGGATAGGAAGGAATTACAAAGCTGGAAAATAATGTTCACAGTCAATATCTCTGGAAAAGGTCTCGTTTTTAAAAACATATAGAGAGAACTGAATTAAATTTATAATAAGTCAACGATATTGATAAATGGTCAAAGTTTATAAACAGGCAGTTTTCAGATAAGACATTAAAGCTATCTATAGTCATATGAAAAATTCTCTAAATCACTATTGATTAGATAAATTCAAATTAAAACAGCTCTGAGGTATTGTATCACACTTATCAGATTGACTAACATTGACAAAGCCAGAGAATTATAAACATTGGAGAAGATGTGGGAAAATTGGAACACTAATGCAGTTGGTGGAGTTGTGAACTGATCCAAATATTCTGAAGAGCAATTTGGAATGATCTCCAATGGACTACAAAACTGTGCATATCTTTTGATCTAGCAATGCCACTAATAGATCTGTATCACAAAGAGATCATAAAAAAGGGTAAAAGGGACCCACATGCACAAGAATATTTACAGTAGTTCTTTTGCGGAAGCAAATAATGAGAAATTGAGGGAATGCCCATCATTTATGGAATGACTGAAGAAGTTGTGGCATATCAATTTAATAGAATACTAGTTTTCCATAAGAAATGATGAGCAAGCGGATTTAAAAAACCCTGGAAAGATTTACATGAACTGATGTTGAGTGAAGTAAGCAGAATTAGGAGAACATTGTACACAATAAAAGCAGCACTGTACAATGATCAAATCTGATAAACTTAACACTTCTTGGCAGTGCAATGATTTAGGACAATTCCAAAAGAACCATGATGGAAAATGTTATCCATATTGACCAGAAAGAACTATACAGTCTGAATGCACATCAAAGCATTACCATTGTCCCTTTCATCTTTCTCATAGTTTTACCCTTTTGTTCTTATTTACCTATTTTTACAAATAGTTTTATTTAACATTGGAATTAACTGTTCTTTGAATGTTTGGTAGAATTCATTTGTAAATCCATTTACTCCTGGAGATTGTTTCTCAGGGAGTTCATTGATGGCTGACTTGTTCAAATTCTTTTCCTGAAATGTGGTTAAATAATTTTTTTTCCTTCTGTTAATCTGGGCAATTTATATTTTTGTAAATGATCATACATTTCACTTAGATTGTCAGATTTGTTGGCACGTGGTTGGGTAAAATACTTCCTAATTATTATTTTAATTTCCTCGTCATTGGTGGTGAATGAATTCTTGTCATTTTTGGCACTGGTAATTTGGTTTTCTTTTTAAAATAAAATTAACCAAAGCTTTACCTATTTTACTGTTTTCCCCCCATAAAATCAGCTCTTCGTGTTGTTTATTAGTTCAAGAGTTTTCTTAATTTAAATTTTATTAAACTCTCTTTTGATTTTCAGAATTTCTAATTTGGCATTTAAATGGTGATTTTTAATTTGTTTTTCCTAGCCTTTTTAGTTATATGCCCAATTCACTGACGTCTTCTTTCTCTATTTTATTCACGTAAACATTTAGTGATATAAAATTTCTCCTAAGAACTACTTTAGCTGCATTCCCTAATTGTCTCTTTATTATTATTTTTTTTGGATGAAGTTATTGATTGTTTCTATGATTGTTTGACAAAACATTATTTAAGATTAGATTGTTGTTTCCAATTAATTGAGGGGGAAGTACTACTTGGAAGCTGGACATTAAGTCCAACGAGGATCGTTCAAATAAAAAAAGAGTGGTACTCTCCAAAGTAATTTGTTCTTAGTCTAGGAAACCCATAAGTGAATGGTAAAGTGTGTACAAAATGAAACCGGTAATTAGAAATGTCACTGTCATTCCTCAATTGTAACTTGATCATAAATTTGTGTTTCCAAATGCTGAGAAAGCTCAGGAAGCTCATCTTATATGGTATAGAATTCTACAATCCTGAACAAGAGGCAAGAGATGGGATATCCCGTTGTCGCTGCATTGTTGATAAACTTATCCTTGCCACTCTTTCACGGTGTTAGTCATTTTGGTCCTCTTCAAAGACGAAGGACAACAACGAACTTATCCTTGAAAGTGATTTTGATTCTGGAAGAAATTAGCAGTGAATGGTGCAGATTGATTTCTGCCTCTGTTGTCTACTTTATCCTTGATACATTCCTGAATGTTTCTGTCTGGCCTCAGAAGAATCATGTAACACTTGGAAATAAAGAGGCAGATCAGTAACCTGGCACTGGAGGCCAGGGTAGAGAAGATTTCACAGTGCCCATGGCCTTCCCTTTGATACTCTTTTATGCTGGGAGAAAGGAGACCCAGACCTTGCAGAATAACAGTATGCTGAATGCAATGGACTTGGCTTCATTGAAGGATGTCAGGTAGGTTCCTGGCCAGGAAAGTCACTGTGAAGCTACACAGTGATAGTACTCTCATGTAGCCCAGGACACAGTAGAAGGCAATGACAGAACCCTCATTGCGCCCAATGATGTTCTGACCTGGCTCACAATGTGTATCTCTGTCTGGGAAAGGGGGAGAGATTCCCAACCAAATACCACAAAGCATCACTTGAATCCCAGAACAGATGATGACAACAGAGTTGGATACTCTAGACTACACCCACATTCTACCTCTTTTCCCTGGTGGTGCAAGTCTGAAAGCCAGGACTACCATAATGGTTTTGGCTAAAATGGAGGACATGACTACAGTGAACCCAATCCCAAAGGCTGTTTGTCTAAGAAGGCAGGTGACTCATACTAGATGGCCAATGAATATCAAGGAGTAAAGGAATCAGAAGTTAAGGGAGATGATTAGAGTATAGCTGAGAGCCCTTTTGTTGGTTTTCACTATGGGGGTGTCTTTAAACTTCACAAATATGCAGAGAATTAGAGTTGTCATTAAAGGGAAAGAGCCATCCCCACAGGTTCTAAAAAATTCAGGAAAATCACAATCTTGGGGAGGTGTTGATTTCTTTCCTTGCTTGGATACTCACCTTCTGGGCACTTCACACAATGCTTCATCTCTACAAGGGACAGACAATTTCTTAGGATGTTAGATTCAGTAAATTGTCCCTATTCCTGTACGCAGTGTAATTGCTCAAGATAGTATTTCTTATTTGACAAGGCATGACATAGTTTTTACACTGAAAGATGGTCATTGACAAGCAACTTAGTGCCCAGTCCAGACTCTCCCTATTTATAATGTTTATTTTCAAATTTGAGTAACTTTTTCAGTATTCAGCTTTTCTCACATAATACATAATAAAACTTTTACTTTCACTCTACTCTCATAGTACTATGAGCAAAGAAACTAGTCCTTTTATACTGTTCTCTCATCTTTTCTAAATCCATTAGGTTGCAGCAATAACTCTATTTACATAGTCTGAGAAGTTTGCTAGATATTAAGTATTAAATCAGCAAACCATCAACTGTTTGCTGTGGGCCAGATGATTGAGTGGCAAAGATAAAGAATGAAGCAATACATATTCATAAGGGTCTAACATTCTAATGGAATATGGTTAGTGGGACAACTTGTCTTTTTTTAAGTACTCTTTATGGTGATATTCAGCAAATATAAATTTATACATTGTTTGTGTGTAAATGTGGCAGTTGCATGAGTAAATCATTCAAATCATCCACCCTAATTAAATTGAGTGATAATAAGCTATACCCTGATTCCTTTATTTGATGATGATATACTTCAGTTGTTCACTAGGTGTAAGCAGTGAATGGATACATCTTTAGATGTGACAGGAAATTAGATTGGGATAGACAAAGGGCTTAATCTCATTTTCAAGAGCCTATACAATAGGAAGCTAGCGGGTAAATACTAACTAGTATTGAATTTAAGGTAAGATACCTACTGAATACTAGTTCTTGATATTGGAGAGAGGAGAAATTATTTAAGACAAACTTCAGAGATGTCATGGATCAGCTGGGCAAGAGTGGAGTGCTCAGTCTTAGCCTTGGTCACAAGCTACTTCTCCCTCCTTTGGCCCAGGGAGCATTGTTAATTTTTAGAGATCACAGAAGACTTAAACAATTTTTTCTAGTATGCTTGCATCATTTCCATAATGGCTAATCACAGGCTATATATCTGGAGAAAAGGACAGACTAAATATAGTGAGGAAAGGAGATTATGGGCTCTCCAAAAAGCATAGGAAAAACTACACCAAATCTAAGGAAAGAGTTTTAAAACTCTAGCAAAAAAATTTCAGTATCTGTGAATTACTCCTCTGTGTTCCATTTCCTCTAGAAATATGAGAGCACTTCTTCCTGTACTGTCACTATATGCATGGGGCCTTACTTTTATGGTAGGAAATGAGTTCTGCTGATGAATGCTCATACAGGTAAATATATAGAGTCTATGAAGGTAGATGTACACTGGATGTGGCCTGGGGGACTTGGTACTTGAAAAGTCAACCAATTCTACATTATCAGTGTGGTTGGAAATGTAGAGTGACAATCCATGTGGGCAACTGACCAGTTGGAGAGTTCAAAGTATGGAAGAGATTTAAAGGTCATTATCTCCCTACCAGGAGAGGGTTTAGAATAATGTGTAATCAGTGATGTTGTTGAAGAAGTATTGTACCACAATTAAGAGTCTTCTCTGATGCCTGAAATAATTAGTATAATTCAACATAGGGCAAATACTACAAGGCAGTGATAGAAACTTCATAGAGAGGAGAGCCTAGAATTGATACTTTGGAAGCTTTGATTACAAGAAAAATATATGGAGAAAAGAAAGAAAGACAATATAATTATAGGGGTCATACATGATAGAATGAAAGTCTAGAGTACACAAAGTACAGGATGAATAATGAAGAAAGTAAGAGAAATCATTTTTCGAAAGGGATTCACAAAATGTTAAAAAAAAAAAACTAAGGAAAAAGACTATCTGAAGGTAGGGAGATGTAAGTGAAATCTATTTGATTGAAAGATAAAAAACATATGGAGGAGAATAATATCACTATACAAAAGAAGGAGAAAAAAGTTACTAATAAATAAAATACCAAATACAAAGCAGGAACAAACAATAAAAAGACATACAGGAGGGGAAGAGACACAATAGGAAAAGGGAAACTTAAAAAAAGATTAAGGTAAATAATGTAAGGATCATAATACTGTTCTCACAATAGAAAAGGGAAAATTATACCTTGAAAGAAACTCAACATTAGATGGAGTCAAATATAAACCTACCTCTTATAACTTGTATATGTGAATGGAGTAAATAATATAAAAAATGCGAGATTGAAAGACTGGATAAGAAAAAAAGTCTTATAATCTATTGCTTATGAGAAAAACATTTAGAATCAGAACCAGACACAAAAGTTCAGCCATGAGTATTTTAATCTTTATTTTCTCCTTGTCAATGATGTCTCTGTGGTATATGAGTACTATTGGAATCACAATGCTATATATGCTTCAGTGACTTTATTTAATAATTTCAAATTGCTTTCCAAAGTGGTCATACTGATTAGCAATTGAAATCTACAATATACCAGTTTGCCAATCTTTCCATAACTTCTCAAGAACTGAATATTCCTACATTTTACAATGTGATGGGAATGAGGTGAAATCTCTGAGTTGTTTTGATGTGCCCTTCTCTTATTATTCGAGATTTTGAGTGCTTTTATATGGTAGCTAATAATTTGCAATTATGTTGATAACCAATTATTAATTTCATTTTTCACTTATGTATTCAGAAATGACTTTTGCTTAGCCAAAAGTGGGCATATGCATTGAGCTTGAAACCTTAACAAGACCATGGAAATATGTTTTACAAAGAGACAGGGCGAGATAGCTATTTTTATATAATTTTATAGGTTTCATTTTGTGTAGTAAAGTGCTGCTGGACACCAAATTCTAACCATTTATTCAAGTCACTTGTTTTTCTTTGATCCCCTACTGTTCAGGCAGTGATTGAGTTCTATGTAACCCTATAGCAAAACATCAATTTATTTTGTTCATTGAGTGTAGAAGGAAAATAACCTATAGTCACTTATATGATTGGAGATTTCCCACTCAGGGCACAGAGAACAGTTGAAACTACAGATCGGCTTTCTCTCCAGTGGGATTTCCCTGAACCCAGGACCACAGCTTTCACTGCATGTAGTGACAAAAGAGAAAAATATACAGTATTTCTAGAACTTAACAGAACAGAGGATGATATAGTATTTTCAGAGAGTGAATGATGTTGATCTGGGGCAAATAAATCTGATTTTGTAGGAGAAATATGAGTATTATTAATACTTCAATGAAATATGGTTAGAAGGAGCACTGATCAGGGCTGAAAATAGACCTGGATGCTAATTCCATTTCTACTACTAGCTATAGATAACTAGTTGAACCTTTTCAACTTCGTCGTCATTAATCATTTGTATAGGAGAAATTTGAAAACAGATGTAATCTCATGGTCCGTATTTATCTATCATTTTGTAATTCTCTGTCAACTAGGTCTTTTTAACAGAGGGAAATATAAGTAAATGACTTATTTAATCTATCTTCATTTGGATGCAGGACACAAATAATGCAAAGACAAGATTGATTTCATTGTTAATTTCAATAGAAAATGTAAATTTCACAGTCCTGTAGTGGAACAACTTATTTGATCCCGAAAAGCAATGAGTTTCAAAAATTAGATGTCAAACTCATTACTCGGCTCCATGTAGGAATAATCCTCTGAGGAGTGATTCATTTTTTCACTAAATTAAGGTAAACATTTGGGGGTCATCATTCACAAAAAAATGCCAGGGAGTTGATAAAAATGTTAGTTTTGTGAACACAGAGCATTAGTCAATCACTATCTTTTGTTTCTAAATTTCTGTCAACTGACATGGTTGAGTAAGACAGTTTTCTAAAACTCTATTTCCAGCCTATTTGCAATGTTGATAATTATCTCAAGTTTAAAATCATCTGATGGATTGCTTGTTTGGTTTTTTTTAATCCAGAAATTTTCTCCAAAGGGAAAGGATATTGTCCAGGAAGCATTTTCTTCCCCAAAAAAGGGATGTGGTTTGAATTAAGCAAGGTAAAATTTCTTTCCCTGATTAGATAAACAGGTTGATATTACAATTGTTTCTCACCTCATAAAATGACCTGCCCCACTTTATGGCCTCCTCAATAATGATATAATCTTGAACAGTCTCAGCGTTGGGGATAAACTGTCCAACTTTCACCAGAGCATCAGTATCCACATAAGTTACATAGCTGAGGATGTTGTTGTTAAACTGGATATTATTTAGAAATGAATAAAGCTATAAAAAAAGAAAGGGCCCAATTACTGCCTGATTCCTGAAATCATTAAACCTGTGGAAGGAAGACCTGTGATTTGTTTGGAATATTTTATATAGTCGACAAGATTTTATTAAGTGTGTATTATGTGTTTTGCCCCAATAGAATAAATGAAGATACTAAGGAAGACAAAATTAGTCTCTGCCTTCAAGGATCTTATATTATGATTGGAGGGAAAAGATGAAGATAAATAAAAATGTATGTAGTCCCTACAAGCTTTGTCCAGCTCCCATGCTTACATATGTGTCAGATTTCTGAAGAAAGTTACATCTTCCTCTCAAGCTTTCGTGCATGTTGCTGAAGATTTCTTAGTATTGCCTTCCACTGTAAAAAGTTTAAGCTTTTCCCCCTTTGTATCATGCTATCCCTAAAGTCAATGAACAGTGATTAGTGCCCCATTTCATTTAACCAATTTAACATAAGTGAATTTTTACTTATTTCAATGTTATAACTGGAATAACTATTACAAAGAATTTCCCCTGGAAATATAGAAACATACAAACATGCACACACATATGCACATAATCACATATATGTAAAATTATTCTATACATACTTCTGTCAGTTCCTTCTTTGGATACAGATAGCATCTTTTTCATATATACTTTACAGATAATTTGCATATTTATAATAGCCAAAGTGACATTCACTCAAAGTCATTCTTAAAACAATGTTGCTGTTACTGTACACAAAGATATCTTGTTTTTGCTCATTTTACTCTTCATTTCATGCAACTATTTCCATGCTTTTCTAAGTGCATTTTGCTCATAATTTCTTATAGCAAAGTAGTATTCCATCACAATCACTTAATACAGCTTGTTCAGCCATTTCCCAAATGAAGTGGAAAATCCTGCAGTTTCCAGTTCTTTCCCATCACAAGTAGAGCAGCTATAAACGTTTTAGAACATATGGGTTCTTTTGCTTTTCTCGTAATGATCCATGGAAATAGACTAAGTATGGCTATTGCTGGATCAAAGGGAGACTCTTTGGTCATAATTCCAGATTGCTCTCCAAATTTTGGATCAATTCACAATTCTATCAAAACCCAACAGAACACCTTATTAAAAGAGTGAACTGAAAAATGATGATCCCTGCGCCAGATCCCTTGGAAGCATTTGAACAATTCCAAAAGGAAATTTTTTGATGTTTTGGCAGCAGAGATTCCTGTTCTCATACCTATTGCCTGATTTGTGCCTAATGTCGTTTCCTTCTTGATCTCTTTTTAGTCTTTAACACTGTCAGTCAACATCTTCTCCTTGATAAACTTTTCTCCCAAGGTCTACTTTCTCCTGGTTCTCTTCCTATTTTTCTGACCAAATCTTTTCAATTTCTTTTGGATGATTTTCATCCCACTCCTGCCCACCAAACTTGAGAATCTGACAGGGCCCTATCCTGAGCTCTCTTATTTCACTTAAAAATCAGCTTCCAGAAATTCAACATATCTCTATGTGGATGATTCAGTGACTATTAACCAGTCATAACCTCTCTGCTGACCTACACTTTTGCATTTCCAATTGCCAATTGCTCATTTGGAGCTGGATGTCTTGTCCAGGTAATATGAGCAACACGATGATGAGATGGATATTTCCTCCAATTCGTAGAATTTCTCAAACTTCTACAAAACAGAAAAAATGCATCTAAAACAAAATATCTTCAGCTATCTTCAAGGTCTTGGACGCCTAGAATCCAAAAGAAGGTTTAAAAACCCTGAAACTGGGAGGCAGAACCAAGATGGCAGAATAAAGCCAGGGACTCCCTTAACATTTTCCCCAAACTTCTTTAAATACTTTTGAATATTTTTTCTAAACAAATTCTAGATTGGAAGAACCTGAAAAAGATGGAACGAAACAATTTTCCAGCCCACAACTTAGAATGTCAGCAGGAAAGGTCTCTTGTACCATGTTGAGAGAGGAGCACAGTCCGTGCAAACATAGAGGCATCCCAGGGTCACGTATTTGGAGTCACAGAATCAGAAGTTGTAGCAGTGTCTTCTGGAGCTCTCAGTCCAAATGTCATAACGGGGTCAAACAACTGGTCAGAAGGAGATTATAGGGGTAATTTTGCTAACAATAGGGCAAGATTTTCTTGCTTGGTTCGTACCTGGACCAGAGTTGCAATCCTTGCTCATAGTCCTGAGATGTGGAGGAGCACTAACACAACAGAGTATGTGGCCACAATGTGGTGAGGATCCTCCTCACATTTCCAAGGCAGAAAAGAGTTCTTGGGGTCACTCTCAAACAACAGCGAGGTCAAGATGATACTACCTTGGAAGCACTGAAAACTTACAGGTCCCAGGAAGTATCTTTCAAAACAGCCACACAAAATCCCTCAAGCTTAGGTCAGTAAGCTCTCCACCCTGGAAACAGAACTCTACTTTAATGAAGAATTAAAAGTTAAGTAATAGTCTGGGAAAATGAACCAACAGCAGAAAAACAATTGATCACAGAAAATTACTGCATTGACAAGGAAGATCAAGACACACACTCAGAAGATAAGGCAGTGAGGGTTACAACAAACAAAGCCTCCAAGGAAAATATGAATTGGTAACAGGCCATGGAAGAGTTCAAAAAGAATTTTGAATATTTTCTTTTTATAATTATTTCATTTATTTTCAGTTTTCTACAATCACTTTCATATATCTTATATATTCCCCCTCCTTTCAGATAGTCCCATAATTTTTAAATTGTCTCTCCTGGATCTATTTTCCAGGTCAGTTGTTTTTCCAATGAGATATTTCACATTCTCAAAATCCTTTTTGAGCTCTTCCAAGGCCTGAGCCCATTGGATATCTATTTCAGATGTTTGGGATACAGAGGCCTTGACTCTTATGTCTTTACCTGATGGTAAGCATTGGCTTCGTCAGAGAGGAATAGCGCAATCATCTGTTCCCCAAGAAAATAACCTTCTATGGTCTTATTTATTTTTCCCTTTTCTGGGCATTTTCCCAGCCAGTTACTGGACATCTGAGAGTCCTCTCCACCCCAACCTAGGCTGGCCCAGCTAGTGCTTGTGGTCTGAGATTCAAATGCTGCTCCCCAGACTCAGGGCTTTTGGTGGCAGACCTGGCTGCTATTCAATGGGAGCTTAATTTCTGGTGCTCAGGTGGGGGCAGGGCCGCCTCCCAGGCTCAGTTCCTTCAGGGGGTTTATGCAGAGATCTTCTGTAATGGAGCTGCTGCCGAGCTCTTGCCTGTTCTGGGAACCTCCGGCCGCCTGCTGCCTCTGCTGCTGCCTCCCAAGGGGGCCCGAGTCACGGAGACACCCTGCTCCCCTCTCAGCCCGTTCAGACGTCTCTTTCACTAACCTGTGTGTCTGTGGGTGGAGGGACCTTCAAGGCCACTGGAGATTCCGTCCCTGAAGCCTGCTCAGATCTGCTCGCTCCTCTCAGTGCTGCACAGCTGGGGCAGGGCAGGGCTCTGCTCCCGTCTGGTGTGTGATGGACCTTTGGAATCAGTTTTTCAGGGCTCTCTGGAATGGAAATCTCCTTCACTGTGTTGCTGCGTGGCTTCCAGAATTTGTTGGGATTTCTTTTTAGAGGAAATCCATGGGCTGTGGGTTCGGAGCTAGCATATGTGAGTCTTTCTACTCCACAATCTTGGCTCCGCCCCCTGTTTGACTGATTCTTGATGTTTCATAGAGTCATTAGCTTTTACCTGCCCAATTCTAATTTTTATCAAATTGTTTTCTTCAGTTAATTTTTGCATACCCTTTTGCATATGTCCAATTGTTCCTTTTAAGGAGTTGTTTTCTCCAGTTATTTTTTTTGTACTTTCTTTTCCATTTGTCTATTTTTTCCAGTTAGGTTTTGTGCTTCCTTTTCCATTTTTCCAATTTTTCTTTTAAATACTTCTGTGATTTCTTTTTTCATATCATTGGTCAGTTTTTCTTCTACTTCCCTAATTTGGCTTTTAAAATCCTTCTTGAGCTCTTCTAAGAATGCTTTTTGGACTTCAGATCAGTTCATATTCCCTTTTGAAGTTTCAGATGAGCATGCATTCTCAACGCTGCTCTCTTTGGTATTCGTGTTTTGGTCCTTGTCCCCACAGAAAAATTCCATGGTCATCTTTTCTGATTTGCTTCTTGCTCATGATGATTGCCCTTTTCCTGGCTCTTAAAGTGAATCTCTGCTTCTGGTTCTGTCCCTCCATCATTTTGTTTAGCACTTGAGGCTTTGTGTTTTGTGGCCTCTGGTTCTTTCAGCTAGAAACTGGATCGCTGTAGCTTACCTGGTGCTGAGCTGGCTGATGTGCCAAAGCAGAGACCATGTGAAGTCTTTCTGAGTTTCCCTGGAGCTTGCTGTGTTAAGTGTGGGGGAGAGGTGGTCTGGTCAGAAGAGGTATCCTCTTCTGAGAACAGGCAGGTTCAGTGGCTAGTGAACTAGTGTTTGCAGTAGTGTCTTCCCTATTCCCCTCACTGGCTGAGGCACACCTGGGTTCCTGATGTTGACGATTGCTGTGCTCCACCCCCTGCAGCTCAGGATCTCCTCCCAGTTCGCTGAGGTGGAGCTATCTGACACAACACTGGTTTTTCACTGTTTCACGTTAGCCTCAGCAAGAGGGACCCCCTTTCAGCTTTTCCTAGCCTCACAGACTGACTGTTTGCCCCTTTAGCTTATCCCACTTTTACAGGATTTTTCCTGGGGAGATATTCTATGGGTTTTTCAAGGTCAACAAAAGAAGGGGTAGAGCATTTACCAATCACTCCGCCTTCTTGGCTCCTGGAAGTTCAAGTAGGTAACTTGCAGACATTCATTCTGTGGACTGATAATCACAGGAGATGCAGTTACCTGGGATTCTGAGGTTCTCTCTTGCTCATTTCTGCTGGACTCCCATCCTGGGCTTGATGTGTTTGAAATTTCACAGTGCCGCTGCTGTTTCAGATTGCTCCTCTTTACTATGGCATGATCCTTGCTGGTACAGCCTGTGTGCTGTGTGCTCTTCCAGCCCAGTGCAACAGATCTTTTCCATCGACATTCCAGTCTGTTCTGGTTTGGAAATATGTCACACTTTGTCTCTTATTAGATTCTGCCATTCTAAAATTTATTCAGATTCTCTTTCTAAAGATATCTAAAGGGATTGTTCTTAGAGCTTAGGTGAGTAGTTGCCCTCACTCCCTTCAAAAAGAATTTTGAAAATCAAGTTAGAGAGAGTGGAAAAATTGAGAATATAAAAAAGAATGAAGCAAGAAAATCATGAAAATATGTCAACAATTTGGCAGAGGAGGCACAAAAATACTGAAGAAAATCACACCTTTAAAAAACAGACTGGATCAAATTAAAAGAGGTACAAAAGAATCGGTGATGAGAAGGATACCTTAAAAAAGTGCAATTGGTCAAATAGAAAAAGAAGTACAAAAATTCAAAGAAGAGGAAAACCCTTAAAAAGCAGAATTACTCAAGAGAAAAATGAGGTACAAAAGTTCAATGAAGAAAACAATTATTCACATATTAGAACTGAGCAAATGGAGGCTATTAACTCTATGAGAAATCAAGAAATAGTTTAAGGAATCCCCGAAAGAAGGGATAATAGAAGACAATGTAAAATGTCTGATTGGAAAAATAAGCCACCTAGAAAATAGGTCCTTTCAATTTTGCAGATCAGATAGTTTCACTTCCTGACACTTTAATGTCACCTTTTGGATATTCATTTTTAGTTTTCATTTTTATATTTCAGGAGGGGAAGTTCTCTGTTTCTAGTTTGATGTAATGTACATGTCTGTTGGGTTGAATCATGTGACCTAATAGATGTAAGAAATTCTCCCCATAAAGACTGTAACACTAGTGTATTGTTGCTTCAATTGTGAAATGATCCAACCATTGTGGAGAGCATTTTGGAAACATGTCCAAAGGGCTATAAAACTTTGCATGCCCTTTGGTCCAGCCATGCCACTACTAAGTCTGTATCCCCATAAGATCATAAAAAAGAAATAAATGACCCTCACATAAGCAAATATTTAAAGCAGCTCTTTTTAGGGTGGCAAAAGAATTCATATTTGAGGGGATGTCCTTCCTCTTTTCTACCCTTCTTAGCCAGTACTGAGCAGTTTTGGAAATTGCTACTTTATAATCCAATTTGAGGTCTGGTAGCACTAGGCTACCTTCCCTAGCATTTGTGATATTCTGGAACTTTTGTTCTTCCAGATGAATTTTGATATTGTTTTATCCAGCTCTAGAAATTAATTGTCTGTTTAGTTGGTATGGCACTAAAACAAGTAAATTAATTTAGGTAGAATTGTCATTTAATTATATTGGTTCAGCCTCCCCATGAGCAACTGATGTTTTTCCACTGACTTAAATCTGACTTTATTTGTGCAAACAGTATCTTGTAATTGTGCTCGTATAGTCCCTGGCAGGTAAACTTCCAAATATTTTATAGTGTCTACCCTAGTGTTAAATGTGATTTCTCTTTCTATCTCTTGCTGTTGGACTTTGTTACTAATGTATAGGAATGCAGAAGATTTGTGTGGGTTTATTTTGTAACCTTCAACTTTGCCAAAGTTTATTATTTCAAGTAGTTTTTTATTTGAATCTCTTGGATTTTCTAAGAATATCATCATATCATCTTCAAAGAGTGATAACTTAGTTTCTTCTTTGCATATTCTTATTCCTTCAATTTCTCTTTCTTGTCTAATTGCTACAGCTAATATTTCTAGTACCATATGGAATAATAGTGACGATAATGGACATCCTTGTTTCACCCCTGATCTTATTGGAAATGCATCTAGCTTTTCTCCATTACATATAATGCTTGCTGAAGGTTTTATGTAGATACTGCTTATTATTTTATGGAAAGTTCCCTTTATCCCTTTGTTTTCCAGCATTTTTTAATAGGAATGGATGTTGTATTTTGTCGAAAGTTTTTTCTGCATCTATTGAGAAAATCATGTGGTTTCTATTAGTTTCGTTGTTGATTTGATCGATAATGCTAATAGTAACCTTAATATTGAAGCAGCCTTTCATTCCTGGTATGAATCTTACCTGATCATAATATATTATTCTCATAATAAGATGCTGTATGCGTTTTGCTAAAATCTGTTTTAAAATTTTTGCGTCTACCAGATCAACACAGCCTAAGGAACTCCATGCCCAGTGCTGGGTCCTTCCCTCCCACGGTGCCCCAAGGGTGCTCAAGCCCTGGCCCCCCACAGCCAGAACTGGAACCAGAACCGGATCCTAAGTCCCCCAAGAAGAAAAGGAAGAAGAAACGTCTTCAGCATAACAAGCCTCCCTACACCTACCTGGTCATGATAGCCCTGGTGATCCAGGCTGCTCCAGCCCGTAGGCTCAAACTAGCCCAGATCATTCACCAGGTTCAAGCCCTATTCCCCTTCTTCAAAGATGACTATGAAGGGTGGAATGATTCCATCCGGCACAATCTCTCCTCCAACTGTTGCTTCCACAAGGTGCCCAAGGACCCGGAAAAGCCACAGGCCAAGGGGAATTTTTGGGCAGTGGACGTGAGCCAGATTCCTGCTGAGGCCCTTCGGTGGCAATACACCGCTGTGGCCCATCGAGGAGAGAGGGATGGCCAGGGCCAAGCCTTTGCCAAGGACCTGACCCCCTATGTTCTCCATGGTTGGCCCTACCAACCCCCTAGCCCCAACCTAGCCAACGATTCCTTCAGTGTTGATTCCTTGCTTGAGGATATTCCAGAAGGGTCCCAGCCCCCACAGCCCTCTTCTTCCTCTTTTTCCACTTCAGAGCCAGTGTCCTGGACCCTGGGACCCTTCTCCAAGTCACAAGAGGGGTGTTTAAGGAGTCTTGGGACACCTATTTCTCCCCTGTCCTCTTTCTCCTCTCCTTCAGAGGGAGGACTCTGGCCCCTCCGGCCCATCCCTCTCCTACAGGTTACCTCAAACCAGGCAGTACTGTTGGGACCTACAGTGCGGTCTCAGCTCCCTCCTTCTCTCTCATCTGAGCAAGGCTCCTGGCCTCTTTTGACCCTCCCTGTAATTCAAGGTACCTCAAGTCAGGTGCAGCTATCAGGAGGTACCAGGGTTCCCCCTTGGGGATAGCTGCCCACATCATACTCTCCCATATACATCCCAAATGTGGTGATGCCCCTAGTACCCCCAACTTGCCCTCAGTGTCTTCCCTCACCAGGCCCTTCCTACTGGGGGCTAGCACCTCAGGCCACAGGTCCCTCTGGCTCTGTAGAGGACTTGGATGCAACCCTTCCAACTGGTACCACTTAACAAGAGCATCTATGATGTGTTGATCACTCATCCTCAAACCTGGTATCTCCTAACTCTAGGGGGTCTACTCTAGGTGCACTATTCACCTGGTACAATGTGTGAAGAAGTTGGACCAAGATCTCTCTCCCATTCATTCCTTGCCTTCTTCCCCAAATTCCATCCCAACTTGAGTCCACATAAGGAAAGCAAGGGAGATAAAGCTTCATCTTGGGTGTTCCCAAACATCCTCAGACCCAAGTCCCAGGTCCACAATTACAAACCAGTAGTTCCCATCCTTGAGGACTGCCCAATCACTTGTCACCCTATTATCACTTTTCTAATCAGTCACATGATTTAAAACCAGAAGAAAAAACCAGATCAGACTGAGTCTTTTGAAAATTTTATTAGAACCACTTCCCTTTGTGGAATGAAACTACCATGGTTTCCCAGAGGGAGAGAGACAGTGAGAAAGAGAATCACTTTGTAGTTGGATCCTGGTTGGAGCCCTGGGGACAGTCCATTTGTCACAGAATCTTAGTACTGGGAAGGACCTTTGAGATCACAAGAGTTTAACACCCTAATTTTGCAGAGGGAAAAAAACAAGTTCACTGAGGGGAAGGAATCACTCAACGTCATCCAACGAGTTAGAGTCAAAGTTGAGAACCCCAACCCAATTTTCCTAGCAGGACCTAGAATTCTTTCCACTATCCCCGCCCCCCTAATATCTCCATTATAGTCTTTCCTATCACGTTTCCCCTCTCCATCCATCAGCTCCTGTCTGTTCTCCAGTTTAATACTATCTCTGGGCTGAAAGAAGAGGCTGGGATGCTGCCTATGGCCCCTCCCTTGGGCTTGAGGAGAGGAGGAACTAGCACTTGTTGTGGGGGGCAGGGGTAGAGAAAAGAGATGTGAGCTGGTTGCTCCAGAGCCTCAGGGCTTGTCAGGGGTCAGGGTACACAGGGATAGAGGCAATAAAGGAGTGAGACACTTAAAAAAATTTTTTTTGTATCTATATTCATTAGAGAAATTGATCTATAACTTTCTTGTTCTGTTTTGGCTCTTTCTGGTTTAGGTATCAAAACCATATTTGTATCATAAAAAGAATTTGGAAGGACTCCTTTTTCCCCAATTTTCAAAAATAGTCCATATAGTACTGGAATTAACTGTTCTTTAAATGTTTGATAGAATTTACTTGTAAATCCATCTGGCCCTGGAGATTTTTACCTACGGAATTCATTTATGGCTTGTTCAATTTCTTTTTCTGAGATGGGGTTGTTTACGTATTCAACTTCCTCTTCTGTCAATAGAGGCAATTTGTATTTTTTTAAATACTCATCCATCTCAATTAGATTGTCGAATTTATGAGCATAAAGTTGGGAAAAGTAATTTCTAATTATTGTTTTAATTTCCTCTTCATTGGAGGTGAGTTCACCCTTTTCATACTTGATATTAGTTATTTGATTTTCTTCTTTCTTTTTTTAAATCAAATTGACCAAAATTTGTCAATTTTATTAGTTTTTTCATAAAACTATTTATTAATTTAATAGTTTTCTTAATTTCAATTTTATTAATCTCTCCTTTGGTTTCCAGTATTTCTAATTTGGTATTTACTTGGGGATTTTCCATTAGTTCTTTTTCTAGTTTTTTCTGCTGCATGCCAAATTCATTGATCTCCTCTTTCTCTATTTTATTCATATAGGGATTCAAAGATATAAAACTTCCCCTAAGAACTACTTTTGCAGTATCCCATAAGATTTGGTAGATTGTCACACTATTGTCATTCTTTTGAATGAAGTTATTGTTTCTAAAATTTCTTGTTTAACCCAAACAATCATTCCTTAGAATTAGATTATTGAGTTTCCAATTAATTTTTGTTTTATCTTTCCATGTTCTTTGATTACATATAATTTTATTGAATTATGATCTGAGAAGAATGCATTGACTATCTCTGCCTTTCTGCACTGGGTTATGAGGTTTTCATGACCTAGTACATGACCAACTTTTATATATGTGCCATGTACTGCCAAGAAATAGGTATATTTCTTTCTATCCCCATTCAGTCTTCTCCAGAGATCTATCATATCTACCTTATCCAGAGTTTTATTCACCTTCCTAACTTCTCTCTTGTTTATTTTGAGGTTAGATTTATCAAGTTCAGAAAGGGGGAGGTTGAGGCCCCCAAATATTATAGTTTTGCTGTCTATTTCTTCCTGTAACTCCCTTAACATCTCCTCTAAGAATATGGATGCTATACCACTTGGAGCATATATGTTTAGTAATGAAATTGCTTCGTTGTCTATGGTGCCTTTTAGTAGGATATAGTTTCCTTCCTTATGTCTTTTGATTAGATCTATTTCTACTTTTGGTTTTTCTGAGATTAGGATGGCTACCCCTGCTTTTTTTCCAACAGTTGAAGCACAAAATATTCTACTCCAACCTTTCCCCTGTGTGTATGCCCCCATTTCAAATATGTTTCTTGTAAACAACATATTGTTGAATTATGGTTTTTAATCTATTCTGCTACCCCTCTCCTTTTTATGGGAGAGTTCATCCCATTGCCATTCATAGTTACGATTACTGTCTGTGTCTTACCCTCCATCCTCTTTGCCACTTTTGGTGCTTTTAGTTCTCCCTTCTCCATTCCCCTCCACAAGAGAGTTCTAATTTTTGACCAGTATCTCCCTCAGTCTTCCTTTCCTTCTTTCAGCCCCGACCATTTTAATCCTCTTTTCTCTTCCTACTTCTTTCTTTTTAGCCTCCCCTCCCTTTTCTTTCCCCTTCCCTTCCCGTTGCCTACAGAGCCAGTTGTATTTCTATACTTAACTGAGTTTGTTGTACCATCCTTGAACCCAATCAGATGAGAGTACAACTCAAACGGTGGTCATCTCCCTCTCTTCTTTCCATCTACTGTAATATATTTTTGTGCCTCTTCCTGTGATAGAAATTATTTTTTCTGTCTCCTCCTTTTCACATGTCCCATTACAATCCTTTTGCACTCTTAAATCACATTTTTTATCATCACATCATTTAATATATACCCACTCCTTCCATCTATGTATATCCCTTTTATATTTGATAATAAATATACAATTCTCAAGATTAACAAGCATCATCTTCACTTATATGGACATAAACAGTTTGCCTGTATTGAATAACAAGTTTTTTCCCCCTGTTTACCTTTTTATGCCTCTCTTGAGATCTGCGTTTGAAGATTGAATTTTCTATTGAGTTCTGAAATTTTCATCAGGAAGGTCTGGAAATCCCTTATTTCATTGAATGTCCATCTCCTTGCCTGAAATATTATGCTAAACTTTTTTGGGTAATTGATCCTTGGTTGTAGTCCCAGCTCCTTTGTCTTACAGAATATCATATTCCAATTCCTTCGATTTTTTAATGGAGAGGCTGCAAGGTCCTGTGTGATCCTGACTGTTGTTCTTGATATTTGAATTGTTTCTTTCTGACTGACTGCAGTATTATCTCCTTCACTTGATAGTTCTGGAATTTGACAGTGATATTCCTTGGTGTTTTAATTTTGGGTCCCTTTCAGGAAGTGAATGATGGATTCTTTCCATGAATATTTTCCCTTCTGGATCTAGGACTTCTGGGAAATTTTCCTTGATGATTTCTTGGATGATATTGTCCAGGATCTTTCTTTCATCGTGGCTTTCTGGTAGACCAGTAATACTTAGATTTTTCTCTCCTGGATCTATTTTCCAGGTCAGTTGTTTTACCAATCAGATATTTTACATTTTATTCTATCTTTTCATTCTTTAGATTCTGTTTGACTGATTCTTGATGTCTTATAGATTCATTAACTTCTACTTGCCCAATTCTAATTTTTACCAAATGTTGTTCTTCAGTTAACTTTTGCATCTCCTTTTCTCCTCTTTTAAGGAGTTATTTTCTCCAGTTAGGTTTTGTATTTCCTTTTCCATTTGTCCTTTTAAATTCTTCTGTGAATTCTTTTTTCCTATTTTTAAAGTCATTGGTCAGTTTTTCTTCTAGTTCTCTAATTTGGGTTTTTAAATCCTTCCTGAGTTCTTGCAAGAAGGCTCTTTGTGCTTCTGACCAGCTCATTTTCCCTTCTGAAGTTTTAGATGGGAGTACAGTCTCAATGCTGACCTCTTTGGCATTTTTGTTTTGGTCCTAGTTCCCACAGAAAGATTTTATGGTCTTATGTTTTCTGCTTTGCTTCTTACTCATGATAACCACCCTGTTCCTGCCTTTTGAAGTTGATCTCCGTATGTGGGCCCATGGGACTCTGCCCCATAGTTCTTGTGCCTAAAATTTGAGACTTTGTATGTTATGGTCTTTGGTTCTTTCAGTTAGAAGCTAAAATGCTACAGTCTATCTGTTGCTGAGCTGGCTGGTGTTGGAAAGCAGAGATCAGGTGAAGTCTTTTTGGGTTTCCTCATGGTTACCCTGGAGTTAGTTTGTTAAATGTGAGGGAGAGATGGTCTACCCGCAGGACGTCTCCTCTGCTGTGCTAGAGTATAGGCAAGCTCAGGGTTTAGTGATCCAAACTGGTGGTCTGAGCTAGTGTCTTCCCTATTCCCCTGGGGTTCTGAGGCACTCCTGGGGTCCTGGTGTTGGCAGTTGCGGGCTTCACACCCCCCCCCCCGGGAATCAGGATCTTCTCCAAGTTTCCTGAGATCTTGCTATCTGGGACAGCTCTGTTCTTGCACTGGTCCCCTTCAGCCACAGCAAGAGGCGCCCTCCTTAGCGATCTTCCTGTCTAACGGGCTAAGAGTCTGTTTATCCCTTCAGCTGCTCCCACTGTTTCAGGATTTTTCCCAGGGAGATAGTCTCTGAGCTCATCAAGGTCAACAAGGCAAGGGAGATAGCAATTACTGATCACTCCACCATCTTGGCTCCTGGAAACAGAAGTCCAGTTGATGTCTTTCTAAAAGCACTTACTGCCTAGGAATGAGCCTCTAGCCCTGGGTCAGTTGATACCCTGTCTATGTTCAGTTGATTCATGGGCTTACAAGGGACAGAGGATTCCCTCCTTAACTCTCTGAATGAATCCTGGAGCAAGGCCTGAAGCTCTGAGGCTGAAAGCAGCTGGCAAAGAAAACAACTGCTCAGGGTTGGAGACTCAACTCCCTTTGGTGACAAGACCCTAGCAGAGGTGGTCATATCTCTTGTGGTATGGAAAGGATTAGTTATAAAATGCATGATGGTATCAGCAGAAACACCCCTGAGACAGTGATTCACTGGACTAGCAGCAGCCTTCGGGGATCCCTGTCCACTTCTTTACTTCCAGCCCAGGGAACATAGCCATCCTGAGCATCTCTGTGCTCCAGGCTGAGGAGGAGGGTGATTATTACTGTCAGCTGTGGTGTGGTGATGCCGTTGCTCACAGTGACACATATTGAAGGGGAAGTGAGATAAAAACCATCTTCTCCAATATGTATCATATTCCTTTTCTATCATATTGGCCAATTTTGTAGCTGTGAGATGGTCTTAGAGTTGCTTAAATTTTCAAGTTTTAGACCTTGTTCCAGGACTCAACCAGAAAAGAAAGGAGGGCCGGCCCCTATCCTTTGGGGGGCACCTGAAGTAAATGGAGAGAGACAGGACAACAACTCACCCAGGGCTTCATGCTCCTTCTTGTGCCTGGGGGACATGTAGACTCCCCTCATCTCCATTCCTCCCTCAATCTCCCAACCTCTTCTCAGGATGACTCAGTAAAAGTTCAAACCCTCAGGCCCATGACCTGGTATGTGATAAAGACAGTGAGATGATTTTTCAGTGCAATGTGTCCCCAGTTCTCCTGGGATAGGGCCAGAAGGAGACCAGAGGCCAGGTATACCTGAGGACATGAGGCTGACCTAGACATCATTATAACCTGGACAGGTCAGTTGAGCACTGGGCCAAACAGACATCCACCATTGTGCCCACTTGCCTTGACTATGAGGAGTTTGAGTTCTCCCTATTTTCAAATTCTATGTGTTTTTCTTTTTTCCACCTGAGTTCTCTGTCCCAGCTTCCCTGTGGTACTCCCTAGTTTTCATCTTTCCTCTCTTTCTCTAATTCACATTTTCACCTCTAGTGCTCTCTGAGGTCACTCTGAATTTCTTTGACCAGCCATCCTCCACTTGCAGGATAGATTCTCTGCCTCTGAGCAATCTCTTTTTCCTTCCTTTGAAGGTTTTGGGAGCTCTAATATGCTGACATAGCCACCACTGGTGTCCAAGATGCTGGAAGAGAAGGTCTTCATGTCCTGTACTTGGAATGGAATTAGTAGTAAAAATGGATCCTGGTACCAGCAGAAACCTGACTGGCCCCTGTGCATGTGATTTATGAGGAGCAAAGGCCCTCATGGATCCTTCCCTTCTCATCCAGGAACCATCCTAACCCCCCACAGGGTTCCCAGGATCCTATTCCCCCAAGTCTTCACAGCTCTATTACACCCTCAAATACCTGTCCAAGTGACCCTATCACTTTTCCTATACACATTCTTCTCACCCTCCTCAAGTCCCAAACTCTACTACTTCCCTCACAACTAAAATCACTGTAGTTAACACTTTACACAAGAGACTGAAGCCATACAATAATTTTTTCCCAATAAAAAAATAGAAAGTCTTGGTATGGCAAATGGGACTGGGAAGGTGGGCTTCTATTTTGGCTTCCATAATAATTCCTAAAGAGAAACTGTGAAGGATGAAATCTGAAATAATAGAGGAAATATATTTGAGCTTCAGAGAATATCAATTTATTAAAGTGGTCCAGCTTCCCAGCCACAGAAGGATAGGTTAAAAACAATGTTATAAAATTTTATCACAAATCTCATAAGTAAATAAAATTTTCTTACAACACAGAAATTGGACTAGAATCATAATTGAATAATAAGGGCATGGAGCTAATCCAGAATTGAATCACAAGATGCAGTCAATATGGTACACCATTTCCTATAATTCCTTTAGGTCATTCAAGGCAGATAAGCCATAAGGAAGTTACCTTCAGATTGGTTGAAAAGAATGTAACACTCTGTGAAGTTATGGATAACACACAAAAGTTCCAAGAATTTGATCACTTAATTCAACTATGTGGCTGAATCCAGTTGAATCCTTAATGGGAACTGACAATACATATGGGAGATGGGAGAGTTTCCTCACAGCTTTTGGTCTCCACTTCCCCATTGACCAAGGTATGACAGTGAGAACTTCAAACATTCTGAAAATCTGGAGTTCTGAGATTCTACCCACTGCATTGGTAGTAATGTCCACTGAAACTCATAATAAAAGACTCAAAAAAGCACTGGTCAGCTACACTGTGGAAATCTAACCTAGCCTTGGGAGTACAATTTGATAAAGCAGCAAGAGAGAGTGCCACATATGTACTAACTACTGTTGAAACATAGCAAAACTGACAGATATGACTATGATGGATTAATGCGGATTTTTATTCAAACTTAGTATTCCAAAACTGGAAGTATTAGTCCTTGCTCCAGAAAAAAATTTGCCTCTGGAATCCCGTTGATTCTTGGTATTTTTCAGGGTATTTTTGTCTGGTTTCCAGAGGATCACATAACATTTGGGAATAAAAATGCAGCCCAGTAACCCAGCACTGGAAGCCAAGATGGAGAAGATCTCCACAACCACCATAGCCTTCCCTTTGGTGCTCTGATATGTGGGAAGGAAAGAGGCCCAGACACTGCAAAACACCAACATGCTGAATGTGATGAACTTGGCTTCATTGAAGGTGTCAGGCAGGTTCCTGGCCAGGAAAGCTACAGTAAAGCTTGCTAGGGACAGAAAGCCCATGTAGCCCAGGACACAGTAAAATGCCAAGGCAGAACCTTCATTACATCTAAGGATTATGTGGCCAAATTCAGAGTTTGTATCTGCCTCTGGAAAGGGGGGATGGGTTCCCAACCAGATGCCACAGAAAATCACTTGAATCCCAGAGCAGATGAGAACAACATAGTTGGATACTCTAGAATGTATGAACATCTGGATCCTGCTCCCTGGCCTTATAACCTTGAAAGCCAGAATCACTATGATGGTTTTGGCCAAGATGGAGGAAACAGCCACTGTGAACACAACAGCAAATATTGTTTGTCGTAGGAGACAGGTGGCAGGGGTAGGCTGGCCTATGAAGAGCAAGGAGCAGAGGAAACAGAAGGTAAGAGAGATGAGGAGAGTATAGCTGAGAGTCCGGTTATTGGCTTTGACTATGGGGGTGTCTTGAAACTTCAAAAAGATGCACAGAACC
>CM053773.1:247931438-247981673 GCA_028658325.1 Potorous gilbertii
GATGGAGGAAACAGCCACTGTGAACACAACAGCAAATATTGTTTGTCGTAGGAGACAGGTGGCAGGGGTAGGCTGGCCTATGAAGAGCAAGGAGCAGAGGAAACAGAAGGTAAGAGAGATGAGGAGAGTATAGCTGAGAGTCCGGTTATTGGCTTTGACTATGGGGGTGTCTTGAAACTTCAAAAAGATGCACAGAACCGTAACTGTGAGTAAAGAGAAAGAAATAGCTACAAAGCTTAAAGTCATCCCTAAAGGTTCTTTCAGATTTAGGAAGGCGACCAGTTTGGGGAGGCAGTGATCTCTCTGCTTATTTGGATATTCATCTTCTGGGCACTTCATACACTGCTCTGCATCTGAAGGAGACAAACAAGGAACCAGTGCTTAGGTTAAGAATGATCACTATGATCACATATAGGAAGTGTTCAAGAGAACGGCAGCAATTTCTTCTGCCTCTGCAGGATGCAAAATCCCCTTCCCTTTTTGCTGCAAAACCATGTCCTTGGTATGTTACATGATACTCAAGGCTATTCCCACTCTGTTTATGGCCTTTCTTAGTGGCTGGGCTGAGATCACATTGATTCACTGTATTCCATTTACTTAAATAATGATACTTATGCTTTTAGTACAGTATATAGTACAATTTTCTCTTAGCACAATAAACTTAGGAACCAGAGTCTTTTAGTGTCAAATATAAACATTGCTTCTCCATATGTGGTCTTTGAAACAGCAACTCTCCTAGAATATTGGTAGAATTAATACTTCCTCATTCTTCCCAGCTCCCAATGAACCTCCTCCCACAGCTAATTGTGTGCATTTTACAGATATTCTGTAGTTGCCTCCTCTGTGTATGTCCCTGTTGACTTCTCCATTGAAATGGAAGCTCTCTGAACCAGCAAATGTTTCCTTTTCTTCTTTGTATCCCTACCATTTATCAATAAGAACATCACATACTAAATAGTGATTGACTGATGACTGGTGATTTATTGAATACTTGTAAGTTTTCTTGTGGGAGAGGCTTCTTTTATCTTGTAGGTAGCCATCATGTTAATCCTGAAGAAAGTCATGTCATTCCATGATATATTCAACTGTGAATTCAATTACTCTTTCATAATGAGGTTTTATTAATTACCTTAAAGAAAGGTTCTCCTTAGATTCATAGATTAAATTATTTTTCACTTGTTTTTAGCATAATTAATTATCCCTTTTTTAACCCTTTCATTCAGGTACATGGGATCTTTTTGAAGTTTACAATGAAGATGGCACTACATAAAGCAATCATAAAGCAACAGGCTGTTTGTTCTCTAGACACACATTTTTTTTCTTCCTTTCTTCTCTCTATCTTTTCTAATGAATCTTTCAGACCTCAAACAGACCCTTGAATTTCCTCTTTTGCCATTAGATTTGGAAATTCCAACAGATTTGTCTACTGGTGAGGTCACAAATCCCCACATAAATCCTGTGATTTTACAATATATTTTCAATATGTAGGTGTCAACATGAAGAGTGCACAAGAGTTGGAGACAGGAATGTCTGAGGTAAAATCCTCCTTCAGATATTTGCTAGTTGTGTGACCCTGGGAAAGTCATTTCAGCTTTCTTAATCTTAGTTTCCACATCAGTGACATAAGAATAACCATAGCACATTCCTCAAAGAGTTGTTGTGTGCTTCAAATTTGAGAGCATATATAAAGCACCAAATGGACGGGCTAGATAAATATTGATTATAATAGCAACAATTAACATCACCACTTCAGGAAACTAGCCTCACTTCCAGGGAGAGATTAATGTCTACACACAGCAAGGCAGTAAATGAGATTTGGGAAGTGTAAACTTTATACACATTGTAGAAACTTTTCATAGAATGTGCTTTGGCCATACTTTTCTCTTGTCCTTACTATCTTGACTTGAAAACATTCTAAGGCAAGATTCACTTTCGATTGTATTGGATAAGTCATGAAAGCATTTGATGAGAAATTAGGTACACAAATTCTGTGATCCAGGTGTGTACTCACCCATTCTGATTTTGTCCTGGTTAATCTCTTAAATCTATTCATTTTATGCTGTTGCTTCACATATAGTGTGGTGTAGATTGTAGAGAGCTGATGGCCAAGTCAGAGAGACTTGGATTCAAGTCCTGTCTCTGATACATATGCTGTTCTAATGCTTAATGTCACTCAACCCCTCAATACTCTAGGAAACTTTAACCTTTAAATAAGCTGTTGATCTGTGATGTTGCTCATTCAGGAGTGTCCTTTAGTAGTGAGGTCACAAATCTAGTCCAAATCTCTGGTTCTATCACCACCTCTTATTATATTGATTAAAATGGACAGAGATAAAAGGCTTATTGCTTTGAGCATTCTCTAGCAAGTCTGCGTTTTCTGTGGATCAAACTTTATATGTGAATTGGACAAAAAAGCAAAGAGAAAAAAGCATATAATGGGCTGTTAAATCAGGAGATGGATGTTTCACTCTTTGGTTAGCCCATGTGGAATCTCATAGCATCATGGAATTGTTCTAGGTGTCATCTGTGAAATAAAGCATGAATAAAAGATATCTTTTAAGATTGGCACTGGGTCAGTTATGAGCAGTTTTGCCTCTTAAATAATCTCCATAACTTAGAGAAAATAATTAGAGTTATGACTCATTTTCCACTGCACCTACAAGAGTTAAGAACCTCCCTCCTTGACAACAATCTAAAGCAAGATTATCCACGATGTCTGAAGTCAGCCATTGAAATATTAATTTCTTTATTTTTCATTTTCAGCAATAACCTTCATGATTTGACTGCTTTAAAAATTTTCCCTTTTAGTCCACTTCACTTCCTGAAACCATGAAATATTTAGATGCATCATTAGTCTCACTAATTGTGATTTTTCTTCCATTTTTGAAGATCATCGTTCAAATCTGGCTGACAAACCTGTGGGACTTTTGTCCTTGTCTTTCCACAACTTTGGGAGACCACATGAGTTCTGTCCAATGTACTGGAGAAAGAAATGACAAACTATTCCAAAATATTTGCCAAGAAAACTCCTTGGATGGTATTAAAATGATAAAAGAAATGACACTGTAAGATGAACCTTCCAATTTGAAAAATGTCCAACGCTGCTGGGAAAGAATGAAGAACAACTACAAGTCTTCCAGAACTAATGTAGTAGCTGGAAAAAAGCTGAAAGGAATGTTGGCTGTGGATGTGTGATGATTAATGGAAAGTCTGATACTATAAAGATCAATATTGCATAGAAACCTGGAATATAAGGTCTATGAACCAAGGTAAGCTGGATATGGTCGTACAGGAGAGAGAAAGATTAAACATTGATATCTTCAAAGTCAGTAAACTTAAATGGGTGGGAATGGTGACCATTACATAATCCATTTTATCAAGAATTCATAAGAATAAATGGAGTATCCCTTATAGTCAGTAAAAAGATGAGAAAAGCAGTACTAGACTGTAATCTCAAGGATGACTGAATGATATCTGTTTAAATCTAAGGAAAATTATTCAACATCACAGAAATTCAAATCTATACTCAAACCTCTGATGCTGAAGAGGTCAAAGTCAATCAGTTCTGTGAAGATGTACATCTTCTAGAAGGAACACCAAAAACGATGTCACATTCATCAGAGGGGATTGAAATGCTAAAGAAGGTAATCAAAAGATAATTGCAATAACATGCAAGTTTGGCCTTGAGGTATAAATGAAGAAGGGAAGACATTAATATAGTTTTTTCAAGATAACTCACTGATCATAGCAAACCATCTTTTTCAACAAACAAAAGGATGACTACATGTAGGTATCACCAGATAGTTAATGCCCAAATCAGATTGATTATATATTTTGATGTCAAAAGTGGACAAATACTCAATACAGTCAGTTAAAACAAGACCTGAAGCTGTATGTAGATGAGAAACGAAATTCTCATTGCAAAATTCAGACACATATTGAAGAAAGTAGGGAAAACCATCATACTCTATAGGGATGGCCTAAATAAATATGTTTTATGAATATGTAGTAGAGTCATACATAGATTTTTGAATGTTTATTTATTTATTCTCAGTTTTCAACATTCATTTCTACAAAATTTTGAGTTCCAAATTATCTCCCCATCTCTCCCCTCCTCCACCCAAAACCACCACACATTCTGATTACCCCTCCCCCAATCCCCTTCTATCACACTCCTCTCTTACCTTATCCCCATCTTCTCTCTTTTCTTGTAGGGCAAGATAGATTTCTATACCCCATTACCTGTATTTCTCATTTCCTAGTTGCATGCAAAAACAATTCTTTTTTCCTAAACTTTGAGTTCCAACTTCTCTCCCTTCCTCCCTCACCACCCATCCCCACTGAGAAGAGAAGCAATTCAATATACGCTATACATGTGTAGTTTTGCAAAAGGCTTCCATAATAGTCATGTTGTGTAAGACTAACTATATTTCCCTCCATCCTTTCCTGCCCCCCATTTATTCCATTCCCTCTTTTGACCTTGATCTTCCTTGAACGTATTTACTTCTAATTACTCCCTCCTCCCATTTGCCTTCCCTTCTACCATCCTTCCACCCCACTTCTCCCCTTCTCCCCTCCTTTCCTATGGGGTAAGGTAGATTTTATACCAAATTGAGTGTGCATGATATTTCCTCCTTAAGCCAAATGTCATGAGACTAAGCTTCAGTTTTTCCCTCTTACCTCTCTCCTTTCCCCCCTTTTGAAAAAGCCTGCCTCTTTTATAAGATATAGTTTGCCCAATTCCACATCTCCCTTTCTCCACTTAGTACAATTCTCTCTCACTCCTTAATTTTATTTTTTAGGTACCTTCCCTTCCTATTCAACTCACACTGTACCCTCTATCTATCCATCTATCTATCTATCTATCTATCTATTTACCTGGCATCTATCTATCTATAGTATGTATGGATGTGTATATGTGTGTATACTCGCTCCAACTACCCAAATACTGAGAAAAGTTTCAAGAGTTACATATATGATCTTTCCATATAAGAATGTAAACTGTTCAACCTTAATAAGTCCCTTACGATTTCTCTTTCCTGTTTACCTTTTCATGATTCTCTTGATTCTTGTGTTTGAAAGTCTAATTTTCCATTCAGCTCTGGTCTTTTTCTTCAAGAATGCTTGAAAGTCCTTTATTTCATTGAATGACCATTTTTCTCCCAAAGTATTATAATCAGTTTTGCTGGATAGGGGATTGTTAGTTTTAATCCTGGTTCCTTTGACTTCTGGAATATCATATTCCAAGCCCTTCGATCCCTGAATGTAGAAGCTGCTAGGTCTTTTGTTATCCTGATTGTATTTCCACAATACTCTTCTATCTGGTTGCAATATTTTCTCCTTGACTTGGGAACTCTGGAATTTGATTGCAATATTCCTGAGTTTTCCTTTTGGGATCCCTTTCAGGAGGTGATTGATAGATTCTTTCAATATTTATTTTACCCTCTAGTTCTAGAACATCAAGGCAATTTTCATTGATAATTACATGAAGAATGATGTCTAGACTCTTTTTTCCCCCATGACTTTCAGGAAGTCCCATATTTTTAAATTGTCTTTCCTGGATCTATTTTCCAGGTCAGTTGCTTTTTCCACTGAGATATTTTACATTGTCTTCTACTTTCCACTCTTTGGTTTTGTTTTGTGATTTCTTGGTTTCTCATAAAGTCATTAGCCTCCACCTGTTCTATTCTAATTTTTAGAGAACTATTTTCTTCAGTGAGCCTTTAAACCTCCTTTTCCATTTGGCTAATTCTGCTTTTTAAGCATTTTTCTCCCCAATGGTTTTTTGGACCTCTTTTGCCATTTGAGTTAATCTATTTTAAGGGTGTTATTTTCTTCATGAATTTAGCAAACTGTTGACTTATTTTACTTGATTTTATTGCATCACTCTCATTTCTCTTCCCAATTTTTCCTCCACCTCTCTTACTTGATTTTCAAAATCCTTTTTCAGCTCTTCCATGGCCTGAGGCCATTGCATATTTATTTTGGAGGTATTGGATGCAGAAGCCTTAACTTGGATGTCTTCCTCTGATAGTATGCATTGTTCTTCCTCATCTGAAAGGATGGAAGAAAATACCTGTTCACCAGGAAAGTAACCTTCTATTGTTTTATTTTCTCCCTTTTGGGGCATTTTACCAGCCAATTACTTGATTTTGAGTCCTTCATCAAGAGCAGGGCATACTCTGGGGAGTTGTAATTTCTTAGTTCCTCCAAGGTGGCACAATCAAGGGAGAGGAGTTTCTCCTCTTCAGGCCTGTGCTCTGGTCTGGGAGAAAGCAGAGGCTTTCTCTGCCCAGGATCTATGAGTAAAAGTCTCACTCCACAACCACCTCCAAATCCACCATGACAGCCAGACCTCCTCCTCACCCCAGGACAATCATTCAGGACTGAGATCCAGATCAGCAGCTTGATTCCTCCAGGGGCTTTCGGCAGAGGGCTCCAAAAGTGGATCCTGCTGCTGCAGTGGCTGCTGGTGGAGGGCCAGATTGTGTTCCCTTGTTGCACGGGGGAACGAGCTTTCTCACTGACAGTTGAAGCTGTCTTTGATGATTGTTGATTGAGCAATCTGGGAACCACAGCTGCTTCTGGGGATTCTGCCCCCTGAGGCCTATTCTAGTCCTGTCCCTACTGTCCCGCCTGTACTGGCCAAGGCAGGGCTGCACTCTGTTCCATGCCCGGTGTGATAGACCTTTCCTGTTGGCCTTCTAGGGTGTCTTGGGCTGGAAATCTCTCACTCTGTCGTGCTCTGGCTTCTACCGCTCTTGGATATTTTTTACAGTTATTTTATGGGCTATGAGGGACAGCTTTTACAGGTCCATCCTTCTACTCCATCATCTTGTTCTGCCCCCAAGTGATACATGGATTAAAGAGACTGGATATGGTAGAGTACATGAAGAACTATGGGCAGAGATTAATTTTTCTGGAGGCAGCAACAACAACAACAAAGCCTTCAAAAGAGAAAAAAAGAGCAAGACAGCAAAATAACTGTCTGATGTGGCTTTACAAATAGCTGTGGAAAGAAGGAAAGTGAAAGTTAAATGAGGAAAAAGATAAACCCAGCTGAATTCAGAATCCCAGAGAATAGCTGGAAGAGATAATATTTTCTAAAATGTGAAATGAAAAGAAATAGAAGAAAACAGCAGAATGGGAAAGATAATACATTATCAAGAAAATTAGAGATATCAAGGGAATAATTTTTATAAAAATGGGCATGATAAAAGATAGAAATGGTGGGGAATTAACAGAAAGAAAAGACGTTAAGAAGAGTTGGGAAAATGCACATAAGAACTATACAGCAAATACATTAACATCACAGATAACCACAATGGCATGGTTACTCATCTAGAGCCATAGACACTGGAGAATAAAGTCAAGTGGGGCTTAGGAAGTTTTGATAACTACAAAGCTAATGGAGGTGATGGATCTCCAGCTGCTCTACACACAACACTAAATGTGATGCCATTTGAGTCCTGTTCACAATATTCCAGCAACTTTGAAGAAAACTTAGCAGGCCATGGGATTGGAAAAAAAGAGTTTATGTCCCTGTCCTAGAGAAGAGCAACTCCCAAAGGATGAGAGGAAGAAGAGAGGCCATAAGAAGCAGTTTCCTCTGTTCCTACTCCCTTCTTTGGAGCCAGGAAATTTCCAACTGCCTGTCTTATCACCATAGCTCAATATCATAATGAATAAGCAAGCACATACAATTTCTCTAGCCAAAAACCTTCCTCAAATCTTTTTTTTCAACATATTTCAACTATAGGCTTGCTTTCTTTCTCTTCTTTAAAATTCTCTTCAAGTGTCTTTTAAATATCATATACTTCTTATTTCCTTCATAGTCTTCTAATATTTCTTTTACTTGCTCTATTCCTAAAGTCTATATATTTCAGTTCTGTCCCACATCATCTATAAAACAGAATTTCTTCTTTAGCACAAAAAGTTGTTACTCAAAATCAATAACTTATTAAGCTTTTTCTTCCTAAGCTGTATTGTTTATTTCAATTTAGGTGACCTTTCCACTAATTTATTCATAATAGTCAAATTACTGTTTGATTAGTTACAATGATAGTGTTCTCTAAAGATGAAAGCACTTCTTGCCTCTCCCAGAAGGGGAAAGAAACCTACACTACACAATCCTAATCTCAATATATTGAAGAAGTTTGTGAGGCAAACCCTTTCATAAATTCATTATAATGTTCTTAGCAATTAATTGTTCTTTTTTTCAGTCCTGTCTAACCCTTTATGACCCTATTTGGGGTTTTCTGAATGCAGATAATGTAATGGGTTGCCATTTTCTTCTCTAGATCATTTTGCAGATAAGGATCACACAGCTAGTGAATGTCTGAGGCCAGATTTAAACTCAGCAAGATGTCTTTCTGTTTCTAGCCCAGCATTCTATCCATTGTGCCACCTATATTCCCTTCCTAGAAGTTAACACTTTCCTTCTCAGCATTAACATAGGACTAGTAAAGGCTCTGAGTTCCCCCACTTCCAGTTGGTAGCTTACAAAAGTCTGATCTTTTCAAATATCAATTGAAATCTATTGTGCCATTCGCAGTTGTAACAAAGGATTTTTCCAAATCCATGTGTATTTTCTTCTTTCTCTTTTTTGTTTACTTACTCTTCAGTTTTCAGAATCTGGATAGAGTTAATATTCTGTAATTTCCAAATACAGTTCCATTTTTTGTTTCCTAATGACGTATCTAATACTAGCATATATTTTTATACATTAATAAATTGACTGAATTGAAGAACAATATAAAGTTTGATCCAATTATGCCTGAAGGACAAACACTTACTGACACTTACTAAACATATTGCTATGATGTCAAATATTGGGGGGCACCTGTGGGGACTGAGTGCTATTGGGGGCCACGAAACAATTTGGGAGATCTCATGTTCAATAGCTTTTGAGGGAATTAAAACATAAGGATAAAGGAATGTTTCACAGAAAGGGGACTCATGGAAACAATGAGAGGAGGAAATTTAGGAACCGCAGAGACTTCCCTGAAACATCAACAATATTTAAAAATTCAATGGTGGCACCATTGAATAAGAATCAGACTTACTCATTAGGACTAATTTAGAGACGCGAGTGTTTAACAATATTAGATTGTGTCCCCAGTGTTGGGTGACTTGGGGCTCATTGTTTTGGGGAGAGAAATGGAGTAGCACAATTGAGTTGAGGAAAAGAAAAAGTCCTCTCCTTGATCTACAGTCTCTCCCCCTACCCCACATCTACATACATTACTTTTCCTCTGTGAACATCTGAAGCCATACCACCTTTTATTCTGGAAATATTTTCTTTCTTTCCAAAATCTTTGGTGGTCTGACCCTTCCTCTTAGAGTAAAGACTTTATGTGAATAACAAGGTTTTGAGTTTGCCCCTGACATTGACTGTATGAGGGCCTCTGAAACAGCTTGTTTAACAGTCCATAAAATAGACTGATCATGCTAAGATAGCATGTGAGAGGGACAGGAATGGTTTGAAATGAAGCCATCTGCACTGTGGTGATGACAACTTACTTTTACTTTTCCTATTTTTCTTTTTCTTGCTTGATATTTTCCAGTTTTCTTTCTGCCAGTCTTCACAAACAAATAGGACACTGTCCTTAAGTTGAAATATAGTCATCTTATGCCATCCAAGGTATCTGTTATAGAAATTCTTTTTTATTACAAGAAATGACTGACTTACAAAGTGCATGCTGATAATATGTAGGTCCTGCAGGGTTTTTTTTTTGGGGGGGGGAGTCATCTCAAATGTATTTCAGTACTTTTGCAAAGAGAATGAAAAACAAGGATTCGGATTCTTACTCTTCTCTTTCACTGTCTCTTGGAAACTTATTCTAGTTCTACACAATCATTGAACTTTTGAGCAAAGTTTGCTTCACCTGCTGTAATCTGATGCAATCATCTTGATCTCTGGAGTCCCAGTGTCTATGCCCTTGGGGTGGGGGACCATCCCTCTCATCCAAAGTCATCATATTTATTGATTCCTTAATGACCTGTATTTCTTTCATGGATAATGGGGTTACTATTAAACCAATTACACCTTTCTAAGTAGAATAATTACCTCTGAATATGACTTGAAACTTCTCCCAAACTAATCTGTGGTTTTCATTAAATCTAGCAATGTATTTCTCCAAGTAGAATAATTAGGGGTGCTGAAGAGTTTATGTTGTGTAATTAGAAAAAAACTACATATGAAAAGATACTCTAACTCACTATTAATTGGATAAATGTAAATTAAACCAATTCTGAGGTGCTCTCTCATACTTATTTATTGTGTAATAGTACAGAAAAGAAAAATGACAAATGTTGGAAGGGGGAAAATGAGACATTAATGGACTCTTGGTTGAATTGTGAATTAGTTCCACCATTCTGTAGAGAAATTCGGGATGCCATAACAGCAAACATCTAGATTTATTTTCAAAAATTTTTATGTCCCAAAACAAACAAAAAAAAACAAACATAGAAAGAAAAAAAAGACCTATATGTACAAAATGTTAATATAGCTCTTTTCTGGAGGAAATGAAATAGAAATTGAGGAGATGCCCATCAATTAGGGAACAAATTAACATATTGACAAATGTAGTTATGATGGAATACTATCTTATTTTAAAAAGTGATGAGCAGGATATTCTCAGAAAAAAACTGGAAAGACTTACATGAGTTGAAGAAACGTGAATTGTACTGTGTTTGATGTAACAGTAACATTGTAAAATGATCAATTGTGAATAATATAATATTCTCAGTAATATCTAGGGCAAAACTGAAGGATTTATGATGAGAAATGCTAGCTCTCCCTAGAGAAAGAATGAATGTTGTCTGAATACAGATTGAAGCATACTTTTTTTAAACTTTATTTTTCTTGAGATTTTTCTTTTGGTCTGTGTTTTCTTTCACAATAACATGGAATGTTTTAACTGCTTGCCTTCTCAATGGGGGGTATGGTGAGGAAGGGGAAGGAGAAGATTTGGAACTCAAAGTTTTAAGAGAAAATGTTGAAAACTGTTTTTACAGGTAATTGGGAAAATAAATAAAAGAAAAAGAAAGAAAGAAAAAAAATTTCCTCTAGTGTTCTTTGTTCTCATATGATCCCTCAACATTAACTGAAGTTCATGGGGGTCGTGGGTGACTATAAAAGAATACTTTCTCTTATTTTCTTTATCAATGGTTATTAGAAAGGAGTTCCCTGAAGAAACTCACCAATCCAACTGGAAATCTCCCATTCTGGGCATGGAGAACAGTCAAAGCAACAGGCTGCCTTCCCCTCCAAAGGAGTCTTCCTGAATCCAGGACCACAGCTGTCACTGCATACTCCTTGGGGAACCTAAGATAGTAATAGCAGAGTAGAATACATACCTTTAACTGTGAAGTTTTTCACTGAGGGCTTGAGCAGAAAAAATAACTTATTTTCTCTGTAACCTTGCATTGATAGTCACTCCCAAAGAAAGCTAAGTTGCAATGTAGATGCAATACTGAGCTGGGATACACAAAGACTTGAATTCAAATTCAGCATCACATAATCGCTCTGCTGCCATGTGTATCAGTAAGCACCCCAACATACACAGGGAAGCCTGCTATCAGAGGTTCTTAGATCTGCATTCATAAAAGAAAAGATAATTTTTGAGGGGCTAAAAATCACTTTAATCAAGCACATATGTCATTCAGTTACTTTAGGGGAATTTCAAAGAAAATAAAGAGAAATCAAAAGATCAACAGACATGGCTTCCTCTGTCTGAATTCAACAGACAATTAGACCCCAAATCTCTGACCATAGTTACCAGAGAGGGAAGCACAACATCTGGGTTCTCAAAGCCAGGGGGTTCTTTAGCAGCTTCCCAGAGGCCTCATCTGGCAAGTACACAAGCCCCAAAGTAATCAACAGACATGGTTTCATCTGCCTGACCATAATTCAACAGACAATTGCAGCTATCTGACGATAATTACCAGAAAGGAAAGCATGACATCTTGGTTCTCAAAGAAGGGGGATCCTTAATGGAGTCTTCGTGTCCTCATCTGGCACTCAAATCTTATTGCAAAAATTAAGCCCCAAGGTAAAACCTTGACTCAGAGTTTTTATACCATTTTTAGAGCCAGAGGGCATCACAACCCTTTTACCCAATGCCTCAATAAATTTTTAAAAAGTACTTAGGATCCTCCTACAAAATAGCTCCCTTAATCAAGCTTCCCACAATGGACAGATCCATCAATGGGTGGGAAAGATCTTTAATCAAATTAAAATAGTTAACAATCCACGTACATACACTGTTTCTAGTTAAAGAAACTTGTTTCTTTGTTTTATTCCTTGTAAAGACTCTTGATTGTTAAAGACAGGATTCAATCAGAGGCACTTGGTTATACTAAAATAAAAATGGAAAAGATCCTATTTTGATTTCCATCACACACTGGTCAATTCATTTAACCACTGTCAACCTCAGTTTATTAAGCTTTAAAATGGAATAATAGTAGTGCCTATGTCGCATGGATTTTAGGATAAAATGACATCATATTTATAAACTACCAGGCACATATTAGGTACTTAATGAATGTCTCTTCCCTTAGCCCTTCCTATTATATATTTTTAAGAGGAAGAGATTCCTGTTGAAAGTAGTAATATTATTGTTAATTTTTAAATGTTCTAAATGGTCATGCCTGGAGAAAAACTAAACACACAGATAAAAGACAAAATATGATCTTTTTTCTGAAAGATTGATTAAGGAAGCTCTTTTTTTTTCTTTTTCTTCTTGGCCAGGTCACCTCTTGAGAATAGATATTAAAGTTCTAAGAGAGGTGAGTGGTGGGAAAGGTAGCAGTTGCTGCTGCTATTTACTGGTAACTACCTGTGAACTTCCAATATTATTGAAATATTTAAATGTGCATTGATAGTGCTTATTTTTAGGTAATTAATTAGATACCAATTGAAATTGATATACATTTAAATTTGTAATGGTGGGGGGGGCAGAGTCAAGATGGCAGAGTAGAAAAATGCACATATACTAGATCTTCCCCCACAGCCCATAAAATACCTGTAAAGAAAGACTTTCAACAAATTCTAAAGCAGCAGAAGTCACAGAACAACAGAGTGGAGGAGATTTTCAGTCCGGGGTGACCTGAAAGGCCAACAGGAATCATCTGTCACACCTGTTGAACCAGACACGGAGCAGAGCCTAGCCTAGCCTTGGCTGCGATGCCTGGATCTGGGAGGAAGAAGAGAGTAGGCCTCAAAGGCAGAATCCCCAGCCTCAGTACTAGCAGTTAGCAGATCCCTCAACCCACAGACACCAAAGGTCAAGGTTTTTTCAGCTAGTCAGGAAGGGAGAAGGGCTTTCCTATAGCTCTGGCCTCCAGTGGTGGCCATAGAAGTTATATCAGGCAAGGGGCAACAGCTTCCACCGCAGCCCCTACAGCAGCCCACATCCATTGTTGGATCGTAAAACCCCTGGGGACAGAGAGCAGTTGATTCTTACCTCAGCCCTGTGTAGACTCTCTGCCCCCACCTAATACTCCTGGGAGATTTGAGCAGCTGATCTTTATCTCACATTGAATGGTAGCCCTGCCCCCACAGCTTATCTGAATCTTAGCCCCCAGTGCTGGCTTGGTGGAACTGGAGGAGAGGTGGTTGTGAAGAGGACACTCTACTAAGATTCTGGGTACAAAAATTTCTGCTTGCTCCAAGACCAATGTACATGCTTGATTGTGCCATCTAGGAGGAACTGAGATCTTACAGATTCCCAGAGTATACCCTACTCTTGACAGAGGACACAAAAGTCAAGTAACTGGTTGGGAAAATGCCCAAATAAGGTGAAAAAATAAGACTATAGAAGGTTACTTTCTTGGTGAACAGATATCTTCTCCCATTCTTTCAGATGAGGAAGAACAATGCCTACCATCAAGGAAAGACATAAAAGTCAAGGTTTCTGTATACCAAACAACCAAAACTGTAAGGACCTTGTAGAGGACCACAGCAGTTTGAGGGGCTGGGGATGGCCTAGTAAGCCCTCTCGCTTAGACTCTTGATCTGACTCAGCAGGTTCAGCCCTCCAAGGCATTACAGCACCCTCACAGGCTTCCGGGCAAAGCAAGTATCCACTCTGAGCATATAAGGGAACATCCAAATGACCTTTAGAATTATTGGCTGAGAGTATATGAACACAAGCTAGCCATGAGTATAGAACTAGGGCTGAACTTAGATATAAAGCTTGCCCTGGCTATTAATAAATGGAGCTTCTACCATCTATGCTTCCCATCTCATTACCACATGACTGAGATCGAGTCATCCTGCAAATCAGGACCTTCACCACTGAGACAACTGGAACACAAAATAAATATTCAATGGTCTCAGACCATGAAAGAGCTCAAAAAGGATTTTGAAAATCAAGTAAGAGAGGTGGAGGAAAAATTTGGAAAAGAAATGAGAGAGATGCAAAAAAAATTATGAAAAGTAGGTCAACAACATGCTAAAGGAGACCCAAAAAATGCTGAAGAATATAACACCTTTAAAAATAGGTCAACTCAACTGGCAAAATAGGTTCAAAAAACCAATGAGGAGAAGAATGCTTTGAAAAGCAGAATTAGCCAAATGGAAATGGAGGTTCACAAGCTCACTGAAGAAAATAGTTCTTTAAAAAGTATAATGGAACAGATGGAGGTTAATGACTTTATGAGAAATCAAGAAATGACAAAACAAAATTTAAAAAGAATGAAAAAATGGAAGATAATATGAAATATCTCATTGGAAAAGCAACTGACCTGGAAAAGAGATCCAAGAGGAATAATTTAAAAATTATATTTTACCTGAAAGCCATGGTCCAAAAAAGAGGCTAGACATCATCTTTCCATGAAATTATCAAGGAAAACTGTCCTGATATTCTAGAATCAGAGGGCAAAGTAAATATTGAAAGAATCCACCAATAACATCCCTTTCAGGAGATCCAAAAAGAGAAACTCCTAGGAACATTATAGCCAAATTCCAGAGTCCCCAGGTCAAGGAGAAAATATTGCAAGCAGCTAGAAAGAAGTAATGTAAGTATCAGGATAACACAAGATCTAGCAGCTTCTACATTAAGGGATTGAAGGGTACGGAATATGATATTCCAGAAGTCAAAGGAACTAGAACTAAAACCAAGAATCACCTACCAGCAAAGCTGAGTATAATAAAATGATCTTTCAGTGAAACAGAGGACTTTGAAGCATTCTTGATGGAAAGACCAGAACTGAAAAGAAAATCTGACTTTCAACCACAAGAATCAAGAGGAGCATGAATAGGTAAACAGGAAAGAAAAATCATGAGTGACTTACTAAAGTTGAACTGTTTACATTCCTACATGGAAAGACAATATTTGTAACTCTTGAAACATTTTTCAGTATCTGGGTAGTTGGTTGGATTACACATACACACACACACACCCATCCACACACACACACACACACACACACACACACATACAGAGACAGAGACAGGGGGCACAAGGTGAGTTGACTAGGATGGGATCCTATTCAAATGAAATGAAATTAAAGGGTGAGAGAGGAATATATTGGGAGGAGAAAGGGAGAAATGATATGGGGCAAATTATCTCCCATAAAAGAGACAAGTAAAAGACGTTTCAGTGGAGGGAAAAAGGGGGTAGGTGAGAGAGAAAACATGAAACTTACTCTCATCACATTTGACTCAAGGAAGGAATAAAATGCACACTCATTTTGGTATGAAAATCTGTCTTACAATACAGGAAAGTGGGGACGAAGGTGATAAGCAGAGTAGGGAGGATGATGGAAGGGGAGAGCAATGGGAGGAGGGAGCAATTAGAAGTCAATACTCTTGGGGAGGGACAAGGTCAAAAGAGAGAATAGAAGAAATGGGGGTCAGGATAGGATGGAGGGAAATATAGTCTTACACAACATGATTATTATGGAAGTCATTTGCAAAACTACACATATGTGGCCTATATTGAATTGCTTGCCTTCTCAGTGGGGATGAGTGGGGAGGGAAGAAGGAAGAGACGTGGGAACTCAGAGTTTTAGGAAAAAATATTGCGTACTTTTCTTGCATACAAGTAGGAATAAGAAAAATGGGTAATGGGGTATAGAAATTTATCTTGCCCTACAGGACAAAAGAGAAGATGGGGATTAGGGCAGGGAGGGATGTTAGAAAGGAGGGCAGATCAGTGATAGGTGTAATTAGAATGCTTGGAGTTTTGGGGTGGGGGAGGGGAGAGATGCGGAGAAAATTTGGAACTCAAAATTTTGTAGAAATGAATATTGAAAACTTAAATAAATTAACAAAAAAATAAATTTGTGATGGTAGAAGGGGTGAAGGAGAGAGAGAGAGAAAGAAAGAATAAATATTTGAGAAAATCAATGATCAGAGTCAATTTATTAATGTAATAGATTGTTCATTTATTATCAAATATGACATATGACTAGACTGCCTTAAGTCTGAGGTGAGAAATATTATGGTAATGAGTCATGTAGTAGGCTTATAACTGGGAGTTTTTTGTGATTGTGGACTAATTAATGTTGACCAAAAAATGTCAGGGCAGACAAGCTCTGTCAAGGTGCTGGATACATCAAGGGATAGAGGATGGAAGCTTGGGAGACTGGGGGGTGGTGGGGGTGCCCTCAAAAGTAACAGGGAAGTCAGGAAAGGGTGGGGCTTCTGGGCTGTCTGGTGTGAGAGGACTGACAGGCAAAGACCTACTGCTAATGGAAGTGGATGTGACCTGGTGAGCGGCTGCCCATCTGGCAGCTCAGGGACAAACATGTACTCCTGGATGTGAGTGGGTTCCCTTTTGTAGCCTCTTGTTCCTCATCTGTCACCTGGGGACAAGACCACCCCTACTCCCTGCACATAGTAGATGCTCAGTAAACGCATGCTGAGTGCTCTAAGGGTCCTGGAAGGAAGCTCCACTGTCCAAATGGATTCTTGTCCTTTGTCTGTAGTACCTTTACCTAATTTCCCCTCCATGGGACAAAGACCCTCTGAAACCTGGCTATCTTTATTAAAGCTTATGAGATTTATACTTTGATCAATGGTAAAAATTTTGGGGGACAGAGCCAAGATGACAGAGTAAAACCAAGGACCTACTTCAACTCTCCCCCAAACCACAGCAAAAACCTGTAAAAAAAATGACTCTAAAACATTGTAGAGTCACAGGACCCACAGAGTAATGGTGTGAAACAAATCTCTAGCCCAAGACAGTCTAGAAAGTTGACAGGAAGCTTCTATCGCAAAGAACTAAGAGTGGTCCACACCAGCACAGACACAGACTGAACAGGCCTGGGGGGTAGGAAAAAGGGGGGTGCTGAATCACTGGAAACTGTGGCAATATCCAGATTTCTTAACCCCAAAATACTGGAGAAAACTTGTAAAATCAGTGGAAAAACCCTGTGGGATTTATGTGAGAGAGTAGCATAGTCCAGCCCCAATATCAGGGAGGCAGAGTGGGTAGAGGAACCTATTGCAGCCACAGCAGCAGCAACATTTGCTTCTTGAGTTGTAGGCTTGCAGATTGTGGGAGGATCGAGTAGGTGACAGCACACTCCCACATTCACTTGAAGCAGAGAATTTCCTTGAGAAAGAGCTCAAAAGTCAAGTAATTGACTGGGGAAGTAAGCAAAAACAGAAAAGGCAAAATATAGAATCTTACTTTGATAATGAGGAAGATCAAAACATACAACCAGAAGAAGAAAACAAAGTCAAAACTAGTGCATGCAAAGTCTCTAAGAAAAAATTATAAATTGATCTCAGGGCATGAATGAACTCAAAAATAATTTTGAAAATGAGGTAAGAGAAGTAGGGGAAAAATTGTGATGAGAAATGAGACGGATTCAAGAAAATTATGGAAAACAAGTCAACTGCTTGCTAAAAAGAACCCCAAAATTTCTGAAGAAAAGAACACCTTAAAATAGATCAATCCAAATGGCAAAGAGATCCAAAAAGACAGTGTGGAGAAAAATGCCTTAAAAGCATAAATGACCAAATGGAAAAGGAGGTCCAAAAGCTCACTGAACAAAATAATTCCTTAAAGATTAGGATGGAACAGATGGAAACTAATGACTTTATGAGAAATCAAGAAATTACAAAACAAACCCAAAACAATGAAAAAATAGAAGACAACCTGAAAAAAAATCTCATCGGAAAAATCACTGACCAGGAAAAAGATCCTGGAGAGACAATTTTAAAATTATTGGACTATGTGAAAGCTATGATTAAAAAAGAACCTAGACATCATATTTCAAAAAATTATCAAGGAAAACTGCTCTGATATTCTAGAACAAGAAGGTAAAATAGAAAGGGAAAGAATCCATCAATCATCTCCTGAAAGAGATTCCAAAAAGAAAATTCCTAGGAATGTTGTACCCAAATTCCAGAGTTCTCATGTCAAGGGAAAGATATTTTAGCCAGAAAAAAATAATTCTGGTATTGTGGAAATACAATCAGGATAACACAAAATCTAGCAGCTTCTTCATTAAGGGAATAAAAGGACTTCGAGTATGGTATTCTGTAGGTCAGAGGAGTTAGATTAAAACCAAGAATCATCTACTCAGTAAACTGAGTAGAATCCTTCAAAGAAAAAAATGATATTCAGTGAAATAGAAAACTTTCAATCATTTTTAATGAAAAGACCAGAGCAGAATAGAAAATCTGACTTTCAAGTTCAACAATCAAGAGAAGCATGAAAAGGAAAACAAGAAAGAGAAATCATAGGGGACTTACTGAAGTTTAACTATTCACATTCCTACATGGAAAAATAGTATTTGTAACTCCTGAGAGCATTCTCAGTATTAGAGTAGTTGGAGAGATTTGATATATAGACAGAGGGTACAAGGGAGTTGACTATGAAGGAATGATGTCTAAAAAAATTAAATTAAGAGGTCAGAGAGAAATATATTGGGAGGAGAAAGTGAGAAACAGAATACAGTAAATTATCTCTCATGTAAGAGTCAAGAAAAAGCTTTTACAAAGGAAGGGAAGGAGATGGAGGTGAGAAGGAATTAATGAACCTTATTCTATTTGGATTTGTCTGAAAAAGAGAATAACATGCACACTCAATTTGCTGTGAAAATCTATCTTACCTTACAGGAAAGTAAGGGTGAGGGAATAAGGGTGGGAGCTATGATAGATGGAAGCATAAATGGGAGGAGGAGATAATTAGAAATAAACACTTATGAGGAGGGACAGGGTCAAAAGAGAGAATAGAAAAAGGGGAGCAAGATAGGATGGAGGGAAATATACTTAATTGCTCATAACATGACTGCTATGAAAGTGTTGTATGACTACACATGTAAAACCTATATTGAGTTGTTTGCCTTCTCAATGGCAGATGGTGGGGAGGGAAGAAGGGAGAGAAGTTGGAACTCAAAGTTTTGAAAATGAATGTTAAAATTGTTTTAACATGCAAGTGAAAAATGTGACATATGGGCAACGGGGTATGGAAATCTATCTTGCCCTACAAGAAAATAGAAGAGAAGGAGATAAGAGAATGTATGTATGCGATAGACTGGAGGGCAGATTGGGGAAAGGAGTAATCAGAATGCATGCTATATTGAGGTGAGTGACGGGAGAGATGGAGAGAAAATTTGGAGCTCAAAACCTTATGGAAGTGAATGTTGAAAACTAAAAATTAATTAATTTTTAAAAAGTAAAAGTTTTGAAATATTTCCCAGTTGAAATATCTGGGCCCTAATCCCATGCTTACAGCAAATGTGTTATTTTGACTAATTTTTAAATATTGGGGATTTTCCTTTCATCAACGATAAACTAACTGAATTAACCTTGGTAGTCGCAAGTCTGGAATGTTATGATTATTAAATATAATATGGATGGTAGTTACTTAAAATGTTGAACTAAAAGGTTTTGGCAGGCCTAAAATTCATTTGATCTGTTTCTGTCGAGTTTTTAAGGACATTAGAGTTGAAGGACCACAAGACTGAAGTGATAGTTCAAGGAATGGCAAAAATTAATATAAAAGCCCTTCAGAAAAAGAGCCTATTCTGAAAAAATGATATATCCACATCTGAAAACTCAAAAGGGAATATGAATTGGTCTGAAGCCCAAAAAAGTCTTCTTGGATGAGTTCAACAAGGACTCTAGAAGTCAAATTAGAGGGGTAGAGGAAAAACTGAATAATTCCATTAAAAATACAGTTGACAAAATAGAAAAACAAAGTATGCTGAAGAAAACGATTCCTTAAAAATTAGAATTGGCAAGATGGAAAAGGAGGTACAAAAGTCAACTGAAGAAAACAACTGGTTAAAAATTAGAATAGAACCTGAAAACTCTGAGGCATCAAGAATCAGTCAAAAAAATCAAAAGAATGAAAAATAGAAGAAAATGTATAATATCTCATTGGAAAAAAAGACTGATCCGGAAAATAGACCCAAGAGTGATAATTTAAAAATTGTTGGTCTACCTGTAAGCCATGATGAAAAAAATAGATTGGGCAGTATTTTCCCAAAAAATCTAAAAGGAAAACTGTCCGAAGGTCCTACAATCAGAAGGCAAAATAGTCATCAAAAGAATCCACTGAATACCTCCTGAAAAAAGATCCCAAATTGAAAACACCAAGGAATATTGTAGCCAAATTCCAGAATTTTCAGATCAAAGAGAAAATACTGCAAGCAACCAGAAAGAAACGGTTCAAATATTTTGGAACAACAGTGAGGAACCATAGGTTAGCAGCTTCCAAATAAAGATCAGAGAGCTTGCAATAATATATTCATTAAGGCAAAGGATCTTGTATTACAACCAAGGATAAACTACCCAGAAAAATTGAGCACAATCTTTCAGGCAAAGGAATCGATATTCAATGAAATAGAGGATTGTCAGACCTTCCTGATGAAAAGAATAAAGCTCTACAGAAAATTTGAGCTTCTAATACAAGATTAAAGAGAGACATAAAAAGGCAAACCGGAAAGTGACAAAAATGTTATTCAATAAGAACAAACCGTTTACACCCCTACATGGGAAGATGATACTCATAAATCTTTTTTTGGCCACTCGAAATTTTCGTTAATACCAGGTAAGTATTTCAACCCAAACACCACACACGTACACATACCTTACTAAATAGGTCCAAAGTAAGAGTGTTAAGTGTTTTCGATAAGGATTTTGGCATAACCTAACATGAGTTAAAGTGGTCCCAAATGAAGCACAGCCCCCTCCCCTCTTCCTCGATGAGATCCCTCAATGGGAGTGAAACAAAACATTAATGCCATGGCAATGAGGAGGCCACAAGTATCCTGGGAGGTAAGGAAAGATTTGGCATCTTTACAATATTACAAAATGTGTTTTAAGAAGAAAAAAATAGCTCTGGCCTTCCAGTAGTCTGCTCATCAGTTGGAGCTACAGGACCTGTAGGAGGCCTGAGCTGGATGTTGGTACATAAGGGCAGGGGACAAGTCTTGGTTTATGACTGGTATTGAGAAGAACTTGGGGGTCCCCTAAACCCTCTTTCCCTGCAAGGAAGCAACTGAATCAGAGAGACATATTACATGTACCCAGTTGAGACCGGGAGCTGGGTAGATAGTTCAGTGAAGCTAGTCATTGGTCTGGGGCCTATTTTCTCATGAAGAAGAAAACATGATGGAAAAAACTCCCGTCTTGTTCTTCAGCATAAAACAACCAAAGCAACATGCCTGATTATCTGCAAACCTGCAACTCAAAACTATCTTAAGACACCATCCTTAAAAGTTCTGCTAAGGTCTGAAGTGTGGGGAAGCAGTTCAGCTTATCTCTCTTCTCCCCATTTCTAGCCTATCAGTGTTTTCCAATGTGGCAGGAGATTTCTAACTGCAAGGCAGAAGTATCTGTTGTGAGACAGCTTATAGAGAAAGGGCCATATATATAGGGTACCAGAGAAAGGGTCATCAGTTCCCTTTCATGCTGATATCCTCTTCCTTCAGAGTAAACTTTCTCTTCAACACCTCTGAAATGAGGATATCTGGGGCTTCTTTCTTCATCAAGCTCCAACTCAGGTCTAGTCTCTGCTTTATCAGGTAAATGTTCTTTAGGATGCCCATCATGTCTGCAAAACTGCTAACCTTTCAGACAGACACACAGTGGTCATCTTCATCCAGGCTGCAGGCAGCTTAGAGTCAATTTTACAATGTTCAGAGCTGGTAGAACAAAGCATGGGAACGGATGAAAGCTCAGTCCTTTCTAACTCGGCCTCCTCTGTGATGTCGCTAAAGACAAAGAAAGTTGTAGAGTAGAATGAGGACCCAAAACAAGATACATTTGAACTTCCTGAAGAGAAGAGATCTGGTGTTAATGAAGTGAAGGCTGCATCTGCTGCCACAAACTTGGCAATCTGGCTGTGTAGGTGACTTAGTTCATCTTGTAATTCAGTGGTTCTGCTCAGGGCTGGTAGGCCAGGCTTCTTCAAGACCAGGAGCCTCTCCTCCAGCCCTCGAAGGTTGGGCACTGAAGCTTTCCACTGCAGGACAAACAGCAGGCTATGCTTCCATTTATGCCGCAAGTGCCAGGCGTCACTTCTGACTCAGGCATAGGTTTCCTCTCCATCTTCTGCTATCTAGGCAATAACAGTCAAAGTAGGGACAGGGGGCACATCACTCAGATCTGAGTCAGAGATGTTGAGCAGTGTTTGCTAAGTCTTTCAGAACTCTTTCAAGACAAATACGGAGGTTAGTGTAATAGTCCTGGGATAGGTAACAAACTCATCCAGGACATCCAGGTGCTATCACCTTAACTTATCTTAGGTATAATTCCATAATGAGCAGTCTTGTTCTATTTAGAAGTCTGAGGAGGATAAGAACATCCAGGTTGCAAGTCTCAGGAACTGGGAGGATACTGCTGCCCCTGACACTGAAAGAATGCCTCGAGGACACAACTTCAAGGGCAGGTTAGTTCCAATCCTATGCACTAGGCTATGAGAAGCTCCATGTGGTTTGTTCTGTCAGAGTGGGACAGTGGAATCTGTTTCCATCTCCGATATCACAGCTGGCTCCCACCTGGCAGGGCTTCCTCATGTTAGGCCATCTTTGGGAACAGCAGGCTTTTTCAACTCATGGCTCCTCGGTACTCATAAATCTTAAGAACAGTATCTTTATTATGAAATGAAAAGGGTTATACTTAGACAGAGGGTGTGGGTATAAGCTACCTGATATGATGTTAACAAATCTAATTAAGGGGTGAAAAGCGATTGTAATGGGAGACGAGGCAAGGAGGAGGCAGAAAAGGGTAAATTACATCACATGAAGAGACATAAAGACCTATTATAGTAGAGGGAAAGATGGTCAAAAACAAACTCTTTTGAGAAAAAAAAGACAGAAGGGAGAAACCATATATGGGGAGAATAGAATGGAAATACACGGATAGTAATCATAAATATGAGCAGGAATGAGATGCAATCTTCCATAAAACAGAAGTGGATAGTAGAATCAATTGAAACCATAATCCTACAGTATGTTGTTTAAAAGAAATACATTTGGGGGAGGAGAGGCAGAGGCAAGATGGCAGAATAAAAGCAGAGACCTGCTTGAGCTCTCCCCCAAACCCCTACAAATATCTGGAAAAAAAGGATTCTAAACAAATTCTAGAGCTACAGAACCCACAAAATTACAGAGTGAAAAAAATCTCCAGCCCAAGACAAACTGGAAGATTAATAGGTAGGATATATTGCATCAGACTGGAAGTAGAGCACATTTTAGCATGGGTGCACCAGTACTGATAGGGCTGGAGCAGGTATCAGGTGACTGAATCACTGGCTGTTGTGGCATTTTCCATACCTCTCAATCCACAAACACCAAAGACAGCATAAAAAATGTCACTGGAAAAACTCTGTGGGACCTGGATGAAAGAGAAGGGAGGTCCTGCACAAGCCTTGGGGTAGGTAGGGCAGGTAGTGGCAGCAGGAACAGTGGCAGCAGTGGCAGCAGCAGCAGCAGGTAATGCTGCTTTCAGAGCTCTAGGCCCGCTGATGGTAGGGGGATTGAGTGGTTGATACAAACCCCAGAAACCTGGTATAATACACTCACACTCATACTTACTCCCACCCCCACTGGAAGCAGATGCCTACGTTCACAAAGATTTTTTAAAGTCAAGCAGTTGGCTGAGAAGATGAGCAAACAGTGTAAAAAGACTCAAACTACAGAATCTTACTTTGATGACAACGAAGATCAAAATATACAAGCAGAAGAAGACAACAAAGTCAAAGCTTTTATATGAAAAGTCTGCAAGAACAAAATGAATTGGTCACAGGCCATGGAAGAGGTCAAAAAGCATTTTGAAAATCAAGCAAGTCAAGAAAAAACTGGGAAAAGAAAGTGATGCAAGAAAATCATAAAAAATGAGTCAACAGTTTGCTAAAGTCATCCCAAAAATGATGAAGAAAGTAATAGTGTGAAAAAAATAGGCTAAACCAAATGACAAAAGAAATACAAAAAACTTCTGAGTAAAAGAATGCCTTAAAAAAGTAGAATTGACCAAATGGAAAAGGAGGTCCAAAAGCTCACTAAAAACAATAATTCCTAAAAGATTAGGATGGAACAAACGGAAGCTAATGACTTTATGAGAATTCAAGAAATTATAAGACAAAACCCAAAGAATAAAAAATATGGAACATTATGTTTAATATCCCATTGGAAAAAAAAACAGTGACCTGGAAAATAAATCTAGGAGAGATAATTTAAAAACTACTGGACTGTGTGAAAGTCATGATCAAAAAAAAAAAGAACCTAGGCACCATGTTTCAAGAAATTATCAAGGAAAACTTCCCTGACATACCAGAACCCAAGGGTGTAATAGAAATAGAAATAATCCACTGATCACCTACTGAACGAGATCCCAAAAGGAAAACTCCTCCTAATATTATAGCTATATTTTAGAGTTCCCAGATCAAGGAGAAAATATTTCAAGTAGTAAGAAAGAAACAATTCAAGTATTGTGGGAACACAAACAGGATATAACAAAAATTCTAGCAGCTTCTATATTATGGAATCGAAGGATGTGGAATATGATATTCTGTAGGTTCGAGGAGTTAGGATTAAAACCAAGAATGACCTACCCATTAAAAAGTGTATATAATACTTCAGGGGTAAAAACGTACGTTCAAGGAAACAGAGGGATTTCAGGCATTCTTAATAAAAAGACAATAGTTGAATAGAAAATGTGACTTTTAAATACAAGAATCAAGAGAAGAATGTATAATAGATGTGTACATGGGAAGATTTTTCACATACATTAGTAGACCCATGTGACTTGCTTAAGTCCTGTGGAAGTCTAAGTCACATGAGTTTGAGTCACATGAAGTCTGTGGTGAGAGGAGCTTGCTGAAGAGTTGGAGCAGGAAGGGTGGAACAGAACTGAGAGGAAATTAGACACAATGGTTAGAGCTGAGGAATGGAGAGGAAGCAGAGAGCAAACTGCAAGTGTTCATTTCTGGGAAGGCCCTAGGAGGGAGAAGGCTTGGGGATGGTGGTATTCCCTGAATTGTTATTGGATATAGATTTCTTTGTTGCTATGATGGATTTGAGTTTTGGGTTTGGGATTTGATTTTCTTGCATTTGTACTGATAATGCATATTTGCTTGTTGTTTGTACAATTTTTTGCTCAATTTAAAAATCTTTCCCATCCATTTAAGCAGGCACATGTGACCTGCTTAAATCATATGGAAGCTTAAGTCACATGTGGTGGGAGGAGCTTGCTGAGTGGGTGTAGCAATAAGGATGGAAGAGGAAGAGGCAGAGCTAGAGCAGAGATGAGAGGAAGTTAGTCAGAGAGCAATCAGAGCAGGGAAAGGTAACTGTCTAGTATGGGTGAGAGAGCTTGTTTATAATTTGTTTAAGGGAGTCAGTTTGCGGTAAACCTAACAGAGGGAAGGTTTGGGGATGGTATTACCCTCTACATTGTTAATGTGTGTAAATTCCTTTGTTACTATTATGGAGTCTGTTGTATTTCACAATTCAGAATTGTACTGGCATATGCATGGTCACCATAGGTCCTGTGAGTATCACATTGGCATTACAGGTGTTTAAATAGATGTTTTGATTCAGTCTTCCATGTGAAGAGTCTATTTTGAGATTCTGAATTATGCTAGCATATTCATAGCGACTGTAGGCACTGTGAATCAATTAGTGCTACATTATGGAAAGTAAACAGGAAAGAGAAATCAGAAGGGAATTATTAAAGTTGAACTGTTTACCTTCCTACATGGAAAGATGATATTTGCAACTCATGAAACCTTTCTCAGTATTAGGGTCTTTGGAGGAAATAGATAGATAGATAGATAGACAGATAAACAGAGGACACAGAGTGAGTTGGATATAAAAAAATGACATCTAAAAATAAAATTAAGGGTGAAAGAGGTATATATTGGAAGAAAGAGAAAGGGAGAGATTGAATGAGATAAATTATCTCACATAGAAGGAGCCACAAAAGGGTTTCACAATGGAAGGATAGAGGGGGGGAGGTGAGAGAGAATGAGTGAACCATTTTCTCATCAGATTTGGCTTAAGGAGGGAATAACATACACACTCAACTGCGTATTTTACCCTACAGAAAAGTAAGGAGGAAAAGGATGGGGGGATTGACAGAAGGGTGGGTAGAGTGGAGAAATGGGCAATCAAAATGTATGTCATCTCAGATTGTCAGGGAGGGGAGAGATGGAAAGGAAACTTGAAACTCAAAATCTTGTGGAAATGAATTTTGAAAACTAAAAATAAACTAATAAAAAAGAAATTTTAAAAGAATATCTCTAACCGGACAACTGTCTGGAATTTAGTTTCTAGAGGCTCCTTCCACTTAGTGAGATCTCAAGAACTGTCTGTTTATGGAGAATCAGGAAAAACAGATGAAAAAAATGTTTTTGTAAACTCCTGTTTGATTGTAGAACTTCTACATCCAATTGTATGACCTTAACACTCATTGTAAAGGAAGGAATATGAGCCCTATGTATTCATTCTATCCTTCAAATTATCTTGACTGAACCCATCAGGATGGCTGGGATGAGTTTGCAATAAAATTTAAAAGTCATTCAAAATGTAAAAGGAAAACATTTGAAACAGGGGGATACACAAAGGGTTAAGGTAAAAGACTGGAGTTGAATATATTGTGCTTCAGAAGAAGTAAACGGGAAGAGAAATTCTAATCCCAGACAAAGCAAAAGTTAAAATACTTCTAATTAAAAGAGATAGCGAAGGAAACAATATCCTACTGAAGGGTGCCATAGACAATGAAGCAATATCATTACTAAATGTATATGTACTAAGTGGTAAAGTATCCAAATCCTTGGAGAAGTTGAAAGAGTCACAGAAAGAAAAAGACAGCAAAACTACACTAGTAGGGGACATCAACCTACTCTTAACTAAACTAAATACTTCTAACCTCAAAATAAAAAAGAAATAGATTACGGAGGGGAACAGAATTTTTTAAAAGTTAGATATGGTAGACCTCTGGAAAAATTGAATAGGGATAGAAAGTTGTATACCTTTTTCTCATCACTACATAGCACCTACACAAAAGTTGGCCATACACTAGGGCATAAAAATATCACAATTTAGTGAATAAAGGCAGAAATATAAATGCATCCTTTTCAGATCATGATGCAATAAAACATATATAATAAAGGCCATGGAAGTGTCGACTAAAATTAGTTGGAGACTAAATAATCTAATCCTAAAGAAAGAGTGGGTCAAACATTAAATCATAGAAAAAGTCAATAACTCTATCCAAGAGAATGACAATAATGACACAACACACAAAAATACGGCATGCAGCAAAAGTGGTTCTTAGGGGACGTTTTGTGTCTCTGAATGCTTACATGAATAAGGTAGAGAAAGAGGAGATCAATGAATTGGGCATGCAACTAAAAAAGCTAGGAAAAGAACAAATTAAAATCTCCAATAAAATACTTGGAAACAGTGAAAACCAAGGGAAAGATTGCTAAAATTGAAATGAAGGAAACTATTATTTCAAAAAAATAAAACTGAGTGCCGGTTTTATGAAAAAGAAAACCACAACAAAGTAGACACATCTTTGCTTAATTTGACTACCAAAAAATTGGAAAGAAAATCAAATTACCAGTATTAAAAATAGAAAGGGTGAATTCACCACTAATGAAGAGGAAATTAAAACAGTAATAAGGAACTCTTTCACTCAACTGTATTTAGTGAAATGGATGAATATTTACATGCATGTGTGTGTGTGTGTGTGTGTGTGTATAAATTTCCCCAATTAACGGAAGGGGAAGTAAAATACTTAATAATTTCAACTCAGAAAAATTGAACAAGTCATCAATGAACTACCTAGGGAAAAAAATCTCCAGGCCTCGATGAATTTAAAAACAAATTTTATCAAACATTTAGAGAACAATTGCCATAACGTATAGACTATTTGGGAAAATAGACAAAGAAGGAGTTCTACCAAATTCGTTTTATGATACAAATATAACACAGATACCTAAACCTGGAAGGGTCAAAACAGAGTAAGAAAATTATAGATCAATTTCCCTAATGAATATAGACGCAGAAATTTTAAATAAAATATTAACGAAAAATTGAAGCACATTGTCACAAGAATTATAGACTATGATCATTTAAGGTTTACACCAGGAATGTAAGACTGGTTTAATATTGGAGAAACTATCAGTATAATTGATCATATCAACAATAAAACTAACAGAAACCATATAATTATCTCAAAAGAATCTCAAAAAAAGCTTTTGAAAAAATACAATACCCATTCCTGTGAAAAACACTACAGAGCATAAGAAACAATGGGACCTTTCTTAAAATGATAAGTAACGTCTATTTAAAACCATCAGCAATCATTCTTTGTAATGGGGATAAGCTAAAAGCATTTCCAATTAGATCGGGGGTGAAACAAGGATATCCATGATCATGAATGTTATTCAGTATGATATTAGAAAAATTAGATTTAGCAATAAGAGAAGAAAAAGAAACTGAAAGAATCAGAATAGACAAAGAAGAAACTAAGCTATCTCTCTTTGCAAATATCATCATGACTTACTTAGAGAATCCTAGAGAAGCAAGTAAAAAATTACTTGAAATAAGTTATAACTTTATAGAAGTTGCAGGATATAAAATAAACTGAAATAAATCGTAAGCATTTACACATATTACTAGCAAAACTTGATACCAACAGATAGAAAGAGAAATTCCATTTAAAGTTACTGTAGACATTATAAAATATTTGGAAATTTACCTACCAAAACAAACCCAGGAACCATGTGACTATTGTTACAGAACACTTTTCATGCACATAAAGCCATCTCTAAATAATTGACAAAACTTCTGTTGCTCATGGGTAGGCTGAGCTAATATAATAAAAATCTCTCTAAATTAATTTACTTATTCAGTTCCATGCCACTCAAACTATCAAAAATTATTCCATAGAGTTAAGACAAATAATATCAAAATTATTCTGGAAGAACAAAAAGTCCAAACATCAAGAGAATTAATGAAAAGAAATGCTAGAGAAGTTGGCCTAGCCATACCAATCTTAAATTATTTGATACTGGCTAAGAGGTAGGGTGCTGAATCAGTAGAATAGGTTAGTTAAACAAGACATAGTAGTCAATTACTATATTGATCTACTGTTTTATAAATCCAACAATTCCAGCTTCTGGGATAAGAACTTAGTATTTGACAAAAACTGGTGGGAAAATTGGAACACAGTATGACAGAAACTGGGCATACACCAACATTTTAAATTGTATATCAAAATGAAGTTTAAATGGGTATATGCTTTAAGTATAAATTCTTATACTATAAGTAAATTAAGAGAGCAAGGAATCATTTACCTGTTAGATTTATGATAAATGGAAGAATCTATGACCAAACAAGTAATGGAGACCATTATGAAAAGCAAAATGGATAATTTTGATTACAATAAATTGAAAAGATTTTGTACAAACTAAGCCAGTGCAAACAAGATTATGAGAGATGCAGAAATTTGGGAAATAATTTTTACAATCAGTGTCTCTGATAAAGGCCTCATTTCTAAACTGCATAGAGAAGTGAGTCAAATTTATAAGAATACAAAACATTCCTTTATTGATAGTCAAAGGATCAGAACAGGGTATTTTCAGAGGAAGAATTAAAACTATCTATAGTCATATGCAAAAAAATGCTCTAAATCACTATTGTTTAGAGAGATGCAAATCGAAACACCTCTGAGGGACCACATCACACTTACCAGACTCGCTAACATGACAAAACAGGAAAATTATAAATGCTGGAGAGATGTGGGAAAATTGTAAGATTAATTCTCTGTAGGTAATCTGATCCAAACATTCTGGAAATCAGTTTGGAACTATGCCCAAATGAAAATGTACATACACTTTGACCCACCAATGTCACTTCCAGGGCTATATCCCAAAGAAATCACGAAAGTGTGAAAAGGACACACAGGTACAAAAATATTTTTAAAATATCTTTTTCTGGTTGCCAGGAACTGGAAATGGAATGGATGCTCATCAATTGGGGAATGGCTAAAGAAGTTGTGATATATGAATTTAATGTAATATTATTGTACTTAAAATACTAAGCAGGCAGACTTCAGAAAAACCTGGAAAGACTTATATAACCTGATGCTGAGTGAAGTGAGTAGAACCAGGAGAACATTATTGTACACTCCAACAGCAATGTCATGCAATGACTAATTTTAATAGACTTCACTCTTCTTTGCAATGAAAGGACCTAAAATAACCTCAAAAGATGTTTTTTAAACATAAGTATGTGTCATGTAAACAGATTTAATAAGGTAGGAATTATACCTGTGATTAGAAGAGCAAAGGTGTCACTTTAAGTGTTTCTGTCTTCAAACTCCATCATCCTCACACTATAACAGCCTTACATGTAAAATCTAAATCAAGTGAGATTTGAGGATGAGGCAACAGAACTTCTGGAAGCCTCAATGCCATTTGAATAACTGAATTGGTCGAAATTGATTCATTGCCTTCAATCACAAAAAGATAAGACAATGCACAGAGTACTGGATTTGTAAAGGATCTTGGGATATGTTGTTTATATCATTTGTAAAATGAATGGGTGAAAGACCCAAGACCTTTGAAATTCCATCCTGATATAACTATTATATTTATAATGTCTCTACATTTGGAAGTAATTTCTTGAGAGGTTGCTGTGCCTTCTCACTCAGAAGTTTGTTTACAGAAGAAAGGAGAAAAAAGAAGGCTCTCTGTTAATTAGGAAAAGACACTGGTTTCAGAGGCAGAAAATCTGGTTCAAATGGGACTTTAGAGTGGTGAAAGGAAGGTAGCAAAGTAACTATGAGAAGTTCCAGGTGAGTATACCTTATTCAAAAGAAATAGAACAAATAGAAGAGTTGGTGGTGAGGATAGCACTGAATCTATTAACTATATATTCTAATATATAATATAATCTATTAATTATATATTACTATCAGAACTAAGATGGTAGGATAAGAGAAACCAGTAAAGCAGAGAAGTACATTTTAGCTCCTCAAAGAAATATAGAAACACATCAGAACAAATTCTGATGGAGAAATCTAATAACAAATCATTTGTTCAGTCCGGTTTGACATGGCCTGTTAGACACTGGGATCAACAGACACTAGCAAAAGATTATGGCCAAGACAATACCATATGAGACTGACACCATGGAAAGAGGAGGTTCTGGAATCATACCAAGGCATCTTTGTGAGAACAGGTCTTCTAGTACCATTGTATACATGTATACACTTACATGTGTGTTTGTATATATACACCAACAAACATTATATGCCTGTATGTATAAATGTATGTATTTATGTTTGTGTGTCTATATATCTATATCTATATATGGTCTCTGACCTTTGAATCCCCAAAGGCCCACAGTATGGCATCCTCACAAATTGTGAAATCTTGACCAAATGGAGCTTTAGGTACAAACTGCCCCACTTTCACCAGACCATCAGTGTCATTAGGAAAGAAGAGATAGTTCATAATAGCATATTGAGCCTCAGGGTTTCTATTTTCATCCACAAACACTTGGTCACCGGCACTGTTCTTAAAATGGGTGTTCTTCAGGGATGAATGCAGCTGAAAGGGAAGAGAAATCTTGATCACTGGGTGGTGCCTAAGGGAAGGGCTCCCTCATATGAGAGATACTGGGGTAATTTGTCATCTAAAGAAGTTTTGTAGTGTTATTTGGAGGTGGGGTAAAATCTAGCTTTCTACTGTGACACAGAGAATTGAACCTCGGGAACCTAGAGTGTTGCTTATCCTTGAGTCCTCACTATCTCTCACCCACTTTATCTAGTCTATTGCCAAGGCCTGTTGATATCACCTTTGCCATATCTCTCAAACATGCTTACTTTCTCTCCTCTGATACTCGCATAACCTAATGACTCATACCTGGAGTATTTAAATTCTTATATCACACTGGTGGGTCTGTTTCTGACAAGTTTCTCCTCATTCTAGTCAATCTTCCATTCAGCCCCCCAAGAAATAATTCTAAAGGTCAGGTCTAACCACACTCATAGTAGCTTCTATATTCAATAAACTCTGGTAGTTGTCTTTCTCCTCCATGTTAAAATACAAAATCTTTTCTGTGGCATTCAAAACATTTTCAGTATTACCTACCCCCTATTTCCACTGTCCTCATGTTTTATGCCACTCATTCCTTCCTGCCTTTTTATAATTAATTAGTTTGTTTTCAGGTTTCAACATTCACTTCCATAAGTTTTTATTTTTCTCCCCCTCTCTGCCCACGGTGGCATCTAATCTTACATGGATTTCACGTATTCATTCATATTAAACACATTTTCATATTAGTCATGTTGCATAGAAGAATTTAAATGAATGGGACAAATCGTGAGAAAAACAAAACCAAAACATAACAAAAAATAAAATAGCCTGTTTCATTCTTCATTCTGACTTAATAGTTCTTTTTCTGGCTGTGGATGGTATTTTGCATCATAAATCCTTCTGGGATAAGTTTATCAGACACAGTCTTCACACACTGTGCCTCTTACTGTGTATAATGTTCTGGTTCTGCTCATTTCATTCAGCATCAGTTCATATAAATCTTTCCAGGTTTTTCTAAAGTTCTGTTCGTCATTTCTTATAGAACAATAGGATTTCCTTATATTCATATACCACAACTTGTTCAGTCATTCCTCAACTGATGGACATCCCCTCAATTTCCAGTTTTTCGACCACCACACAAAAAGCTGCTATAAATATTTTTGTATGTGTGCGACCTTTAGCCATTTTTATAACCTCTTTTGGATATAGCGCTAGAAGTGGTATTGTTGGGTCCAAGGGTATGAACATATTTATGCCATTTGGTCATAGTTTCAAATTGTTCTCCAGAATGGTTGGATCACATCACAGCTCCACCAACAATGAATTGGTGATCCACCTCTACAATATCTTCAACATTTATCATCTTACTGTTCTGTCATGTTAGCCAATCTTATAGGTGTGATGTGGTACCTTGGAGTTGTTTTGATTTGCATCTCTCTAATCAATACTGATTTAGAGCATCTTTCATATGACTATAGATAGTTTAAATTTTTTCCTCTGAAAACTATACATATCCTTTCACCATTTATCAACTGGGGAATGACTTGTATTCTTGTAAATTTTACTCAGTTCTCTATATATTTTAGATATGAGGACTTTATCACAGACACTAGTTGTAACGGTTCTTTGCCAGTCTTCTGCTTCCCTCCAAATTTTGGTTTCATTGACTTGTTTGTGCATAGAACTTTTCAATTAAATGTAATCAAAATTATCCATTTTGCATTTCATAATATTCTCTACCACTTGTTCGGTCATAAATACCTCCATTCTGCATAAATCTGACAAATACATTATCCCTTGCTCCCCTAATTTGTTTATAGCATCAACCAACTGCCTTTTAAACATTTTGTCTGCATGTCCAGTAGACAGTTTTAAAACAACATCCACAACAAACTCATTAACTTTCACCTAAGCCCTCCCACCTCCTACCTTCCTTATTATTGTAAAGGGAAATACCATCTTCCCAACATCTTTGTCTCACAACCTAGGAGTTAATCTTCACTTTCTCTTGCTCTGCCCCATATCTAGGATGTTGTCGAGAACTGTTGATTTTCACCATTTGGTCAACATCCCTTCTTCTTTTCAGTAACATTGATATTAAGGAGATGAAATCTGAGATAAGTGAGGTTTAAGGTTGAACTTCCAAGCATATTAACTTATTAAGAAATGCTTATCAGTTTCATAAGAAATCAAGACTAAACCTTGTCAGTTTAGCACTGGACCCTAAATAAAAGACAGATTTTGTTTGCACTGAAAGAAAACAATTAATAGAATATAACCTAGGATACAAGATTAAGGATTCTCATTTCAAAATAGAAGAAAGATTATGAGTTTTTCAATTCAATAGGGGGCAGGGGGAGAGTGAGTTTCAGTTAAGCAGTGAATGGGAAAGTGGGTTTAGACGTTTTTCTTTTTAGACGTTTTAGATGTTTTCTAGAATTGAGATATGCTGGTTAATTGTAACCACGTGCATTTTATGCCATCTATTTTCCCATAAATTATATGCAATAAAGAGAAAATTAAGGTGGAGCATACTACACATAGCAGAACAAAACTGAGTCAATGTTAATTGCATTGATTCTCAAACACAACCAATTCCATTGTGAAACCAAGTTTTACTCTATTTCTTCACAATCACCCTAGGGTAAGCCTTGTCACACTCTGTCTGGACTATTACAGTAGTCTCATAGTGTGTCTGCCTGCATCATTTCTCTTCATTCGAATCTCCCCTCCATTAAGCAACTCAAGTGATTTTCCCAAGCACCAATCTGAACATGTCATCCCCTCTACTCAGTATGGTCCAATACCTTCCTATTGCCTTGATTATCAGATAGAAAATTCTTTGTTTGGTATTTTTGAATACCAAAGCTTCTTCCTACCTGCCACATCTTCCTATTACTTTTTCTCTCCACCACATATCTTTGATCCAATGACCCTGGCCTTCTTGCTGTACCTCTAACAAGAAACTCCATCTTCTCCGGACTCCATACCTGGAATGCTCTCTCCCTTCTTCCCCACCTACTAGATTCTCTGGCTTTCTTTAAGCTGCAACTAACATCCTAACTTCTACAGGAAGCTTTTCCCAATCCCTCTTAATTCTAGTACCTTAATTCTGTTCTTTCCTATTTCCCCTCATTTACCATGTATATAACTTATTTTTTTCAAATTTGTTTTCTTTTTCCTCCCGCACTAGATTATGGGCTTTTTATGTGTTGGGACTTGTGCTTCTTTTTGTATCCTCTGCATTTAGCAAAGAACATCACATATTTTCTTGTTATTTTTCAGTCGCTGTCACACGTAACTCTACGTGTACATAATGATTACTTAAAAATGTTTATCGATTGACTGATAGTCTCCATGACTTTCTATTCCTTTATTTTGGAAGATAGACCAAGTGTAAGACTTTGGATATATTTCCTGCTTTTCGGAAGGCTGCTGGATATTTAATTTCAGACTTTTTTTAGCTGTGATAGTGCTAAAGCTAATTGCATGTCTGAGCTAATTCTGTCAAAAATGTGGTGAGATCATAAGAGCAGAGGGACATCAGACTAGCTAATATCATGCAGCCCAGGTGAGAGAAAACGGAGTAAGTTAAAGCTTCTTTGATCAACAATATTGGCATCACCTCTGAGTTACCATTACGTGTCCACCCATGACTGCATAAATAATTTCAAGAGTAATATGAATAATTTAAAAAAAAAGAATCTGGTTTTGTTTCTATAAGAACAGAGCACTAGTTTTATAGCCTTTCCCATAGAAACTGAGGCTACTGTTAACATATGTTAAAAGGAAATAGATTAGTAGAATAGTTTATCTACTATATGGAAAAATATAAACTGTCAAGGTGAGAGAGACTGTGAAAGGCACCGAAAAAAGCTAAGAAAACATTTCTGAGAGACTGTCGTGAGAATATCAATAGAATATTTTGAGTGAGTTGAGTTTACATAACACTGTGAGGATATCCTGAGGAGAATATTTGTCAGATTTTGATATCTGGAGAAAGTTGACTGATGGGGGTAATTGTTTTCATAATTGTGAAACAATCACCAGCTGCTATTTATGGCTAGAGGTGATTTTATCCAAAATATTTATCATCACAGATATGTTATCAAAATATTTCTTTCTATAATATGTTACATTCTTAAAAATTTACATGCTCAACAGAATTAATGTCTCATGTTGTGATTCCAGAGACTGATGAAAGACAGCATTAAAAGCTTATAGGAAAATAAGTGACACCAGTTCATTTATAAATTGGGTATGTGTTCAGAGTGAATTGATTAATGATAAATGTCATCACTAAAATTTGTAAGGAAATATCCTAACATGCTTTCTTTAGAATTCAAAATTAGAGTTAATAGGGAAATTACTATCTGGTAGACAGGTTATGCAGGCTGGTCATTGGCTTGCTTGTCAATTAACCCTGGATATTTTATTTCCCATTCAGAACTATATAGGTTAGTGATGAATGGCTTTCTATAAATTGTAGCTAACACTAAGTGGAATGAGACCCTTTTGGAGATAAATTGTTGCCATACACTAGGTGTTTCAGAACACTGACTGCCAAGTTTTTATTTTTTTAAGTGGTTTCAAGCATCACTACTAAATGATAGCTGAGGTCCATCCCAACTCAAAGACTCTGTGAAAGGAATGATAATTATGAATTTCACAGAGAGATTGGTAAATATTAAGAATTAACAGTACAATATTTAAGGAACACATCACAGTATTTGAAAGTTTGAAGGGACTTATCTCTCTTGTTTGACACATTCACAGAATATATCCTCACTACACTGTGTCTAAGATGTGGCCACCCATTCACTGTTACCTGCCAAGGATGAGGTAATAAATAGTCTTCATCTCCCATTGACATTTTCTGTGATTTTTTCATGACCATTTCATGTAAAGTCCAAGCCACAGCATAGACAGTATTGTAGATGGTGTAACTCAAGCCAGACATGGTCATATCAAAAGAGGACAGAGGCAAAGTATCCAAGGAAGCATTTGGGGAACATATCTCATGCTCTGGATTTTCTGGTTGATGTGGACAGCTAAAAGCTGAGACCCAGAATCCCCTCAGTAAAATATCATCTGGGTATTTAGAAGGTGTAACTCTCTTAAGAAAAGTCTTGAATCCAGGAATTTCACTTGTCAAATATGAAAACGTGAGAGCCCCATGGAATGAATAACCTTCAACAAAGAGTTGTCTCATGGTTATGTCCCAGTGAGAGGTGGAAATCCACACCTTCCATATTATGAACAAAGGCATTTGTGAATATCTCAGAATCATTAGTGAATCTGTGTCACCATGGATGACAATCACCTTGGTTGATGATGTTATGATCCTAGGCATGAAATTCTCATGGGATTCCACATGTCTTCTCTCACTAACAGGGACCTTCTCTGTGAAGGACATGCATACACCATTCTTTTCCATTTCCCTTCTTATTTTCCAGACGAATTCCTCACCTCTCATATCATCTGAAACAATGAGTCCTATCCAGTTCCATTTAAAATATACCATTAAGCGGACAACACCTTGGTGAAGAGAAGAATCTTTGGGGGCCATCTGATAGAGGGAAGGAAACTGGACCTTGTCACTAAGAATGGTATCAAATGGACCATAGCTGATCTATGCGAGAAAAACAATAAAACAGTCTGAGTCATGGTAATAGTGAGAGAGGAGCAGCTACATGGCACAATGGATACAGTGCAGGACTTGGAGTGGGGAAAATTCATAGTTCCAAGTTCAAATATGGGATCAGCAACCTACTAGCTATATGACCTTTTATAAGTCAACTTTATCCTGTTTGGTTAGGTTTCTTTATCTGTAAATTGAATTTGAGAAGGAAATGACAAATTATTACATTATCTTTGCCAAGAAAACCCCAAATAGAATTATGAAGAGTCAGACATGACTGAAAACAACTGAACAAAAATGGTGATAGCATTCAAGCAATATGTAAATTCTCTTCAGGACATTTTTGTTGTCAGCAAAAAAAAAATGTAGATTTCAATACACAGTTTGTTATATGTGATATTTTTATCTCTGAAAGTCTATTTCTCCCTCTCTCTGAACACTCAAATAGACAATGGTTTACATCATTGTTTAGAGAAATGCAAATTTAAACAACTCTGAGATACCACATCACAAATATGAGATTGGCTAACATGACAACACAAGAGAATAATCAATGTTTTTCTAGGTCTATATGACAATGATATCATAAAAATGGGAAAAGGACCCACACGTACAAAAATATTCATAGTACCTCTCTTTGTGGTGACCAAAAAATGGAAATTCAGGAAATGCCCATCACCTGGAGGGTGGCTGAACAAGTTGTGGTATGTGAATGTAATGGATTACTATTGTACCATAACAAATCATGAGTGAACATACTTCAGAAAAAGCTGGAAAGATATATATGAAGTCATGCTGAGTGCCATCATGTTAATTAGATCTTCTCCACCCGTTAATAGGCCTCAAATACCTTTTGTTAATTTCTTTGGAGGCACTGGGTCAGAGAATCCTGTGCTCCAGCTGTGAAAAGTATGTAAATACTCTGAAGTCAGGTTTTTTTGAGGACCTTACTCATTGGAAGTGTTTACTTGGCCAGACAAGACTCTGGACAGCTAAGGAGTCCCCTGGGTTTGAAAACGCAGATATTGGTGCTTTTCTTTCTGGTAATTATGTGTGTATAGACAGCCAGTTAAATCTGTCTGTTGATTTGTAATATAGTTATTGCTCATACCTATATTATCAGACAGCTGATCTTCCTTTCTCTGTATTTTCTCTGAAGTTCAAGGTGCTGACTTTTCCCCCAAGCTAAGGAAATGATACTTGTGCTTGATTAAAGTGATTGCTGACCCCTCAAAAGTTGTTTTCCTTTTAGAAATACAGATCTAAGAAACTGTACAGCAGGCCCTCCTGTGTTTACCAGAGTCCTTGCTGATCCAAGTGAGGGTAGTGGAAGTAGGAGAACATTGTTCACAGTTACAGTCACATTGACTAACTTCAATAGACATGACTCTTCTCAGCTATGCAAGATTCAAAGACAACTCCAAAAGATTCATGATGGAAAAATTTTATTCACATTCAGACAAGGAATTATGGAATCAGAATGCATATTGAAGCATAATGTTTGCTCTCTCTTTTTTTGTTTTGTTTCTTCATTTCACTTCATTCCATTAGTTTGAATTCTTTCCAACAAGACTAATGTCAAAATATGTTTCATGTGAATACATATGTAGAGACTATATCAGATTGCATGCTGTCTTGGAGGGGGGAAGGGAAAAGGGGAAGGAGAAGGAGAAAATTTGGAACTCAAAAGTTTGCATAATAGAGTGTTTTAAAATAAAATTTAATTAATTTGAAAAACAGGACTCTGAGAATAGGGAAAGAACTTAGTGGAATATAAAACACTACACATAGTTGGTAAAGACATTCCAATTGTCAATATTCATCAAGGGCTTACCCTATGTTTCAGGAATTTTCCTAAGTGTGAAGATCATAATGCAAAAACCAATATAGTCCTTCCTTCTAAAAGTTTACATTCACATTGGAGAAGAGAAAAGATATAATGGAATGTTGCCCTGAAATGAATGATTTTGTCTATGAAGACATTGAGATGGTGAGTAGAGACCGGGAGGAATTTATTATGATATGCTTTACATGAATAGTAATACAGATTTGACTACTGTATTCTGAGGTAGAGTGGAAAACAAGAAAAAAGAGTAGAGATGAATCCAAGAATTAATAGTATCTGAGAATACATGTAGGATCTGTTTGGGGCTAGATATGGATATGTATTGCCTATGAAAATCCATAATTTGTTATTTCTGCTTAAAGGTGGAGGATTCAGGAAAGAGGATTAGGAAAATATTCCTGAAGAACATATATCCTGGATGATTGCAATATAGTGTTTGTAATTCATAAAAATCTTATTTTTATTCAGAAAAACTCCTACCTTAACCTGCCTGCCACTATTCACTGATGAAATAGTTGACCTTTGTATTTTAAAAAAAAAATCAAAATATAAGGTTTTATGCTTCTTTTTAAAGATAAGAACCAAAGATGGCAGAGTAGAAGCACCAGATCTGCTCAAGTTCTCCTCTCAAAGCCCTTAAAATATCTGTAAAATGACTCTAAACAAATTCTAGAGCATCAAAAGTCAGAAAACCACAGGGTGAAACAAATTTCCAGCCCAAGACAGCCTGGAAAGTCAAAAGGAAAGGTCTGTCACACCAGGCTCAGAGTGGAGCCCAGCATGGGCCACTTGGGCAGAGACAGGACTTCATCAGGCCTCAGGGCATGGAATGACAGGAAGCTGTTTTCAGATTTCTCAACACATAACCACCAAAGACAACTTCAAAGCTTAGTGAGAAAGCTCTTTTACCTGGGTGAGAGGGGAACAAGGCACGGCCACGGTCCTAGTCCAAGGGTGACTGCATCCATTGCTATGTCAGCAGGTGCTTCTGGAAATCTCAGTCTACAGACCTTGGGGAAATCAAGTGGCTGATCTGGGTCTCAGTCCTGAGTGGGGGTTGTGGAGTGAGGAGGAGAGCTAGTGTGGCAGAGTTTCTGACAGCTATGGAGAGGGAATCCTACATGCAGATCCAAGGCAGAAAAAAGTGTTTGTGGTTGCTCATAGACCAGAGTTCAGGTCAGGAGAGGAGTAAATGTCTCTCACTTAATTATACTACTTTGGAGGAACTACAAATTTGCACATCTCTAGAGATATCCCAGAGAACAGCTGCACAAAATCTTTGAAGCCTGGGATAGTATACTATCCACTTGACAAAGTACCCAATAGTCAAGGAATTGACTGAAAAAATGCCCCAAAAGGATAAAAAATAACACTATAGAAGGTTACTTTGTTGGTGAAGAGCTATTTTCTTCCATCCTTTCAGATGAGGAAGAGAAAAGCATACAATTAGAGGAAGAAGAAAGTACACAGCTGGAGGAAGATAGTAAAAGTTAAGGTTCTTACCTCCAAAGCCTCCCAAAAAAATGTGAAATGATGTCAGGCCACGGAAGAGTTGTAAAAGGACTTTGCAAGTCAAGTAAGAGAGGTGGAGGAAAAATTGAGAAGAGAAATAAGAATGATGCAAGAAAATCATGAAAAACGATTCAACAAATTAGTAAAGGGTATGCAAAAAAAAGATACTGAAGAAAATAACAAAAAATAGTCTAACTCAAAGGACAAAAGAGGTTCAAAATGCTAGTGAGGAGAAGAATGCATTAACAAGCAGGATTGGCCAAATGAAAATGGAGGTCCAAAATTTTAGTGGAGAAAATATTTTTTTAAAATTATAATGTAATATGTGGAAGCTAATAACTTTATGAGGAAACAAGAAATTATAAGACAAAACCAAATGAATGAAAAAATAGAAGACAATGTGGAATATTTTATTGGAAAAACAATTGACCTGGAAAATAGATCCAAGGGAGATAATTTAAAAATTATTGGTCTACCTGAAAACCATGATCAAATAAAAGAGCCTAGACATCATCTTCCAAGAAACTATCAAGGAAAACTATTCTGATATTCTAGAATCAGAGGGTAAAATGGAAATGGAAAGAATTCACCAATCACCTCCCAAAAGTAATCCTAAAAGGCAAACCCCAGGAATATTGTAGCTAAATTCCAGAGTTTTCGGGTCAAGAAGAAAATATTACAAGTAGTGTGAAAGAAACAACACAGTATTGTGGAAATGCAATCAGGATAGCACAGAATTTAGCAGCTTCTACACTAAGGGATTGAAAGGCTTGGACTATGATAATCCAGAGGTCAAAGGAGATAAGATTAAAATCAAGAATCATCTACTCAGTAAAACTGAGTATAATACTTCAGGGCAAAATGGAATTTTAATTAAATAGAGGACTTCCCCTCATAAAGGAGGGGAAGAGGGAGGAGACAAAAGGGAATAAGTCAGCCTTACTCTCATGGGATTTGGCTTAATGAGGGAATAGCACCCTCAATAGGATATGGAAATCTATTTTACTCTTCCGGAAGGCAAGAGAAAAGGGGATAGGAGAGAGAAGATAATAGAAGGGACAGGAAGTTGGAGAAAGGGATAATCAGAAGCAAACATTATTGTTGGAGGACAGGTCAAGGAAGACAATAGAATAAACAGAGGGCAGGATAAGACAGAGGAAATGTTGTTAGTCTTTCACAATGTAACTATTATGGAAGTATCTTACATGACTACACATGTTTGGCTATATTGAATTGCTTCCTTCCTCAACGAGAGTAGGTAAGGAGGGAGGAAGGGAGATAATGTGGAACTAAAAGCTTTAATAATGAATGCTAAAAATTGTTTTGCGTGCAACTGGGAAATAACATGTACAGAAAATGAGGTATTGAATTCTATTTTGCCCTACAGGAAAATAGAAGGGAGGGATGTGAAAGAAGGAGGGAGTAATAGAAAGGAGGATAGACTGGAGGAAAGGATGGGTGGGGTGCATGCTGCCCTGGGGTGGGGGATGGGGAGAACTGGGGAGAAAATTTTGAATTCAAATTCTTGGGGAGGTGAATGTTGAAAACTGGAAGCAAATTTCATGTTAAAAAACAAAGATCAAGACAATACTATAAACTGTCAATTCAATTTGTCATCCTATGTGTTAGTGATAAACTCCAATCTTTATTTCATTTGCTTACTTGATGAGAATACCATCTCTTCCTTCACCAGAGGCATGAATGACAATGTTAAATGCCAGAGACTCAAGAAGAGATTCCTCAGATGTTCCATTGGTTACCTACTGTGACATTGATTTTGCACCATTAAAAACTAAATACTAAATTCAACCAGTTAACTAGCCAACCATTATTACTATAAAGACTGAATGTATATTTCTATTTTTTACATAATACATCACCTAATTGTTTCTTTAAGAATAAGATCATACAGTTTAATAAGTATTTTTGATAAACTTGAGGGGTTTTTTCCATAGCATGTCCTCTTTTGAAAATAAGTAGAATATATTTCCTATTTATTCTGAAATGAAGATTATCGAGTGTTTATTACTGGCAATTAATACCACTCACTCTAACCTCTGCGCATCCTCCTTGCATATTATTATTTTCACATTTTTCACTTCTATGTTCCATTGATTTGAATATCAGTTCCTTCTATAAAAAACTATATTTTTATTTGAAAGGAAAAAATAACATATAATATATCCTTAAAACTGATAATTAAAAATGCATAAAATTTATTATTGATTACATTCAAAATTTTTGTGGATTATCTTTGAGGCAAAAGCATTAACCACAGTATGACAGTAATATAGATATAGATATAAATAGATAGATAGATAGATAGAGATACATAGATAGATAGATAGATATACTCCATCTTAACCAAAACACAAAGGGATAAGTTTGTTGGCCCCAAAATGTGAATTTGGTATTTATTACATATTAAACATTACAGTAATATGTATTACATGATTTCTTTCATTTAGAATTGTGGCAACATTGTCCAAAAATTAAAGAAGTCTATTTTTGGCTTGACCTGTTTTTGATGAAACTATTTTGGTTAATTGTAATTATGGATTGCCTTTCTAGATATTCATTATCTGTTTAATTCTCCATTCTAGAGTTCAGGATTTATAGGCAAGATCAGTAGCACAGAGATTTGGGACTCTGTACACTTCTATTTTTTTTGAAAATCCAAGATGATGGAGTAAGACAGTGACTTTCTTAAGTTCTCCTAAATTACCCTCCAAATGATTTTAAAATAACACCTCTAAATAAAATATGGAGTGGCAGAACCAACAAAAGGATGAGATGTAACTATTTTGCATGCAGAACAACTTAGGATGATGACAAAAAATTTTTTTTCAGTCCAGTCTAGATGGTCTAAGAAGGTCAACATCAGATCGTCTCCCTGAAAGTTGGAAATGAAGACCCTATGCCAGACAAAAGACAGCAACAAATTCTAGTGCTCCAAAGCCAATAAAGTCCTTGTGGGCAAATGAATCAGCATCACTGAGTTCTGGCACTCTCAACCCATAGATGGTAAAGGGGTTGGACACCTGATCAGAAAGGAAAAAGATCACAGAGGACAATTTGCTGGTACTAGGTGCAGGACTCTTGCTTTGCCTGAACAGGGATCTGAGTCAGAGACCTAAGTCACAATTCCAGGGTTAGAAGGAGCATTATCACACCAGAATATTCGGCCACAAGAGAGAAGGAATTCTGATTGCAGGTCCAGAAGAAAAAGAATGGTATCACACACACACAAGCACAGGCCTAAAACATACAACCTTAGAAGAACTAAAAATTTATAGGTCAACAGAATAAGCTCTGAAAACAGAAGCCCAAAAATTCCTGATGCTTGGGCCAGTGCCCCTTGAATACCAGAAAGAGGGTCCAAATTTAATACAAATTTAACTCCAGGAATAGACTAGAAAAAATAAGCATAAACAGAGAACCTAACCATGGATAGTTACAGTGGTGACAGGACAGATCAAAACCCATCTCAGAGAAGTACAGCAAGGTGAAAATGGCTAAATATGAAGCCTCAAGTGTTTGTTGTTTAATGCTCATTGAATCCAATCCGGAGGAGAGGTGCTGTTATCTTCCTCTTTTCTGTCTCTTCCATATTTCTATGATTTCTTTTGCACCATTTTACTCCCCTCAAGCCTTGTATTTACTGTGGATAACCTAGAAGCTTTCCAAATTAGATAAAAGTAAAGCAAAAAATAGCCATTATCACCACTATTCTTCAATATTTTCATAGTATGTTTGATTTAGCAATAAGACAAGAAAAAGTAATTGAAGGAATGAAAATTAATATTCTTTTACAAGATGACTAATATGGAAACATGTTCAGTATAATTGAACACCTATAACCCATATCATATTGTTTAACCTGTCAAGGAGGAAGAAGGGAAGAGACTGAATTTGGAACTCAACAATTTAAATAAATGAGTGCTAAAAATGTTTTTTTTTTACCAAATTTGGAGAAAAAGTAAAATATTATTTTTTAAAAGACAAGCAACATACACAAGTACTGTGATTGTGATGTTTTCAATGCCCTCTCATGAATCTTTATTCAGAGGAGGTATGTGTATGTGCACTAGATATTAACACATCTAGCTAAGAAGTGTAGGATAGACTGTACAAGCAATAAACCTGAAATTCATCTTAATTGTCACATGTTACCAAGAAGGTGTGCTCTTAAAGGATTATAGATGATTTTAAGGGTTGCCAGCACCATACACTCCTTTTTGTATATTAATGCTTTTCTGACTCAATCAAGAGGGATACTGTTCTCTCTCTCCTCTCTTGTTCCTTTCAGATTTCCATGGTTATTTTTGTACCTTTCTCCTAACCCCCACTTTTTTGTTTATGGCTCAGCCCTTGCCCTTTCAGTCTAATCCTTAGTCAGTTACCAAATAAGAGTTAATAGGTGCCTCCTGTTTTTCAAGTTCTTTGCTAACCATTGTTGATTCAAAGAAAGGGGAAAAAAGCAGTCTGTACTATCAAGGAGGTCAGAGTCAAATGAAAGGGACCTGACTATATATGAAATTCTCAGCATGGAGAAATATTGACTTATAATTACGGACCCCCTTGTCCACTAGGGAAAACAAGGAAGGAGGGAAGACTATTGATGGGGAATGGGGCACAGAGATAGTGGAAGGGGAAAGGAAGGTATTCGAAGATAAAGAAGACATGAGACTTCATGTGCCCTTATGGCATCCAATATAAAACAGAAAGCCCTACAGAGCTGTCAATGCTAAAAATTCTAAAGTGCTTAGCACATTTCTTGGTATTTAAGAGATGATTAATAAATTCTTATTACGTTCCTTCCCTAATCCCTAATCCTATTGGGATCTTGGAGAGAGTCATATAAGAAAAATAAGCACTCTGTGAGTCCCTGAAGAAATGGTCTAGGGACAGCAATCACTCAATAGTAAAGAAGGTCACAGAGCATGAATTTTTCCAAAAGGAAGCATTTTTCCAAGAAGGTGGCTGTTGCAGAGGTGAATTGAACACTTCCTTATAACTAGCATATATTATTGCAATTATTACAAAAAACTATTAAATAAATTGGTCTAGATTTCAGTCCCTCTGTTTCCTGATGTTGGAAACATACTTATTTTATTGGCTATAATGTAAGGAGACTGGCAAATCTGTAAGAGGGGTGGAATGAAAATTGGAAGCTTCAAGAAAATAATGAAACTGATTCTCTTCAAACAACTTTAAAATAATACATCAAATTAAATTTCAGAATGACAGAGAAAAAAATAGATTGAGACATTCTTCCAGCCCAACTCAACCTAAAATATCAGAAGTAGAGGTCTGTGGTACAGGGTTAAAGCTGACCTGGAGCTTACATGGATGTAGCATTAATGGAGTCATATACTGGTGCCAACAGCAGCAGCACCAGGTAGAGTGCCCTCAAGCCAGAGAATGTAAAGGAATAGAAAAACTGATCTGAAGGAGATTACATGGGACTTCTGTGCTAGCACTGGAGATGGGACCAGACCCAGGTTGCCAGTTCCATTGCCTAACACCCACTTCCGGGGTACATATCAAGGCTAGAGAAAAGTGAATGCTTTTTGTCCTGATGGAGTAGGCCCCCTGAAAAGCAGAACTGCTTGTGATACAGAGGGAGTAGGAGATCTGAAGCATAGGATCTCTTGCTTCAGGAAGTGATCAGAGGCCCAGTGATTATAGTTCTTTCCTAGTCATACTGTCTTGGAACCACCAAAAAGTTTTAAATGTCTAGAATTAACTCTGAAAGTAGCAATGGGAAAAGTCTGAAGGTTGAGATAGTAGTATTCATACCTCCCATACACATAGAAAACAAAGGCAAAATTTAACATCTCAATAGAAATCAAGAGAAAGATTAGAATAATTAGCAAACAAGAAAAACAAATAAGGATCCTTCCGTAAGAATCAACTATGGTGACATGGAAAAACAAGGCTTAATCTCAGGAAAAGATAATGAAACCAAAACAGCTACAAACAAAGTTTCCAAGAAAATTTGCTTGTGGACAAGACACAAGTTCAACATGTATTCCCTGAAGATTTAAAATTTATTTTCAAAATCAAAAAAAGATGATAAACGACATAATTAGCAAAGAGATGAGAGAAAAGAAAGAAAATTATATGAAAAAGGTAATATCTAGGTAAAAGAGGCCTAAAAGCATGCAAGAAAATAACAGATTAAAAAAACAGGGTTGACCAAACTTGAAAAAGAGTTAGAAAAGAAAACCAAAGAAAATAATTCCCTATACAAATTAAAATTTGGCAGCTATAAGCTAATGCCTTTAGGAGACATCAATCAATAATAAAACAGGGGGCAGAGTCAAGAAATAAAAACACGAACTTCCCTGAGCTTTCGCAAAAGTCCTCCTATACCTGGAACAAAATGACTCTACACAAACTCTAGAGGTAGATAACACATAAAATGGCAAGTTAAAACATATCCCTAGTCCAAGACAACCTGCAAAGTCTACATGAAGGGTCTTTCACACCGTGCAGAGTGAAGTGAAATGTGGCATGGGCCACACTGTCACAGACAGCCAGAGAAGACCTCGGGAGACTGAATTATTGGCAGGTGTGGAAGTTTCTGGACTTCTCAACCCAGAATCACCAGGAAAATCAGTTGGAATACACTGTGGAACCTGGATGAAGGAGTGCATGGTTTGTTGTCTGGTCCAAGCCCCAAGGCAGTAGCGGTGGTAGTGGTGGCCAGCAGATGTAGCAGCAGTGACAGTGGCAGAGTCTGAGGCTGCTTCTACAACTCTGGGCCCATAGATGGTAAGGGACCCAGCAGCCAATACAAAATCCTTGGAGCCTGAAACAGTACCCCACTCCTACCCTACACCAACTTGAAGCGGAACTCCACCTTGACAAAGAGTTAGAAGTCTAGTTTTGGCTTGGAAGAAAAGTAAACATAGCAAAGGAACTAGGCTATAGAATGTTGCTTTAGTGACAAGGAAGATCAGGGCATACAACCAGAACAGGACAGCAATGTCAAATCTCCTACATCAAAAGTCTCCAAGAGGTATGTGAATTTAGCTCAGGCCACGGAAGAGTGCAAAAAGAATTTTGAAAATCAGGTAAGAGAGGTAGAGAAAAAATTGGGAAGAAAAATGAGAGCGATGCAAGAAAATCATGAAAAATGACCCAACTGCTTGCTAAAGGAGACACCCCCAAAATAATGAAGAAAATAGTATCTTTAAAAAAAGACTAACATAAATGGCAAAATAAGTCCATAAAGTCAATGAGGAAAAGAATATCCTAAAGAGCAGAACTGCCAAATGGAAAAGGTGGTTCAAAATCTCACTGAAGAAAATAATTCCTTCACCATTAGAATGGAGAAAATGGAAGTTAATGACCTTACAAGAAATCAAGAAGTTCTAAAACAGAACCAAAAAAAATGAGAAAATAGAAGATAATATGAAATATCTCATTGCAAAAACACTGACCTACAAAATACATCCAGAAGAGATAATTTAAAAGTTATTGGAATTCCAGAAAGTCATGATTGAAAAAAGATATCATCTTTCAAGAATTATCAAGGAAAACATCCCTGATATTCTGCAATCCGAGAATAGAAATGGAAAGGATCTAATCACGTCTGAAAAGAGATCCCAAATGGAAAACTCCTAGGAATATTGTAGCCAAATTCCAGAGTTCCCAGGTCAAGGAGAAAATATTGCAAACAGCCAGAATGAAACAATTAGAGTATTGTAGAAATCCAATCAAAATAGCATAAGATCTAGCAGCTTCTACATTAAGGGACTGAAGGGTGAGGAATAGGATATTCCAGAAGTCAAAGAAACTAGGACTAAAACCAAGAATCACCTACCCAGAAAAACTGAGTATAACGCTTCAGGGAAAAAATAGAAGGAACTGAATAGAAAATTTGACTTTCAAATACAAGAATCAAGAGAAACATGAAAAAGGTAAACAGGAAAGAGAAATCATAGGACATTTATTAAAGACAAACTGTTTACATTCCTACGTGTAAAGATGATATTGGTAACTCACAAGATATTGCTTAGTATTTTAGGGTAGTTGGAGGAGACAGGTAGATAGGTAGATAGGTAGATAGATAGATAGATAGATAAATAGAGGACACTGAGTGAATTCAATATGAAGGGAAGAAATCTAAAATATTAAATTAAGTCATGAGTGAGGAATATGTTAGGAGAAGGATAAAGGGAGAGATAGAATAAGGTAAATCTAAAAGGTGTAAGAAAAAAGGATTCAGGGGCATAGTCAAGATGGCAGAGTAGAAAGACTTACATATGCTAGCTCTGAACCCACAGCCCATGGATTTCCTCTAAAAAGAACTCCCAACAAATTCTGGAATGGTGGAAGCCACACAGCAACACAGTGAAGGAGATTTCCATTCCAGAGAGCCCTGAAAACCGATCCCAAAGGTCCATCGCACACCAGATGAGAGTGGAGTCCTCCCCTGCCCTGGCCACGTGACACTGAGAGGAGCGAGCAGATCACAGCAGGCGTCAGGGATGGAATCTCCAGCGGCTGCGAAGGTTCCTCCACCCACAGACGCACAGGTCAATGAGAGAAATGGGCTGAGAGGGGAGTGGGGTGTCTCCAGGACTCAGGCCCCCTCGGGAGGCAGCGGTAGAGGCAGCGACAGAGTCAGTGGCAGAGGCAGTGGGTGGCCAGAGGCTCCCTGAGCAGGCAGGAGCTCAGCAGTAGCTTCATTACAAAAGGTTTCTGCATAAACCCCCTGAGGGAACTAAGCCTGGGAGGCGGCCTGCCCCCATCTGAGCACCAGAAATTAAGCTCCCATTGAATACCAGCCAGGTCTGCCACCAAAAGCCATGAGGCTGGGGAGCAGCATTTGAATCTCAGACCCCAAGCACTAGCTGGGCGGATCTGGAGGCAAGGTGGGGTGGAGAGGAATCTCAGAAGTCAAGTAACTGGCTGGGAAAATGCCCAGAAAAGGGAAAAAAATAAGACGATAGAAGGTTATTTTCTTGGGGACCAGATGATTGAGCCATTCCTCTCTGACAAAGAAGACCAATGCTTACCATCAGGTAAAGACATAGGAGTCAAGGCTTCTGTATCCCAAACATCTGAAATAGATGTTCAATGGGCTCAAGCCATGGAAGAGCTTAAAAAGGATTTTGAAAATCAAGTTAGGTGGAGGAAAAACTGGGAAAAGACAATTTGGTATGAAAATTAAGCTTGCACTACAGGCAAGTAGG
>CM053773.1:247982173-248004074 GCA_028658325.1 Potorous gilbertii
AATTTTTCAGTATCTAGGTAGTTGGTGGTATTACACACACACACATACACACACACACACGTACACACACATGTACAGGCGTGCACACGCACACACATACGCACATGCATGCACACACAGAGACAGGGAGCACAGAGTGAATTGAATAGGATGGGATCATATGTTAAAAGAAATCAAGGTAAACGGTGAGAGAGAAATGTAGTGGGAGGAGAGAGGATGAAATGGAATGGGGTAAATTATCTCTCATAGAAGAGACAAGCAGGAGAGTTCTTAGTGGAGGGAAAAAGAGGAGAGCTGAGAAAAAAGAACATGAAGTTTACTCTCAACCCATTCGACTCAAGGAAGGAGTAAAATGCACACTCATTTTGGTATGAAAACCTATCTTACAATACAGGAAAGTGGGGGAGAAGGAGATAAGCAGGGTGGGAGGGGATGATGGAAGGGAGGGTAATGGGAGGAGGGAGCAATTTGAAGTCAACACTCGGGGAGGGACAGGATCAAAAGAGAGAATCGCAACAATGGGGGACAAGATGGGATGGAGAGAAATATAGTTAGTCTTACACAACACGTCTATTGTGGAAGTCACTTGCAAAACTACACAGATATGGCCTATATTGAATTGCCTGCTTTCCCAAAGGAAATGGGTGGGGAGGGAGGGATGGGGAGAAGTTGGAACTCAAAGTTTTAAGAACAACTGTTGAATATTGTTCTTGCAACTAGGAAATAAGAAATACAGGTAATGGGGAATAGAAAGTTATCTGGCCCTACAGGACAAAAGAGAAGATGGGGTAAGGGAAGGGGCGGATGAAAGAAGAGAGGGCAGATTGGTGATATGGGTAATTAGAATTCTCAGTGTATTGGGGAGGCAGGAGGGGACAACTGGGGAAAAAATTTTGGAACCCAAAATCTTATGAAAATGAATGTAAAAAGTTAAATAAATAAATTTATAAAAAAATTTAAAAAAAGTTTCACAATGGAAGTGAAGAGTGAGAAGGTGAGAGAGAATGAGTGAACTCTCCTCTCACTGGATCTGATTTAAGGAGGGAATGACATACACATTCAATTGGGTATGCAAATCTATCTTAGCCTACAGGAAAGTGAGAGGAGAGGCAATAAGAAAGGGAATGACAGAAGGGAATGAAAATTCGTTTAAGTAGTAGTCAGAAGCAAACACTTTAGAAACAGGGCAGGGTCAATATGAAAAACAGAATAACTAGAGGGTGGAATAGTATGTAGGTAAATATAGTTAGTGTTTAACAATGTGACAATTATGGAGATGTTTTGAAGAGCTACACATGTATAAGCTGTATTGAATTTCTTGCTTTCTCGATGAGACTGGGTGGGGATGGATATAGGGAGGGAATTTGGAACACAAAGTATTAAAAAAAAATGTTAAAAAATCTTTTTACATGCAACTGGGAAGTAAGATATACAGGCAATGGAGTACAGACATCTGAATTTCCCTTCAAGAAAGGGAAAGGGAAGGGGTTAATGGTGGGGGAAGATAATGGGGAAGGCAGATTGTGGGAAGGGGCAATCAAATTGCATGCCATTTGACATGTTGTGGGGGAGAGATGGGGAGGAAATTTGGAACTCAAAATCTTTTAGAAAGGTATGTTGAAAAATAAAAATAAATAAAGAGATTTAAATCGTAAAAAGATACAATAAAACAAAGCCAAAAAATGAACAAATAGAAGAAAATGTGAATTATTTCATCAGAAAAACAATTGACTTGGAAAACTGATCCAGGGTCGATTAGTTTAAACATTATTGGACTGTGTGAAAACTATGATGGAAGAAAGTCTAAATGCCATATTTCAAGATATTTTTACGGAAAATTTCCGTAGTCATCTAGAACCATTCGGTAAAGAAATCAAAAGAATCCACTATTCACCTCCTGAGGTATTGCAAAATGAAAAGTGACAGGAATATTACAGCCAAATTCCAGAGTTAACCGCTAAAAGACAAAATACTTCAAGAAGCCAGAAACAAACCTTGCAATATCAGGGAAGCAGTGTAAGCATCACAGATTTAACTGCTTACATGTTAAAGGAGAAGATCATTTGCAATATGCTATTCTATAAAGCAAAGATCTAGGACTGCATTCAAGAATGACTAAGCAGCAAAACTGAGTGTAATCATTCCAGAGAGGGGAAAAAGATATTAAGAAATATTTAAGAAAAAATAAAATTTAAGAAATAAGAAAGCTTTCAGGCATTCCTGATGAAAGACTAGATCCAAAAAGAAAATCTGACTTTCCAAAACAAGATTCAAGTAAAGTTTAAAATGGCAAACTTGAAAGAGAAATCATAAGGGAATCAATAAGGGTAAACTGTTTGCCTTTTTATATGGGAACATGACATGTAATTTTTAAGAACTTTATCACTAATAGGGTAATTAGAAGGATTCCACATGAACAACGGGTTTGTGAATGAGTCAGTTATGTTGGGATAAAGAAAAATAGTTGCTTGAAATAAATGGATGGCATGGGAGAAGAGGGAAGAAAGGGGACAAATAGGGGAAAATGTCTCCTAAGAAAGACACAAGGAAAGCCTATTGCAGTGGAGGATAAGATGGTGAGGGCAGAAAGTAACATTTCCGTCTCACTGTTATCTGAATTAGTGGAAAGATGGAAGAATACATTCATACACCCTCAATTGTGTATAAGAATATGTCTTATTCAGTAGGGAATTCAGAGAAAAAGAAAATCAAGAGAAAGAGGGCAATAAGGGAGGGCTGATGAAGAAAGTAAAGCTGAGGGAAATTTTACAGCAAGTTTCTCTAAAAAAGGTTTCATTTCAGGGGCAGAGCCAAGATGGCGGAGTGAAAGCAAGGACTCACCTAAGCTCTCGGACAAACTCCTTCAGGTACCTCTGAAAGGAGAATCTGAACAAATTTTGGAGGTGTGCAATCCAGTGGGAGACAGAAGGTGACAGATTCGGAGCTCAGGTTGGACCGGAAGGTCCACGGGAAGGATCTGTTCCACAGGGTGAGCCCACAGAGCACAGCACAGCATGGCCAGCGCAGCAGAGTGGAGGGGACCTGAGAAACCTGAGCGGCGGGTGGAACCACAGGAGAAGCAAAGAGGGCGGGAGACAAGCCGAACCGAGTCAGTGAGAGCCGCTGAGTGACAGATATCAGCAAAGCAGCTCCTGAGACCTTCAGCCCAAAGATCAAACTTCGGTAAGTCACCTACTTGAACTTCCGGGAGTCAGGATGGAGGAGTGATCAGTAAATGCTCTCTCCTCCCCCCTTGATGACCATGAAAGAACCATAAAATATTTCCCCAGAAAAATCCCAGATCAGCAGAAACAGCAGAAGGAGGCCAGTAGTCCCATAACACCTGAGAGCTAAGGGGGATTCCTCCTATGGTGGCAGAGGCAAACCAGAAGGACAGAGGACCCAGGGTAAGGAAAACTTGCACTAGGACCCAGGCAAGCCTTAGCACCAGGAGAGGAGCCCCAGGAGAGGTGGGAACACGCATTAGCATCTAGGTGTGCCTCAGCTGTCCAGGGGAATCAGAAAGACAATGGGAGAGCTGGGATTACCAGCCCCTGAGCTTGCCTTTGCCTCAGGTAAGCTGAGGAGATATCTCCTGTGACCAGACCATTTCTCCCCCACACTTAACAAGCTAAACCCAGGGCTGATTGGGGAAACACTAAACAAAACCCTGCTTTTAGCTTTTTCACACATCAGCTCAGCAAAAAGTTCTCTAGCTTTGGACTGAAAGAACCAGAAGCCCCAACACTCAATCAATATCATGAATAAGAAAAAGTAGAGGACTGAAAGAACCATAGAATCTTTCTATGGGGATAAGGACCAAAACACAAACACCCAAGAGGTCAGAGCTGAGACTGTCCTTCCATCTGAATCTTCAGAAGGGACTATGAACTGCTCGCAAGCACAAGCAGCTCTCCTGGAACAGCTGAAGAAGGAAATAGAAGATAAATTGGCCAATGATCTTAAAATTATTAAGAAAGAATTCGCTGATGAAAAAGATTTCATTTCTGAAATGTATGCAGAATTTAGTCAAATTAATAAGAATAAAAGCCATTTATAAATTCATAAATGGTTAAAGAATGTGAATAGGCAGTTTTTAGATCAAATAAAAGATATCTGTAGTCATATAAAGTGCTCTAAATAACTATTGATTAGAGAAATGCAAATTAAAACAATTGTGGGATACAACCTCACACCCACCAGATTGACTAACATGATAGGAAAGAAAAATGTCAGATGATGGAGGGGATGCCGACAACTTGGGACACTAATACACTCTTGTTAAAGTTATGAATTGATCCAAGCATTCTAGAAAACTTGAAAATAAGTCCAAGATCCATAATTTGACTCACCAATATCATTACTAGGTCTATATCCCAAAAAAGATTTTTTAAAAGAAAAAGCCATATGTGAGCAAAAATATTTGTAACAACTCATTTCCTGATGGATAGAATCAGAAATTGAAGGAATGGTCACCAACTGGGGAAGGGTTGACCATGTTCTGGTATGTGATTGTGATCACATTGTTGTGGTATAAGAAACAATGAACAGGTGATTTGTGAAAATCCTGGGAAGACTTAAATGAACTGATGAATAATGAAAGGAATATAACTAGGAAAAAAATTGAATACAGTAACAATAATATTGTGATAGTGATCAATTATGACAAACTTTGCTATATTAAGCAAAAAAAGAGAAAGATCAAGTCAACGATCTTAAGATCTACCCAGTGACTTGTCCTTGACATCAAAATGACTCATGATTTTAAAAAAAAGGTATCCATCTTTAAAGAGAGAATTGATGAACTCTGGGTGCTGATTGAAGAGTATTATTTTCACTTTTTCTTGCTTTTTCAGTGTATTTTTTGCCATAGGGATAATATGGAAATGTTTCACATGGCTTTATATGGATAAGTGGATAAGGAAGGGTAAATGAGTAAGAGAACCTGGAGGTCAAAATTTTAAAAGATGAATTTTTAAAAATGTAAATGTAATTGAGGAACATTTAGGGAAATAAAATACAGTATAAAAGAAATGAAGACAGCTAAAATATATACTAATACTGTACATAAATGGACCAATGCTCCCCTACTGCTCTCAGGCACATAGAGAACATTTGAAATAGAAAGCATTACTTACCAGCATATTAGACTTTCATAATTCTCTATTCTTAACATAACTCTGATCTACTGATGATATTTCACTAGATATAGTCAGTCACTACTGAATATAATGTCTGTTTACCAAGAGCATTTGAAGTTTTGTCCAACTAGTTGATAATCTATGTCCTTACCTTCAACCAGAAGGTTGGTTCCATCAATGCAGAGAATGCCTATCAAGACCATAAGACCTAGATCAAGTCTTTCCAATCACAGCCACTGTTTTCTGATATCAGAAAATTAGACCAGTACCCATACAACACCCCGAGAAGTAATAAACTTATTTGTGGGAGCAGACATATTCATCCTCTTCTGTCATGTTATACCCATCATAATCAAAGAAAAAGAAACCCAGAAGGAACACACTCATTTAACTCTTCCCTATCTAGGATTCTATACTGCTATATCATCTGAGAAACAAAGATGTAAGATGAGGCCTCTTTAATAGATATTATAATTTAGGGATCTCACTTTGGTTTCCAAATCCCAACCTAGAGTTAATCCCTCTGCCCCTTGCACTTAAGAGTTTTTCATTTTTACCCTGCTCTCCAAGTGAATTACCAGAAGTCCCCGAAATTAGTAATCTCTGTAATGCTAGCAACAAAGCGCCTGTAGCCACTCATTAAAGAATCCCAAACACTGAATTGGTATCTTTGGAATCATTGGGAATATATAAATTGAGTGAAGCTCTGAATGTCTTAAAATAAAAAGTGTGAATATAAGCAAAGAGAGGTTCTCTTTTTCCTCTTTTGACATTAGTAATACCATAGTAAAAACTGGCCTGCATTTCATTTAAATCAAGGACTCATATTTTTCTATATCTCTGTTCTTTGAAGCCATCCCTATTTCTGTTCTTCGTCTTGAACTAACAAAGTAATCAGTCATTTTTCTAGCCAATAGCCATAAAGTTCTATAAGCAGCAACGATGAAAACAAATTACCCCACCTACAAGGTTAGTGTTCATTGAAGACTGCTTATACTAAAAGGTTTGTGGCCTTCTGAAAGGAAATTATTCATACCTCATGTATCTATGTGTCTTCTTTGCCCTTTAAAAGAGTTACTGATGTACTTGTAAGCAATTTCAGGAATTTATTCCTGTACCTTCACATGCATAAAAGTATTTATGGTGTTTCTCGTAAAGAATTTTAAGGAGGCTTGCATTGCTCCCTAAAACTTATACCTTCCACACAAGTGCTCATGTTCAGCCTTCCTTTTGTAAATAACATTTTTATCAATAAATTCAGGACTAATATGAATGGACTGAATGACTTTGAAAGGTGAATCACGTAGAATGAGATGTAGTATATTGATTGATGATTGAATTGATAGTCCTGGCATGTAAGTTCTAGTGCTTAGTTTTGCATCACTGAATTGTGCAAGGTTAAGTAATTTTAAAAATTTCTTCAATCTCCGATGACCTCATCTGTGTGATGGTCAAGCACATGCTTAACTAACAATTATAAAGTTCTATAAACAGCAAGGCTGAAAAGGCATATTAGCCCACCTGCAAGGCTCATATTTAAAGAAGATTCTTTTCAGGCTTTAAAAGGCGAACTGGCTTCTGAAAAGAATTTCTTCATACTGTTTGTATCTTTGTGTCTTCTTTGCCATTTAATAAAATCACTGAGCTATTTGTGAGTAATGTTGGGAATGTATTCCAGAAACTGCATATTCTTAAAGGTCCTTATGTGCTCTTGGCAGCACATCAGAGATGCAAACCTGCATCTTCTGATCAAATGCTTGTGCTCAGACTTCCTTTTCTAAGTAAGATTTTTATCTGTAAATTTAGGAGTGACATGAACAGACTAAATGATTTTGAAAAGTGAAGTGCATAGAGTGAATGTAATATATCGACTGAGCATTCAACTGGAAGTCCAGGCATGTAATGTCTAGTCTCTACTCTTGCTTCAGTGAATTGTATAATGTTGAGGAATTTTTTTAAAAATTTCCAATCTTCAATGATCTTCTCTGTGTAATGGGTAAAAATATCCAGGTTTTCTTTTCTTATCCTTTCATGGGATAAAAACTAAATGATTCCAATTCTGTTGTCGTCTTACAGTCTGGTTGATGTTTCCACAGAGGGTTAAACTAGTGTCAACAAGACCTGAGATAAAATCCTGCCCCAGGAACTTGTAGCTGTATGATCTTGGACAAGCAACTTAACTTTTCTCAATCTTAGTACCTCCTCTGTAAAAATGAAATTAATAATAAAAAGACATAAAGTTCTATTACAATAGAAGGAAAGAAGGGAAAGAGATGAGCATTCTTTGAACCTTGCTCTCATACGATTTGACTCAAAGAAAAGAATAACATACTGTTAGGTATAGAAATCTAATTTACCCTACAGGAAGTAGGAGGGCAAGGGGGAAAAAACGGAGGGGGTGATTAGAAGGGAGGGAGGGAGTGCCAAAAGCAAAACTCTAGTGAGGAGGGAAAGAGAGAAAAGAGAGAGAAAACCATAAATGGGAGAAATAGGATGATGAGAAAGACACAGATAGGAATACCTGTGAATGTAAATGAGATGAAGCCTCCCACAAAAGAGAAGCAGATAGAAGAGTGGATTAAAACTCATAATTCTACAATATATTGTTTCAGAAAAACCTGGAAAGACTTATATGAACTGAGACTGAGTGATGAAAAATGCCATCCACATGCAGAAAAAGAACTATGAGGTCCCACTGCGGATGAACGAAGACTATTTGCTCTCTGTTGTTTTTTCTCATGGTTCTTCCCATTGGTTCTTATTCTTCTTTACAACATGACTAATGTGACAGTGTTTAATATGAATGTATACATAGCGCCTATATCAGATTGTATGGCATCTTGGGAAGGGGTGAGAGAAGGAAAGGAGAGATAATTTAGAACTCAAAATCTCATGGAAGTGAATGTTGAAAACTAAAAGAGTTAATTTTACTAATTAGGGTAACGTGCACTTCCCTTATGAATTTGTTTTGGTGCGTTAAAAAGTACATATGTCAAGCACTTGTTAAATTCCAGTTATAGTTGTTGCTGCTGTTTTAGTTTTCATTTTTTAGTTTGGTTTCCAAATATATAGAATACATCAGTTTCGATATGACCCACCTGTGGAAACTTGTAGAGGTCAAGCAGAGTTCCCATCTGGACAGAGAGAGCTGATGTGACTCCTCCAATAACAGCCACAGATTTGTCCTGCTCCCAGCAGCTGTAGTTAGGAATGAACTGGCCCAGCCCAGACAGCCAGCGCAGGGAGCTCTCCAAGGTCTTCTCATCACTGTGGTAGGTGTTGTAGAGGTGGAATCCCAGGGAAATATTGGGCAACAGATCGGGGTCCCCGTTAATCTCCTCCACAGCAAACGTGACAGCCAGTGCCTGCTGGTAATTTTTGTGCAACCACCTGTGTGTGTGTGTGGAGGAGTGCCAAGGAATGTTAGTAAGTACTGAAAAACTCTACTTTTCAGAATTCCCCAGCCATGTGAATCAAAACCAAGGACTCTAACAGTTTTTCATATCATTATATTTATATTGAAAATGGCCACCCCTGGGTACCTTCTTCGTATACTCTACCCTTCTTGAGACTCCTGAAATGGTGAGGACTATTGGCTTCAAGTTTTCATAGAACTCTGCCTGCCTGAGTCACTAACTCATTTCACAAATAAATATTGAATATTCAGTACACACAATATCACATAAAGGATCTGTATATTTCTTGACCCTAGAACGGCTGGGGCATAGTGAAAGATAGAGTCACCAAAAACCGTAATGCAAAGATGACAAGAAATATGTTAAACTTTAATGATACTAATATTTAAGAAAGATGAACAAAGATATTGCCTAGTCTCTTAAAGAAGTAGGGAAAGATTCAAGGAAGGCATCATGGCCCATAAAAGTTGAGGATGTTTTTTTATATGGGTATTTGGGGAAGACGTCATTTCAATGATGTAAAATGATACAAATAAGCTCACAGAGGTATGGGAATAGGAGATACTCCATATCTGGGCTGCCTGTATTTTACTCAGGTTGTATGTGAGATCTCCAATGAAAGGTGAGGTCCTGACTCAGTGTTCCCTCCTTCCTCATTACCTTTCTGGTCTGAATAGGGATTGAGTAGAAAACAAAAGTGATTCAAAGATTCTGACTTATTAGCAGGTCTTGAACTAGGAAGTCATTACAAAGAAATAATACTTCCATTGTTCTCATAAAAGTTTTAAGCCATATCCCCAACTTTAGGAGATTTTGTGAGCACTTACCACCACTCAGACAGTGAAACTCTTTTTTCTTGGAGGTATGAAGTGAACATGACAGAATCCTAGGTCCTAGCTACCTCTTTTAACATGATAACATCCACAGAACTTTCAATTCTGTCTTGAGATGTCACTTCCTAGTTTCCTGAGAATTTAAAACCCTGTGTCCATGCTCTCATTCTTCAATCATTTTTCTTTGAATTAGAATCAAGGAGGACAGATGGAGGGCCCTTAGCCTTACTATGAAGCAGTATTCTGAAGACAAAATTCAAAGATTTCTTAGAGCATTTGACTTAGAATAGGGTTTTTATTTGATGTTTCCCCAAAGGAGAGTGGAATCTTTTTTTCCTTCTTCTCCAAACCACCTATTTACCAAATTAGTAAAGAAACACAAGAAAATAAGAAGCAAATCAAAGCATTAAGAAGCTAACCAATGATGACAATGATTAAAGGATTTTATCTTTTAGATAAAAGTGTATAGAAATAAATACTTCTTATTTATAAATGGAAAGAAAATAATAAAGGGAAATAATCCAGAGGGATTTAAAAATTTACAGAAGAAAGAAAATAGATATGCAGAAGCACTTGACTAATGGAAGGTACAGAACAAGAAGTCAGAATACTCTTCTGTCAAAGAATCATCAAATGTATCTCATGACCTATCTCTCATGATCAGAAGAGAGCAAACAGCTAATCTGCTTTGCTTCACATTGTTATAGTTTATTCTGAAGCCCAATTCAACAGTGCACACTTATAGAGGTTAAAATGAGAGTTTCCATTACTACACACAAAATTCATGCTATTTAAACCTACGAAGGGAAGTGATACAGTACAAAGTTCAAAACTAGCATCTGATCATCAGCATAAAGGTCAATACACTTTGTCAAAGTGTCAGAAAATAAATCCATTCCCACTTCTTGGATGATTTCAGTTCAACAAAACTGCCTTAGAGAAATAAAGTCTCTCTCATATCACCTGGAGAAAATCAGAATATTCTAAGCATGACTGTATTTTTCACAATTATATCCTGGGCATACTTCTAATTTTTTAAGTATAATTCTATTTAATCTGAAGGTTAATGCTCAGTCCCAGCCCAGTCTAATCAGTTTTGTTGTAATTTCTTGACCCACTCCGCATGAACAAGTGACTAATGCCAAGAAGAGTAGAGGAAAATAATAAATTCACACCCACAAGAGAAAGGTGACCTGGTAGTATATTTTCCACTAGCAGGGGAGGTGGGAGGCATATAACATCTTTGCTGAAGAAGGATGTCCCATGACTCCCTAAACGACTGGACTCTCTTGTTATCTGCTGAGCAAATGTTGAGAGGCAATATGGGAGGTTTCATTCCTGTGGATGGGGCAGAAGTTTCCTCTGTCCTTTATAAGTATGATCACAACAACAACTTTGATAAAAACTTTAGAACTTCAGCTGATTCCAGATAATTATTAACCTCATCATAGGGTGTCTAAGGACTTTCTTTAATTCCACTGTTTAAATATTAACATGAGATCAGGATGGGGGGGTGGGGCTGGGTGATAAAAGATGCTGCAACACTGAGCTTCCTGTCTGTGGGCCTTTTGATGGTGAGTTTGGAGAGGGAAGTAGAGGAAAGATATTTTCTCTGTTAACCATTTAAGTTAATCGGATATAGGGAAAATTGACAAGAATGAAAAAGATAAGACATGAAAATAGGCTGAGAGCATTCTAATTCTGCATGGACATGCCTCTCTTTTTTGTACTCCATCTATGAGAACCTAGTTTAATCATCAAATTGAAAATAAGCCCAGACAAATTGACAGACACTTACTGATAAGGCTTACAAGCTTTGTTAGGAGGTCTTTCAAACAGTTCTGCTCCTGTTATGCTGTTCACTTCAACTGAGAACAAGGATAAAAAGATTCCAATCACCAGGTCCCCATCTTGGTAAATAACAGGGTTATTTTGGTAGAAACAGTTATTTTGGCTCTCTATTCTACTCCCAGGTCCTGGAGGGAGCAACAGCAGAGATATGAGAAGGGAAGAAAGTAGCTGAGAAATACATTTCTGTACATGGGGCAACATCCCTCTGATATTTAGCCAAAGTTCCAAGTGTGGGGAAACTAAGGAGCCTCTCAGAAGAGAGCAAAGTCAGTTGCGTAAGTCAGAACTGTCTAGAATCAGAAATGGCCCGTCCTTCTGTAGATGCACTGTCTGTCTGCCACACCTGAAGAATCACCATAAGACGTTAGTCAGGTCTATGTCAAGACAAGGATGACAGTGTAAGACAAGTGAAGTTTTATAGTTTCACCAGCTTTGAGACTAAACTGTCTCACAGCACCCTTATTGTTAGGTACTGAGAGGGGCCCCTCCTGCTACTGCAGTCTCCAAAGAAGTTTTGGTTCATGAAAAGCTCTGGGGAACAGATTGCCTGGGGCATCTACAGCTGAGACTCTGGATACAAAGGGGAAAAAACTTTATGTATTGGGCACTATCCCTCATCCTCAAAAGAAGCTAAGATGCAGAAGTGCCTTTCTAGGAAAGCAATTTCTGTGTCCTGGGTTCAGCAACAACCTGTGATGAGTAAATGTCATGAAATATTCCTCAAAATTAAAAAAAATAAAACATCAGTGGTGGCAATTTCTCTGATAGCCTGTAGGACTTATGATCTTGATATCTCCTGACATACCTGCATGAGATACAATGTAAGCCTTATCCTCAGGACTCAGTGTACTGAATATTCTGAACCTCCATTATATAATGCTCACAAATAGCCTCTTCTATTTCTCCCTTTACTCCTTGATCAGAATCATACCATCACAGTCTCAGAGATAACAGGGACCCTAGAGTTTACTTAGCTGAACAGTTTTATGACAGATTCCACTTCCAGAAGACTAGCAACACAGACCCATGCAGACTCATATTCACTACCTGAGGAAGGCTTTAATGATAGACTCTGGAAACATTTTGCTCTTTCGATAATAAGAGTAAAGGATTTAGAGTTGCCAGAGATCCTGCAGGTAATTAATTTAACACTTTCATTTTACAGATGAAAATACTGATGACTAGGAAAATAAAATGATTGTATTTAGACCATATGAAGCAAATGAAAATAGACCTTTTGCTCTAAAACTGATGCTCCCTTTACTACCATTTGCTGCCCCTGAGAAAAGGGCCCAGGAACAACTCCTGCCCTAAGAAGGCAAATTCATCTCTATTAATCCCCATTACATAATTTTTCCTTCCAGGAATCATCATAATTATAAAGTACATCAGAAGTTATTAACCATAAGAGATGTAAGTCAACATTCTAGTATGTGGGGTTAAATTCAATGAAGGGGGAGAAGGAATATAAACCCTGGGATTGACTAAAGTCACTGGTTGGGAGTCCAGGTAATCTCAATACTCTCACTAATTGTGGGCATCCCATGTGGTCTGGAGACTAAATGGATGCAAGAATGAATAAATGAAAATGAAATTTATCACTCACTATGTTACAGACTGGTGACACAAATCTCAAAACAAAGACAGTCTTTGCTCTTGAGAAGCTTCTATTCTAATACAGGGAGACAAGCCATTTAAGCGGGGGTAGGGCCAGGAAAGTATATTTGGTTATGAAAAGTTTAAGAGGTGGTGAGTAAGGGACTAGATTGATGCATCTGTTCAGAAGTAATGACAAAATTGATTTGATTATAGTTTCAGAACTTTATAGTAAACTGGAAATAAGTAGCCAGGAAAGTCAAGTATGGCTGGCAGCGAGCTTAAGTACACTGGGTGCCTAAGGTCATCTCCAGTCAGGAGAACTGGGCTCAAGTGTAGCAGTTAAAGTGTGAAGTGTCTAAGCCCTCTTCCATGACTTTTGAGAGACCAATAAGTGAAGCAAGTGGTCTTCAGTCACCAAGTACAGTTGATCCTGAGTAAGAGAGATGGGAAAAGACTATATGAAGTTGTACAAAGATCTGATTCCTGTCTATATAAGACAAAAGACACTCCTATTAGATTCATTTCTAGCCAATAGTAGAGTTCAAGTTCTCCATGGTGTATAGAAGGTCAGGGATTGGGATCATGGCAAAGACTTGCAACAAGTGAAAACCAAGAATAATTTTCCCTGGAGAGTGGAGTGTAATTCACACAAAACACATGATCATCTCACCAGGAAGCTCAGCAACCCTGAATGATTTCCTATTGGGGAGTGTTAGGAGAATATCTTTTCTTTCTGCCTCCATGCCCACATTGCCAGTGCTAGCATTAGCACTGCCCACCATGGCACTGGTGACATCTATGGTCACAATGGTGTTTAGGAGCAGTCGTGACACATAAGAATCTTGGATCTCACATATAAAATCCTCTTTGTTCTTATTTTCTAAAAGTAAGCCCTCTCGTTTCCCAGAATTAAACCTCTCACTGTCTGTCTTTCAGGTATCCCCAAAAAGTGCCCAGGTTGTTTTCAATTAATACCTGTAAATTTTCAAACATTGTTGTCAGAATTAAGCTCAATACCAGTGTTCTCATTCAGCAGAAATTTGTAAAGTCCAAGAGTAAACAGGTCAGGTCTTGAGGGTTAAACAAGTTGTGGCAAGAGATCTAGAGAAAGCACCCTTGTGCACACTGAAAACGAGGGCCTGTGGAGGATTTAAAGGGAGGCATGGACCAGAGTCACAGCATGAAAAGTCATGGAAAGGCTACAATCATTGCCACTGGAAGAAATGCTCACATCCAAGAGATAGAGAGAAAAGCCCCACATAAAAGGAGGCAGCCCCTTTGGAGAAGATGAGAAAAGGTCAAAATTAGTCACAGCCTAAGAAATTATAGAAAGCTTGGAACTCTTACTCCTATAAGGAGTACTTACATACAGGAGATCAGTGCACCATCATAGTATCACCATACTGAAAAGACAACAGGAATGAGTACACTCTGGGGAAGGGCCCGGCTGGAAGGAATCCTTGACACACAGGAAAGAGAGAGAATCTAACCACAGACTGTCAGAAAGAGAGAGAACTTTAGAGTTCTGCAAATGATCCAAATAGCAAGTGTAGAGGTGCAGAAGAGAGTCTGCCAGTCTCTCCATTCAACGGAGGGGCACCAACTCCAAGGAAAGGAAAGTATAACACCCAAGATGATTCATTTTAGTGTTCAAAGCTGGATTTAGAATTCAGGTATTTTAACTACAAGTCCAAGTTTGGGGAAGTTTCATTTTGAGTTCTTCCCCCCTGCTACATACATGACACCAGCTATCTTTAATTCTCAGTACTTCTTCACTATGCCTCACCTGCCTCACATCTCTGCTCTTATGGTCCCCTTACTCCATTGATGGGTTCTCCCTGTAACTTCCATTTGTGGAGATAGATTCTCTAGAATGAGCCATTATGCCCCTTTTCAAGTATTTCCCCCTCAAATACATTCAGTTTTCAAGCTCCTTTAGGTGCTATCTTTCTCCATTAGAATTTAAGATCCTTTGCTATAGTCCTTATCTTTCTGTTTAGGTTTGTATCTCCGGAGCTTAGCACAATGCCAGGCACATAGTAACACTTAATAGATTCTTTTTGAATGACCGACACAATAAGTGATAAAAGAAGTACTGGAAGAAAAAGAAGAGAATGGAGTAAAAGATTATGTTTGCCTTGGAAAGGAAACTCACATTATCCTTTAAACTCAGATAATCTTGCACTGTTACCTCCCTTGTTGAGCAGAAGATTTCCTGGAAAGTCAGATTTAGAGGATTCATCTTTAAAAATTTAGTTCACTGCAACGTATGTTTTAGGTATTCTCTGTTTGGAAAGTCCAGGGACTGATCAATTAAAGAAATAATCAAAAGAGTTATGTTAGTATTGTGCTTGCCTTAGGCCAGGTACTATGCTCAGCACTTTATAATTTTGTGATCCCCACAATAATCCTGGGAAATGGTTGCTACTATTATTCCCTTACAGAATAGTAAAGTGAGGTAAATGGACATAAGGCAATTTGCTTGGAGTCATACAATGGTAAATTTCTTTGCACCAAATATCAATTTAAAAAAAAATTAGCCTTTGATTTACCACAATTATCTTCACACACTCAGTCTACATTCTGATTCTTTCAAGATAAATTTCAAACCAGATCATATCCTGATTTTAATTGCTAATGGTGATATTTTAATTTCAGTTTGTCCAAGGTCTATTTATTTTTAGCACTTCAAAAGAAAAAAAGATGACTATTTTTAAATTCATATATTTCCTTTTCTTTTTTTCTAAGATATATGATGTTTTTTCCTCTATTTACTGAAAGAGTTGAATCAATTCTCAATCACCTGCCTCTATTACCTAACTTTGACACTTTTCAGATAAGGAGCTGACCTAAGTATTTAGCTTCCAATTCCCCATATAGACATATAGTTATGTATGGATTATGTACATGCACACACATGCATGCATACATACATGTATACATATATGTCCTATGCACATGCATACATTATATTATGTTCACACGCATATATAAAATACAATTTTAAAAATAGTTTGAATTCACAATTGTTATCATTAGGTTAATTTAAAGTATGCTAGGCTAAAATGCTATGAGATTTTGCTACCTAATGTAATTGATCTAATGCTACCAAGGCATGGCCAATTTCCCAAGGAGTTAATAAAATAATTCTCAATTTGAACAATGCAAGGAAACATTTAAGGTCCTATAGAGTAGTCACAGGTAATAATTACCAATATTTTTTTTTTACCATGTCCATTATCTTTACACTGTGGACTTTTTACAGATCATCCTGAAATATGAATGAACACAATTAAACAAATGATTTTCTGACCTCATTCATACACTAGAGATGGTTAAAGAATAATTTTTGTGGAGATAAAAATCTTGTCCTTTGCAATCTTTAGTTCTTTTTTTCCCTCTTGTGATTCTGACATCAGTCCCTTTACTATTACCCCCATAATACAGAGGCAGCCTAGAATTATGATTAGCTATCTTGGGAACCTGTCGAATGTGAGTTGTTGAATTTTCCCTCTGATGCATACTGATTGAAGCGCTGGATTGATAGGTCCGGAATCAGGAAGTTTTTGTTGTTCAGTCATTTCAGCCCTGTCCAACTCCATAACTTCGTTTGTTTTGCTTTGTTTTTTGAAATAAATTTATTTTCAGTTTTCAAAATCCACTTCCACGAAATTTTAAATTCCAAATTTTCTCCCCATTTCCCCCCATTCTCCCCCCAAGCAGAGTGTATTCTGATTACTTTTTCTTCCAATCTGCCCTCCATCACCCCCCATTCAGCCTTATCCCTTTTCCTTTTATTTTCCTGTGGGGCAAGATAGACTTGTATACACTCTTGCCTAAATATCTTATTTTCTACTTGTATGTAAAAACAATTTTTACCATTCATTTTTAAAGCCTTGAGTTCAAAATTCACTCTATTTTCCCCTCCCCACCCTCATTGATATTGCAAGCAATTCGATACAGGCTATACATGTGTAGTCGTGCAAAACACTTCCATAACAGTCATGCTGTGGAAGACTAACTATATTTCCCTCTCCTGTCCCACCATCCACTTATTCTAATCTCTCCTTTGATCTGTCCCTCTACATAAGTCTTTGCTTTCAATTATTCCTTCCCATAATCTGCTGTCCCTTCTATTGTCACCCCTCTCTTATCCACTTCTGCTCTTTTTTCTTGTAGGGAAAATGAACTTCCATACTCAATTGAGTGTATGAAGCCAAATCCCATTAAAGTAAGAGTCACTTTTTCCTATCACCTTCCTCCTCTTCCCCTCCACTGTAAAAGCTCTTTCTTGCCTCTTTTATGTGGGATGATATACTATATTCTACTTCTCTCTTTCTCTTTCTCCCATTACATTCCTCTCAACACTTAATTTTATTTTTTAGATATCATGTTTCATACTCAACTCACCCTGTGCCTTCTCCTTTCCTCTCTCTCTCTCTGTGTCTCCCTCTACCTGTCTGTGTATGTGCATACATATGTGTGTATATAGGTATATATATACATATATACATGTGTGTATATGTGTATGCATATGCCCGTGTACATATACATACACTTATGAAGCAGAATTTGATTGTTTGACAGATTAGTTCAAGCAAGGACCTCAGCATCTGGTACCTTATCCTGTCAGGTGATCTTCAGAATCTTTCTAAGACAATTCAAATAGAAGTGATTCAGTTTTCTGCTTCACAACTCCAATAGGCTGGTCACATTGTTCGAATTCAAAATGGACACTTGCCAAAAAGACTATTTTATAGAGAACCCACACAGGACAGGTGATCACATAGTGGTCAGAAGAAGGTGACTCTCTCAAGGTCTCTCTTAGCAATTTTGGAATTGATTGTGTGACATGGGAGACAATGTCACAGGCCCGCTCAGAATGGCATGCCCACATCAGAGAAGGTGCTGTACTGTATGAGCAAAGCAGAATTAAAATAGCTCCAAGGAAGCACTGGAAGTAAATTTATAGTATTCACCTCAAAAGTTCACATGGAATATATTTGAACCCAATCCGTGGTAGAGCATTCTGAGCTTGTGTTCATCTGATCAGCCACAGTCAGATACAATGAAACTTGATGTTATAATAATGTTGTCATTATGGTCTTCTTCAAGAATCAGTGACAACAAATACCTCCCCCCCACAAACACACTCACTCACACATGCAGAGATACATATATTCATTTGTGTGTGTGTGTGTGTGTGTGTGTATATACACACATCATATATATACATAAATACATAGATGAGGGATATACATACATATAGATACACATACACACATACATACACATATTTACACGTATTTACATACTTATACATTACATGCATACACACATACACATATACATCTGTATATACACATACATATGTATGTATGTATGTATATGTGTATGGGTGTGTGTGTGTGTGTGTGTGTATATATATATTTATTTATTTATTTTAACTACCCTAATACCGAGAAAGATCTCATTAGTTACAAATATAATTTTCATGTAGGAATGTAAACAGTTCAACTTTAATAAGCCCCTTATGATATCTTTTACCTGTTTACCTTTTCTTGTTTCTCATAACTCATATTTGAAATTCAAATTTTCTATTAGCTCTGGTCTTTTTAACAAGAAAGCTTGGAAGTTCTCTATTTCATTGAAATTCCATTTTCCCCCCTGAAGTATCATAATCAGTTTTGCTGGGTAGGTGATTCTTGGTTGTAATCCTACCTCCTTTAACCTCTGAAATACCATATTCCAAGCCCTCCAAACTCTTAGTGTAGAAGCTACTAAATCTTTTGTTATCCTGATTGTTTCCACAATACTTTGTTTCTTTGTGGCTTCCTGTAATATCTTCTCCTTCACATGAAAACTCTAGAATTTGGCTACAATATTCCTAGGAGCTTTCCTTTTGTTATCTATTTCAGGAGGTGATTGGTGGTTTCTTTCCATTTCGATTTTACCTACTTGTTCCAGAATATCAGGGCTATTGTACTTCATAATTTCTTGAAAGATGATGTCTAAGGCTCTTTTTTAAAATTATGCTTTCATGTAGTCCAATAATTTTTAAATTATCTCTTCTGGATGCATTTTCCAGGTCAGCTATTTTTCCAATGAGATAACTTCACATTCCCTTTTATTTTTTCATTCTTTTGGTTTTGTTTTATAATTTCCTATAAATTCATTAACTTCAATTTACTCTAGTCTAATCTTTAAAGAATTCTTGTCATCAGTGAGCTTTTGGACCTCTTTTTCCATCTGGACAATTCTGCTTTCTGAGGGATTCTTCTCCTTATTTTGTTTTCGGACATCTTTTGCATTTTGGATTAGTCTAATTTCAAAGACGTTATTTTCTTCAGAATTTTTTCGTCCCTTTTAGAAAGCAGTTGACTTGAGTTCCATGATTGTCTTACTTCACACTCATTATTCTTCCCAATTTTTCCTCTACTTCTTTTACTTGATTTTCAAAATTCTCTTTGAGCTCTTCCATGACCTGAGACCAATTCACTTTTTTTGGAGGCTTTGAATGCTGGAGCTTTGACTTTATTGTCTTCTGGCTATATGTTTTGATCTTCCTCATGATGTGATGTAAGAAAATACCTTTTCACTAATGCAGTGAGGATATACAGTTTGTTTCTTGTCCCCCCATTTGCTCATTTTTCCAGCTTGACTGTTGAACTCTTTGTTAAGTAGAGGGCTCTCGAAACAATCTCCACTTTGGCAGCAGCTGCTGTTGTCCTGTGGCTGGGGCTGGAGTTGGAACTGGGGCTGGGAACAGCACTGGTGCCAGATCATGATCCCCTCTCAGCCAGGTGAGAGACCCTTTCCACTGACCTTCGAAGGTGTTTTTGGAATTTGAGGGTTGAGATATCCAGAAATCACCAGAGTCATCAGCTATTCAGTTGCCGAAACCTCTTCCAGTTCTGTCCATGGTGGTGCAGTCCATGCTGAACTGTGCTCCTCTCCCAGCCTATGTCTGATTCACCCTTCCTATTTACCTTCCAGATTGTCTTTGGCTAGAAATCTCCTTCAGTCTATCATCTTGTGGTTTCTGCTGCTCCAGAATTTGTTTGGATTCATTTTTTACAAGTTTTTTTTTTTGAGGGCTTTTTGAGGGCTTTTGAGGACTTTTTTGAGGGCTTGGTGGGAAATTTAAAGTAGGTCCCTGTTTCTCCTCTGCTAGCTTGACTCCTGTCATCTCCAGTTCTTAAATGAAATCAAATCACTTCACTTTCACGTTAAATTTTGAAATATTCACACTTTGATTCAATTATCAATCTGCCATGGACACAAATACTTCATGCTGCTGATTTTTATTTTCCTTTAGAAAATCTTTACTTTAATCTCATAACCATTAAATTCACAACCTAAAATAATTTTTAAAAATCACTGTCTGAACAGTATTTCTAATACAATGAATTATCAAATTAATATTAGGCACTCTTCTCCATAAGCAGTACAAATCAAACAGCAGAAGTAAATTGACTTACACAGTTAACAAGTTCCCTGACATACAGAAAAATGCAATAAGAATAAATTTCATTTGAATTGAGACTGTAATAAATTTAGTGCCTACAGATGTTTTCCAAATAGAATCATATAGAACTTGAATTTGTAATTTAAATTAGCATTATATGTTACAGAATAGCTGTTTATTCCGAGCATATCATATTAGCAAATTCCCTATTTCCAGCTGAATCACTACTAAAGATTTTAAAAGTTACAATATGGGAGGAGTCAAGATGGCAGAGTAGAAAGATTCATATATGCTAGCTCTGAACCCAGAGCCCATGAATTACCTGTAAAGAGGAACTCCCAACAAATTCTGGAGCAGTGGAAGCCAGACAACAATGGAGGAGGACATTTCTGTTCCAAAGAGCCCTGAAACCCGACACCAAAGGTCCATTGCGCACTGGACCCAGAGCAGAACCCAGCCCTGCCTTGGCTGCGCAGCACCAAGAGGAGCAGATCATAGCAGGCTCCAGGGATAGAATCTCCAGCGGCCATGACAGTCCCTCCATCCACAGGCAAACAAGTCAGTGAGAGAGCCTTCTGGGCTGGCTGAGAGGGGAGTGGGGTGTCTCCATAACTCAGGACCCCTCGGGAGGCAGCCACAGAGGCAGCAGCAGACCAGGGTTCCCAAAGCATGCAGGAGTTCAGATCCATTGTTGAAGGCTTCCACATAAACCCCCTGAGGGAACTGAGACTGGGAGGCGGCCCTGCCCCTACCTGAGCACCAGAAACTAAGTTCCCATTAAATAGCAGTCAGGCCTGCCACCAAAAGCCCTGAGGCTGGGGAGCAGCATTTGAATCTCAGACCCCAAGCACTAACTGGGCGGACCTGGGCCAGGGGGTGGAGAGGACTCTCAGAAGTCAAGTAACTGGCTGGGAAAATGCCCAGAAAAGGGTGAAAAAAATAAGACCATAGAAGGTTACTTTCTTGGTGAGCAGATGTTTCCGCCTTTCCTTTCAGATGAGGAAGAACAATGCTCACCATCAGGTAAAGACATAGAAGTCAAGGCCTCTGTATCCCAAACATCTGAAATAGATATTCAATGGGCTCAGGCCATTGAAGAGTTCAAAAAGGATTTTGAAAATCAAGTTAGACAGGTGGAGGAAAAACTGAGAAGAGAAATGAGAGAGATGCAAGAAAAGCATGAAAAATGGGTCAATACCTTCCTAAAGGAGACCCAAAAAAATGCTGAAGAAAATAGCACCTTGAAAAATAGGCTAACACAATTGGAAAAGAGGTTCAAAAAGTCAATGAGGAGAAGAATGCTTTAAAAAGCAGAATTATCCAAATAGAAAAAGAGGTTCAAAAGTTCACTGAAGAAAATAGTTCTCTCAAAATTAGAATGGAACAGATGGAGGCCAATGATTTTCTGAGAAACCAAGAAATCACAAAACAAAACCAAAAGAATGAAAAAAAATGGAAGATAATGTGAAATATCTCATTGGAAAAACAACTGACCTGGAAAATAGATCCAGGAGAGACAATTTTTTAATTATGGGACTACCTGAAATCAATGATCAATAAAAGAGCCTATACATCTTCCTCCTTGATATTGTT
>CM053773.1:248004574-248033208 GCA_028658325.1 Potorous gilbertii
GTCTAAAACCAAGAATCACCTACCCAGTAAAACTGAGTATAATACTTCAGGGGAAAATATGGTCTTTCAATGAAATAGAGGACTTTCAAGCATTCTTGATGAAAAGACCAGAGCTGAAAAGAAAATTTGACTTTCAAACACAGGAATGAGAAGAAGCATGAAAAAGTAAGCAGCAAAGAGAAGTCATAAGGAACTTACCAAAGTTGAACTGTTTACATTTCTATATGGAAAGACAATATTTGTAACTCTTGAAACTTTTCAGTATCTGGGTAGTTGGTGGGATTACACACACACACACACACACACACACAAACACACACACACACACGTGAGCACACACACATACACACATGCATGCACACACAGAGACAGAGAGCACATTGAATTGAATAGGATGGGATCATATCTTAAAAAAATGAAGTGGTGAGAGAGAAATGTATTGGGAGGAGAGAGGGAGAAATGGAAAGGCCCAAATTATCTCTCATAGAAGAGGCAGGCAGGAGACTATTTGGTGGAGGGAAAAAGAGGAGAGGTGAGAAAAACATGGTTTACTCTCATCACAATCAACTAAAGGAAGGAATAAAATGCACACTCATTTTGGTATGAAAACCTATCTTACAATACAGGAAAGTGGGGGAGAAGGAGATAAGCAGGGTGGGGCGGGATGATGGAAGGGAGGGCAATGGGAGGAGCGAGTAATTTGAAGTTAACACTCTGGGAGGGACAGGATCAAAAGAGAGAATAGAAGCAATGGGGGGCAGGATAGGATGGAGGGAAATCTAGTTAGTCTTACACAATACGACTATATCGAAGTTATTTGTAAAAGTATACAGATATGGCCTATATTGAATTGCCTGCCTTCCCAAAGGGAATGGGTGGGGAGGAGGGATGGGGAGAAGTTGGAACTCAAAGTTTTAGGAACAACTGTTGAGTATTGTTCTTGCTACTAGGAAATAAGAAATACAGGTAATGGGGAATAGAAAGTTATCTGGCCTTACAAGATAAAAGAGAAGATGGGGACAAGGGAAGGGAGGGATGATAGAAGAGAGGGCAGATTGGTGATAGGGGAAAGTAGAATGATCAGTGTATTGGGGTGGGGTGAGGGGACAAATGCGGAGAAAATTTGGAACCCCAAATTTTGTGAAAATAAGTGTAAAAAATTAAATAAATTTATAAAAAAGTTGCAGTATATAAATTATTTTTATTATCACACATAAGAATATTTATTCATCAAATTTCCCCCTAGCATCTAAAACAATCTATATTCCATTCAAGTTAGAAATCTTTTCATTCTCAATCTATTTACACAAAATTGAAACCTGCCCATACCTCATGAATATGCTTAGACCATCTGAAACTTTCACATAGGCCCCCAGAGCAACTGTCCAAAGATAAGAGTGGCTTGGAGCCTGTGACCTTGCTACTACCTTCATCTTCTATGTGTCCCCAATAATGTTAATACCTTACAAAAGACTTGGCTGCCTACTTAACAATGGAGATCCATTATGTTGCCTTAAAAATTTCCAAATTAAAAGTTATCTTCACCTCCCTTTCTTTCCTGCTATTCTTGACTTGTTAGAATATAGAGAAAGTTAAAATTAATAATTTACCAATCAAGAGAGTTGCATTACTCTCATACCTTTCACAAACATTACTTATAAAAATAGCAGCTTTTACAATGTTAATATTCATTTTAAACATAAACTGCTAAAATACTAAAATTACTGCCTTTAAGGCTATGATAAAAAGCCTTGATCAAAGTGTTTTAAAAGTGAAATAAACTTATTTTTACAGTCTTAAACACATAATTCTGATGTCATATATATTGAGTGGGCATTCAGTACACTAGATGTAATGCAAATACAATTTAAAAACTAGCTTTGGAATGCAATTATGATAAAATTTTTGGAGTGTTCCTCCCAAAAAAAACCCAAAAAAACTATTGTCATGTGTCCTTAAGTCACTCGTTGCTTTAACTAATCTCACTTGAGATAGCAGACATGTTCCTAAGAATCAAAAGTAGTTTTCCCTCAAGGGAAAGCTCAAGTAGGGCCTTTCACATATCCTTGTGTGAGGGGTAATGTAACTGCATTCATTTCTCCAAACTTTACTCATATGGTATGTGATAACTGTACTAAGACCCCGACTGTTTTTAAAGGACAAAAGTTCTCACATATGTACCTATCAATTGTAGTTATTAGTTCCCTAATTCCACTGTATTAAGACCAGGTAACAGTGATAGGAACTGTACTAGGTACAAATCTTCCCATAGTAAGCCCCCTTCTTGGCAGATATGTAAGCAATTAGACATAACTGATTTAAATTCTTTTTTTCCTTCCCTCCTGTAATGACACCGCTCCATGGGAACAATCTATTGAATTATTGTTAAATACTACTATTTTTAATACCATGTGTGCCCCCAACAAATGTATATTTGTATGTGGAAAGTCTAATATCTCTTTAGTGGCATATGAGGTTGTACTGAATTTAACTCAATGGGCTATGATTACTACTTTGAATGCTTTTCAATGTCTAAGTCCATATAAAAACTATGGTCAATACACTTCAGGAGTAATAAATTCTGGAATGCAATTATATAATTACACCACTTCAACTGTCCCAAGAAGAACAGAAAGAAGCCCCTGCGACAATTTTGTTCTGTGGATACGTGAAACCACCACCTTTTTAATCCCTTGAGTAGGATATATTGACTGTGAATTCGGATTGACCAATATCACTAAAACTATTGAGATCATTGCTAATGAAGCAGTTGAGGGTTTGCAAAAGCTTCAAGAATCCTTGGATTCCTTAGCTGATGAATTATTAGATAACCGTATAGCCTTAGACTGTATTTTAGCAGCAGAGGGGGAGGTATGCATGGTAGTAAATACTTCCTGTTGTATGTATATAAAAAATTCACAAGGAGTAGTTACAAATACACATCACTTTTATGATGCAGCTCTTTGGATAGGAGATACTCGACATCAATTATTCCCTTCCTTATTCTTATGGGATCTATGGAAATCATTTTTCTACACACTTTTACCTATGTTATTGTTAGTACTGCTGATTTTAATCTTTGGGTGTATTTTAAGTTGTATAGCATTTTATTTCTACACAACTACAGTCATTTTCTTTTGATAAGTGAGCTTTGGGTCTCCTCTGATTTAGGGGATGATCTGTAATGTTGTCCTCTATTTAGAGGATGTTGTATAATTCCCAACCAGTATCTGAGTTGAATCTAGGGGCCAACTGTAGGGGAAACTGAGGAGATTCTCCCCAATTCTTTTCATGACCTCCACATGATCTGACATAAGGAATGTAACTTTAAGTTGATACGCATAACTGGGAGTTTTAAAAGAAATAGCACATAAATATTGGAAGCACTAATGATCCATGGAGTCAAGGAGAAAAGACCATTATCTTAAGCCATTAAACTCAACAGAGGAGGTGTATGTGATCAAGGTTCTGGCCAGTCCTTGAGCACATACATCAAAATAGACATCTGGAACTTTGGCTGAGTTTCTTCTTGGTTCTAAGGTCGTTTTTCCATGGAGCTACATCTATAAAGGGACTGAGTGGGAGAGGGAACTTTGGAGGTCTTTACTTCAGAAATGGGGATGCCTGCTTCTGTCGATTCTCCCAGCCAGGACCCTTGCCGACTACCCCCTCTTGCAGCCTCCATAATCGTGTTGTGTGATGAAACTCTCCCTGGTTGGTGATGTATTTCTTCTCTTGTTCTATTCTGTCTTAACAATTGTTTATTGGATTATATGGATACATTTGCTAACTTTCACTCTCTGTAGTATTATTGAATAAAACTTAATTGTCTTTTGAGCTTGTTTCAATGTGTGCCATAGAATCTTAAAATCTGAAACAAAAGCGAAAGTACTTTGCAGTCTGTAATCCAATCAGATTACTCTTTTTCAATTTCTTTTTCTGAGATGGGGCTATTTAAGTATTTTACTTTCTCTTCTGCTAATCTAGGTAGTTTATATATTTTTAAAATATTCATCCATTTCACTTAGATTGTCAAATTTAAGGGCATACAGTTGGGCAAAATAATTTCTAATTGTTTCAATTTCCTCCTTGTTGGAGGTGAGTTCGCTTTCTTCATATTTGATACTGGTAATTTGGTTTCATTCTTTCTTTTCTTTAATCAAATTGACCAAAGGTTTATCAGTTTTGTTGTTTTTCTTTTCATGAAACCAAAGTTTTACTTTACTTATTAATAGCTATTTTAATTTCAATTTTATTTATTTCTTCTTTGGTTTTCAGTATTTCTAATTTTGGTGTTTACTTAGCTATTTTCAATTTGTTCTTTTTTCATGTTTTTCAGTTGCATGCCCAATTCAGTATCTCTTCTTTCTCTATTTTATTCATATAAGCATTCAATGATATAAAACATTGCCTAGGAATTGCTTTTGCAGGGTCCCATTTAGATTTTCTCATTATTGTCATGTTCTTGAATGAAGTTATTATTTCTTTGATTTATTGTTTAAGCCACTCATTCTTTAGGATTAGATTATTTAGTTTCCAATTAATTTTTGGTCTATCTTGCCATGGTCCTTTGTTTCAAATAATGCATATTGCATCATGATCTGAAAAGAATGCATTTACAATCTCTTCCTTTCTGCACTGAATTGTGAGGATTTTATGCCCTAGTGCATGGTAAATTTTTGTGTATGTGTCATGTACTGCTTTGTAAAACGTATATTCTTTTCTATCTCTTCAATTTCCTCCATAGGTCTATCATATCTACCTTATTCAGAATTCTATTAACCTCCTTAACTTCTTTCTTGTTTATTTTGAGGTTGGATTTATCAAGTTCAGAGAGAGGGAGGTTGAAGTCCCCTGCTAGTATAGTTTTGTTGTCTACTTCTTCCTTTAACTCCCTTAATGTCTCCTCTAAGAATCTGGATGCTATAGCACTTGGTGCATATATATCTGCTAATGATATTGCCTCCTTGTCCATGGTGTCTCTCTACTTCTGCTTTTGCTTTGTCTGAGATTAGGACCACTACCCCTGATTTTTTTTTGCATCAGTTGAAACATAATATATCCTGTTCTAATCTTTTACATTTACCCTGTATATATCCCCCAGTTTCAAATGTTTTTCTTGTAAATAATGTATTTCAGGATTATACATTTTAATCCATTCTGCTATCCACCTCTGCTTTATGGGAGAGTTCACTCCATTCACATCCACAGTTATAATTACTATCCGTGTCTTTCTGTCCATCCTATCTCTCCATTTATGCTCTTATTTCCCCTTTCCCCTTCTCAATAGAGATTTACTTTTGAAGACAGCCTCCCTCAATCTTCATTTCCTTCTATCAGTCCTCCTCCTTTTTTATTTCACCTTTCCCTTTATTTCACTTGTTCTCTTCCTTTTAACCCTGCCTCTCTTTTCTTTTCCCTTTCCCATCTTGCTGCTTGTAGGGCAAGCTAGATTTCTATATGTAACTGAGTAGGTTGTTCCCTCTTTGAATCAGATCAGAGGAAAGTAAAACTCAAACAATTCTCATCTCACTCCTCCTTTTCCCTCAACTCTAATATGCTTTTGTGCCTCTTCCAGTGATGTAATTTAACCTTTTCAGCCCTCTTCTTTTCTCTTGTCCTATTACAATGCTTTTGCACTATTTACATTTTTTTTATCATCACAACAGTCAATTTATAAATTTATACCACACCTTCTATCTATGTATATCCCTTTTAAATATCGTGATAAATATATAGTTCTCAAGATTAACAAGCATAATCCTCCCTTATAGGAATTTATAGGAATGTAAACAGTTTGCCATATTAAAGAACAAGGTTTTTTTCTCTCTTTACCTTTTTATGCCTCTCTGCACTCTTGTGTTTGAAGATCAAATTTTCTACTGAGCTCTCGTCTTTTCATCAGGAAGGTCTGGAAATCCCTTATTTCATTAAATGTTCGTCTCCTTGCCTGAAATATTATGCTCAGTTTTTCTGGCTAATTTATCCTTGGTTGTAGTCCAAGCTCCTTTGCCTTACAGAATATCTTACTAAAATCCTTTGGATCTTTTAATGTAGAAGTTGCAAAGTCCTGTGTGATTCTGACTGTCATTTCTTCATATTTGAATTGCTGCTTTCTGGCTGCTGGCAGTATTTTCTCCTTAACTTGATAGTTCTTGAATTTGGCAACTGTATTCCTTTGCATTTTCAATTTGGGATCTTTCTCAGAACGGAATCAGTGAATTTTCTTGATGACTATTTTGCCCTCTGGATCTAGGACCTCAGGGCAGTTTTCCTTGATTATTTCTTGGAATATTGCCCAGGCTCTTTTTCTTTATCATCATAACTTCCAGCAGATAAATAATTATTAGATTTTTTCTCCTAGATCTGTTTTCCAGGTCAATTGTTTTCTCAATGAGATGTTTTACATTTTCTTCTATATTTTTCATTCTTTAGATTTTATTTGGCTGATTGTTGATGTCTTATAGAGTCATTAGCTTCTACTTTCTCAATTCTAATTTTTAACCAATTGTTTTCTTCAGTTAGCTTTTGTACCTCTTTTTCTATTTGTCCACTTGTTCCTTTTTAATAAGTTATTTTCTCCCTTTATGTTTTGTATCTCTTTATCCATTTGCCCAATTTTCTTTTTTAAAGAGCTATTCTCTTCAGTGAATTATTTTTTCATATTTTAAAATTCATTGACCAATTTTTCTTCTATCTGTCTAATTAGGCTTTTAAAATCCTTGTTAAGCTCTTCACTGAATATTCTCTGGGCTTGAGACCAGTTCGTGTTCCCTTTGAGGTTTCACATGTGAGTACAGTGTCAATGCTGTCCTCTTCTGTATTAGTATTTTGGTCTTCTCTGTCTCCTGGGTAAGATTCTGTGGTCTTTACTTTTCTCATTTGCTTCTTGCTCATGGTAATAGCCTTTTTCCTGTCTTTTAAGGTGGATCTCTGCTTCTGAAGCACAAGGAACTCTGTCCCATATTTCCTGTGTTGAGAACTGTAGGCATTGTGTGTTGTGGTCACTGGTTCTTTCAGCTAGAAGCTAGAATTCTGCAGCTTACCTGTTGTTGAACTGGCTGGTATGTGCCAAAGCTGAGGCTAGGTGAAGTAGGAGGTTACACTGAAGTTCCTGGAGTGAAGTGTTGGGGAGGAATGATCTGGACCTTGGAGTTTTCCTTCCCTGAGCTACAGCAGAGGCAGGCTCAGTGCCTGGTGAACACCCTTCTGCACGTGCGTGTGCCCAGGTTCCCTGGCTATGCTAAGGCACACCTGGGGTAGTAGTGCTGGTGCTCATGGGCTCCACCCTCTGGCACTCAAGATCTCTTTCTGGTTCGTTGAGGTGGAGCTGTCTGGGACACATCTGGATCTGCACTCCTCCCCAACAGTCAAAGCAAAGGTACTCTTCTCCTTGATCTCTCTATTCTCACTAGCTGAGTGACTGCTGTGGCTCTTCTTCTTATCCCAGTATTCCAGGATTTGTCCTAGGGAAATGTTCTGTGGGTTTTTTAAGGTCAACAAAGGAGGATGAGAGAACTTCTACAGTTTACTCCACCACTTTGGTTCCCAAAAGTTCAAGTAGGTGACTTTCAAATATTTAATCTGTGAGTTGATATTCTTAGTTGTGGTTGGTGCTGTTTCCAGGGGCCCTTCTCTCTCACTTAGTTCTGCTGGACTCCCATCCTGGGATGATATATTTGGGAACCCATAGTGCTGCTTCTGCTTCAGTTCGCCCTGGCAGTTCCTGTTCCACTCCACTATGGCGGAGTCTGCACTACTGCAGACTGCATGCTCAGCTCTCCCCGAGTCCCATATAACAGATCCTTCCTCTTGATCTTCCAGGCTGTCCTGGGATGGAAATCTGGCACATTTTGTCTCCTAGCAGATTCTGCCATTCTAAAATTTTTCAGATTCTCTTTTTAGAAGAATCTGAAGGAATCTGTGGTGAGGCTCAGGTGAGTCTGAGCTCTCACTCCACTATCCTGGCTCTATTCCCTATATAAAGTGAAGTGAAAATAATTGGTAGTACAATGTACATGGTAGTAGCAATATTGTAAAGATAAACAACCAAAAAAAAGCTTAACAGCTCTGATCAATGAAATAATCAATGAAACAATTTCAAAGGATTTATGATGAAAAAAACTATCCACTTCCAGAAAGAGAAGAGATGGACTCAAAATGCAGATTCCAGCATATTTTTCTCTTTGTTTTGCACATAGCTAATGGAAATTTCTTTTCTTCACTTCATATGAGTAAAGGTTATCAAGTTTCTTGTTTTGTCAGTGGTTAGGGGAGTGGTAAATGGAGGAAAGGAATTTAAAAATGAAAATAAAAATGAGATTTAAAAATATGAATAATCAACTTATTGGTACCAAAAATGGTTATATACAAATAATGGAATTGCAGTCCATGAAAATGAATGGAACACTTGTGGAAATTAGTTATTGTTCTTGATTTTGTTGTTGCTCCTGTTGTTTTTCCTTTGTTCTTGAGGATGAACATGAAGAGCAAGTTATACCATGACATGCAAGTGAATTGGATTCAAGTGATAGAGGGATTTGTAAAATCACCAGCTTCACAATCTCCTCCAGAGCCATCTGAGACTAGAGGCTAATATAACACTGGAGGTGGAAGTGGATGGAATAGGAGAATCCTGCTTTTTTAAACTAAGGTCTTTAACAGGTCTCAGTATAAAGATTACCTTCCCAGGTAGGGATGTTAAAAGTTTAACATTACTAAATAACATTTTACTTCTTTCCTGTTCAACTTGTTCTGCTTCTGTTGAGTCTTGTACCTGAAAATAGAATTTTCTGTTGAGGTCTGGTTTCTTCATCGGGAATGATTGAAAGTCCCCTATTTCATTGAATTTCTATTTTTTCCTTGAAATGTTATGGTAAATTTGGAAGGTGATTGACTCTTGATTGTACCCCAAGATCCTTTGTCATTCAGAATATCACATTCAAAGCTCTCTAGTACTTTATGTAGAAGCTGGCAAGTTCTGTGTAATCCTGAATGGAGCTCCATGATATCTGAAATGTTTCCTTCCAATTGCTTGCATTGTTTCCTCCTTGAGCTGATAATTCAATAATCTGGCTATAATATTTCTCTGAGTACTTTGGATTTCTTTAGGTAATAATCAATGAATTTTTTCAATGAATATTTTACTCTTTGATTCTAGGATGTCACAGAAGTTTTCTTTGATACTTCTTTTGAAAGTTGCTGTCCAAATTCTTTTTCTTTTTAAATTATGGCCTTCAGGTAATCCAAAAATTCTTTCTCCTGCATCTATTCCCCAGGTCAGTTGTTCTTTCCAATGAAGTATTTTTCATTTCCTATTTTTTCAGATTTTTGATTTCATTTGACTGGTTCTTGATGTCTCATAGTTTCATCACCTTCCACTTCCCCAACCGTAATTTTTAAGGACCCGTTGTCTTCAGTGAACTTTTGTACCTCCTTTTCAATTAAGCCAATTGTACTTTTAAAGAACTGGATTTTTTCCCATTTGGCCAATTTATTTTTTAAGGAATTATTTTCTTTGGTCAGTTTTTGTGCTTCCCTTTCCAAACTGTTGTTTCACTGTTGCACACCTTTGATTTCTTTCCCCAATTTTTCTTCTGCTTCTATTATTTGACTTTTAAGTTCTTTTGGGGATCTTCTACAAAATTTTGGGGGGCTTGAGACCAATTCATATTCTCCTCAGAAGTTTTGCATGTATGTATTTTAATAACGTTGTCCTCGTTTAACCTTGTATTTTGATCCTATCTGACAATATGGTAACTTTCTATGATGAGGATTGTTTTCCCCTTCTTCCTTAATTTTTCCCTTTTTCATGGCTTTTAAAATTAAGTTCTGTTCTTATGATACATGGGGCACTGTCTCATATTTCTTTTGTTGGACACTAGGAGCCTAGTCACAAACTTTGTGTGCTGAGACCTCAGATGCTCACGGTTTGCTAACTGTACTGGGGTGGCTTGGCCTGGTGACTCCACTTGCTGCCTAGTTTCCAGGGCAGGCAATTTGCCTTCTGTGCAAGGGTTGGAGGTCTTACTTCTGGCCTTCTGTGCCGTTACTCTGCTGATCCAGGACCAAGGGGCTCTTATCGATGATCTGTGCTATGGCTTTCCCACTGGCTTGTCCTGATGCTGTCAGTTCTGGACCGCACTCCCCTTTTTCCCAAGTGGGACAGACCTTTTCTGAAATCTTTCTAAGTTATTTTAATCTGAAGAATTATTTCCCACTATCTTTTTATGGGTTTCTATGCTCCAGAATCCATTTAGAGGTTTAATTTCATATGGTTTCTGAGGGAAACTGGAGAGAGCTCAGGCAACTTCCTGATTTCTTTCTCTCATTTTTCCATCAGTCTTTAAAGGTGATGGTGCCTTAAGGTGACTCAGGGAATATGTGAAAACAAGAAGAATCCACTTCAAAATTTTCTGATAAAGAAGTCTTTATTTGTCCCAGCTCTGCCATAATAGTCTTGTACTAGCTGCAAGGAATTAATAATAAAAATCTGTTTATCAAATGCTTACTGTGGAAACAATCCAAATGAACATTGAAGACATCCTCAGTTCTCAAGCAGCTTACATTCTCCTGGCAGATTTCAGCTGCAGGTAAAATGGAAAGTCCTCAGTGTACATCACCAATGCTCATGCTCATGCCTCTTCTTTAAAACCACATGCAGTGACAAATGTAGTGACAATGAGATTGATGCACGCATTGGTAGAGCTAGTTCAGTGTTTGAGAGGCTCCAAAGAAAAGTTTGGAAGAGAAGAGGTATTAGGCTGACTACCACATTGAAAGTCTACAGAGCCATTGTGCTGACCACATTGTTATATGCTTGTGAAATATGGACAGTCTACCAGCACCATGCCAGGAAACTGAATCGTTTCCATTTGAACTGTCAGGAAGATTCTGAGGACCACCTGGCAGGATAAGGTACCAGACGCTGAAGTCATTGCTCAAGCTGAATTGCCAAGTATTCAAACCATGTTTAGGAGAGTGAGAGTCCAATAGGCTGGCCACGTTGTTCTAATGCAAAATGTACACTTGCCAAAAAAGACTATTTTATGGAGAACTTGCATGGGGCAGGTGATCACATGGTGGCCAGAAGAAACAATACAAGGACACTCTCAAGGTCTGTCTCAAGAACTTTGGATTTGACTGTGCAACATGGGAGACACTGGCACAGGACCACTCAGAGTGGGGTGACCACATAAGAAAAAGTGCTGTGCTCTTTGAGCGAACAGAATTGAGACAGTACAAAGTAAATGGAGGATGCACAAATTTGGTATATCCACCCCAAATATTTGTATGGACTGTCTGTGCCCAACCTGTGGTGGAGCATTCTGAGCTCATATTGGTCTGATCAGCTACAGTGAGACACACTGAAATTTCACTTTACAATGATGATGTCATTTTGGTCCTCTTCGAAGATGAAAGACAACAACCATACCAGTGGTTGGAACCATTTTAAAAAGTTGAGGATCTTAAAGGCAAGAAACTTCTTTTCTGGGTCTTCCAAAGTTGTGATTTCAGTAAATGTGGAAGCAGTTGCCAATCTGCATATCCACACGGTTGTATTCCAGTTGTGGGCCAATAAACGTTAGGCTTGGGAAACATAAGCTCTTCCTAATGGTTTGTTGTTCAAAATCCTAGAACCATATCCTTATGATCTTAGGGGAGAGCATGGTAAAGGTAGTGATAGTAGTTTGATTTCTTTTACACATGCTGCCTCCTGTCTCCCTCCAGATTAGTTGTTTCAATGAGGTTTGCTCATCTGAGATGCACATAGCAATCGGTTAACATTTTATGAGAATGGCTAGCCCTTTTGCACAAGAGCTGCTCCTATGGATACTAGCTCTGATGACTGAGCTAGAAACAGGACTCCTGGTATGGGGGATGCTTTTCCACTTATGGTTCTTGTGGTTGTCATCATTTTAGCAGCAATTTGCAAAGAGTAGCTGATGGAGGTGCTGAAGAAGGTGAGTAATTTCTCAAAAAATTATCTGTCCCCTTAAGAGTGGTAGTGGCTGGAATTATTTCTTTTGATTCATGAAACAGTGCTGGTCCCAAAGACTTTTTATTCAAGGTTCTGTACTGTCTCCTTTAGGATCCGTAAGGAGATGGAAGTCAGTGCACTGATGGTGGTTTGACATTCCTTGCACCTGCTACATCATACATCTCCCTCAGGTTTCCTGATGACTTAAAATCCTAAAGATAAAACTTCTAATTGATTAAAAAATTATTGAGGACATACTGAATCATTTATGGCATATTGTTCCACTATAGTGATTTTGTTTGTGTTTTTCAATTTTAAAATAAATTTTGTTTGTAATTAATGGAATAAAATAAGCATTTACATAATCTATTATAACAAAAAGATAGCTTCACATTAAACTGTAAATCTATTATGTACAATACATTATTCATTTTAAATACATCACATAGTTATCGTATAAATTTCTTTTTCACTTCCCTCCTCCTCTCTGCCCTAGAGATGGCCACAATTAGACACAAATCTTCTTCCTAGCTTCTAATGTCCATTCCAATTCTGAATCTGTGACTCCCCACAAAACAATCTCCACAAGCAGTTATGAAGCATTGACTATGCTTAGGTGGCACATTAGATAGAGTATTAGTCCAGGAGTCAGGAAAACTTTTCCTGAATTCAAATCTGGCCTTAGACACTTACTATCTGTGTGAACCTGGGCAAGTCTCTAAGCCTTTTTTGCCTCATTTACTCATCTGTGAAATGAGATGGAGAAGGAAATGGGAAACTCCTCTAGTATCTCTTCAAAAGAAACAAAACAAAAAACAAAACAAGCAAATGCAATCATTGAGAATTGCACATGACTCAAAAAATGACTTAACAAAACATTATGTTTCAGGTTCAATGTATATAAAAATGGCAAAAAAAAACTAGCCCCCTTATGAAGAATTTAATATTATGAGAGAGAGGGGCAATATGAAAACAACTGTGTCCAGGTAGCATATAAAAAGGAAAATTAGATGTGATTCCAGACAGAAAGCCCAAGAATTAAAAAGGTCTGAAAGAGACATTTTGCAGAGGGAAGGAAGGATTTTACCTGAGACTTAAAGAAAGCCAGGGATACAAGAAGCTGAACACGAGCAGAGAATAGACTTCCAGGATGATGACAAAGGACAGACTGGGCAGAGTGTCTTGGATAAGTAACAACTAGGAATTGATTGTCAGTGGAAGGTGGAGTAGGTAAGGGCCAGGAGTCTATGGAATCAGAAATGCAGAAATGTGGGAAGGGACCAGACACTGAGGGGCTTTGAAAGGGAAACCAAGCATTCTATATCTCATCCTGGAGGTATTAGGGAGCCCCTGGAGATGACTGAATAGAGGTGGTGGAGCTGTGACATTGTCAGATCTAAGCTTTAATGCATTTGATAGCAGAGTGGAGGTGGACTTTAATTGGGAAAGCATTGAGGCAGGGGGCCAAACAACTGTTTATTGCAATTTTTGTTGTTCAGTAGTATCGTACGCTTCATGAACCGATGCACTTTTACACACCAGGCCCTACGATACTTTACCATCACCTGTCCAAACTCATATCCATTGCTTCCATGACACTATCAATCTCATTCTCTTCCATTCCCTTTTCTTTCTGCCTTCAGTATTTCCCAAATCAGGGTCTTTTCTATTGAGTCCTGTCTTCTCATTATGTGAGCAAAGTACTGAACTTTCAGCTTCAGTATTTGAAATTCTGCTGAATAGTCTGAATTAATTTCTTTAAATATTAACCGATTTATTCTTTTTTGCCGTCCTTCGGACTCGGAAAATTCTTTTCGACAGTACAATTCAAAACAGTTGATTCTGGAGTGCTCAGTTTTCCTTAGTCCAACATTTCCACTCATATACTGCTATTAAAAAAATCATACCTTTGGCAATAAGAATCTTTGTTAGCAAGAAGAGGTCTCTGCTATTTAGCGTGCTGTTCAGATTTTCCACAGTTTTCCTTCCAAGACGCAAGCATCTTTTAAATTCATGGCTACAGTCATGTAAGGTGGTGGTTGAGTCCAAGTTAAACTTTTGTTTTCAGCAACTCCAAAGATGACTTGACTGATTATTGCAATAGTCCAAGTGTTAGCTGATAAAAACCTGCATAAAGGAGTTGCTATGTCAGAGGAGAAAAGGGGAGACGTATAAAGGATTGTCAGTAGCTGAAGTCATTTCTTCACCCTTGCTTGTGTCTTTGCTTCCCTAGGAGTTATCTGAGATCACTGACATCATGACCACTACCACTAGAGAGAAAAATAGAAAGAAACAAAGAAAAAGTGGAAGGCCTTGACACTTTAAAGTACGTTGGAAGCCTGGGGGCAGGTGTTTGACTGGTGTCTGGTCCAGCAGGGGGACGATTTTGTCTCATTTCCTTACTGAATGTATTACTTTGAACAAGCATCACCACTACCAATTCTATAATATAGCCCAGCTTCCTCCTCTGGCTGGATTTTGTTGATGGACAAGTACCCATTGCCCCCAGAGCTGGAGCCAGAGAAGCAATCAAGGATACTATCACCTCTGACTTCATTTCCATCACTTTTGAACCAAATTATATATTTAGGAGTCATTCCTGGAATCTGTTGCTGTCAATCAACACCATAATATTTACACCCATTGCTCATGGTGCCAGTGAATATGGCCAAGTTCCCAAGAGAAGCAGGGACAGGGGAAAGCTGAAGCAGCCCAGTCTGAGAGAGGGAACTTGGAAAAATAATTTTAAATACTAATTAATGACCTTGAACAAAAAGAAATCTAGGATGTATTTTGAGATAGGGATGAGGGGGAAAGGGGATCCTTCAAGTTCTCCTGCTTTGAGAAAAAGTGTGCAGTAGGAAGTAGAGAAGAGACCAGGTTATGGTGCAGAGGACCCCAAGAGTTCTGCCTCCCAAAGAGCACACATCTGGACCTGAGCATTTCTATTTCCCTCTTCTCCTTTTCCTGAAACCATGTGATAGTTTTCGTGAGAATATGAGGGATCCACAGGAAATCTCTGCCCAATCCTGTGCTTTCTTAATCATTCCCTAGGTCATCACCTTGATCTCATTGAGAGTCTGTCTTTCAGGGAGAGGGATTGAAGCATTGGGATATCTTGGCCCCACTCAGCTGAGATGTCACACATGAGTTATCACAGGTGTCAGAGTAACCACAGATGCAAGCAACCATCTGGGTTGATTACTACTTGAATTCATTAGGCTCCTTATGCACCCATGGCCTGCACAGAACCAATCCCACAATGCCACTTGCTGGCTACAGGACACACATTCACACTATTCTTGTAAACCAGGAATCATTTAGAAATGAAGCTAGTTCATTTAACACAGTGCATAAAGTGGTGTCAATTGGAATCCATTCTCCCTACTCTATGGAGTTGTAGAGGGAAGGATTTAATACACAATGAAATATTTTCAACATCTCTATGTGCTATATAATCGCAGAAATATCACTTTACTAAAACTAATTGTGTTAATGGGTTCACGAGGGAAAACAGAGCAGAATAGGAATTTGAGCCCATCCAGACAGAAAAAGACTCTTCCAATACCTCAGTGAAACCCCCAGAACTCTAAGGTAAGATGAAGACGTTCTCAATGAGCTAAAGTCCTCATTGAAAGTAGGAGGTGAGAAGATGGCAGAGTAAAAGCAGGGACTTGCTTGAGCTCTCTCACACACTCCTCCAAATTCCTGTAAAAATTACTCTAAACAAATTCTAAAATTGCAGAATGCACAAAATGACAGAGTGAAACAAATCTCCAGCACAAGACAGTCTGGAACTTGGAAAGGAAGGTTCTATTGCATGGAATCGGAAATGGAGCACAGTCTAATGTGGGCCCCAGTGCCATAGACAGGACCAGAACAGGCCTCAGAGGATAGAATCACTGCAAGCAGTGATTGTTTCCAGAGTTTTTTGACAACAAATATCAAAGACAGCAGAGAAGGTCAGTGGGAAAACTCAGTTGCACCTGGGTGAAAGAGGAGTACAATCTGGCCCCAGCCCAAGGGCAGTGGAGGTGGTGACTGCTGCAGTAGTGGAGGCAGCAGAAGCAGCAGCAGCTGGATACTACTCCAGGAGGCAACAGGATGACTGAAATGGCATGTAACTCATCTGATCTGTACACCATTTTCTTTTTGTGCTGCTTTCTCTTTTTCTTTTCCTTTCTAAAAATAATTTTGTTGTTTCTATTTCCTGCATCACCATAGCATCACATGTACATCAATACTTGATTGGATAAATTAGACATTAAGGTCAGTTCTCCTATGGAATTTACCTCCATTTTATGGTTCAGTTCTTTGTAAACTATCAGCAGATCATTATGTGAAGACCCATCCAAACATTTTGGAGAATAATTTGAAATTTTCACTAAAGGGCTATAAAACTATGTAAACCCTTTGGCTCCAAAAATTTATTAGGACGTGTCTATACAAACAAATAAAAGTAAATGGAAAGGACTGATGTAAAAATATTTATAGCAGATCCATTTCCAATGGGGAAGAATTGGAATCAGAGAAGATGTCCATCCATCTATTGAGAAATGGAGAAAAAAGTTATGCTATAGGAATATGAAGGAATGCTATTGTGCTAGAAGAAATGATGAAGGAAATGACTTCACAAAAATGTGGGAAGGTGTATCATTCTGGTCCTTTGTTCTTGAAGAAGAACAAAATGCTGTCACCATAATATAGTCAAGTTTCAATGTGTCTGACTGACTGATCAGATCAATACGATTGGGCACAAATAGTGTGAGTGAACATTAGGGTTGGATACTGCAAGTTTGTGCTTACTATGTTTCCTTTCTGCTATTTCAATTTGACTTTGCTTATAGAGCACAACACCCTTTCTGATGTGGGCACATCATGCTGAGCTGTCGTGTGCCAGTGTCTCCCATGTCACACAATCAAATCCAAAGTTCCTGAGAGAGACCTTGAGAGTGTCCTTGTATTGCTTCTTCTGAGCACCATGTGATCACCTGTCCCATGCAAGTTCTTCATAAAATAATTTTTTTTGACAATCACACATTTTGCATCAGTGTCACTCTCTGAAGCATAGTTTAAAGACTTGGCAATTCATTTCAAGCAAGTGCATTATCCTGCCAGGTGATATTCAGAATCTTCCTAAGAAAGTTCCAATGCAAATGATTCAGTTTGCTGGCATGGCGCTGGTTGACTGCCGCTGTTTCACAAGCATACAACAATGAAGTCAGCACAACCGCTAAGTGGATCTTTAGTAGTCAGTCTAATGCCTTTTCTCTCCCATACTTTTCTTTGGAGTCTCCCAGACACTGAGCTAGCTCTGGCAATGCGTACATCAACCTCATCATCAATGTGTGCATCCCTGGAAAGTATGCTACCAAGGTAAGTGAACTTATTCACAGCATTCAAAACTTTTCCATTTATTGTAACCAATGGTTGCACATATGGATGGTGTGATGGTGGCTGATGGAGCACTTGTGTTTTCCTGATGTTAATTATTAGGCCAAAATTAGCACAGACAGCAGAGAATTGATTCATAGTCTGTTGCATCTCAGCTTCAGAGGTTACATTGAGTGCACAATCATCTGCAAACAAAAAATCATGCACAAATGGCAACCAAATTTGGTTAGGATCTTCCAGAAGCCCTCACAAATGACAGTGTCAAAGATTTGGTCAGATAGACAATTGTTGTATACAGATGTCTCTTCTGCTCTTACAATTTCTCCTGAAGTTACTGGACAGTAAACCCTATAACAAAGGTCCAGTAAACACTATAACTATTTGAAGCCACAATGGCTCTTGGGTAGATGACTATCTTCTTGGTAAAGGATCAGCTTTTCAAGGAGGACTCTGGCAAGAATATTGCCAGAAGGGAATGAGAGCAGCAGCAGTGGCTGCGGGAGTGCCGTGGCCTCTTGGGGCGGGGCAGGTGGGGAAGATGGCATACCAGAGAGGGGTACCTGCAGATTCCACCTGTGAGCCCCAAGTACACTACAGGCACATGCGACTGAGCTGATCATGCCCTTCCAGCTCTACCTCAACTCCGAGCTCATCTTCCAGCCCTTCCAGATACGGAGATTAATCACCAATTTCTTGTTCTTTGGACCAGTTGAAATCAACTTTTTATTTAACATGATTTTCTTATACTGCTACTAGAAGAAATGCTAGAAGAGGCTCTTTCCGAGGTCACACAGCAGACTTTGTGTTTATGTTCCTTTTTGAGGGTCTCTTAATGACTCTTTTCGGTTTGCTTGTGAGCTTAGTTTTCTTAGGGCAGACCTTCGCCATCACGCTTGTCTACGTGTGGGGCCGAAGGAATCCATATGTCCGCGTGAACTTCTTTGGCCTTCTCAACTTTCAGGCCCCACTTCTGTCCTGGGTCCTTATGGGCTTTTCCTTGTTACTGGGCAACTCCATCATTGTGGACCTCCTGAGAATTGCAGTTGGACACATATATTTTTTTCTTAGAAGATGTATTTCCTAATCAGACAGGGAGAGCCAAAATTCTGAAAACACCTGTTACTTTGAAGGTAATTTTTGATATGCCAGATGATGATCCCAATTACAACCCCTTATCTGAACAACGACCAGGAGGCTTCTCATGGGGGGAAGGCTAGCACCTTGGAGGCTAGGAAAGCAGTGCCAAGTTCTAAATCCACCTGGGAAGGAAAGACTCCAAGGAGATTTCCTCTGGGAAACTTTTACTCTTTGTTTCAGAAATGTGGACACACTTGCCAAATTTCCAGTTTTTAAATCCAGAAGCTCTTTATGCAGTGGTATATCCATGGTAAATCCCAGAGACCTCTTCAGCAGCCTGCCCGTGTTTTTTCACTTAACCATTACTTACATTGGTACTGAAGGTATAATCTATTATAACCAAAAACACGGAGGAGACGCTTGCTGCCAGCTCTGTGCCAAGGAAACACTCACCTGGGAGAGAACATAAAGCAGAACTCTCTCTGCCCCCATTCTTTGGTACATGGACGCTTCAGAGAGAACAAAATAAAACTTAGTTCATTCTCTCTCACTGGAAAAAAAAAAGGAATGAGAGAGATAGATTCCTCCTGCCCTGTTATTGTCACAGGACACCTTATGTATTTTTCCTCTAAATAGAAGAGAAAAAAAAACATGTCAATGTACTGGACATGCAATTAAAGAAAACTAGGAAAAGAAAAATTAAAAATCTCTCAATTAAGCACTATATTAGAAATGCTGAAAATTAAAACAGTGATTAAAAAATTGTAAGTTTAAAAAGTTTTACAAAATAAAAAAACTTGGAAATGTTTATGGGGGAAAACAACAAAAACATAAATCTTTGGATAATTTTTTTAATTTAATCTTATTTATTTTTAACATTTTTAAATTTTCAGTTTCAAATTTTTGTCCTCGTATTTTCCCTCTATCAATTGAGAAGGCAAGCAAAACGATATCAATTTATCATATGAAATAATGAAAAAAACGTATTTCCACATTAGCCATATCACACAAAAAATTAAATACTGAAAAACTTATACTTCAATTTGCACTCAAATTTCATCAATTCTTTCTCCAGATGTAGATGGTATTTTTTATCATGAATCTTTTAGAATTGTTTTGAATCCTTATATTGGTCAGAGTAGCTAAGTCTTTCATAGGTGATCCTCACTGCAACACTGCTGGTACTGTGCACAATGAAGTTTCCTCTCACTCAATTTGGCATCAGTTCATACAGATTTTTTCATGCTGTTTTCTGAAACCACCCCTTATTATTTCTTATAGCATAGAAGTACTCAGTTACAATCATAAAGCATAGCTTTTTCAGCTATTCTCCAGTTAATAATCATCCTGTCAATTCCCAAATCTTTGCCACCAAAAAGAGGAACTATAATGTAGTTTTTTAAATAAAAGTAATTTTCTTTTTCCTTTGATCTAATTGGGATACAGACCTAGTGGTGGCATTACTGGGCTGAAAGTGTATGCACAAATTTATATCCCTTTGAGTAGAGTTCCAAATTGTTCTGAAGAGTAGTTGATAACATTATAGTAGTATACTATCTTTTCTTATCCCCTCCAACAATTACCATTTGTGATAGGTGTAGAGTAGTTCCTAACAGTTACTTTAACCTTAATTTTTCCAATCAATAGTGATTTACAGCAGTTTTTCATATGATTATAGATAGTTTTGATATCTTCTTAAATCTGCTGCTTCATATCATTTGACCATTTACATTGGGGAGTGGCATTTATTTTTATAGATTTGATTCAGATCAATATACATTTGAGAAATTATGTCTTTATCAGAGAAACTCGATGTATTTTTATGTTACTTTATTGTATATGGTACCTTTTCGCAACGTGAAGTTCCCTGATTCTCTTTCAATTGGGACTGCTTTTGCTTTGTTTGACGTTGCGGTTATTACCAGTTCCTTCATTTTTTTACTTCAGTGGAAGCATAATGGATTCTGTTTCAGTTCCTTAACTCTACGTGTGTGTTTCCATTTTACTACTATGTCTAGTAAACAACATATTTTATGAATTTTGGTTTCAAATTTATTTTGCTATCTGCTTCCATTTTATGAATTCATCCCATTCACATTCACAGTTATAATTACTGTCCAATTTCTTTCCTTCTGTTTTCTTCTTTTTATCCAGGCACTCCTCGAAAGTCTATTTTGCTTGTGGCTACTGTCTCTTTGTAAAAAAGTAAAGACCCCAACACACACAGGGAGCCTGGAATAACAGGTTCTTTGATCTGGTTTTCTAAAAGGAAAGGCAGCTTTTGAAAGGTCAACAATCACTTTAATCAAGTGCATGTATCATTCATTTAGTTCAGGAGGAAAAGTCAACACTTTGAAATTCAGAGAAAATACAGAGAAATCTAAATCAACAGACAGCCTTTCCAAACTATCCAACAGTAATCAATACATACACAACAAATCCACAGATGGATGGAACTATCTGACCATACATACATAGCTACCAGAGGGAAGCATCAATATCTGAGTTTTCAAAGCCAGAGGACTGTTTAGCAGATTCCCAGAGTCTCATCTGGCACACAAAGCTTCTTCCAAAAACCAAGTCCCAAAGTAAAACCTCACCCTCAGTATATTTATACATTTTTAGAGCTAGAGGGCATCACAACCCTTGAGAACATGTGCCTCATTGGAAATTTAACAAAAGGTGCCGGCCTTCCTACACATGTTCCCTAATCAAACTCCTCTTAATGGGAAGGCCATTAATGGGTGGGAAATATCTTTAATCACATTAATATATATATATATATATATATATAATTTCTAGTTAAAGAAACTCTTGTTTCTGAACTTTATTCCTAGCATAGATTCTTGATTGATAAAGGCAACATTAAATCAGAGGCATTTGATTTTCTAAAATGAAAACAGCAAAAGATCCTACTTTGCTTATCATCACACCCTTAAACCACCCTGCATTGTATTCCGTACTCATTTTATTTCTTTATCCTCCTATTTTCCTTTTGATCAAGATAGCTTTCTATACCCAAACAATATATAGATAAATACGTGCATATATACATACATATGTTAAATTGTTTGTATACATACAAATGAAAATATATGTGCGTGAATAGATTCTTTCCTCTTTTTCCTATGAGAGTGAGGGTCAAGCTTTGTCCACCCCTTATTTCCCCCTACCCACTGTAAAATCTCTTCCTTTGCATGCCTTTCTTAGTTGAGAAATCTTTCTCTATTCATCCTTTGCCCGGTGTACCCCATTTTTCAGCCCTTGATTTTTTGAGACCATTCCAAGAGAATCAACTCACATTCATGCTCTCTGTCTATGTAGACTCCTTCTAACTGTCCTCGTGTCAGGAGCTGCATCTGTCATCATCCCATATAGAAATGTAAAGAATTTAATTTTATTGAATCCCTTATGATTGCTCAGCAATGCTTAAATGTTTGTTTTCACCCCAAGGGTCACACTCAGTTTCTCTGGGTAGGTTGTTGTTTGGATTGTAATTCTCGTTCCTTTGCCTTCCCAGAGATACCATGCCAAGCCCTCCAGTTCTTTAACATAGAAGCTGCTAAATCTTGGGATCCTTACTGTGGTTCCGTGATATCTGAAATATTTCCTTGTAGCTGCTTGTAATATTTTTTTCTTGACATATGAGTTCTGGTATTTGTCTACAATACTCTTGGGAACTTTGATTTTGTGATCTGTTTCAGGAGATGATCAGTGAAGTCTTTCAAATTCTATTTTATCTTCTGGATCTAAGATAATGAAAGTTTTATAATTTCTTGAAGTATAATGTCTAGGGTTTTTTATTGTGAATTTCAGGCAATCTAATAATTCTAAAATGATCTCTCCTCAATCTGTTTTCAAAGGTAGTTATTTTTCCAATGAGATATTTGATGTTTTATTCCATTTTTCACTTTTTAACTTTGTTTTATTATTTCCTGATGACTCGTGGAGCCCAAATTATTTTTCAGTGAATTTTTGTACCCCGTTTTCCAATAGGACATTTTGCTCTGTAAGTAGTTTTTCTGTTCAGTGAATTTAGTTTTATCATTGGGGCAATTCTGTTGTTAAGGTGTCGCTTTACAGTCTTTGTTGTGTTTCTCTAACCAAGCAGCTAATTCTTTTTTTCCATAATTTTATTGCATCACTTTCATTTGTTTCCCCGTTTTTCCTCTACCACACATTTCTTTCTTTAGCTTTTCCAGGATTTCTTGTTGGACGTGGATTCAATTAACCTTTTTCTTTGAGGGTCTACTTGTAGAATTTTTCATATCATTATCAGCTACATATCTTAGTCTTCCCTTTAAATATGGTAGGATTTTATGGTCTTTTTTGGTGTGGTTGTTGTTAGATCATTTTCCCATTTCAGTTCTTCATTTTGAAATTTCTGTTAAAGTTGGTCTCTGCTCACCTAGGGGTCAGAAAGTATGGTACCATGCTTCAGGATTTTTCATGCTTCTGTTTTCAGAGCTATTCCTGGGAATCTGCAAGTTTTCAGTGTTTCCAATGTGGTGTGATCTGGGGGGAAAGTGTGGTCACCGTTCTCCTGCTCTGTGCTCTTGTCTTTACTCAGGAAGGGTTGCTATTCCCCTGGAGCAACAACCACTATCACTCCTCTAAAACTTGGGGCTGAGACTAGGACCTTGCCTTTCCATAAGCTGCAAACACTAACTTTCCTCTCTGCCTTGGAACTTTGACACAGAGCTGCACATGGTCAATAGCGATGCCAATCAGCACTACCTACACCTAGTACGAGCAAAGGGTCCCCAACAATCTGTTGCTGATCAGTTGTCTGATACCTTTACTAACGCTGGGCTTTAAGCTTCATAAGCAGCTGCTTTTGAAGCTGCCATCACTGTCACACTTCCAAGGTTCACCACTGGTGCTGCTTCAAGTACTCCAGGCAAACCACGTTTCCATTGTCACAGACCTTTCCTGCTGACCTCCTAAGTTTTTCTTAGCTTGAAAAATATTCCACCCTCACTTTTTGTTGGCTCTTTCACTCCAAAATTTGACATGAAGTGTTATTCAAAGTTGTTTGGAGGGAAATGTTAGAAGAGTTCAGCAGGATTGTTTCCTGTACTCTGCCATCAGCAATTAGCCTACTTGCATAACTTTATTTTTAAAAAAAAAAGAAAGAAAAGAAAACCAAAATGTCATTTTCCAAAAATGAAAAGGGTGAATGCACCACCAATGAAAAATAAATTAAAATAATTATTCAACACTATTTTGAAAAATTCTATGCCAAAAACTAGCAATCTAAATGAATCAGATGAATACCTAGAAAAAGTGTAAATTGCCCAGAATAACAGAAGAAGAAATGGAATACTGAAAGTAGTATTTGAGAATAAATATCTGAACAAACCATAAATGATCTTCCTAAGATAAAATCATTAGGACCGGATGGATTTACAAGCAAGTTTTACCCCCAAAATTAAAAAAAATAATAATTCCAATAGTAATAAAGTGTTTCAGAAAGTAGGTTTAAAAAAAATCCTACCCTATCCCTTCTATGAGATAAATATGGTTTTGATGTGTGTGTTTGTCCTTTATTGCCAAAGAAGACCATGCCATCAGAGAAATAATAACATGACTTGCACTTGACTTTGTTTTGAGGGAGGGAGGGCTGTGCAAGGTCACCAGCCTCACTTCTCCTCCAGAGCCATCTGAATGCAATGAGCAGATATTCATCAGAATGACTAGAGATGACCCAGGATGAGGCAGTTGGGGTTAAGTGCCTTGCCCAAGGTCACACAGCTAGTGAGTGTCAAGTGTCTGAGGTGAGCTTTGAACTCAGGTCCTCCTGACTCCTGCACCGGTGCTCTATTGCACCACCTAGCTGCCCCATGGTTTTGATACCTAATAGAGGAAGATCAAGAACAGAGAAAGAAAACTATAGACCAATTTTCCTAATAAGTATTGATGAAAAATTAAATAAAATAAGTGGAGTGCTTAGATCCTGGTTAGATTAACATCAAAGATGCCAAGGTCATCCACTACATACTGAGCCAACAACAGTCACCTTAACTCTGTCCTGCCACTGTATTGTAATGACTCTGGAAGAGAGAGTGATGCTGATGACTTCCTGCAACTTTGCCTCACTTAAATCCAATTTATGCACGAATCAAAAAGCATCATCCATACCATTTTACCTAAATCAAAGTCCTGTGGCAAAATGCAAGTGACAGAGCAGTAGGTGTGGATATACTGGGAACTGTAGTCACAACCCTGCACCCAGGCAGCCCAGACCATAGGATCATCTTGTCACTGGAAGCATTAGCAGGATTCAGTAGACTCCCCTCACCTTGACTGTCTGAACAGTCTTTTAAGGATTCCACTGCTCACCTTCTGGTGTGAGGAAAGGGCTAGCAAAGGTGCTCTTAAAGTTGTCTACTTACCCAACCCTGGCTCTACAGGTATCATAAAAGTTCTTTGGATTGTTAGTATCATCATAAAACTGAATTTCATCTGCAGGTAGGGATTCCACACTGGGGATGAAATACACACAAAAGTTGAACAAAAACTTCTGCAAAAATGATTCCACTCACTATCAACACATGGAATATGCAGACACTTAGAGACAACACAAAATCTAATAGACCTAAGAGACAAACATCTCCTGTTGCAAGAGAGGTCAGCAGATATCCCATCTAAATAACAGCCCTGACTGAAACAAGGCTGGCAAATGAAGGCCAGTTTACTGAAGTCAGAGCTGGATACAAGTTTTTCTGGAGAGGCTGCAGTGAAGGTGAGCACCATGTAGCTGGTGTACGTTTTGCAATCAAAAGTAATGTAGCCAATAAACCTGTATACCTACAGAAAAAGGGGGCAGCTAGGTGGTGCAGTGGATAGAGCACCAGTGAGGAGTCAGGAGGACCTGAGTTCAAAGCTCACCTCAGACACTTGACACTCACTAGTTGTTTGACCTTAGGCAAGTCACTTAACCCCAACTGCCTCATCCTGGGTCATCTCCAGCCATCCTGATGAATATCTGGTCACTGGATTCAGAGGGCCCTGGGGGAGAAATGAGGTTGGTGACCTGCACAGCCCTTCCTTACTCAAAGTCAAGTGCAAGTCATGTCATTATTTCTCTGATGACATGGTCTTTTTTGGCAAATGAAGGATGAACACACATACCTACAAAAAGGAGAAAATGAAAGACTCTTGACAATGTAATTTCCACTTTCAGGAAAATGTCACACCAACATCATCAGTGTCTAGGCTCCCAGCATGATGAACCCTTATGAAGTAAAAGAAAAATTATATGAAGGCTTGGAGACCTTTGTCATCAATGCACCGAAAGAGGACATATGATTATAATTCTGGGTGACTTTAATGATGAAGTAGGAACACACTACCAGACATAACCGAAAGTCCTTGGGAGGAACAGAATTGGAAACAGCAAGAGCAAAGGTCACTTATGTCTGAATACTTGCACATCATGACTTTCTCATCACCAACACTGTCTTCATTTACCTAAATGCAATAAAACTTTGTGGATGCATCCTTGCAGCAAAAGTTGACATTTAATAGACTACATGACTGTAAGGATAAGAGAAAGACAGGATGTGAGAGCGACAAAAATCAATGTGTGGTATAGAGTTCTGGACTGATCATAAACTTGCCCTCTCCAAGCTAAATATTCACATCCAGGAAAACTGTAAGGTCCAAGGCAAAATGACTACCAGAAGAATTTATGACAAATAATTAAACCACTTCTCTCAGCATGAACAATGTGTTGCTAACTTGAAGGAAAATTTGTGCCAATATATAGTTGGCAACAGTAGAGCAGAAAAGAATTGGGTAGATTTCAGAGATTTACACTAAATTTGATCATCTGGGTCACAACATTCACAAACATCAAGACTTGTTTGATGAAAATAATCAGAAAATTCAGAAAATACTAAATCAAAAATGAGAACTCCATAGGATTTACCAGCAGAATAGTTGATCCATCTCTAAAAAGGCAGCATATAATTGTATCAAAAGTAAAGTATAAGAAAAGTTTAGAGAGATGCAGGATTCTTGCCTCAGTAAGAAGGCAGATGAAATTCAGATTTTGCTAACAGTAACAATCTGATGCTCTTATGATGCCCTGAAGACTATTTATGGGCCAAAGACCTGTGGCACATTCCAGCTACTCAGTGCTGATGAAGCCACATGATTAGTGATGAGGATATGATCCTAGAGAGATGGACTGAACACTTTTTCATAGTGTTCTCAACAGACCATCATCAATCAATCTCGAAGCCATTGATCATTTACCTCAGGTTGTACTCTATTCCTCGCTAGCTGAAGTTCCAAATGAAGAAGAGGTTTTGAATGTCATTAGGTTCCTTGCCTGTGACAAAGTACCCAGTGCTGATTCTATACCAGCTGAGATTTATGAGATGGGGGAGGAGGTCCATTTCTTATTCAAAAGCTGACTAATACTTTCCAGGTTATGTAGCAAGAGGAAGTTATCCTGGAGAGGTTCAAGGATGCCTTCATTGTCCATTTCTATAAAGGTAAAGGACAATCACAAGGGGAATTTCTCTATTAGTCATTGCTGGCAAGATTCTTGTCAGAGTGCACCTTAAAAGGCAGATTCTTCACAAGCCTTAACAGACTGATCACAGAAGGTGGTCATCTATCTTGGAGGCACTGTGGTTTCAGAAAGGACCAAGGAATGTTCCATAAATTGTTGCTGCCTGATAACTCCAGGAGAAATGCAAGGAGCAGAACAGAGGTCTGTACACTATGCTTGAAGACCTCAGCAAGGCCTTTGATACTGTCAGTCATGACGCATTACGGAAAATTATTTCAAAATTTGGTTGCCCAGAAATGTTCATCAGTATTGTACATCAGTTTCTTAATAGCAAGGCTGCCTTAGAGTTCTAGATAAAGAACAATGCTCTTATCTTTCCCAGTCACCAGTGGAGTAAAACAAGGATGTGTACTTGCTTCCATCCTTTTTAGCATAATGTTTTCAGTCATGCTGTCCAATGTCTTTAATGAAGATGAACAAAACATCAAAGTTAGCTACCAAAGTGATGATGAATTCTTCAACTTGAAGAGGCTACAAGCCAAGACCAAAGTGGAGGGAACTTTGGTGAATAATTTTCTGTTTGCTGATAATTGTGCATTCAATTGTGCAGACTCTGAAACTGAGATGCAACAAATTACAGATCAGTTCCCTGCTGCATTGCTAATTTGGGCATAGCAATTAACATCAAGAAAATACAAGTGCCCTATCAGCCAGCACAACACCATTCATATGTGGAAGCATTGGTTACTGCAAATAGAGAAATTCTGAATATTGTGCATATGTTCACTGATCTTGGTAGTATACTTTCTAGAAATGTACACATTGACAATGAGGTCAATGCGTGCATTGCCAGAGCTGGCTGAGAGGCTCCAAAGGAAAGTGTGGGAGAGAAGAGGTAGTTGACTAGCAAATTGAAGGTCTACAGAGCTGTTATGCTGAGTTCATTGTTGTATGCCTGTGAAACCTGAACAGTCTACCAGTGCCATTACAAGAGAGTGAATCACTTCAATTTGAATCGTCTTAGGAAGATAAGATACCAGACACAGAAATCCTTTCTCAAACTAAATTACCAAGCATTCAAACTCTACTAAGGAAAGCACAAATCTTATGGCCTGGACACATTGTTCAAATGCCAAAGATATGCTTTCAAAAAAGACTATTTTATGGAGACCTCACACAGGGCAAGTGCTCACATGGTGATGAGAGGAAGTGATACAAGGAAGCTCTCAAGTCTCTCCTAAGAACTTTGGAATTGATTGTGTGATGCATGAGACACTGGCACAGGACCACCCAGTATGGCTTGCCCTCATCAGAGAAGGTGCTATGCTCTATGAACAAAGCAGAATTGAAGTAGCTCAAAAGAAATATGAGGTGTGAAAATTTAGAGAATATATTCCAAATGTTCATATGAACCAATTGTGCCTAACCTGTCATAGAGTATACACACACACACAGACATGTATATATATATATATATATATATATATATATATATATATATATATATATATACACACACATACACACACAGTCAATTGGATATAGAAGTCTATCTTACAAAACAAGGAAGTAGAACAAAGGAAGAAGAGAAAAAAGGTGGGATAAAAAGGAGGGTGAATTAAAGGAGGCAATTATCAGAAGAAAAACAGACTCATTAGG
>CM053773.1:248033708-248079975 GCA_028658325.1 Potorous gilbertii
TATATATATATATATATATATATATATATATATATATATATATATATATATACACACACATACACACACAGTCAATTGGATATAGAAGTCTATCTTACAAAACAAGGAAGTAGAACAAAGGAAGAAGAGAAAAAAGGTGGGATAAAAAGGAGGGTGAATTAAAGGAGGCAATTATCAGAAGAAAAACAGACTCATTAGGAGAGAGGACAAAATGAGAGAGAGAAGGACAAAGAGAAGAAATAGGATTCAAAGAAATAAAAATGAGTAATTCTAAAGGTGTATGTGAATGATATTATCTCACTTATAAAACAGAAGCACATAGAAGAATGACCAGAAACCAAAATCTAACAATGTGTTATTAAAAAGAGACAGACTTGAAACAGAAACACATCTACACACGCACACACACACATACACACACACTCACATAGTTTAAAAAAAAATCCTAGAGCCAAATCTATCATGTTTCAGCTGAAATAAAAAAGGCAAAGGTGGCAATCGTGATCTTATACAAATCAAAAACAAAAATATACCTAATTTAAAAAGATGATCAAGAACATTGCATTTTGCTTAAAAGACACCATAGAAGATCAAGTAATATTGTTTTTAAAAATTACATCAGGTTTCTCTAATCACAGCCTCATTTTTCAAATATATAAGGAATTCAGTCAAATTTATAAAAGTAAGGGTATAACCAAATTCACAAATAATCAAAGGATATGATGAGGCAATTTTCAGAAAAAAGAAATCAAAGCTACATATAATCATATACAAAGCTCTAAATAACTATTGGTTAGAGGAAAATTAAAACAACTCTCAGATACCACCTCATACTTATTAGATTGGCTAACATGAATCACAATGAAAATGATAAGTGCTGGAGAGGACTGGGGAAATAGGGACACTAATACATCGTTGGTGGATTTGTGAACTGCTCCAAACATCCTGGGGAAGATTTTGGAGCTAAGGGTAATAAAGCTCTACAAGCCCTGTGATCCACCAATAGTGCTCCTTGGTCTGCATCACACAGATATCAACAAAAAGAATAAAGCACATATTTATTTATAACAGCTTTTTTTGTGATGGCGAGGAAGTGGAAATTGAGGGGATTCACACCATTTGGGAAATAACTCAACATGTAGTGTCTGATTGTGATGGAAGAAAATTGTGGTGTAAGAAATGACAATGTGGATGGCTTCTGAAAAACTCAGGAAAACTTACATGAACAAATGTACAGTGAAGTGAGCAGAACTAGGAGAAGCTTGTGCATAATAACATCAATACTATGAAAGACTAGGCTACTTTGAGCAATATAACAATCCAAGAAAATTCCAAAGGAGCATGAGAAATACTATATCTCTCCAGAAAGAGAACTGTCCTAACATGGTTAATATGTAAATGTACTTTACATGGAATCATAAGTATAATTCATATTGTATCCCTTATTTTTTTCAATGTATGGGAGAGGGGCTAGAAGGAGAGGGGAATTTGGAACTCAAGATTATTTAAAAATAGAAAAAGCAATCTTAAAAATAAAAAATGGAATGGAAAAATAAATTATGTGTACAATAAATATAGAAAAACAGGGTAAGAGATATATGAACTGACACAGTAAAATAAGTAGAACCAAGAAAACAATATACAGTAATGGCAATAATATAAAAGGAAAAACCATTAATCCCCCCTAAAAAAAATCAAAAAGTAAAGATAGTAAAGATCAAGCAGGATTCAGAATGAAGAGATATGAGTGGACACTTCCAACCTACTGCTTCATGGAGGGAGAAGGTCCACAGGTGCTAAAAATTACACTGAGCTTTGGACTTTTTCAATTTATTGATCAATGATGCTGACTTGCATTTCCTCTCTAAAAAGCACTGTTTGTCATATGAGATAGATTTTGAGGAGGAGTTTGGGAGGGAGTTGTGGCATAGTATAACAATATAAGAAACAGAAAATATCCATAAAATTAATTTAAGAAACGTTCAAGGGCATCCTATAGATACCTTAAATTCCACATGTCTGAAACTGAACTAATTTTCTTCTTTTCTCCAAAGTCTCCCTTCTTTTAACTTCCCTCTTGCTCTAAGTTATCCAGGTTCTCAACAGAGGTGTCATTCTTGAGTCTCCATTCTCTCTCATTCACCCACATCCAATTTGTTACCAAATTCTATTCATTTCATATTTATAACAACTCATATTTTCAATCTTCTCTTTTCTGACATTGCAACCATCTTGGTTCAGGCCATCATCACTTAAAGCCTGAACTATTGCAATAGTGAAATGGTTCATCTGCCTACCACAAAACTTTCCATATTACAGTCCTTTGTCCACCCAGCTGTCAAAACGATTTTCTAAAATCTCATGTTTCACTTTATTCCTGATAAATTCCAGTGGCTGTAACCTCCATTTTTTCATTTCCTTCTTTCAGTTTTTTATTTCAAAGACCTCCAAAATCTGTGTCCTACCTTTTCAAAAATTATTTTTTGAGGCAGTGACACAGGCTTCCTTCCTATTCTTCAAACAAATCACTCCATGTGTTGACTTCAGGTATTCTGTTTATGTTTCATGCCTGAAATGTTCTCCCTCCTCATCTATGCATCCTAAATTTCCTCACTTCTTTCAAGTCTCAACTAAAACTTCATCTTTTATAGAATAGTTTCAGTGCCTTCCCTCGAATTTATTATTTCAAATTTAACCTTCATACATTTTGTTTGTGCACATTCATTTTCATGCTATGTCTTCCATTAGACTAAAGTACTTGATATGAGACTTTTACCTGTCTTTGTATCCCCAGCCCTTAACATAGTGCCTGATCCACAGTAGGCATGTAATAAATGTTTGTTGACTGACTGATTCTCGGTTCAAATACACTCTTTAGTTCATGTGCCTCCTGGTGAGGTTGCCACTGCTTGGCAGTGCAAACAAACAATTATAAAGTATCATTACCTGCCATAGATAAGGCACCCAGCTTTCTTCCCTACCATTGATCTTCCTTCTGATTTCATCAGTCACATATCATGAAGTGTCCAAGCCACAGCATACACACCATTGTAGATGGTATAACTCAAGTCAGACATACTAATGTCAAAGACAAGCAACGGTAAAATCTCTAAGGACACATTTAGTGAACATTTCTCTTCTTCCAGATGTTCAAGTACATCTATGCATCCAAATGTTGAGTGCCAGAATTCTTTTAGTCCAGTGTCCAGTGAATATTCAACCGGGCTCACAGTTTTGAGAAAAGGCTTAAAACCTGGAATATCACTTATTAGGTGTGAAAATGTAAGAGCCCCATGAAAATTAAAACCTTTAATGTATGGGGTTTCATTGTAATGTTCCAGTGAGAGGTGGTAATCCACACCTTCAAATCTGGGAGAAAAGTAATTCCTGAGTATCTCAAGATCATTAATGAATCTGTTACACCATGAATGACAATCACTTTTGTTGCTGATGCCATGATTCTAGGCATGAATTTCGCCCGTGATCCTCTGTATCTTCTCTCACCAACAGGGATCTTCTCTGTAAAGGACACACAGACATCATTAATTGTCATCTCCCATATCAGTTCCCAAAGGAATTCCTCACCTCTTAGATCATCTACTGTCACCAGACCTACCCATGTCCACCCAAAATGAATCATCTGTATGTAGAGAAGAGCCCCTGGGTGCCATCTGGTAAAGAGAAGGAAACTGAGCCTTGTCAGTCAGGATGGGATCAAATGACCCAAAGGTGATCTGGATGTGAAAGAAACATGGGAAAACTTAAGATCTAAGAATATGGTCTTGATGAATGTTCAAATGTGGGGTTGAAAACTATCATCTCTACTGTGAATTTGATACTTTAATTAGGTAAGACTATATCTCAATTAATGAAAGACCTTGGATCAAGTGTGAGATATCTTTGAAGTCACTAAATGAAATGAAATGACACTGGACAGGAAAACTGTTTCAATACCCTGAAAAATGCACCTTAAGAGATTGTCTGTGAGTTATCAGAGACACTATAATATAATCTACTGCTTCATTATCTGAACATTTTCAGTAAGCTCAACTTTTCCTCTACCAAAAAGAGACCAGGATGTAACCAGAGACAAATGTAAATGTAATCTTATGCAATGCACTTTTAAATATTAGTATTTTTTACTAACGAGAGACTCCTCATGATTGTAACTGAACTCATCACAGTTGTCTGCAACAAGCTCCCTAGAGGTAAAGAGAAAGGAATCACTTCAATAGACACCTAAGTAGTCTAGTTATTTTAGTTATGTAGAAACTAGTCATGTAAAAGCACCCATTCTAAATGTGTAATCCTTTGTTAGAAAGGATGTAGATTTCAAAATACATTGTTACCAAAGGCATTTTATTTTCCCCAGACTTTTGCATTTATCCATTTCTCTGAACTATCTGAAAGATGACTATTTACTAAGTGAAGACATTTCTGATTCTTCTGTTTTATCTGCTTAAAAATGTGTGCTTTTCCTCTCCTGACCAAATGGCATGAGACTATGTTCCTACCTCTTGTCTTTGTTCATACCAGGGGTAAAATAGTTATATCTTACTTTTAGTGGGTATGATATTTGCATGCAAATATAAAACAAATTGAATAGCATATGTATATGTGTGTGTGTGTTTTTTGAGGAGACCAAGAGATAAATATAAATGTAATGTTGGGCAATTTCTTCTGGAATTTTCCTAAGTGGGGCTTTGTGCAATTGTGCCTGAAATAATATTTTCTCCAAATAAATTCTCTAAAACTGAATAAGAAGGGTTCACATGAATTTTAGGCTCCATTAGATTTCTTTGTTGTCTTGAACATGACAATTGTTTCAGAAAGAATCAATCAATTGAAGAAACCTACAAATTCTCACTATCATCTTATTTTGTTAGAAGAAAGAATGTGGATTCAGAATGCATTTACTGTAACAGAAAAGATTTTAAGTTCCCCAAACCTCCAAATTTATTCCTCTTTATGAGACATCTAAGACAGCTGTTACTTGAAGTAAAAAGTCTTTAATTCTTCTATCATTGTTGTTTCCATGAGAATGTCTTCACCTTCCTTCCCAAAGATACCTGAATACATTGCTACTTCTGGTATCAGTTATTAGTACAGGATTGATTGTCTGACTAATATTTTTACATCTTATTGGTGATGGGAATTATGTTTTAATGCAAAAACAAAACTGCATGATTTGTGTATGTTTTGATGAGGCCAACATTATGATTAATATGTACATTTGTTCACTATTTTTAAATGTAGCAAACTTGCCAACATATGACATTAAACTTTGAACACTGTAAATTCCAAATTGACTGCTAGAATCTATAATGTCATAACTAGACTACACATTGAATCATGTATGCATTGTAAATTAAGATAAAATCCCTTGAACTGGTCTGTATGTGGTTCATGCTCATTTTATAAAGACCATGTGATAACTGAGAAACAGAAAGCATTCACTAGAGAAAAATCATGTTCTCTCCTCTTTTAAAAAATAGCATTATCTGACTCATGGATTTGTGAAATGTAATATATGTCATATATCTTTATTTCAGCAAACATTTTATAAACATTTTCATAATACCTTTGTGAGAGATTTATCAAATAATATGGACTGGTCTCAGTAGCTTGACATAGTGTTTACTCGTTGATGAACAATCATTTGTAAATTGCCCTGGCTGTTGCATGAATATATGTCTGGAAAATAATATTTATAGGGTTCAATGATGCTTCTTCATTGCTCTTTCCATTTCAATATGTTTCATCATGGTTTGTTATGAAGACACAGATAAAAGAAACATCCCAAACTAGAATTAGTTCTTGTCTTTTTGAGTCATTTCATTAGTGTCTGACTTTTTATGACCACATTTGGGGGTTTTTTGGCAAAGATACCAGAGTAGTTTGCTATATCCTTCTCCAGCTCATTTTACAAATGAGGAAACTGAGGCAAATAGGGCTAAAAGTAACTTGCCCAGCATCACATAATTAGCAAGTGTCTGAGGCTGGATTTGAACTCACAAAAAGGAGTCTTTCTGGCTCTAAGCCCACCACTCTACCCACTGCACCATCTACGTGACCCAATATCAAAGATCACTTGGATGACTACATAATGGATGGATGTGGTAGGCTTCTCAGTTAATAAGCTTTTGTTAGGCATATACGAGGTTAGCTGTGCTACATACTTCGAATACAAGAGACAAAAGACAGTTTCTGATGATATATCATGATATAATGGAGGAGAAAAGAAGCAAACAAATATATGAAAAGCAAACTGCACACACAGAAAAGAATATATAGGAAACAATTAACAAAAGGCAAGCACTTAAGTAAGAGGGGTTCGGGAAGATTTCCTGTCAGAAGTGGGGTTTTATTTGATACTTGAAGGAAGTCAGTAGACAGACATGAGGATATATTACCAGATAGGAGAGAGAGTCAGCCAGAGAAAACATCTGAAGTGGAGATATGGAGTGTCTTCTTCATGAAACAGCAAGAAGGGCAATGTCACTGATGCGAAAGTATGTGATGGAGAGTAGAATATAAGAGGACTGGAAAGGTAGTGAAAAGGGTTAGGTTATGAAAGACTTTGAAAGTCAAACAGGGATGGGAGAGGATTCTGGGAAGATGGTTGAGGAGGTCAGAAAGCTTCAGGCTCTCCAAATTTCCTGCACAAAATAAGACAAAACATCATCTCAAAGAGAACATAGAGCAATAGAAGTAAACAAAAGCTGTTTACCCTGAAACCATTTCAGAGAACCTCAAGAAAGTCTTGATATCCAGGAAAGGAGGTTTGTTCTGAGTGAAGTGCAAACATCTCCAGGCCAGCTCTTCAGAATTAACAAACAATAGCCCTAGGCACCATTGGGTTGGGTGGCAGCCTCAGCCTCAAGAATATTCACCTCATAAACAGTGTGAGGGTCAGACAGCTAAGAACGAGAAGATTGCATTACCTTCCACTGTTGAGGGATGTCGAGTAAGCTGTACTAACCATGGTCCTGGGGCTACCGCTGTAGGGAAGAAGGATCTAGCATACACCTGGTAAGTGCAATAGAAGAAGAGCAGGGACTCTGCTATGTAAGGTACCTTGCAGGACAGTTGATTCACAAGGTCCAGTTCTAGAGCAGAAAAGACAGCTGAAGTTTATGGCCATATGAGGGACCACAGGGAGCAAGAACATTTATAGGGCAGCATGTCTGGGGGCTCTGGCCATAGCTTAAGGATGGGCAACAGTGTCGAAGGTTGGGTCCAGGGACAGAGCTCAGTAAATAACAGTAAGAAGATGTGAGGCCTGTGGCATTATTCCTTAAACCTAGGGACCAGAACCTGATTGTAATAATTAGCTGCCAGAAATAAAATAAAAATAAATACGAGCTGCCTCACACTTCTCCCACTCTGGTGTAGCCTATTCTTCAACTGACAAAGATAATTTTCTAAAATGCACTCTGACATGGCATCACCCTTCTTCAGTGAACTCAGATGCCTCATCATTGTCTAGGATCAAATACTAAAACCTATAGTATTTAAACACCTTCTCAATTTTATCTATCCCAGCTTTTCTAGAATTTGACAATTCACTTCCCTTTATGAGCATCTCTGAGCTTTTGCACTGGCTGTCGCCCTAGCTGGGATGATTTGACCTCTCACCTCCACCTCTTAGGTTCTCTTGTTTCTTCTAATGATGAATTAAAATGCAGCCTTCTCTTGGTTGTCTTTTTAAAAAATGAGTTGCTGAACTTATTACCCTCATATCTGATCAAATCTATTTTGGATCTATTTTTGTGAATTCCTATATAAATCCATATTATCTCCTTCAGTAGGAATGTAAACCCCTTAAGTGCTAGGTTCGTTCCACTTGTATTTTGTTTCCCCAAATCATAATGCAGTCCCATGAACATAGATTATTAATTGACCAACAGCTTTACTTACTGGAATATTGGACTCTTTGGTTGATAAAGTTTCTAGGAATAAAATGGAACAAAAAGTACTAAGTCTCTATTTACTCTTGGTAACAGAGGACACAAAAAAATTTAAAAAAAAAATAAGTTCCTATCCTAAAATTTACATTAAAGGAATAATGTATGTAAGGTGATAAGCATATACATAGTAATTTGGGTGTGAAGGAGAGAATAAAAGCAACTAGAGGAAAGTTGCTAAAATATAGCGGTGTCTAAACCCAGGAAATCAAAGTCAGCACAAGAACCAAGAGAAGTTAGTCAGAATCAAGAAGGGCTGACCATCCTTTCTAAACGCATAGCATAGAGAAGATATTAGATTTGTATCATACCCAATTAAGAAACTAAAGCTGGAGAGAAGTAAAGAAGAGACAGCATTGGGTAACATTAAAATTATTGGTGATGTGGAGAGAGACCCCAAAGTAAAGAAAGAAACACCACTACAACCAAAAAAATTTACTGAAAAAAAGAATTTCCTCACAGACAAGAACAAATAAAGGATTTTTTTTAAAAAAATTAAAAGATTGGAAGGCAGAAATTGGAAGAAAAATAGTTTAGAACAGAAAATTCTATTCTTATCCAAGTAATGGTCTCCATGAAAAATAAACTACAGCAAACAAAAATCAATGACTCCAAGAAAGTGAGAAATGTTAGCAAATAATAAAACTACTGGGAAAAGAAAATATTAAGTTAACTGATATTTTTAAAAAAACAGACCTGTAAGACTGATTAAGGAGAGATCATTTAAGACTTACTGGACTCCTTAATTAATATTATTAGCTGTTGGTGTTACTCATGTTATTTCTGGAATGTCCTCTCCAATTATCTCCATCTTATGATCTCCTTAATTTCTTTCAAGTCACAGTTAAAATATCGCCTTCTGCCAGGTAACTTTTCCAGTGTATGTTAAGGCAAGTGGCTTCCCTCTGAGATCATTTCCAACTTATCCTCCATACTTTGCTCTTGTATATAATTGTTTGCATGCCCCATCTATTACACTTTAAGGAACTTGCAAATAGGGACTGTTGTTTTTTTTTTTTATAACGTTGTTTGTATCCTTAGCATGAAACACAGTCTGTGACAAACGTAGTTTCTTCATTAATTAATATTCAAATAGTAGGGAGGATAGACAGTGAAATTACAATGCCAGATCTGGAACTTCAATGTACAACTATTAAATATACAATTAGAACAAAGAGATAAACAAGAGAAAGAAAAAGCTAAGGACCTGGACAAATAAGATTTAGATCTTACAGATCTCTGCTAACTACTAAATGGGAGTAACAACAATAAAAAAAGGAGCTTAATTATTTCTCAGTTAGATATGACATTTTTTCAAAAATTGATCATATGTTGGGATAGGGAGGGAAACTTCATAAGCAAGTGCAAAAAAGCATAACCACCACTCATGTCATTTACTCACCACAATGCAATGAAATTTGCATCCAATAAAATGTCATTGAGGGGATTATTTCCCACCTTGTTACTTTCCTGGACTTCATGATCCACAGAAATTCATCATGATGCAAGTTGAAGTCAACTTGGAAACTCAAACCTCCTCAGATAATTTTCTATCCCAGACACATGATTTCATCATTCCCTGAAGTTAGCTAATTCACTCCCCCCATCTTTTAGTTTCTTTTTTATTTGTTGTCTTCCCAACTAGATTGTGAGTTCCTTGAAAGCAGGGATTATATTATTCAATTCTTTGTATCCTCAACACTCCTCAGTGAGTAGCACATAGTAGATGCTTAATAAATATTTAATGACTCTCGTTATCATTAAAAATAATTGATGACTACATAACTTAATTTTCTGGATATTTTTGGTGAAAGAATAAATCTTAGACACCATAGAAAATTTAATTAAAGATAATGACAGAAATAAGAAAATATACCAGCAGTTACAGAACACAAATAAAGTAAATTTAGCAGAAAAATTTATACTTCCATGTAATTTCTTCAACAAAAGAAATAGAGATGGAGCTAAGATGGAGGAGAAAAGGCAGAAAGTTGCCTAAGCTCTCTACAATTTCCTTCAAAACAGCTTTAAATCAATCCTCAAAACAAATTCTGGAGTAACAGAACCCACAAAAGCATAAAGTGAAACAAATTTCCAGCCCAATATATCTTAGAAGGATGACAGGAAAAGTCTGTTTCACTTGGTTAAAGGTGGAGCACAGCCCAGCATAGGTGGTGTCCAGGATAGCCAACTGAAGTCCTGTAGGCCCAATACAGATAAGCAACTCATGCCTTTAGGTCCTGGCTCAGAAATCCAATGGCCCAGCCAGACAGCATGAGGCCTCCAACCTCAATGCAACAGGCAAACTTCTAGTTCCAGATTCCTTCCTACTCTTCCCCTGAAATAGTTGAGTTGCCAGTCTAAGAGGCTCTGGCACAAAAAGTCAGTGACCATGTCATTGGCCCTTAACAGAAGAACTTTAGGACAGTGTCTCCTGTATCTGAGGATAAGATAAATAGTCTGGAAAGGGGACTGATTCAAGATGGCAGAGTAAAAGCATGGACTTACTATCACTCTCCTCTCAAGTCAAGCCAAATACCTGTAAAAAATTACTCTAAAAAAATTCTGGAGAAGCAGAGCCCATAGAATGATGGAGTGAAGCAAATCTTCAACCCAAGACAACTGGCTGGAAGGTTGATGGGAAGTGTCTATCATGCTGGGAGCACAGCACAGTCCAGTGTGGGCTGCACAGGCACAGACAGGAATCTGAGTAGACCTGGGGGAGGAAGGAGAGTGAATGTCTTGTACCTGGTATTTCACAACCCCAAAATGGTGAGGAAAAATTGGAAGGTCATTGGACAAAACCTGTGGGACCTGTGTGGGAAAGTAGAGGGGTCCATACTAGCCCCAGGGCAGTGGAAGGGGTGGAAGAGCTTGCAGCAGGCACTGTGGTAGCAGGGGCAGTAGCAATGGCTGTTTCTAGAACTCTAGATTACATATTGTGGGGGAATTGAATAAGTGACAGTATATCCTCCCCCAGCCCCACTGGAAGCAGAGAACTACCTTGACAAAGAACTCAAAAGTCATGTAAGTGACTCAGGAAATGAGCAAAAGAAAACGGAAAAAAATTAGACTATAGAATCTTATTTTGGTGACAAGGAGGACCAAAATATATAAGCAAAAGAAGACAAAAAAGTCAAGGCTCCTACATTCAAAGCCTCTATAAAAAATATGAATTGGTCTCAAGGCCATGGAAGAGCTCAAAAAAAGGAATTTGAAAATCAAGTAAGAGAAGTAGAGGAAAAATTAGAAAAAGAAAGGAGAGTGATGCAAGAAAATCATGAAAACTGAGTCAACTGCTTGCTAAAGGAGACACTCAAAAAATGCTGAAGAAAATAATACTTTAAAAAGTAGATTAACCCACATAGCAAAAGAAATTCAAAAAGCCAATGAAGAGAAGAATGCCTTAGAAAGCAGAACTAGCCAGATGGAAAAGGAGTTCCGAAAATTCACTGAAGAAAATAATTCCTTTTTTAAAATCTTAAAAAATTTTTTAAAAATCTTTTTAAATATTAGAATGGAGCAAATGGAAGCTAATGACTTTGTGAAAAATCAATAAATTGTAAAGCAAGACCAAAGGAATGAAAAACTAGCAGACAATGTCAGAGAAACAACTGACTCAAAAAATGTATCCAGGAGACATAATTTAAAAATTATTGGACTATCTGAAAGCCAAGATGAAAAAAGCAAGAGCCTCCCCATCATCTTTCAAGAAATTATTAAGGTAAACTGCCCTGATATTCTAGAACCAGAGGGTAAAACAGATACTGAAAAAATCCACCTATCATGTCCTGAAAGAGATTCCAAAAGAAAAAAAGGAATATTGTAGCCAAATTCCAGAGCTCCTAGGTCAAGGAGAAAATATTGCAAGTAGCCAGAAAGAAGAAATTGAAGTACCGTGGAAACATAATCAGGATAACAGAAATTCTAACAGCTTCTATATTAAGGGATCTGAGAGCTTGGAATATGATCTTGCAGAGGTCTAAGGAGCTAGGATTAAAACCAAGAATCACTTTTGCAGCAAACCTGAGTATAACAGTTCTGTGAGAAAATAGTCATTCAATGAAACAACAGGCTTTCAAGCATTCTTTATGAAAAGACCAGAGCTGAATAGAAAATTTGACTTTCAAAAACAAGAATAAAGGGAAGCTTGAAAAGGTAAACAAAAAAGAGAAATAATAAGGGACTTACTAAAATTGAACTGTTTACATTCCCACATGGAAAGGTCATATTTGTAACTCTTGAGACTTTTCTCAGTATTAGAGTAGCTGGAGGGATTACATAGATATAGACAGAGTGTACAGGGTGAGTTGAATAGGAAGAGATGATATATAAAAACTAAAATTTAGGGCTGAGAGAGGAATGTATTGGGAGGAGAAAGAGAGAATTAGAATGGGGCAAATTATGTCTCACATAAAAGAGGCAAGAAAAACTTTTTCAATGAAGGGGAAGAGAGGGAAGGTGAGAAAGAGTGAACCTTACTCTCATAGCATTGGACTTAAGGAAGAAATAATATGAACATTCAATTTAGCATGGAAATCTATCTTACCCTACAGGAAAGTAGGGAAAAAGGGAATAAGTGGACTGAGGGGACGATAAGAAGGGAGGACAAATGGGAAGAGGGTGTAATTATAAGTAAACACTTTTGAAGAGGGAGAAGGTCAAAAGAGAAAACAGAATAAATGGGGGGAGGATAGGATGAAGGGAAATATAGTTAGTCTTTCACAACATGACCATTATGGAAGTGTTTTGTATGACTACACATGTATAATCTATATTGAATTATTTGTCTTCTCAGTGGGAATGTGTGGGGAGAAAAGTTAGAAGTTGTAGAGAAGTTTTAAAAAAATGTTAAAAATTGTTTTTACATGCAATTGGAAAATAAGATATACAGGCAATGTGGTATAGAAATCTATCTTGCCCTACAAGAAAATAGAGGGGATGGCAATAAAAGAAAGGAGGGGTGCAATGGAAGGGAGGGCAAATTGTGGAAAGGGGTAATCAGAATGCATACTATCTTGGGGTGGGTGGAGGGGAGAGATGGGGAGAAAATTTGGAATTCAAAATCTTGTGGAAGTTCATGTTGAAAACTAAAAATAAATTAATAAAATGTTAAAAAAGGAGAAAGAAATAGGCTGGAAAATTGGTAAAAACTGTTAAAAAAAAAAACCTTGATTACAACAAATGTGTATGGCAACAGAAAAAAATATGCTCAAAAGAGGGCAACAATGTCAAAATCCCTACTTGAAAAGCCTCCAAGAGAAACATGAATTGGTCTGAGGCCCAACCTTGGTGTTTTTATGTATGAGTCAGGCTCTGTTCCTGCCCTGTCCCAAGCTTTCTGTGCTGGGACGCAGGGTCTAACTGCTGAATTTCACTGGGCTTCAGGGCTCAGCTGTTTGCTTTCTCTGTAGGATAAGTTTCCCTTCTGGATTGTACTGGAGGGATGAAACCTCCCTGTTTGCCTCCCACGGGTGTGGGGTTTAACTGTTAGCCTGCTCCAAGGGTGGGGCTTTGTTGCTTGGTTGCCATAGCCAGAAGGGCAGGCCCAGAGCCTGACTCATACATAAAAACACCAAGTCACAAAAAAAGACAGAAAAAAAAAGAGAAAAATCAAAAACAATGACTATAGACAGCTATTATGGTGATAAAGAGAATCAAGGTATAAATTTAGAAATGGACAGTAGTGTCCAAATAGTTAAATGTTAAGCCTCAAAAAATAGTGTAATTTGGTCACAGACCCAAAAGGAATTCCTGGAAAATATTAAAAGGGATTTTTAAAAATAAATTAGAAAAGTAGGAGAAAAAATTGGAAAGATAAATTAGAGTAATGCAAGAAAATCATTGCAGGGATGAAGAGTCAATAGCATGGGAAAAGATATATAAAACTTTACATAGGAAAATTAACTTCCTAAAAAATAAAACTAAGAACTTTATGATTATTGGTATAGTAAAACAAGGTTTACATAAAAACAGGACATGTATATGAGTCAATTATGTTGGAATGATCTCCAGAAAAATAAAAGGAGTAAAAAAATTGGAGGCACTGGGAGAAGGTGGATGGAAGAAATAGAATGGGAAAGTTTTTCTCCCCTAAAAGAGTCATAGAAGGAAGATTTTTTTCAGTGAAGGGAAAAATTGAGGCAAAGGTAGCAGGCAATGCTTATACCTCACTCTCATCAGAATTGTTTCAAAGAGGGAAGAATACATACAAACATACATACACACACACTCATATATGGGGAGGTGTAGGGTGTGTGTATATACACACATACACATATGTTTATATAATACATTTACAGGTATGTATACACATACATATGTATACATACATATTTCCATATTATCTATGTGTATACATATGCATATACATACTCAGTTGGGTATAGAAATAGTATATGAAAAAATATATATAGCAGTTCTTTTTGTGGTGTCAAAGAGTTAGAGACTGGGAGGATGTTCATAGATTGGAGAAAGACTTAAATAAGTTGTGGCATGTGATTGTGATAGATTATTGTTGTGCCACAAGAAATGAAGGGGATGGTTTCAGCAAAAAACATGGAGAGATTTATAGGAACTGATGAAACCTGAAAGAACCAGGATATCACTGTACACAATAGCAGCAATGTTGTAATGATGAACAACTATGAAAGATTTGGCTACCCTGATCAACACTATAATCCAAGATGACTCCAAAGAACTCATAATAAAATGCTATCCACCTTCAGAGAGAGAAATCTGAGTAAAAACTAAAATACAATTTCCTCATTTTATTTTTCTTCCTTTCTTGAAACATGGTTAATGTGGAAATATGTTTTGAATATCTTCACATGTATGACTGATATATTGCTTGCCTTCTCAGTGGGTGGGAAAAGGGTAAAAAAGAGAGAGAGAGAGAATTTTGAACTCAAATTTAAAAAGAAAAGAATATAAAAGCAATAAATCAAAATGCCCCAAAATAAAATAAAAAGCAGGAAAAATAAATGCATTCAAATGTCAATGCTCAATAACAAATAATAAAAGAGTTCCTGGGAAGATTTTTATGAACTGATAGCAAATGAAGTGAATAAAAGTAGCAGAAAAAATCATACAATGCCAACATTTCAAATAAAAAATAAATTTGAATGCCATAAGTAATAGTTGACTTTGCAGAAGAGATAATAAACTTCAGGAATGTAATTCATTTTGGACTTGGTCATGGCTGAATGCACTTCAATAATTCCATTAGGGTATTTGTGTTCTTCTGAAAGTTCCCTCATTTATCCTTCATTAAGTTGACTTCAAATTTTCAAATGTAACAATGACAGTTCATCAGTCTTTAAGAGCCATGAGGCATTCAGTGTAGAAGTAAAGAAGTTTTTATTTTCCTTTCTCTCCTTATCTACACCTAGTTTTTTCTTTGTCAGGGAAGCAGTTGAGACTCTCCGTAGGAAAGTTTTAGTTTTGCTGTAAGACTTAAAGCTGACTCATATTTCTTCTTCTATTCACTGTGACCTAGAAGATATGCTTCAGTGATCGATCTTTGAAGTTAAAGCTAAATTATATTTTCAGAAGAATAATCACCTCTATGAGTTCATGCATTTAAATTCCATGTTTCCATTTAATAATGTGATGAAGAGTGGAAATATGTATTAGTAATCTCCCTTTTTTAGTGAGTGAGTCATTTCATTATGGTTCCCTTCTTTTCCCCTCTCCAGCAATTAAAAGATACTCTCATCTTTGATCCCCAGAACCAACACTTTCCCACATCAATACTCAGTGTTCCATTTACTGAAAGAAATGTTATTTGGGAAAAGACAAGTGATGGTAATATTCACAGACAACGTATCGCATGAGGTTGAAACACAGATAATGAAAGTGCTTAGAACAATGAACTAGTATTGAAAACATGTGAGTTTTAGTCCCAGCTCTTTCATCAATTGTAAGAGTAAGAGACTTTGGTGAAGCTGTTTCATTTCCCTGATCCTCAGGGACTTTCTCTGGATAATGGGGAATTGGTTCTGCACAGTCTTTAAGATCTCGTGGGGTAGAAGTCATGTGATACTAATATAGTCCTTGCTATACAAGAAAGGGGGCAGCTAGCTGACACATTGGATGGAGCACTGAACCTGGAGTCATGAAGACCCAAGTTGAAATTCAAACTCTGAAAGTTACTACTTGTGTGACCCTGGGCAAGGAACTTATCCTAGTTTGTCTCAGTTTCATCATCTAAAAAATGAACTGGAGAAGAAAATGGCCAACCACTCCACTATCTTCACCAAGATTAATCCAAATGGGATCAAAAAAGTTGGATATGACTGAAATTACTGAATATCAGCTACAAAATACAATAAAGGGGATGGGAACTGTGGTAGTCTAGGGCAGGCTCACTCTCTTCCATGTGTAGAATTTCAAAATTGTATTGATGATGTCATTTGTGTACAAATTTCCAGGCAAGTCATAATTTCCACCAATGCAGATTAGTACCTTCTCTGAAATTTATAGTCTCTGAGAACTGCTTAGAAGGTTGAGAAGTTAGGGGACTTGGTGAGGGTCACACAGAAGAGGCAGCTTTTTTAAATTCTTTCCATTATATTATGATGCTATCAGGGTTCTGATGGAGCCTTCAGAAGACAGCAGTATCAATATTACCCACCTGTGGATACTTGTAGAGCTCCAGCAGGGTCCCCATCTGGACAGAGCTGATGTGGTTCCTCCAATGACAGTCACAGACTTGTCCTGCTCCCAGCAGCTGTAGTTAGGGATGAACTGGCCCAGCCCAGACAGCCAACGCAGGGAGCTCTCCAAGGTCTTCTCTTCACTGTGATAGGTGTTGTAGAGGTGAAATCCCAGGGAAATGTTGAGCAACAGGTTAGGGTTCTTGTTAATCTCTTCTATAGCAAATATTAGGGTGAGGGCTTGTTGGTAATTTTTATATAGATACCATCTCATCCCTACAAGATGGCTAATATGACAGGAAGGGAAAATGATAAATATTGGAGAGGTTGTGGGAAAACTAGGGCACTAGTGCCGTGTTTGGTGGAGTTGTAAACTGATCCAACTAAACTGGAGAGCAATATGGAACTACATCCAAAGGGTTATCAAACTGTGCATACTCTTTGATTCAGCAATACCACTTCTAGTTCTGTATCCCAAAGCAATCATAAAAAAATGGGGAAAACCTATATGTACAAAACCATATATAACTCCTCTTTTTGCAGTAGCAAAGAATTGGAAATTGAGAGGATATTTATCAATTGGGGAATGGGCAGACAAGCTGTATATGACTATAAAAGACTACTATTGTTTTTATAAGAAATTATGAGCAGGATCATTTCCAAAAAACCTGGAAAGGCTTGCATGAGCTGATGCAAAGTGAAATGAGCAGAATGAGGAAAACATTGTATACAGTAACAACAATGCCATACAATTATTAACTGTCAGTGATTTGGCAATTCCCAGCAGTACAATGATCCAAGACAATTCCAAAGGGCTCATGATGAAATATACTATTTACCTCCAGAGAAAGAACTGATGGGATGTGAATGCAGATAGAAACACATTATTTTTTTCACTTTCATTATTTTTTTCATGTTTTTTTGGGTCAGTTTTCTTTCACAGCATGACTAATATGGAAATACGTTTAGTGTGATTTCACATGTATAACCTATGTCAAATTGCTTGCCACTTCAGGGAGGAGGAAAGAAAAAGAGAAAGGGAAGGAATCTGAATAAAATTTTTTTTTAAAAAATAGATGTTAAAAATTACTTTTACATGTAATTGGGAAAATGTTATTCAAAAAAGGAATAAATCTAAGCACTGTATCCATAAAAATGTAAAATAGTATAAAAATAGTATTGTTATGTAATGACTGGTCATGTATTCAGCTATTTCTTATGCCCTCATGGTTTTCCTACTTCAGGCATTAGCTCCAGCTGCACTGAAACCTTTCCAGCAGAAGACAATGGGCCGATTTTATGCTTTGTTCCGAAGCACCTTGTCATCTTATAGCACCAGAATATAAAGAAGAGATCTATTCTCTACTGTCCTCTCTGATAAGTTAATGATCATGACAGCTTAAGCCTACAACCCTGGGGAACCCCTTAAATTTCTTAGATTCAGAGAAATGGTTGTATCCCGGCTCAGGTGGACACCCCAATCAATGGTATCTCTGGAGCCCAATGAACAAAGTTTCTGATTTCATCAGAGATCATCACAGCTACTAGAGCTGTCTCCAGGTGCACAGATTCCTTACCCAGTACATTGCCTTCAATAATACACCTTGTGTTTGTCATTCCCAGTTCTCCCCATCCCCTTACCTTGGTATGTAAAATGAGTTCAATTTTGAGAGAGCTATTAACATTACTATTATTTCAACTGCTACTTTTTTCCTCATCTTCACTGGAATAGAACTCATATGAGGAAAAATCTCTATTTATATTTAATTTTGTGTGAGGGACACAATGATTGCTTTTTGTAACTGAGCAAGAGATGAGGATATCAGCTGATCTTATGTAGATTCCAGGAAATATCATTGAACTAAATCCAGAAGTTCACAGGATGAATGGGATGGCAGATAACTTATCCAGTCTCCATACTGTTTTTTTCTTGCTGGTTTCTCTTTTTCTTTTCTTTTAATGAAATAAATTTTGTTGATGTTTTCTGTTTCTTACATTACCTATCCTACATATACTTCCCTCTTTCCCTCCCACTCCCTGAAAGCCATTCCATATGACAAATAGCATTTATTTTAGAAAGGAAAAAAGTCAGCATAACTAATCAATACCTTGAAAATGTCTGAGAACATGTGCAGTGAGTGACACCTGTGGATTTCTCACCTCCATGAAGAAGTGGGCTGAGAAGGTCTTCATATCTCTTCATTCAGGTTCCACTTGACATATCATTTTGTTACATTTACTTTTGACTTTTTGGTCAATTTACATTGTTGTCATCATTGTAAGTATTGTTTTGTAGCTCTGTTTACTTCACTCTGCATTAGATCGGAAAGATCTTTCCGTAATTCTTTGTATTCATCATGCACATAATTTCTTCTAGTGCAATAGCATTCTATCACATTAATATACTGCACATGGTGTGGCCATTATTTCACTGATGGACATCTACTTTCTTTCTGACACAACCCTCACAGGAAGTATAGATATCAATATTTTGGAGTTTATGGGGACTTTTTTCTTGTCAGTGGATCAAAGTCCCTGAAAGGCCAAACTGATGGACTGAGTATGGTAAGATTTGCTATGATTATTAATATTTGTTATTGTTGTTGTTATCACTGCCAGGGTAGGCTCCTGCTGCAGTCAGCAGTCCACCTCATTCTTCTTTAAGATGTAGGAAACTTCTTCCTCTTGGTTTTCCATTCCTCAAATCATTTTCCAGACCCACGTCTGCTTCTGCTTCATGCTTTCTCCAGGACAATGAGCCTCAAGTGTTTAGGCATTACCGTGGCCCCATTCCCTACTCCACAATCCCTTTGCCCTCATATATTCACAAATATCCCTTTGGACTTTTTCCTATTGGGGAACATATTCTTTAAAAGAATCATGGCAGACCCTGCCACTGTTACAGGCCTGATATTCTCAATGCTTGCTGTTTGTCCTTTGTTCTCAAAGAAAACCAAGATACCAGGGAGGTCATACCATGACATGCAAGTAAATTGGATTTAAGTGAAGGAGGGCTATGCAAAGTCACCAGCTTCATTTTCTCCTCTGGAAGCATCAATATTCTCATACCTGAGGAAGGAAGGGAATGTACCAGGTTTGATCTCCCAACCACATCCTGAAGTCAAATCCCAAGGCTGCAGCAGCATGAACAGAGATCTGACTGGGCAGGCATGAAGTTTCTGGTAGTCTTTCTAGGGAAAGATTATAGCCCTCAGTTAGAGAGACCAAGTCTTTGCCTAAGACATTGCACTAGCATCTGGGAGAATCAGGAAAGGCTTCACAGATCATGAAACCCTAGAGGTGAGAAGCTGAAGAAAACTAATGATTCTGAGAGGAAGGGAAGGGTACGGAAGGAATTTCTGACATGAGGGGCAGGGAGTGCAAAGGCTTGAAGATGGAGTGTCCAGACTGAAGGAGAGCTAGATAGGCTGGACCATAATATGAAAAGAAGAATTTGTAATAAGACTATAAGGAAGGTGGGAGCCAGATTTTGAAAGACTGTGATCAAACAAACAAAACAAAACAAAAATCTGTCCCTAATTGATTTAACCAATGTGTTTTTTATTCAACAAAGGAATCTACATTTAAGATAGCCCAGCTAGTACCAAGTAACAATATACAAGCTGTGCTGACTGCCCAAGGAAGAGGTGAGTCTGTCTGTGTGCCCAGGGGTCACAGACATGGAGGGTAATTGAGTCAACCCAGATTGGGGGAGGGAACTGGAAACAGACACTCATCCACATCCTAGAATAAGAAGAAAAGGAAAAAGTGCTTGGAGATCCTCACCAGAGAGACCAAGGGTAGGGATGAGATAGCAGGACAATGAGAGTTCTCAGGGCAGCTCCGACCAAAGCAGACAATGAACAGTAAGAGGCAGACAAAAGACCAAGTCATGGTGCAGAGGACTCCAAGAGCTCCGCTTCCCAAAGAGCGCACAGCTGGACCTGGCCTCTTCCAAGCCCCTCTTATCCTTTCCCTGAATCCCTGTGAGGGTGTTTGGAAGAGTAGGTAGGGGCTAAATGCCAATTTGTGCCTAATCCAGGTACTTCTTAATCACAATCTGGGTTAAATTAGACCATATTCTAAGGAACAAAGAAGTTGTAAATAAACATTAAAAAGGAGAACTAGCATGTTTTTTATAGATTGTAATGTAACGCATATGGTAATTATTACAGAGAACACAATCAAAAGATGCATACCTAAATAGAATCTTAACAATGACATTCTGCTTAAAGGAAAAAGATATAGAAAAGTCTTTGTGAAAGATTATAATGGCAATACAAGATACCAGTTTGTGCAATGTAACTAAAGCAGTACTAGAGGTTCAGTTATATGAGAATATGCTTTAACATGAAAGAAAACTGATAAACTAAGCATACAATTCAAATAATTAACAAATAAACAAAATCAATTCAACAGCAGAAGTCTTGAAAAGAGAAATAGAGAAAAATAGTGAAGAGAAAACTAAATTTGATTATTCAAAAAGGCAAACAAAATTGATAAAGCTTTAGCAAATGTAAACAAATGTAAATGTAAATGTAAACAAAAAATATAATAAGGAAAACCACAATATCAAAACAAGAACTGAGCAAAGTGAAATCACAAATAAAGAATTTTTTAAAATGTCAGAACTTAAGATATACAATTTTATGAAAGTAAAAGTAAGAGTTTAAATAATTCAGGCTTATCTATAGAGATACAAAATATCCAGATATACTAATTATGAAACAAAGATCTTAAAAATCCAACTACAAAAAGTGAAATTGAGCTAAGTGTAAGACAAAAATTACCAGAGGCAGAATAGAAGGAAGCTTATTCCTGATGAATTTATAGGTGACATGTGAAATCCTTAAAGAATATTCAACAAACTATGCTATATAAGTTATTCTAAAAAACTGAGAAAGTAAATATTCTACCAAACTCTTTGAATGAATCAAATATACTTCTGACATAAACCAGGAGAGAAAAAGACAAGGGAAGAGAACTATAAGCTAATATTACTAATAAATATAATTTCATTTTTTAAATGAAGTCCTAGCAAGAAAGACTACATTACTACAATAAAAAATTCCTTATGACTAACTTGGACTTATATCAGAAATAGATGGCTAGTTCAGTGTCAGAAAAACAACTAACATACTTAATCGTTATTTTAAAAAATAGGATGGGGCCAAAATGGTGGAGTAAAACCAGGGACTTGCTTGAACTCTCCCCAAAACCCTCCCAAATACATGTAAAAAAATGACACTAAACAGATTATAAAGAAACAGAATCCACAAAATGACAGAGTGAAACAAATTTTCAGCCTAAAATAACATGGAAGGTTGATAGGAAAGGTCTGTTGCATCAATCTGAGAAAGGAATGCAGCCCAGTGGGACTGGGTGGCATAGACCAGGTCCCAGGAAACCTGGAGCAGGCCTCAGGGGACTGATCACTGACAGCTGCGGCAGTTTCCAAACTTCTCAACTCACAAATGCCAAAGACAACTTAGGAGGACAGTAGGAAAGGTCTATTGGACCTGGGTGAGAGAGTAGCACAATCTGGCACCATCCCTGGGGTATTGGGGGTGGCAGCATGGGAGTGCCTAAATCTGGAGCTCTTGATTGACAGACAATGGAGAGATGGAGCAGTTGATGAGAAGGGGATTGCGGGGGCTGAGGCAGAATTCTCTTGTTTTGCCAATGCTTGGTTCAGGGTCGCAGTCCTGGGTGACAGTCCTAGGGTGAAGAGAAGCACTGGAATGATGGAGCTTGGGGCTGCAGTAGAGAGGGAATCATCCTCACAATTTCAAGGCAAAAAAGAATTCTTGTGGTCACTGACAGACCAGAGCACATGCCAAGAGAAGAAAAAACACCTCTTCTTTGATCATACAACTTTGGAAGTACTGAAAATTTACAATCCCCTAGAAGTATCCATGGAAACAGCTGCACAACACTGCAGAAGCTTGGAAAAGTACACCCTCCATACTGGAAGTAGAGTTCTACCTTAACAAAGAGTTAAAAGCCAAGTAATTGGCTGGGAAAAATCAGACAACAGCAGAAAAAAAAAAATATCAGACTATCTCACTTTGTGGTGACAAAGAAGATAAAAATATACAACCAGAAGAAGACAACAATGTCAAAGGTCCTGCATCCAAAGCCTCCAAGAAATATAGTAATTCAACACAGGCCATGGAAGAGCATTAAAAAAATTGAAAATAAAGTAAAAGAAGTAGAGAAAAAATTGGAAAGTGAAATGAGAGTGTGTAATGGTAATATAAATGGGAAAATATTTTCCATTCATTAATAGCTCCATGTGCCCTGGTTGGATCACATGGAAACCTAAGTCACATGTGATGGGAGGAGCTTGCTGAACAGGTGGAACAGAAAGAGTGGAGCAGAGCTGAGAGGAAGTTAGTCAGGCTAGTCAGAGCTGGGAAGGACATAAGCAGGCAGGCACAGCTTAGGCTCATGAGTGTTTGTGGCAAGGTCCTAACGGGGGCAAGGAGGCTTGGGAAGGGCTTTGGCCTCTGAGGTGACCCATATTGGCTTCTTGGTCACTGTGACTGATTTTGCTTCTTGGTTTTGGGATTTGGCTTTCTTTCCCTGATGACAAAGCCTTAAACTGGGACTGGGCCTGACCCTAAGCTAACTACCAGGGAATCTGGTAGGGTTATAGTCTCCCATTAATAAGACCCTCAGCCTTAAGCCAATCTCTTCCTCTCTTCTTACAGGATTTGTGGCCCCCTACACACTGTCTCAATCTCCTCCCATTTCCAAATCGTTGGGAGAAACTTCCCTATTCTCTTCTAATGGAAACCAAACGGGTGCCATGGTACCTGTATCAATCCAACCAGATCCTCAGGGTGGTGAAATAGTGACAGGTCTTCAGAGATGTTTGGCAGATTCTCTGGTTCACATCAGGGAACACATCTACGTTAACCATCTCTACTTTCTCAGGGGTGGGACTAAACTGCTAATTACTGCTGTGTGTCATGATAGTGACTCTCACATGGACAAGGAGGGATGGGGAAATGAGACAAAAACCCTACCCATACTGTGTCCACCCTCTCTGCTCGAAGGAAGGAGGGCTCCTCATTTCACTTGAGTCCCTCCAAGTCCCCTGTGCCTGCCTTTCTGTTGAGTTCCCCTTCTCTAGGCCTTCCCTCCCATACTCTGAGAGCCTCTTCTCCATCCTTGGACATGCTACTACTTTCGGTAACTAAGTGCTTTCAGCACCCAGGGCCTTCTTGTCTCAATTCACTGCCCCTGCTGGAGTCAAATGCCCACCTTTAGAACTGACCCCTGAGCCTTGTGGGCCAAGCACCAAAGCAAATAACTCTACCCCCAGCCTCAGGAGTCTGGACCCAAAGGTGCCTCTCCTTTCTCTTGGATCACTTGGGCTCTCCTTCTGGACCCTCTTTCAGCAGCCTCTCTGGATTCACTGTTCCTTCCTAACACAGAGCAGTAACTCCCTGGCACACTGTAACAGTTTAATAAATGTTTGGGATTGATTGATTCTCTCCAAGCTCCTATGCCCAGTGTGTGTTCCTTCCTCCCTTCTGTATAATCTCCAGCTTCCCTCAAAGCGAAGCCCGAATATGCTTTCCTGCAGTAGGCCTTTCATTCTACTTGTGGCCATATTGGTGAATGTGTTATATACACTTTGTGTTCATTGCTCTGTGTGTGTGTGTCTGTCTCCACGTACACCCATGTCAGTGCCTATGGAATGCAAGGGCTATTGCTTGGGGGAGCAGGGGTTCTTGGCATCCCTAGTACTTCCCTGAATGTCTATCACATAGTAGGCACTCCAGAAACCCTTATTGATTGCCTAATTGATTGATTCACTTCTTCAAATGACTCAGTAGGTCAGTCAAGCCTAGGCTCTCCCTAATGAAGGAGGTGAACCTGAAATCAGGAAAAGCTGAATTCAAATCTGGACTCAATCACTTACTGTGTGACCCTGAGGAAGTCCCTTAGTCTGTGTTTGTCTCAGTTTCTTCTACTGTAAAATGTGTATAATAACAGCATCTACCTCCCAGGGTTGTTATGATGGTCAAACGAGATATTTGTAAAGTGTTTAATGAAGTGTCTGGCACAGAGCGGGAGCTTAATAAACACTTGTCTCCTTCCTTTCTTCTTGTTTCTACTTCTGTGCATTCTCTTTCCCACATGAAAGTTCACCTGCTTTTCCATTAGTCAATTCAAACAGCATCATAAACTGCACTGGGTAGAACTGTCAGGCCTCAGGGAGACACTGGAAGAATCCCAGTGCTGCCATCTGCTGTCCATGGGAATTAGGACAAGTCACACAACTTTCTTCACCTGTAAAATGAAGGGCCTGAACTCAATGACTCCCAAGGTCCTTCCTGACCAAATCAGCTTGCTGCATTGGAAGTCAATGGACAGATGACAAGTACCCAGAAAAGATGATGCGAATTAGCTGCACTGACTGCGTCCCTTCGCACTTTCCCTGGCAGAAAGATGATAGTTCAGTGTCCATGTTCATTGATATGCAAATTAAAGCAAACATGGAGAGTCCTATGCAAATACAACATAAAGGAGACTGTCCTTTGAACTCTGATTAGAGGTGCTCAGGGAAAGGGAAAATCCAAACCAAAAGGTGAAAAATAGAAATGTAATTCAAAACAAAATCCACACAGAAAATAACATATCAATTGGAAAATAAAACACCTTTCCAAAGAATTTTGTCAAAATTATAAAAAATATTTAAATTTATAAATTTAATGTATAAAATTATTTTAAATATTTAAAAAAAACCCTAATATGTTTCAATCAACAAACAGGAGTTTTCTCCTAAAGAAACAAAAGCTGAACTTTATTCACCTCTAAACTCAAAGCTGTAAAGAAAAAAATAAAAATATTCAGGATTCAGAAAAAAAAAATGAAAATGAATTCATTTTTTGTAGTACAGATATCTTCAATGCCTGCAGGAAATTCTGTTTTAAAAGAAGGGGGAAGAAAGAATTTCAATATTATCTAAGCTCCCCAAAGAAAATTCAAATGACACCCCCCCCCTCAAAAAAATTAGCCCAGATGAGTGTGCCACTTCTATCCCGCAGGTGGCACTGCCTAGCAGGTTTAAGGTGGAAAATTGCAAAGAGAGAGACTGGACCTCTCCCTGCTCCTGATTCCACCACCTCTGCATTGTAGATGCGATCAATTTTCCCAACTTCTCCCCAACTCTTAGTCAACACTTCCACTGAGCCCCACCCTCTTTACAAACCACCTTCAAAAGAAAGGAAGCAACAGAGGGAGTCAATCCTTCCCAAAGCCTCTTGCCTCTGAAAAGTGTCCTGCTTTAACTCAGTAGTTTCATTCATGTCTGACACTTTGACCCCGTTTGGGGTTTTCCTGACAAAGATACTGGACTGGTTTGCCATCTTCTTCTCTGGCTCATTTTACAGATGAGGGAACTGAGGCCAACAGGGTGAAGTGACTCGTCCAGGGTCATACAGCTAGTGTCTGAGGTCACCTTTGAACTCAGATGTTTTCCTGACTCTAGACACAGCACTCGATGCACTAAAATGTCACTCAGCTGCTCCAGCAAGCCTATGAGTACTCATAATATAACTCACATTTACAACCTTGTGCCAGGCACTTTACTATTACCCTTATAAGGACCCTGAAAGGTAGATGCTGGCATTATCCCCATTGTTACAGCTGAGGAGCAGGGAGAGCTTAAGGCACCTCAGCAGTGGCTTTTCTCCCCAGATACTGGTCGAAGCTTCTGTCCCTGACTAACACACAATTTTCCACTGCATTCTTGCTGTCTAGTCCTGTGCACACCTGCCTCAGCTAGAGTCCTGTCCCTCAGAATTCAAGGACTCATGCTCTTTCCCATGACCACAAAGGTTCTACTTCAGCCTGTGGAACACTCCTATCATGCACTTCTCCATGTTCCAGGGACACTTGGTACACATAGATGATGTCTGTCAAATTCACAAAAATGAAGGAGAAAATTTGTTTAAAGAATGAAATATGGGAACAGAGTTTGGGGAAGAAACTGGAGTAAGGGAGTTTCACTGATTCTGCACTATAAAAGCCATTCCTTCAGAGGAAAGAGTTCACAATATTCAGAGATCCAACAAAGGACAAGAGAGTTCATAATACAAAGGCAAAGGAAAAACAGTCCCCAAAATTAAAAAGCAAAACAACTCTTTATAGACAAATATGGATTCACTGAATCACCTGGATCCAGCTTTGTTGTAGCATCCCTAGAACTTGCAGCTCTGGGGACTCAGGAGTCCTAGCAGACAGGTAATGCAGGGCAGCATTCAGCGTAGTGGCCAGGTATGGTGAGTGAGGTAGGACTGGCCTCAGAAACCCCAGCCATTTGTAGCCCAGCAATCTCTGTCCTTCAGGAAGTTAGATGAACCTAAAGGGGGAGAGTTTGACCAGTAACTTGGGAAAAAAGAAAAACTAAGATATGAGACAGAAGATAAAAGACTAACTCTTTCCTATACTTTTCTGATCTTTTTCTTTAAATTTTCAAAACTTTTAAAATGTGCATATGTGTTTATGTGTGCATGTGTGTGTATAAGTATATTGTGTAGTGTGTACATATGTATATAAAGATGTTTGTATATACATGTAAGCATATGTGCATTGTGAGTATATTGTGTGTATGTGTGTGCCTATGAGGAGTGTGGCTATGTATATATGTGGGTGTTTTATAGTATACACATATATGTCTACATATATGCATGTATATGTGTGTGTACATTTGGAGGTGTGTATAGGTATATTGTGCATTGAATATATATATACATATATAGGTGTAAATAGATGCTTCTAAGTATATGTAGATATAGATATGTGTGCGTACATCGCTGTAAGGATGTGTGCACATGTGCTGTTTTGTGGAGGTGTATATATGTGAGTATGTTATATATTGTGCATGCATGTATATGCATGTACATATATCTAAATATGCAAATATATACATATGTGTACATGTGTGTATATGTGGGTGGTGTGTGTTTATATGCACATTGGGTATATATGTATACTTATATCTATGTCTGTGTCTATATACATATGTGTGTGATATGTGTTTTAAGTCAGGGTTCTAGCCAGGCACCAAGCTTGCAGTGTGCATATGCAATCTTTTCTTCCTTTTGAAAGATATCTATGTGTATGAATATGCACAAGTGTATACATATATTTCTCTACCTCCACACATATATATGAATATACTCTACCAAGGCAGTAAAATCACTCTGTCCCTCTTGACTGATGATGCTCTTGGGGATGGGGGTGGGGCAAGGCAATGTCTCTCCCTGGCCCCCATCTCCCCCTCCCCCCTAGCAGCACTCTGACTTTGAACAAGCCTGTCTTGTAATAAAGCTGTTTAGCCAAGTAAAGCCAGTTGGGCCCCTCCAATAAACAGGGATAGCTACCTTTCTGCCCCTTTCTTGGCCAGGAAGTGGGCAGTGCCATATCCCCAAGATTCTCAATCATGACTTTAGAAGTGAGATGCTGACTCCTCCCTCCCTTGGGAATTCCTTTATATTGCTTCCTTTAGGTTTACTTGAGCACCTTCCTAGTAGAAAGCAAGCTCCCTGAGAGCAGGGATAGTTACATTTTTCCTTTGCTATTGACAGGCACAATGTCTGTCGTGGAGGAGGTGCTTGCTGGTTATTGCTTGGTCAGTTGATGGAACTTCAAGTCTGTAAGGTCAGGGGTGGTTTCCTTTTCGTCTTTGTATGCCCAGCACCTCTCACAGTGCCTGGCACATAGTAGGTATTTAAGTGCTGGTTGAGTTGAAGTGAACCAATGAGGTCCTCCAGGCTGGAAGGGCAGGGACAGGAAGGGTGATGAGATCCCTAAGGCCTCATCTGAGAGAAGTCAGGATCCCCACCAAGGGCCAAGCTTGTGTTCTCGCTGTGCGGGCCTGTCAGATGCTGGGAACAGGTTAAACTAGAATATTATTCCACGACCTGCTTTCCTTTATTGCCTTCCCAATGTTGATTCCCCTGCCCCCTGTGATGAGATACAAGCCCAAGCCAAGACATTTTTCCCTTGGATCAGGAGGGCTTTTGACCTATTAGTCTGAAGGGCCCCTAGAAAGTCTGGCCTTGGGGGTGAGGGGGGGTCATTTGGATTCCCCCTCCATTTCTCCCAGCCCAGATACTCCCTCTCTTCTAATCAGCATTCTGTTGATGTTCCTTCCTTTGATACCATTACCAGCCACTCCCATCAGGATACACCCTGGGTTTGATCTATGGAGACCATCCCTGGGACCCCAGACTACCTGGCAACACCTGCGTCTGGCCCAGGCCCTCCATTGTCTGATATCTCCTGATTGCCTCCAGCTGTTTCCAACACTTGATCAGTCACCCCTTCCTTAGATTTCTCCTCAAGAGCCTCCCTAAACTCCTCCTCCCATCACCTTAGACTACCAGACCACCCCCAGATCCCTCCTAGTCTTTTCTGTATTTAAATTCCATCTTGCCTCCATGAAGGAACTCAGATTCAATCCAGCTCAAAATCTGTCTAGCTGAGATTCTATGTGGCCCACTTGTGAATACAAATGTTACAAATGCTTAGGCTCCTTAAGAGCCAACCAAAAGTGGTGAATCTTTAATAAACTTTGTCTTTAAGAAGGCTTGAGTCGAATTTATTCTAGCAGAACCTGGCATGTAGGTATTTGGGGGCCTCCAGCACCCCTAAACTTCATCATTTAGTTCCCTGAGTGGAAGGAACTGTTCATCTCAAGTTCTTCTGCCAGGACTGGAAGGTAGGTAAGCCTACCCCTCTCTCTTGCTCTCCAAGCACCTTGGAAGAAGATTTTGGCATGTGGCCTCATGTCTCAGTATCAGGAAAATTTTCTGAATTTCCTGAATGCTAGGGAAGTAAAGAAACATCAGTTATCAGGAAGAGTGTGCCTAAGTCTGTGAATTTTCTGGGCGCTAGGGAATTAGAGAACACTCTCAGGTTGTCAGTCTAGTGGTTGTGTTTGAGGCAGTGGACATGAATATGCCCTCCAAAGCAAGTGTGCACAACTCTCTGGATTCCCTGGGTGCTAGGGAATCAGGGGAAAATTCCGTTACGTTTTTGTCTTCTTGTTTTTTTTCAAGGTTTACTCCCACGTCCTCCTTTATCGAGGGAGGAAGGGACTTCCAGCCCCATGCCAAATAATGAGTTAGTCCTCTTCAATCTCCAAAAATTTGTCTTTGGGTTGTTTCTTACAAAATTGGAAAAAATTTAGCTTCTCTAAAGAACTTAAAAAGAAAAAGTTAGTGTTCTTTTGCAACACAGTTTTGCCACAATATCACCTGAAGGACAATGAAATGTGGCCCATTTTTGAGACCTTACAATGTAATACTCTTTTACAGTTAGAATTATATTGTTGCCAAAAGGAAAAATGGGTAGAAATACCTTACATAAGGGTCTTTGTCAAGCTCTCTCAGGACCCCATTCTCAGAAAAGATTGTAAGATGCTTGTAGCCAGAGCCACCCCACAAAAGGACCATGGGGGTGAATTGGACATTAGGGTCATGACATCACCTCCTCCCCTATCTCCATTCGCACCATCCCAATTCCTATCCCCACCTCAATCTTCCCCAGCCCCTTCCATCATTCCCTTACCTCTCCCAATCCTGGCCTCCCCCTCCTTGGCCACCCCTTCCTTCCCTTGGCTTCCCTTCCCTTTGCCTCTATCCCAAACCCCTCGATTCCTGCCTCATCTACCTTCTACACCTTCTCTCCTGTATCTCCTCCCATGACCCTTTCCCTCTTGGCACCCCCTGCCCAGGTCCCAGCCACGGGTCTTGCTGAGGTGCCTCCCTCTGTAGCCCCTCTCCTTGGGACAACACCCACTCTGGCCTCAGGCCCTGCTCCCACCAAACTTTCTGAGGTAACTACCCCTCCGAACTCTTCCCTTCCTCAGGTGCCAGCTGATCTTTCCCCTTGCCAGTCAGATGCCCTGGCCTTGAAACCCAAATCAGTTGAGTCAGCATTCCCCAGTCCTTCCCTCATGAAAGCTGTGACTTCCTCTCTCTCTAATCAAGCCCCTGCCTCCACAGCACCTTCAAGGTTTTTTCCCTTGAGGGAAATGCATGCTCCATATCACATTTCGGTTAAAGAGATACTAGGGAGATACTTGGAAGACCTCACTAAGTTTACTGAGGATTTTAGGGACATATCCCTACACTTGGAACTTCTTGGAACGATCTGCATATTCTTTTCTCTGCCTGTTGTACCATTGAAGAGAAGGGGAAAATTTAGGAACAGGCCCCAAAGCTTGGGGATCATATGCCTAGCAATGATTCCACAAAATACCCCCCAGGAGCAGCTGCTGTTCTCACTAGTGACCCAGGATGGGATAACAAAAGAGTGAGGATAGAGGAAAGAGAGAGCGTATGATAATTTGCCTGTTAGAAGGCCTAAAAATTGCATTTCAAAAACAAGTAAAATTTAAAAATGTTAGGGAAATTACTCAGGGAGAAAAGGAAAACCCTGCCCTTTTTCAAGATTGGCTAGTAGAAGCTATTAAAAAGCATACAAAGAGATTCAAGTAAAAAACTATTTGAAATAATAAACAACTTTGGCAAAGTTTCAGGTTACAAAAGGTCACAAATCTTCTGCATTTCTATTTATTAGTAACAAAGCCCAACAGCAAGAGATAGAAAGAGAAATCCCGTTTAAAGATATGGTGGACACTATAAAATGTTTGGGAGTTTACCTGCCAAAACAAACCCAGGGACTATATGAACACAACTACAAGACACTTTTTGCACAAATAAAATCAGATCTAAGTGGAAAAACATCAGTTGCTCGTGGATAGGCCAACCAATATAATAAAAATGACAATTCCAGCTAAACTAATTTACCTATTAAGTGCCATACCACCTAAACTATCAGACAATTACTTTCTAAAGATGGAAAAAAATAGTATCAAAATTTATCTGGAAGAACGAAAGGTTCAGAATATCAAGGGGACTAATGAAAAGAAATGCTAGGGAAGATGGCCTACCTCTACCAGATTGCAAATTGTATTATAAAGCAGCAATTATCCAAACCACTTGGTACTGGCTAAGAAACAAAAGGGTAGACAAGTGGAATATGCTAGGTACTCAAGACACAGTAGACAATGAATATAGCAATCTACCGTTTGATAAACCCAAGAACCCCAACTTCTGGGATAAGAACTCACTGTTCAACAAAAATTGATGGGAAAACTGGATAAAAGTGTGGTGGAAACTAGGCATAGACCAACGTCTGACACCATACACAAGAATAAAATCCAAATGGGTACATGATCCAGGTATAAAGATTGATACTATGGACAAATTGGTGGAGCAAGGAATAGTGTATTTATCAGATTTATGAAGAAGGGAAGAATTTTTGACTTAAGAGATAGAAAGCATTATGAAGTGCAAGATGGATAATTTTGATGAAATTTTTATGAAAAAAACTGAAAAGTTTTTGCACAACCAAACCCAATGAAACCAAAATTTGGAGGGATGTATAAAACTAGGAAAGAATTTTTACAGTTAATATTGGTGATAAAGGCTTCATTTCTAGAATATATAGAGAATTGAGTCAGAGGTACAAAAATACAAGTCATTTCTCAATTGATAAATGGTCAAAGGATATGAACAGGCAATTTTCAGAGGAAGAAATTACAGATATCTATAGTCATATGACAAAATGTTCTAAATCACTTTTGATTAGAGAGATGCAAATCAAAACAACTCTGAGACACCACATCACACCTATCATATTGGCAAACATGACAGAACAGGAAGATGATAAATGTTGGAGAGGATGTGGGAGAGTTGGAACACCAATACATTGTTGGTGGAGCTAGAGAGATCTTTCTGGAGAGCAATTTGAAAATATGCCCAAAGTTCTACAAAAATATGCATACCCTTTGACCCAGAAATATTGCTTCTAGGACTGTATCCCCAAGAGATCATAAAAATGGAAAAGGGTCCCACATGTGCAAAAATATTTACAGCAGCCCTCTTTGTGGTAGTCAAAAACTGGAAATCAAGGGGATGTCCATCAATTGGGGAATGGCTGAATAAATAATGGTATATATGAATGTAATGGAATGCTATTGCACTATAAGAAATAATGAATAGGAAGACTTCAGAAAGTCCTGGAAAGACATATGATCTGATGCTGAGCGAAAAGAGCAGAACCAGGAGAACTTTGTGTACAGAAATGACCACGGTGTGCAAGAGATTTTTCTGGTAGACTTGGAACTTCATAGCAAAGCAAGGACTTAAAAAAAAAAATTCCCAATGATCTTCTAAGGCAAAATGCCTTCCACATCCAAAGAAAGATCTATGGAATTCAATCACAGAATGTAGCGGATCATTTTTTTCATGCATATTGTGTTTTGATTTGTTAGATGATTTCTCCCATTTGTTTTAATTCTTCTACACAGCATGACTATAGTGAAAATATATTTAATAGGAACGTATATGTAGAACCTATATAAAATTGTATGCCATCTTGGGGAGGGAGAGGAGAGGGAGGAAAGGGAAAAATAATAATCTAAGTTGTATGGTAGTATTTGTACAACACTGAAAATAAATAAAATTAATTTTTAAAAAAAGCACACAAATTTGGATCCTGACTCCATAGAAGGGGCAGCAATCTTTAGTATGTATTTTATCAATCAGTCTGCCCTAGATATTAGAAGGAAACTGAAGAAATTGCCAATGGGACCCTAAACCTCTCAGGTCCAATTACTGGTGATGGATGACTTTTGGAGTCTTTAATAACAGAGGCCTCTTTGCAGCAGAGGAAAGAGAACACAGGGGGAGGGCCAGGGACAGGGAACATGTTCAGTTCTTGGCTGCTGCCATGGCTAGAAAAGATATTGGAGGAAAGATTGTCCCTCAGATTGGAAAAGTAGTGGAGCACACCTCAGTACCCTCTCCTCCAGTCTTCTTAAGACTTGGAACAACAGAAAAGCCTGGGTGCTGGCAGTGCTCCCACTTTCTCCACCTTTCTCGCCAAGCCCTGGGAAAAAACGAAGGCTGAAAGTAAGGTTACCCACTTTAACATGGCTAAGTTCTCTGCTTTAACCAGTTACTCTAGCCGTACCTGACCCTTGACCCCTCAGGTCAGGCATTGAAGGGGAAACTAAGGAATGTCTCCAGACATATTCCCTCTCCAGCCTACTTGAGGATCTGTTGTTTTAACACTCCTTCTTTATGCCCTCCTCTTGCCCTACCCCTTTGTTGGAAAGGGACCTGATGGTGAAATTGGGCAGCCAATTTTCTCTAGTTAATCCTCCCATCTCCTTTTTCCCTCTATTCACTAAATCTCCCCATGTTCGTTTGAGAGTATGGAAAACAGTTGAGCCAATTGCTTGGGATTCGGGAATTCCAGGGTGAGCTACTTCTGCCACCCCAGCCTTGTAAGCTCTCAGACCCTAAAGTGCTCCCCCATCTCGGCCAGTATCTAATTAAGCCTGAGGATTGGGAAGGACTACAACCTTTAGTTGAAAAATTCCTTAAGTATAAAATCCTTGTCCCTTGTTCATCTCCATGCAACACTGCAATCCTTCCTGCAAAAAAGCCTAATGGAGAATATTCACAATGTATTTTTGCCTTTGAATATAACCTTCCTTTATTTGGCCAGGCTTTGGGAAGAGATTTAAGGGGCCTGAAACTAGCAGGTAGTAGCTCAGTTCAGTTTGTGCATGGTATTCCTATTTGTAGCTCTACCCAGAAGGGTTCTTTGCCTGATGCCACAGAAGCCCTTAATTTCTTGGGCATTCAAGGCTATAGGTCTCTTTGAACAAAGTCCAGATAGCATGCCAGTTCATAAAGTATTGGGGCCATGAACACACACCCACCTCTCACTCAACCTCTGAGAGAAGGACAATCCTGTCTATCCCTGTTCCAGCCACTAAGAAACAAGTTCAAGTGTTTTTAGGCATGACTGGATTTTGTAGATTCTGGATTCCTAATTTTGGTTTCATTGCTAAACCCCTTTATGACCCTACTCAGGTCACTGACTCAGACCAGGCTAAAGCTTTTGAGACTCTGAAAACTAACCTGACCACCACCCCAGCACTAACCCTACCCTATCTGGAAAAATCTTTCACTCTAGATGTTGATGAAAGGAGAAGGCAGGCTTTGGGAGTCTTAACCTATACCTTAGCACCTGACCCTAGGCTAATTGATGTTTTTATTTACTCAGAATATGCCTTCCTTGTTCTATATGCCCATGAAGCAATCTGGAAAGAAAGGAGATATCTGACAGAAAAGAACTCCCCTTTCAAACATGCCCTTCTGTGCTTCGGCCTTGCCGTAGTCTTCTTTAATCCCTTCCAGGGAAAATATTTTCTTTTTACTCCTCCATCTCTTGTGAAACTGTTTCCTTTTGAATTGGCAATGATAGTGTTAACCCTTTTCCTCCTGTTCCCCGATACTTCAAATACCCTTGGCCTCAGAAAGTGGGAAGATAACTCCTTGGTTAAACTGGGAAACTCATTCGGTAGGGGAGGGGTTGAAGGTTGTAGGGTGTGTCACTCACCTCCCACCATGAGCTGCTTTTGAGAAAGCTCCTCTACCCAACACGACTTTCTCAGAGAGCTATGCCACCCCTTTTATGTTGAACACTCCACTGTGGGCTGCCCTTTCCATCTCAACACCTTGCTTCTTCACAGGGGAATTTTCTCGTATAAGTTCCACTGAAACTGAACAAATTGAGACCCTTGTTAAGAAAGGACTTGTAGAAGTCTCTGCTGGTCATTTGACCTATACCATCTGCATAGATAGGAAAATTGATAAATGCCTCTGAAACTTTACGTCATCCAGTTGTACCAATTGCTCAGAGGGAGCATTTCCTACTTTCACCTATGATCATATCCCTCCCTGTACTCTTCTAGTGGGTCACCCCTTTCTAAATTTCACCTTTAAGTTTCACCACAATGCCATAGCTCCTTCTAGCTACAAAACCCTTATTAATCTCTTAAAGACACCTCTCTCAACTGGGAGTTTAATGTGCAACCATTCTGATTCTTGGGGGATCCAAACTCAGAACTTTTAAAGACTCACCCCATCTGTGCCCCCAAAAGCTATACTTTCCTTTGTGGGGTCAGGGAATCAAGTAAAAAGAGTTCTGGGGAAGAGGTGAAACAAAGCACCACCACATGGCAAGACTCCAGAACTATCATCCTGACCACAAGGATTTAGGGATGTATACCCTCAGATTTTTAGCACCGCCCTTCTCCATTTTCAATGCCACACAACCCAGGGTCTCTAAATTAAAAAGAACAAAGCTTGGATTCTGGTTCCTTAAAAAGGGAACAGAGTACCTCATGCCCTGGTATGGTCACCTGTAGCATGAACTCATTCTCCCTAACCTTACAGAGACCATTCACCAGTTAGCAAACAAGACATTTTATGGTCTCCAGGAAATCCAGCGGTCTTTGGATTCCCTAGCAAAAGTTCTGGATAATAGAATACCCTTATATTACCTGCTTGCCTCCAGTGGAGATATGTGTGTGCTCTAGCAAACACTTCATGTTGTACGTACATCAATAATTCAGGACAAGTAGAGGTCCGTACTGAACGTATCTTGAAAAAAGCACAATGGATGCAAGAAATCCACAGTAACTTCAGTGCCCCCAAATCATCCTCTTCATGGGAATCCTGACTTCTTTCCTTACTTCCCCCTATTCATATTTCTCTGCTGGCTATATGTCTTTTTGATCCTTGTTTGCTTAACATCTTGGCCAGATTTGTCTCCTCCAAGATCAACTATCAGCTTCCAGATGACAGCCCAGGCTATATACCAACCTCCCACTGAATCCAAGGTCTCCAGCCCACTGAACCTGGTACTGCCCAGGTTCTGAAGTCTGACCCCCTTAACAAGACCCAGAGAGGCGGGGACAACTCTACATCCCTTGCCAGCAGGAAGCTGTTTCAGAAGCTGAGACTTGCGCCCCTTACCACAAAAGAATTTGGGTCCCATCTGTTTGAGGGAGGAATGATGAAGTACAAGCCCAAGTCAAGACCTTTCTTCCTTTGGATTGGGAGGGCTTTTGTCCCATTAGTCTGAAGGGCCCCTAGAAAGTCTGGCCTTGGGGGTGAGGGGGGCTCCTTGGATTCCCCTTCCATTTCTCCCAGCCCAGATACTCCCTATCTTCTATTTAGCATTCTTTTGATATTCCTCCCTTAGATCTTATTACCAGTCACTCCCATCAGGATCCTCCCTGGGTTTGATCTATGAAGACAGTCCCTGGAACCCAGACTACCTGGCAATACCTGCTTCTGGCCCAGGCCCTCCATTGTCTGATATCTCCTGATTGCCTCCAGCTGTTTCCAATGCTTGACCAGTCACCCCTTTCTTTGACTTCTCCTCAAGACCCTTCCTTAACCCCTCCTCCCATCACCCTAGACCACCACACCATCCCTGGATCCCTCCTACAGTCTTTTCTGTGTTTAAGTTCCATCTTGCCTCTATAAAAGTGCTCAAATTCAATCCAGCTCAGACTCTTGTCTAGCTAGGATTCTATCTGGCCCATTTGTAAATACAAGTGTTACAAATGCTTAGGCTTCTTAAGAGCCAACCCAAGGTGGTGAATCTTCAATAAACTTTGTCTTTCTTTGACTTGAAGAAGGCTTGAGTCCAATTCATTGGAGCATTACCTGGTGTGTCCATAGTTTGGGGTCCCCGGCACCCCTAATCCTTATCACCTGTATACTTTGCATGAGTCTAGGGCCCAAGATCAAGCATTTTACAAAATGAAACTGGAGCTCAGACCCAACATATGGGATGGGATTTGTGTGAAGCCACATAGAGATTTGGTGACAGACTCAGGTTTCCGAATGATGGATTCGGAAGTCCCCATGCTCTTACAGATTTGGTGATTCTTCTTTTCTATTCCTTACACTGTATGCCACATTGTAGAGTCCCAGTGGCTTCTCATGTCTTACCCTAGACTGAGGAGAAAGGGCCCCAAAGAAGTCTGGAGGGTCTAAGATCCTGCCCCCCACCCCATTCGCCCAGGATTCCCCACCCACTCTATGAGTTTACAGCCTTAATTGCAGCTACATTGCAGCAGCCTCCCGACACACGGGCACCAAAAGGAACCAGTCTGACTGAGCCTGAGGCCATGAAACTGGTGCTGGGCTTTTGGAATGGGACTCCCTCTCATAGGTGTTTGCTAGGGGGAGACTGAATGCCTGGGAATTCAAGAAGGGCTGCAAGGAGCTCAGGGAACTTGGTGACCTCTGTACAAGTTGTACAAGGGGAAAGGCCTTGGTACTGGAGGATCACATTACCCAAGAGGAACTGTGTAAGGACAGGCTTGGGGCATGCTTTAGAATATAAGCTCAGTGCAAGGAGAATTCTTTCCTTCTTTGTCTTTTTCTCCCCAGGGCCTGGCATCTGTAGGCACTTTATAAATGCTTGTTGATTGCCATTGGGGAGCAGTTTCCTTCCCTACTCTCACCCTGTGCTCTTCCCCACTCCTCATTTCCTGCCTGACATCTGACTCCTAAGCCTTCCTCCGGTTCTGTGTTCAGAACAGCCCTGTCCCTTCCAAACCATCTCCCTCCCAGCTCAGAGAGCCTACAAGCCCAGGCCTGTACAGAGAATTCCCAGGTAATGACATAGAGGGAAGGGCTAAACAGGAAAAAACCTGCCAATGGAATTATAGAACAGGGTCCATGGGACTCAGAGGCCCCTGAGTTCCCAGTGAATGAACAAAGCTCCCAGTGAAAAAGACCAAGGACCTAGATAAACAGACAGGCGTGAATGTACCCTTGGGGAGAGAGTAAAGGCAAAGAGTAAGAAGAATGGGTTCTGCCTATCCCAATTTCCCTGAACCAGACAGCCTTCATGATCTAGCCCCTAGTAGGACCCTGGGTCACCCTCTCAAGGCCTCCTGGGAGGCAGGGAAAAGCAATACAAGAATGTAGTTTTCCAGACACTAAAGGTGATAATGATGTTTCTTCAATCAGGTGGGTAACACTTCAATTCAATAAACAATAAGTTTGGCATGACTGATGGGGTACAGACTCTGGGAACCTCCTTTAACTCTCCTTGAATCTGCCCACTTAATCTGGTTTTTCATACCCAAATCTGTTACCCTCAACATAGCCTGGCCCATCCCTGATTACTTCCCACCCAAGCCCTCCATTGTCTGATACCTCCCAATTGTCTCCAGCTGTTCAGTCACCCCAGTACCATCAAGACTACTTGGCCACTGCTAGATCTTTCTCGCGGTCTTTCTGTATATAAGTTCCATCTTGCCTCCATGAAGGCACTCAGATTCTATCTGGCCCACTTGTCAATACAAGTGTCACAAATGGTTAGGCTTCTTAAGAGTCAGCCCAATATGGCCAATCTTTAATAAACTTTGTTTTACTTTGGCCAAAAGAAGGTTTCACATTCAGCAGGACCCAGTATATCAAAATTTTGGCATCCCAAGCACCCCAAGCCTCAACATTATGGTTCCCTGATGTCATCATGATGGCCTACTGGACAGAGTGAACTTGGAGTCAGGAAGGTCTGTACTCAAATCTTGCCTCAGCCTCTCTCCAGGGTATGTGACCCTGGGCAAGTTCCCTCACGTCTCTCAGCCTATCTTCTCACCTGTAAAATTAATGCTAAAAATAGTGATATTTGTGATAATAAAATTAGCACTTATGTAGTACTTTAAGATTTACAAAGTGCTTTGCAAATGTGACCTTCCAGTACCAAGGCCTGATAGTGATGAGGGCTGGGAAGGGGGTGTGAGATTCCCACAAAGACCAGGTACCAGGGGCAGGTCGTCTGGAGAAGAATTCACAGACTCAAGCATTGCTGAAGTCAAGGTAAAGATTTATTACTCTTTTCAGTGGGCAAGAGTTCTTAGGGAACCTATAACCTTAAAGGGGTACAGGGAAAGTTTATTGAGGATATTCTCTGGTATCACTTGTGCCAAATATGCTAACTAGGTATTTTGGTGTGAGATTAGGGAGTGGTTAAGGAGTGGTCAGTTCTTAAAGGAACATGCATTTTTGGTATCTACTGTGCAGGTATTTTACCCAAAATTCATTGGGAAATAGCCCAAGGGAGAGTTACGTGGAAGTGTGGTTTTAGGCCTGAAACATCACTTAGTCAACCAATGGTCAGGGCTGACCAGAAAAAACAGGATTCTCTAGTCAATGTCTTGTTAGACAAGATTAATATAAGGGAGTATAGGTATGTCTAAGTCTAGAATACATATGATTGGTCAGTGAATAGTAAATGTCGTTATGACCCAGTACACAGCTGGTTCAAACAAATGAGTTCTGTACATGCAGCTGGCTACTAAAGCAGGAAGGGAGATAACGGTTGTTCCTATGGCAACCTGTGCCCTTGGGCTGGGGAGAAACTGCCTGAGACAGTATTTTGAGGCTAGGGAGAAATGAGATTTTAGAATTGGGGCCCAAGCACATGCCCCCAAGCACCCCATCATTATCTCTGGGAGAAATAAGCCCAACAGTCCCCCAACTGTGAAAAACATGCTCACCTTAAATAAAGATCAACATGTGTTGTGAAATCAGGAAAGCTTTTGTTAATCTTTACATCCATTCCCCCTGAATGGACAGAGAGACCCCAAGTAAGGCTACAGGAAGACTACAATTTGTTCAGACCAATCCAAGCCCTTTATACTGCCTGGAATATTGGACCACACCATCCATTGGCCATATGACTTCATGTTCTCCTCTGTGATAGGAGATACCCTCAAACAGCTGGTCAAGCCTGAGCACGTTTCTGACCTTTAATCTGACCGTGCTAGGTCACAACTCTGATTAACTGAAACTACTCAAAGCTGGAAGATTTTACCCTGTGGAAACAGAACTCTTCCTTTTTCCCACATCTCCATTTTACTGATGAAGAAACTGAGGCAGATAGAGGTAAAGTGGCTTGCCCAGGATCACATACTAAGTGTCTGTGTCACTTAACTGCCAAATGGGGATAAAAGCAGCACTTACCTCCTGTGTTTGTTGTGAGAATGGAATGAGATCATATATGTAAAGTACCTTGCAAACCTTAAATCGCTATAAAATATATAAATGTTAACAGTTATCATTTATTCAGTTGGTCGCTCACCCATCCATTCATTCATTTAGTTACTTAGTTTAACTTTGAGCATACTGGGTTTCCCTGCCTCACCCAGGTTGCAAGTACAGTGGCCACACACTGTTGACCCCAACCTGGAAGCTTTAACCTGCTCCCTCCTCCTCTCTGCTGCCCCCTGACAGAAACCTCTCCTCCCTCCCACCATATTTGGGGGTGGAAGTTGGGCATGGGAAGCGGGGCTTAATAGAGACAACCAATCTGCTCTAGCCCTACTGTAGCTCAGAATTCCAGAGTTCAAGTAAACCACCAACTTTATCCCCTGCACTGAGGTTACAAGCTCCACCATGCTCCTGCTATGCTATGCTTGGCAGTGGGCAGATTGAAAGTAGTACCAGCTTTGAGGAGATTTCCCCTGCAACCCTGGCTAGTGCCTTCCCTTCCTGATTCTCTTGCCTCTTCCTGTGCGTTTGCTTGTTTTTACACAGCTGTATGCACTTGGTTATTTCCATGTTATCTCCCTCACTAGACTGTGAGCTCCTTGGGAGCAGGGCCTATGTTTTGCCTTTCTTTGCATCCCTAGGATTTAGCATAGTTCCTGGCACACAGTAGGTGCTTAATCAATGAGAGTACCTTCCCTCCATTATCTCCAATTTGTTCTGTCTTAACAGATTTCTTCACAGCTGTTTGCATATTGCCTCCCCCACTAGACTGTAAGTTCTTTAAGACCAGGAACATATTTTTGCCTTTCTTTGTATGCCCAGTGCTTAGCACAGTGCCTAGCACACAGTAGGTGCTTAATAAATGATTAATGACTGACAAGAACAATCCCCAAGTATAGAATTTGAAGTTACAAGAGTATTCCTCATCTAAAAACCAAATACAAACAAAAACTCCATGAGGTAGTTTGTAGATTGTATTATCACAGTCTCATCCTTCATAGGGTCATCCAGAGCTGGAAGAGACCTCAGAGATGAGGGAACTGATGCCCAGAAGGATGCAGTGAAGGGTCCAGGGTCATACAGGCACAGCGCTATAGGGACAGGATTTGACCACAAATCTTCTGACTTCTGATCCTTCCAACTCTACCAAATTAGTGAGAGCACAAAGGATTGGGGGTTGGGGATGAGCTGACTAGCCTGGGACACATAGCTAGCCACCATCCATGCTGGGAATTAAACTCAAATATCCTGATTCCAAACCCAGAAACCTTCCCACCACAATGGTTTTTGGGTGATTGTGATCGAGATGAGTCTACCCTAGGATATGAAAGAAGTCTGAGAGAAGATGAAAGCTCTATAGGGCCTGAGGCCCTTAAGGTGCCTTGGGCAGCAAGGAGCAGCTCACAACTGTCATAGAGTTGTACCAGCCCTGGTGAGCCTGTGGGCAGTAGGCCTTCAAGGAACCCCCAGATACCAGGGTCACTTCTCCTTTCCCCCATGCCACCCTCTCTCAGGAGGTTCTCCCCACCCATCCACCCAGCTCTGGAGGCCCTAAGTGTCCTGGCCCCACAGGCCTTACCACAGCCTCTACTGGGAGTGCTGGGGCACTCCAATGGAAATCTACCATGCTATCCAAGAACCACAAGTGGCTATAACTCAAAGCCACCCAAACACTTCTGAACCTGTCTAGTTGTATCCAGGTGTACTTATCTCCCTCTTCTCTGCAAGAATGACATTTAATGCTTTGCTAAAATCTAGATAAACTGTATGTGCAGGATGCCCCTTATGAATGAATGAGCCAAAAGGATTGAGTAAATTCCAGGGGTAGGAAAACTTGCCTCTAGGCCACATGCAGCCCTCTAGGTCCTCAAGTGTGGCTCTTTGAATCCAAACTTCACAAGAACAAATCCCTTTTATAAAAGTATTCCTTCTGGAAAACTTGGACTCAGCCGAAAGGCCACACCCAAGGACCCAGAAGGCCACATCATCAAAGAGAGACATTCCCTGACCCCAAGGCGCTTACCTTCTAATGAGGGAGATAACATTGATTAAGGAGTGGCAGTTGGGGAAATGACCTTGGAGCTGGGGAATCAGAGGGATGGCAAGTGGGGCCTTAGGGGAGTCAATTGTCAAGTCCTTTCTAAGAGGAAGTGTTTGGGTTTGACTCTAATTCCCAGAGCAATAAAAGGAAAGGGTTGGGAATGGGCAATGTGCAAGGTGGCAAGGAATATGGCAAGATGTTTTCTGGGGCTGGATGGGATATAAAGCATGGTTGGTGCAGGGGTGTGCCAGTAAATGTTTAACAACCAGGTCTCCAGAAAAGATAAAAAATGTATGTCTGATACAGTTTTAAGGTTAATCTCCATCATTTTCTTAAATCTAGACACTCACCAGAACAACACTAAAAATGGGAATAGCTCAGTGGCAAAATGGATAGAGCACTGGTCCTGGAGTCAGGAGGACCTGAGTTCAATTCCAGACTCAAATCCAACTGACTCTTACTAGCTGTGTGACCCTGTCACTTAACTCTGATTGCCTAGTCCAAAAAAAAAAAAAAGGTAGCCACCAGTTTAATCTAGCTTTATCGCACCCTGGCAGTTGCTCCTACTCATTCACCAGGCAAGACAGCTCAGCACAAGCTGCTACTTTTCAATTAGGTCCAACTCTTCATGTGCCCATTTCTTGGTAGAGATACTCAAGTGGTCTGCCATTTCCTTCTCCAGCTCATTTTATAGATGAGGAAACTGAGTCAAACAGGGTTAAGTGATTTGCCCAAGATCACCAAGCTATTAATTGAGACAAGATTTGAACCCATGAAGATGAGCTCCTGATTCTGAGCCCAGGACTCTATCCTCTGGGAATCCCAAAGGAGAGAGGCTGGGAGAGTGGGGATGGGGAGGATGGTCTCCAAAGGCCAAGTCCCTGAGAGTAGCTGCTCTCTCTGGGGACAGAGGTAGGAAAGATTACCCTTTCTTGATTCCATCAAAATAGCAAGTTTGATTAATATGGCATGACCTGCTCCTGATGAAGCTTCACTAGCTTTGTCAGTCACAGGCCCTACCTTCTCCTTCTTCCTGGGCTCTAAGCCTGCTCCTCTGCTTCTCCCCCAAGTCTGAGGCAACACCTAGTCTTCCTTCTAAGCTCTGCTAGCAAAGGAGTGATTTTTTTTTTAATCTGGAATGTCCTGTTCCCATTCATGAATAGCATTCCTCTTTAACTCAGTTCCCATCACTCACTGGGGTAGAGCTTTATCCACTTATGAGCCAAATCCATCCATTTAATATGGGACCTCTTAGGGAACACTCATAAACTAGTTGGATCCAAGTGAGGGAGGGGATGTCTCTCCAGCCCTGTGTCCAATAGCTAGCTGGTATGTGTTAGGATGATATTGCCAAGGATAGTTGGGGAGACCTTGTAATATCCTTGCATCTGTGATTGGACAAGTATATTTTACAAGCAGCATTAAAGACCTTAGGTTGATAGGAAAGTTGCTATTGGTGTTGGCCAGTCATTTTCAGTCATGTCTCACTCTTCATGACCCATTTGGGGTTCTCTTAGCAGAGATCCTGGAGTAGTCTATCATTTCCTTCTGCACTTCATTTTATGAGAAACTGAGGCAATCAAGGTTAAGTAACTTGCCTAGGATCACATAGCTAGTCAGTGTCTGAGGTCAGATGTGAACTCATAAAGATGAGTCTTCTTGATTCCAGGTCTGGCACTCTGTGTACCATGGCACCACCTGACAGCCCTATAGGGTAGTCAGTGTCTTCTATTTTACCTTGTAAACAAACCCTAGGAAGTGTATATGGGTTATCTAGAGGAGAGGGCTGAAAGAAGGGAGAGAGAAAGGGAAAAGGACGCCACTAGGGTGGAAGTGCCTGGCAGCCTTAGGAGTAGGGTGACCGGTAATGAAGAACCAGCTCAGTCTGGTCAGTCCAGCTCAGGGCCAGGAACTCAGAGGGAGTTCCAAGACTTGGCTGGAGTTTTAGGGATGACAGTGGCTTAGTAAAAGTTGGGAAGATGCAAAGTCCTGAAACAAAGGCAGAGGGAAGGAATTCTCCAGTACGATCACAGAAGTTGAATTTTACAAAGGAGGAAACTGAGGCCCAGGGAAGACTTGCCCAAAGCTAATGTGGGAGTAGTTTCTTGATCTATAAAATAAGGGATTGGATTAGATGACCCAAGTTCCTTCCCAGCTTAAGAGGTTCTCTGTAAAATGAGAAAACTGAGTCTGAGAGATTAAATGACTTTCCCTGGACCCAACACCACCGTGCCTGACCCATAGTAGGTACTGAATCAATGTCAACTGACAGACTGATGGATGGGTGGGTGGATTGATGGGAGCAGGCCTAGCTAGGGAGACTTGATAACTATGAATCTAGATAAACACATTCCTAATCTCAGCCACTGCTGGCTCCACAGAAAGAGGCTTTGCAGGCCAAGTAGAAATTCCTTTCCCATTAGGAATAGAAGACATCTTGCACCTTATCCATTTCCACATTCTCTGGGATGCAAAGACACCAGCCCCTTGCTCTTCCTCAAGACCCTCATTTCTTGGCACCCTCTCCCTTCCTCCCTCTCTCTGTCTTCTGGCCTTTCTGGCTTCTTTCAAGCCTTTTCCAGGCCTCCTTCATTTCAGTACCTTCCCTCTGAGACCACCCTTAAATTTATCCTCCGTATATCTTGGTTGTACATAGTTGTTTGCACAGTGTCTCCTCCATTAAATTGTGAGTTCCTTGAAAGCGGGGACCATTTTTTTCTCTTTCTTTATAGCCCCATGTACTTGGCACAAAGCCTTTCAGTTATGTCTGACTCTTCAGGACCCCATTCCGGGTTTTCATGGCAGATACTTAAGCGGTTTGCCATTTCCTCCCCCAGCTCATTTGACAGATGGAGGAAACTGAGGCCAACAAAATGAAGTGACTTCTCTAGGGTCACACAGCTAGGAAGTGTGTGGGGCCAGATTTGAACTTCCTCCTTCCTGGCCCAGGGCTCCACTGGGCCCCCTAATAAGGGTACTTTTATTACTGTTCTATCTTCAAAGTAATGTCCCCTTATAAAAGCAAACTGATAGAGTTAAAGAGCTAGACGGGCTCCACCCTATCACCAAGCTGCCTCTGGCAAGGACCCCCAGATTGGGGGAAGAACTGCCCCCATCCCTAGGGTGAAGTCACACTTGTAACTGCCCCATCAGTGAAAAAGCATTGATTAAGTGCCTAGGCTGTGCCGGGCAAGCACTGGGGGTACCGAGGCCCTACTTGGACCTCCCACCCAGAAAAGGCTCTGGTGAAAGAGAAGGAAGCGCGTCCCTGAAGCAGAAGAGGTCGGGCCAGTAGTTGTGGCCGCAGGAGCCGCTGTGGCCGTGCCCACCGCGGCACGTGGGCTGCTGGGAGGGTCAAGGTCGCCTGGAAGGCGCTGGACACATTTCGGCTGGGGCCGAGCCAAGTAAGAGCAAACCTCGTGCAAATGAACGTGTTCGGAGTTAGACAAGGCCTTGTACGGGGTGTCCAGCGGGGACCCCTCCCGGGGATCGGGCTGCGCCCTCGTCCGCCCGGCCGGCTGCCCGGGGGTCCACCCCGCCTCGGTGGGCTTCGGCCAGGCGGGCAGCGGCCGTCCAGCCCCCGGGCCCGGCCCGGCTCCGGCCAGAAGCCTGGGGAGGGGGCCCAGCTCC
>CM053773.1:248080075-248114046 GCA_028658325.1 Potorous gilbertii
GCCAGAAGCCTGGGGAGGGGCCCAGCTCCTGCCCCCGGGCCCGGGCCAGAAGCCTGGGGAGGGGCCCAGCTCCTGCCCCCGGACCCGGCCCGGCTCCGGCCAGAAGCCTGGGGAGGGGCCCGGGCCAGAAGCCTGGGGAGGGGCCCAGCTCCTGCCCCCGGACCCGGCCCGGCTCCGGCCAGAAGCCTGGGGAGGGCGCCCAGCTCCCGCCCCCGGGCCCGGCCCGGCTCCGGCCAGAAGCCTGGGGAGGGGCCCAGCTCCTGCCCCCGGGCCCGGGCCAGAAGCCTGGGGAGGGGCCCAGCTCCCGCCCCCGGGCCCGGCCCGGCTCCGGCCAGAAGCCTGGGGAGGGGCCCAGCTCCTGCCCCCGGGTCCGGCCCTTCGCGTGCCCGTCCAGCCCCACCCGGGTGGGGAAATCCCAGTGTGGAAACTCCCTCTATCTCGGCCAGGAACTCCCCGGGTGGAAACTCCCCAGACCGACGAGGGGGATTCTCGGCGTGGAAACTCCCTCCGCCGGAGTGGGGGAATTTGGGAAGTGGAAAGCCCCTCCCGGGCCGCAGGCCCCAGGAACTGGGAGCGGAGCGCTTCGGGAGGGAGGGGGAGGGGCGGGCATCCCGGAGGATCCGCCGAGCTGCCCCCACCCGGCTAGGGCTTCGAGCAAACCCCGCCCCCACCCCGGAGGGCCCGCCGCCAGGCTCGCCCCGCCCCCACCCCCCGGGGGACCCGCCCTTCCACGTCTGGGTCAGGGTCGGCCCAGGACCGCGAGGAGGGGGAAAGGGAGGGGGCGCCCTGCCTGGGGGGCCGAGTGCCCCCCGCCCTCCCGGGCTCCGGGGCCGGAGGCAGACGAGGAAAACGTCCGCACGCAAACGAGAGCGAGGCCGCGGGGAGGGAGGCGAGGCCCGGCTCCCACCCGGGAGGGGCTGTGGGGGAGGGAGGGCAGCGAGCGGGCGGGGCTCCGAGATGGAGCTGGCTGGGGCGGGGCGGGGGCGGGGCGATGGGCGAGCGACGCTGCGTGCAGGGGGCGGGGGGACGGGCTGAGGCCCTTCCGTCTCCCTCATAGGCGGCCTGCGGCCGGGGGCGGGGCTTTCCTGAGCTCTGGCCGGGGGCGGGGCTTGTCCGCCGGCTCGCGCTCGGGCTCTCGCGGTGTTTGGCTCGCGGACGCCCTGCTCGTTCTCTTCGCCGCCGCCGGAGCTCGCTGGCGGTGTCCGGGCCTGAGGAGGGGCCGCCGTCCCGGGGGAGGGAAGGAGGTGAGTCCGAGGGGTCGGGGGAAGGTGTTTGCGGCCTAGGCGGTCCGGGACCCCCAGGGAGGCCGCCCTCGGGCCCGGGCCCGGCGCCTGTCTCTGAGCCGGATCTAGGCCTCCGCGCTGCGGCTGGGCGGGGAACCCGAGGGCCGGGGGCGGGAGGGGCCGCCGGCGCCCCGACCTTAGCTGGGGGAAACTGAGGCACGCGGGCTGTGCGACGGGCTCCGGGCAGGTCCCGTCACCCCCTCGGCCGAGAGGCCCGGCCCTGACCAAACGGCCGCCGTCCTCATTGTCATTGTGCTTGTCCGTGCCTGAGCGAAGCCCAGCCCCTCGTGTGACAGAAGGGGAAACTGAGGCACCGGACAGGTCACCTTCCTGGACTGTGCCCAGCGCCCAGGAGGGATCGAGCCCGGGAGGAGGAGCAGGGGGGCGGTCCGCCGGGGCCTGGCTACGCCCCTCACCCCCGAGAGGGGATCCAGACCCGGGGGACCAGTGCCAATGCAGGAGCCCTCCGGAGTCTGCCCCCTGGAGCAGGGGCAGCCCCTGTGATTGAGCAGTGATCCCAGCAGGGGGGCGGGGTAGGGGGGCTGCCTCCTCCCCTGGGAATCCAGGCTCAGCCCCCCATGGGTCCGCCTGACGTCACACACCGTGCGTGTGTGTACATGTATGTGGCTGTGTTGTGTACATGTGTACTGTGTGTATATATGTGCATGTACACGTGTGTATGTTGTGTAAATGCCTGCATCTGTGTATTGTGTGTATATATGTGTGTATGGTGTATATATATGTATGTGTGCATGTGTGTTTTGTGAAGTCTGGATTATATCTGTAAAGATGTCTATCTGTGTATATATGTGTATATGGTCTGTATGTATATATGTGTACACATGTTGAATCAATGTATGTGTTTAAGTATATGTATGTATACATCTGTGTGCCTGTGTGTGTGGTCTGTGTATGTATACATGTGTATGTTGGGTAAAGTATCTGTATCATGTGTAAGTATAGGTATGTATACGTATGTGTGATCAGCTGTTTCAGTTGTATGTAGTCCTCTTAAACCCATTTTGGTTTTTTGTATGTTTTGTTTTTGGCAAAGACACTGGAGTGTTTGCCATTTCCTTCTCCAGCTCACTTTACCAATGAGGACACTGAGGCAGACAGGGTGAAATGACTTGCCCAGGGTCACTCAGCTAGTGAGCATATGAGGTAGGACTTGACCTCTGGTTTTCCTGATTCCAGACCTGGAGTTCTATTCCCTAGAAGTCTCTGGGCCCATCCTTCTCCCTCTGTTCCCTGTTGCCTTGTTTTCCTTCTGTAAATTTTAAGCCTGAAGGCAGACTTGCATTTTGTAATCTTGGCCCTGTGCTTTGCAATCCTGAAAGGCCCATGCAAATGCTAGCTGTTATCACTATTACCACCTGCCTCCTACCTAGGGGCATCGCATACGTAAAAGATGGGTAAGTCCAGTTGGGAGATTGAAGGCAGATCCTGACATCCATCCTAATGCATTAGAAAACTACCAACATGCTGGAAGGCCAGGCAAGGGAAAGTTTCCCAGAACTCCAGGGTCCTCACAGGCTCCTAAATCTCTCCAAACCTAATTTCTTTTTCTCTCCCATAAAGGGGGGGTAATAATCACACCCATCTTAGGAGGCTTAAGATCAGCTGAGCTAGTATGTGACCCCACAGTACTCGGTAATTGTGAGCTGTGGTTATCCAGGAAGGCTTCCGAGGGAAGGTGGTGTTTGGACTGGTGTTAAAGGATCACTAGGAATTCATCAGGCAAAGATGTTGGAAGAACCTTCCAGGAGCATAGGGAGGAAACCAAGAAAGCTGGCGGGCTGCATTTGGCAGGAGCATCATGGGGCCTAAAATAGGATGGTGCTGGAATGTGGGGACCCTCGGTTGGCCTGGAGGATGTCACATGACTGCCTAGTAAGTGTTGATGCCACAGAGATATCAGAAAGGCTGCAGATTACATTTGAGGGAAGTTGCGTTTAAAGTTCCAGGAGGACTGGATCCACATGGAGAGTGTAGGTTCATTGAGTCCAACCGCCTTGTTTTACATGAGGAAACTAAGGCTGAGAGAGGTCAAGTGATTTACCTATGGTCTTAGTAAGTGTCTGAGACAAGCTTTGAATTCAAATTTTATGGAGAGGGCTGGAGTTCTTTTTGTAGCAGGGACATCCTGTGAAGCTAGGGAACCCCCCTTCAAAATCATACTTTCAAAAAAATTCATAATTGAAGGAATTGCTAAATTTCACTTAAAGGTTAGTGAATATGAATGTGAGGTTTTTTTCCCACTAAAGTTCACAGACTACCCAGAAATCTGTAGTAGAAAGATTGTCAAGCAGCAATGTGGGCCCTCCTAGGGCGATGTCCCTCAGTTTATCGTGGATAAAAATCAGTTCAGTTACTTTTACGGGTGGAGCCAGACTCTGTAAAGGAGAAATTTATCGTTGGGAATTTCCCACGGTTGGCAATTAGGTGAGAAGTCCTAAGGAGGAGGGCTTGTAGCCTGGTAGCCAGTGAATTGTCTGAAAAGACAAACTCAGGTTAAGGCTATGTGTGGAGGTAAGTGAAGGTCAGTTTAAAGGGTGGAGGCAGCATTGGGAAGGGGAGGAAACAACCAGTAAGGACCTACAAGGTGTGTATATCCTACTATGTGTGTGGCACTTTGCTAAACACTCTATAAATAGTATTTCATCTAATTCCCACAAGACAGCCTTGGGAAGTGGGCGCCATTATGATCTCCATGCCCAGAGTCACACAGCTAATCATTTCTGATGCTAGGTTTGAACTTCCAGCTTGCTGCTCAGTGTTGTATCCACTGTGTCAACTAGCTGCCTAAAAGCTACTGTGTATAGCAAAGTACTTACTAATGTTGGGGAAATGTGCACTTCAGCTTCCCAGAGTTTGATCCATCATTGGTGAAATAGTTCTTTCTAACCCCTAACAGCAAAGTTGGGGGTTGGGGTGGCGAGGAGAACTGGATCAGGACAGGAAAGAAGCAAGTACAGGAGGTGATAAGTCGTTACCAGGAATAATCAAGGGAGAAGAGAGAGGATTTTGGACGGAGTGATGAGAAAGTAAAGAAGGTGGCCTGGTAGTAGAGAGGGACCTTCCTGTAGGGGGAGACACCTGGCAGCTCTCTGCCCTGTGAGAGTGTGGGACTGTGTTCTCTTAGCCATATATCTGATCTAATTGTGTAGCTTTCCATTTGTTTCCTTCTTCAGAAAGTTACTGATAATTGAAGGCTGTATTGGCCAGTGGGCAGAAGATTGGATTCATAGCCCTGCCTCTTGACTCCCTCCAGTTATTGGGCCCAATCTCTCTTTAATGCCTTGGGTAACTCAACCAGACTCTAAATTACCTAGGAGTTGAGATCTGTGTGGGTGGAGGGAGTTTACTTACACTGATGAAATCCCAGGAGGCAATGTGTTGTGCTCATTTTATTTACATTTTTCTTTTTACCTCATAGGGGATAAACAAATTCTCCTGAAATATTGATCTCTTGGTAACAAAAGAGGAAGCTGAAATGAAGTTCTGGGCTATGCTGAAGGAAGCCAGGCCTGCCTGACTATTTAGGAAGTTCTGGAGCACTGAGGAATAAAACCCTGACTCCAGAACTGTCCCAGAGGCCGTTGGGGGAGTGTTCCCTCGGCCTGGGGCTTCCATGCCTTGTATGCCTACTCCTAGCTTTCACCACCTCCTCTGTCTGACCTGGATCCCTTGCCCTGAACTTCAGCACCTTCCTTTCCCAACCTTTTGAAAATAGTGCTTTGAGCACACAGATGTAGGTGAGATTATAGACTGGGAGTTGATGACATTCAAGAGAATTTACAAAATATAGAGGTAAGTAACCTTGCTGTCCAGCTCCAGGCTAATGCTTGCTTTTTTCTTCTCTCCCCTTTCTTGCATGACTTAGAGAACTTCTCTGAGGGTTGCCATTTTTCTGGTCAGGGCCAAAGAGAAGAGCTCTAAGGACCTAAGGATGGTAGGTGGCTCTTGTAGAATCTGCTTCTCCAGCAGCATATCTGAATGGACTCAGGGCCTACTGCAGGTTACTCTGTCTCCAACTGCACCCTGCCCAAGAGTCCTGAACTCCTTGACTTTTTCTGAGTCTGGCCTACTTGGTTTCTCCTTGGTCTTCAGGCTGTGCCTGCCTCACCATCTAGTCACTTATTATTTCAGGAAATACTTTTTAGGCTTCCACAAGGTGAACTCAGCTAGATTATTATGGATTATGTTGGGCCCTCGGGAAGAAGCATCCTTTCTGAAAGATTTGTTTATTGTCTACAAGGTAAAAATTGCCACCTTCCTCTCCCTCATTTCATTCCTGTAGGAAAACTCCCTCCACCCACACAGATCTCAGACTCATCTCAACTGTCAGTGAGTTAGAGCTACCATTTATAAAGTGCTTCCAGTTGTGTAAAGTGCTGTAGTACGTGTTACCTCTTGAACCTTACAGTAACCCTTTGTCAGCTCCCTATCGTACCGGTGGTTGAGAGAGGCAGACAACTCCAGACCTGGTGGAGTGGGAGCTCAGATCTTCCTGCCTGCAGTCAGATAGCCTTCAGAGATCCATCAGTGTGTCTAACAGGCAGCAGGGCTACACAGTGGCTAGAGCGCTGGCCCTGTGATCAGGAAATCTCAGACACTTACTAGGCAAGTGACCCTTGGGAAGTCACCACCCCTCTCAGTTTTCTTATTGCAGAAATGGGGAGAATAATAGTGTCTCCTTTCCAGGCTTGTTATAAGCATCATCAGGGAGAAATGTTTGTTAGAGAAGTTCTGGCTGTGGCTTTTAGGTCTTTAGATCTTATGTTGTAAACCTGGAAATGTGCCGTGGGACACTTGAACTCTTGCTGATGTTGGTTCCTGTGGCTGTTAGTAGTAATTGAAAGACACCTTCTCTAGAAACCGAGGCCAAATGTCTGGGCTAAGAAGCAGGAGCCGAGCATGTGTGCACGTGCACACATGCACACAGACACGCATGTGCACGTGCGCACACACACACACACACACGCACACACGACAGCCAGAGCTTTGGTTCTGCTCCTTCCCCTTTGTAAATCCTGGAGTCTCTGTCCACAGACACTCTCCTTTTTCAAGTTTGCTTCATTTAAAAGTCCCTGCACCACCTCCACCTTCCTCCTGACCCCCTAGGTACTGGTTTGTTAGAAAAATTCCTCAAACAGTACATGATGATAGAGTATTCTTCCCTGCAGGGTCTGGCAGAATAATCTGGTAAACATTTCCTAAGTACCCTAAATGAAGTAATACCACCCACCCTGAGGGCCCTTCTCCTCTGCTCCTTCCTCCCCCTTCCCCACCTTCTCTTTTTTTCTTCCTCTCCTGCCAAAGCTGCTCTTCTGTAAAGATAATTATTCAAGAAAACTTGCCTTCATCAATTTGGGTTGACTGTTTTCTTTTCACTTTAGCATGTCCAAACTTGCTGCTTTCAGAAGGCTGGGAGGCCTTCTAGGAGGAAGGCAGCACAGTTTTCAGCAGGTTTGGGGGGAGGCAGGGGCGGGGGGCAGCTCTAACTGTTGGCCAAGACTAGATCTGCCCATTACCTTGAAAACTGAAACAAAGAGGAAAACTGTACAATTATCACCAACATTCCTTTGTCCCAGAGCCAAATACAAGGAAGACTTTGTCGTTGGGAGGCCTTGTATAAAGCATTTAGAGGATGTGGCATATGGGGAGTGATCTTCCTGGAAGGTAGAGTCCAAGGACTTTTAATTCACCTTTCTTGTCCTGGATCTCTTGGGCACCCTTCTCACCCCTTTCTCTGAAAGCAAGACATAAAGCACATAGGATGACCAAAGAAATCAGTTACAGCGAAATAAAGGCATCATTGCCCCCCATCCATGTTCTTAAAATCCCCTGAAATTTATTGTGGGCCCCAGAGGGCTGGTCCTGGGGTGAGGAAGACCTGTCTAGGTCTCTGAGGCCCCAGCTATGTGTAATTTTAGTGCATTCACAAGTTTTCAGTGCCTCAGATCCCTCTCTAATACTCTTAAGTTAGGAGTGAGTTGCTGTGGTTTGCAGCTGTAAAAGGAGTCATCTTGCTTAGAGTTTTGACCACAGATGAAATCACAAGGCTAGATTGGGGGGAGCTTTTTTCAAAAAAGGCCCCCAGTCTGCTTGAAAAGATGTTTCTTGTCTCCAGTTTCTATGATCCCAAGAACATACAATTAAGTTGGTACTCAGTAAACAGGAAATGGCAAATCTCTAGTCTGGAAGGGGGAGCATGGCAAGAGGTATGATTTGGGACTACAAGGGGTATGATTTGGGGGTAGAGTTTAGTGGTTTCCATTGAATGCAGACTCTTCTTGACTGTTCTGGAAACCTTTGGTCAGAGCAGAGAAAGGGGAGCTGGGGATCACCAAAGTGAGCAGATTAGTTTTGCTTCCCCCACACTCACTCATCAGAACAGCAGTGGCTGGTGGAGCAAAGCATTTCATATGCATTATGTTAGGGGGTTGTCACAGCAGCTGTGAGGCAGGGGCTCCTATGCCTTAGTCATGTGACTTACACAGGGTCACACTGCTGGTCAGCGTGCCTGCCACAGGATTTGAATTCAGGTTCCTGGACTCCAGTTTAGCAGATCTTCTGGTGTGCCAGTGTTGAGCTGTCAGCTGTACTTTGGTGGATTTCACCTCATCGGTGAAATGAAGGAGTTAGAGATCTCTTCTTCTAAACTTGCATGAAATGAGGTTGGGGGAGGTGGGGTTGACAAGTCAAGAGAATATGTTCCAGGTGGTTTCCATCCTTTCACCGTGCAGATGGAACTGGGAAAATGTGGAAGATTGGGTAACACCATACTGATCAAGACAACTGTAACCCTGCATTCTTCCCTTGAAATAGATATTTTAGCCAACCTTTGCCAAAGGCTAACATGCTTTATTGTGGGGAGCGAGAGTCTTCTTTACATCACAGTCTTAAGGGCACCCAAATTCTCTTTTATGCTAGATGAAGAACTCTCCTTTATTCCTGCCAAGAGAGATTCCTTCATGGTAAACAGATACTGCTAAGTGTTTCTTTAGAGAAGAAACTTTTGCTGAAAGGGTTATATGACCAGCCAGGGACTACTTTAGGCCATGTATTACTGGGACCTAGACCAAAATAGAACCTGTCCCCACATGGGGTTTGTGTCCTCATAGGCCCTCTAGGATGAAGTACCCAGAAAATATCTCTCCCGTTTGGTGGGTGAATGGGCTTCTTGAATAGAATTATTCTTGAGTGATCCCTTTCATCTTCAAGAATGCCTAATAGAAACCATTAGTTGTGATATCTCGAGAGTTATCTCTTAACTAAAGGTTAGAGATTGTAAAGCCATGTCATCTAGAAAAAGGAGAATGCTTGCCTTCACATTGGAATTTCTAGGAGGCCATAGCTGTGCCATGTCACTTAAATGTGTGGTCAAGGTAGGGTATCACCCTTTTGGGGAATCAGTTATTTGCTATAGTGGATAGTGTGTTAGGCCTGAAATCAGACCCTCCCTCAGATGCTTCTTAGCCGGGTCACTTTGCCTCTGTTTTTTGAACTGTAAAGATGGGGATTGTAACAACACCTGCCTCACACAGTTGTTGTAACGATCAAGTGAAATAATATTTGTGAAACGCTAGCGCGGTGCCTGTTTTTATGACACTTTACACTGAATCTCTTAAAGATCGTTTTTCCTCAACACCAGTCTTCAACCTGTATTGTGACAGAGGCTCAGAACGCATAGTGATTAGGGGCGCTATTGCCTCCTAAAGTGTCAAGAAACCATGGAGGGAAAAAAACACCTTTTAAACAATTTGCTTATTGAGTGACATATCTCAGAAGCATCATCCTGAGGATGTCCTTGGGTTGCAGAATGGAAGGAAGATCGCACTAAACAAAGGATAGCATGGGAGTGGAGTGGATCATTGGAGGGAGAGCCTGGGGTGAGGGCCAAGTTTAGAATGTCACCATCTATTGGCATTGCCCATGTCTACCTCCTACACAGTCAATAAACATGTGTTACCTAAGCACCTGTGTGCCCAGGTACTGTGTTAAGTAAGACACTGACTGAGTCACAGTTTCTGAGAGAAGGGAACCCCTAGGCTACCTAAACTAACTTGAATGAGGAATGTAGCTAGACAACAGCTCTGTTGCTATCTTTGAGGGGCCCCACACTGGGGGAGAGACATGGAGCATCTTTAGAGCAAAGGTTAGAACACTTATTCTCAGGTGTATTGTAGTTTAGGATGGGTTCCAGGAGACGGTTGCTTATGGCCATTCCAATTCAGAAGTGAGTTGCATGGCCGGCGAACTAATTTCAGAAAAAGAACGAGATCGGGTCTGCAAAATGTCCAGTAAATTTGATACATGGCTGTGTTCTAGCATCTAGTGTGTTAAGAGAATAATTTATAAGTGACTTTACAAAAAAGGCATTTCTCAATGTCATGCTAGCCGAAGGATCTGAATCAAGTCATAGAAAAGTTAGATATACCGGGCATCTGGAAGTAGAAAGGAGTAAACATTTCTCATCTCTGCCTGTCATATTTACTGAAATTGACTTACTGTATACTGTAAAGCCTAAAAACTTCACAAGTGCAGGAAATAGAAATAATAGCCTTTGAAGAAAGGATTAAAAATGCATTGGAGACTAACCTGACCCTAAAAAATCTGTGGGTCAAAGAGCATAAGAGAGAAACAGCAGAAAATTTTATCAAAGGCAGTGACAAGTGAGACAACATGCCACCATTGGTACACTGTCACAAGCCCTGGAAAGCCAGTATGCATCATGATTAAAAAGTCACTAAAGCTCATGCCCTTTGGCCCAGTTACACTTCTAAGTTGGCTTATATACCTTGAAAAATGAGAGAAAATGATCCATATGTATGAAGGTCCTTGTAGCTTTTTTCATTATTATTGTTTTAACTAAGAACTATAACCAAAAGAGGAGAGAAGCCTCGGGAGATGGTTGAGCAAATAATAGCGAGTGTAGTGACATATAGTTCTCCTATAAAATTTGACAAAAGGGACGATTTCAGAGAATTTGGGAAGATTTGAATGAACTGATACAGAGTGAAATGAGCATAACCAGAAGAAGACTGAAGAAAATCAGCTTGAAAAGACTTAGAACTCTGAGCAGTGCAGTGACTACTCCTGATTCACACGACCAAGGGTGACACATGCTACCTACTACTTGACAGAGAGGTGACCCAAAGTGCCAGATGGGACATGGCAAATCTGTAGATTTGTTTTATTTGGCAATGTTTTTTGAAAGTATGTGATTCTTTGGTTTTATAGATTTAGTGGGAAAGAGATAAGGGATGATGCTGACAACAATGCTGTGTAAGCAATGTTCCTCTCCTCTCACCCATCAGCAGTGCATGTATTACATTTTTTCCCCAATCATAAAATCTACCCAATAGAGATTTACAGTTTTATAATTATTTACCATATGCTAGGCACTGCTAAATTTTAGCAGGAAAAAGAGAGGGAAAAAATGACCTTGCCCTCAAGCATTCATTTTAATGGGGGGAAACATTATAAACAATTAAGTACATACATGCACACACATAATTTATACATGTATATGTGTGTGAGCACATCAGGTAGAAGGTAAAAAGGTGGAGCACCTCAGGTAGAATCTGAAAAAGGAAGCCATTAGCCCGGTAGGGACTGAGGGGAGCTCTTCTATAGAATGTAAAAATTGAGTTCAGCTTTAAAGGAAGCCAAAGAAACTTAGAGGTGGAAGGGAGGAGGTAGAGAGGTGGGAAATGGAGTGTCACATAAAAGGACAATGCAAATGGGTTGGTAGGTTGGGGTGAGGGGGACAATAAGTTGCAGTTTTAAAATGTGGAGAAGGTGCTTAATTATGAAAAGTTATAAATGTCGAACAGGATTTTCCTATTGATAGAGAAAATATGGACCCTCTGGAGTTCTGTGACTTGATCAGGCCTAAGATTTAGAAAGATCACCTCAGCATCCAAGTAGAGTATGAGTAGAGTATATTAGAATGGCGATTGGGGGTGACAAGAGCCCAGGAGACCAGTTAGAAGTCTCTTAAAGGCTGTTGTAGTAGTTTCTTTGAGAGGTGATGGGTGGCCTAAACCGGTCAATAAATGGAAAGAAGAGAGTGAATCAAAAGGTCAAAAATTACACAGGTTCTGAGCCTGGGTAATTGGGAGGTTAGTGACAATCTCAGCAATAAGAAGAAAGTTTAGAAACTGGTAGATTTTAGGGATATGGGAAAAGAATTGTTTATTTCAGGCCTGTTGACTTTGAAGTGCCTATGGGACATCCAGGTGAGATGCTAAATGCGCTATTGGAGGTTTGTGGGAGTCGTTCAATGAAATACTAAGAGTGACTTTAGAGGTCTCAGAATCATCTGCATAAAAATGCTAATGAGATTGTCAGATGATGAAGTATAGAGAAAAAAGAAGGGGACCCAGGACAAGAGCCTTGGAACACACTAGTGGGCATGATGTGGTTGAAGACTCTAACAAACGAGATTGAGAAGGAATGATTGTGCAGATAGGAGAAACAACAATTTGAGATTCTTCAGAGAAGTCAAGAAAGAAAAGATTTGAGGAAAGCCCATTGGTTTTGGCAATTAAGAAATCATTGGTTACTTTGGATAGGGTAGTTTCAGTTAATTTTGAGGTCAGAAGCCAGATTGCAGAGGTATTAGATTGTAGTGAGAAAGGAAATGCAGACTCCTTTTTCAAGGTATTCAGAAGGAGAGATCTAGTATGATTGTATGATATGGTATATAGACACAGTATGATAGTTACTGAGGATAGTTGGGTCAAATGAAAATTTTTAAAGGTGGAAACAGGGACTTGTTTGTAGGTGACAAGGAAAGAGCCACTGTATAGGAGAAGAGAATGGAGAAAAGAGAAATAATGAGGATGATAGCAGAAGCTCTTATGTTAGAGAAGTTGAGAAAATTTGATCAGAGATGCAGTGGGGGTGGGGGTGTTGCTTTGGCAAGAAGAGCTACCTCTTCATCTGTTGTTTTGTCTTTCCTTCTTAAAGAAGATTTTGACATCATGAAGGTGAGGTCATGACTTGCAAATGCATTGTATTTAAGTGAGGCAAGACTACAAAGTCACCTGCCTCACTGTCTCTTCCTGAGCTATATGAGTCCAGTGGCCAGATATAGAGTGGGATGACTAGAGATGGCTCCAGATGTAGTGGGAGACCTTGACTTCTTTAAAATAAAGCCTTTCCCAAGTCTCAGTTTATCTGAGGCCCATTCATTGATCAAGAAGGATCATTCTTGAGATTGTGGAGAAAGACATGTAAATGAATGATGTGAAATGAGAAGGGTAAGCTTTTGGTAAATGAACTCAGTTTTTTCACAGAAGTATGAAGTGAATTATTCAGTTAAGAGAGTGTGTGAAGGGTTGCCATGCGGAGGTTTGAAGGAGAGTTGAGAATGTTTCAGACATCCACTGGAGAAAGTGGTATAGCAATGTGGAATAATAGAATATTTGCCTGTCTCAGTGAGGACCCAGATGAGATGAGATAATATATTTGTAGAGGTCTTAAGGGTTGAGAAATAAGTAAAGATGAAAGGATGTGGAAGAAGTGAGAATAGGCAACTTTTGTAGAAGTTTGACTGAGAGGAGAGATAGGTGAAGATAGTTTGAACTGAGAGTGTTTTAGGGCCAGAGGGGAGACCTAATTAGGTTTGTAAGTGTCAGGGATTAAACAAGTAGATGAGGAGAGGGTCATAGATGGAGAGAATGAGGAGAGGAAAGAATCAAAGTACAAGTATAGTTGTGAGCTTTATTCAGGAGAGCAACCTCTTAAATCTTTCTTCATCTTCAAAAGGAGGGTTTTGTATGAGATCTCTTATATCTTATGAGTTGTAATACTCTGTGTGTCTACCTGTCTGATTTTAGACAGATGTAATTGTGTAACGTTCCTTGATAATGAGCTGAAAAAAGCCTGGTACTTCTACCTATTTTTCTAGCTATGCTCACATTTCCTTTGTTATTATGTATTTTTATTTAGTGGAAAGAGTACTGGACTTCAAGTCAGAAGTCCCATTTAGTTCATGACTCATATTTTACATTTATTAATGATGTGACTTTGGGCACATACATTTTGCTAAAATTGCTAAAGTATTCTGAACCTCAGTTTCCTCAATTTAAAATAACATACCTAGTCTGTGAATTGTTTTAATCTGAGGCATTTTGTACACTGTATATTGCTAATTTACATTTGCATGGTACTGTAAGGTTTGAGAATTGATTTCCTCCTAACAGTTCTACAAAACACAAGATTGTTTTGTTATTTCTCCTGTCCCTTAAAGTTTGAGTTACTTTTCTTGATAGGTAAGATAGAACAAGTCTCCTTGTACAGCTAGAGAACAGTGGACATTGACTTTTTTCTCTCTTTCAGATTTGGAGACTAAGCCAAGGAGTCCACTTCAAGTTTGGCATTTCTCTGAAAGAATAAGACTTCCCTGTGTCTCCATATTGGAAGTAAGCCTTGGGTTTATAGAGGCAGCAGAACAAACCCATTTGGCAAATAGGTCAGCCAAAGGAAACCTATTTGAAGATAAGAAATATAGCAGAATCTTTGGTGGCCAGTGGTTTGTCTACAACACAGAACATCTTTTAGAGACAGTCTCCACAAATGTGATACACAGAAAGAACTCTAGACTATTTAGACAGTTAAAAAAAAATACAGCAGAACTAGCTCAAAAATGATATTTTCTAAGTATAACGATTGTGGGAAATCCTTCAGTTATAATTCAGACCTTATTGACTATCATAGTCTAAATACTGAAAAGAAACCTTTTGAATGTGGGAAAGCCTTCCAATGGAGAACTCAGCTTACTCAGCATCAGAAAATTCATACTAAAGAAAAACATTATGAATGTGATGAATGTGGAAAGGCCTTCTACAAGAGGACACAGCTTACTCAACACTGGAGAATTCATACTGGAGAGAAACCCTATGAATGTACTGAATGTGGAAAGACCTTTCGGCAGAGTGCCCATCTTACTCGCCATCAAAGAATTCACACTGGAGAGAAACCTTATGAATGTAGTGAATGTGGAAGGGCCTTCAATCATAGCTCATCCCTTGCTTCCCATCAGAGAATTCATACTGGTGAGAAACCTTATGAGTGTAATGAATGTGGGAGGGCCTTCAACCACAGTGCATCTCTTGCTGCCCATCAGAGAATACATACTGGAGAGAAACCTTATGAGTGTAATGAATGTGGCAAGGCTTTCCGCCAGAGCACAGAACTCACTCGACATCAGAAAGTTCATACAGGAGAGATATATGTATGTAACGAATGTGGAAAGGCCTTCCACCAGAACTCACAGCTTATTTGCCACCAGAGAATTCATACTGGAGAGAAACCTTATGAATGTAATGAATGTGGGAAGACCTTCAACTACAACTCATCCCTTGCTGCCCATCAGAGAATCCATACTGGAGAGAAACCTCATGCGTGTCGTGAATGTGGAAAGGCCTTTTGCAAGAGGACACATCTTATTCAGCATGAGAGAATTCATACTGGAGAGAAACCTTATGAATGTCATGAATGTGGGATGTGCTTCCGCCAGAGTGCCCAGCTTAGTCGCCATCAGAAAATTCATACTGGAGAGAAACCTTTTGAATGTAGTGAATGTGGGAGATGTTTCCGCTTGAGTGCTGGTCTAACCAGACATCAGAGGCTGCATAATTGAGAGAAACTTTGAGGGAGCCTTGCTCCAGAGCAAATACCTTATTCAACACCAGTTGTTACTGAAGAGAAAAATCTGATGAATGGCCTGGGGTTTTTTCCCCCTTTAAAAATTGATACATCTTTTCACAATAGATTTATCCCAACAAATACTAAATATCCTTCTAACATACATTCTCAAAAGCTTTTCACTTGTTCATAAAAGGAGAGATTTGTGCTTATATTTTATATATTATTTTACTAACACTGACTACTGTATTTGACAAGGGTTTTACTTTCCTCTGAGTGCTGATTTTATTTACCTCATTGAGGTATTTACGTCTGCTGGTGCTTTGACTCAGCTTTCCTTACTCTGCCACTCTCCAAGCACATCTTCCTGAGTTTCTTCCGGTTAATCTTTGTCATCCCTTCTAGCCTAATATTATTCTGCAATATTTTTCTACTACAGTTCAATTATTCCCTGATCAGCGGAGATATATTTTGTTTCCAGTTTTTGTCACCACATGTGATGAAACTCAGAACATGTTTATTCAGATTGGTCCCATAGGGGTCTTCCTTGAGGATAGTTCCAGTAGTGGAATCTGGGGGTTAAACCGGTATTCATAATTCAGTGAATTTCTTACTAATTCCTCATTATTTTCTGGAGTCATTGAGCTCATTGATAGCTCCATGAAACATGCTTACATTTTTGTAACCTCTCCAACAATGAGTTAGTTGCCCCATCTATTCCAGATTGATATGTGAAAGGGAATTCTTTGGTAGTTTTCATTCCAGTTTGCCTGATTACAAGGGTCTCTTGAAAATTTTTTTCAAGTACTTGAGCATTTGTATTTCTTTTGAAAGTTTTTCATATACTATGACCACTTGTCTTTTGGGAACAAGTATTAACTTATAAACATGGCAATTGCCTTTTGGTTTTCAATGCTAGACTGTTTTTAGAGATATTTAATGCAAAGACTTTTCACCCATGATCTTTTCTTTTGAGTCTAGCTACATTAATTTTTATTTATGTAAAAACTTTTAAACTTTACATAATCCTAATTGCTTTTTTCTTTTGTGACCTATCCTGTGAATGATTAATAATTTCCCTCTTTCCATAGTTGTGAAATAAGTAGGCTTCAGTTCTCCTTTAGTTTTGGGGTTTTTTTTTAATGGTGTGACTTTTTACATTTGGGTCACATGCATTGAGAATTTTTTGTGCAATTTAGCATAATACGTTCATCGGATCTTTGTTTTAAACCACACTACTTTCCATTTTTCCTAGTATCTCTTCACACAGTTCCTTTCCCAGTAGTTTATGTACTTTTTAGTTTACCAAATTCTACTTTGTCCATTTTTTCCTAAGTCTTAATTTATCTACTCTGTCTCTTTGATCTGTTTTTCTGTATTTTGTCTAGTACCAGATTATTTTGAGAATTTTACTACTTTGCTATGGACGTAGATCCTTCATATACTTGCTTTATATACTTTGAGATGTGGTAGTACCATTTCTCATTTAATCCTATTGTCTTTCATTTATGTTCCTTTTCACGATTGCATTTGTAAAATTTATCTTTCCTCTATAAGCAAATATTAATATTATGTTTTCATAGAGAAGCCTGAAGGCTGGATAGAAAAAAAATATTAGTATGATAACCAATAACTTGAGTAATGTAGCTGGATACAAAAGAAATCCATTGAATTCATCAGCTTTTATATGTTGATGAAAGTCAGGAGAAAAGATTGGAAGAGGAGTTCTATTTCAGATCAGATGAATAGGTTTTATCCTATAAAGACAAACACAGGACTTATAAAAATAGAACTACAAGACATTTTACAGAATTAAAAGAAGATCTCGATGATTGCAGAGAAATTCAGTGTTCTTGAACAGGCTGTGCCAATATAATGTTAATGAAGTAATGGTCAAATTTCAGAGGTGGTGATATACCAGGTTACGTCAGAGATACTTTTAGAATAGACAAAATTCATTTGTAAAATAAAAGGTCGAGAATACCAAGGAATATCTGGAAAATAAGAAGGTAGCAATGGGGGTTATATGCCATTTAAGAAAATTCACTGACACCTGCACTGCAATTGAACTCTGACAGTTTACAGACATCTATGGTAATATTTCTCTCTCGAAGAACCTTCCTGTACTCTCAATTGAAAGGTGAATTAAGATGAACTTCGTGATTTGTTTCCTAGAAACATGAATGCAGATTGGATGATACCTGGACCTTTGGGAAATTGTTACAACATGGGCTTCTGAGAGTGAGTGAGTGAGTGGTTAGAGGATCTTGCTTATTGATTTAATGACTGATTTCTTTCCCTCTCCTCTCTCTACTCTGTATTGGTTCATCCTGTGTTATACTCTTATTTCATTGTAGCTATTATATGTCCTATTGATTTTTTTTGGTTCAGTGGTTATGTCTTAGACTATGAAATTAGAATTCAAAGAAATTCTCGTTCTACAAGTCCCAGTAAGACCATAAGGAGTCACAGAACCTGTCTGTGGCTCATTTTTCTTCACTTGTATAATGAAGAGATTGGGTTACATAACCTAATAGTTTCCAGCTGTAAATCTATGATCCTATGAATGAGATATGGGGCTGGAAACTTAGGAGGAGGAGAAAAGTGGTGAAAACTTTAGATATGTTGAAAAGTTGAATAAGGACAAAGGATGCATCATCTTCTAATTAATCACATACTGTGCTCTAGTTTCAGACCAACTAGCTGCTCGCTAATGTTGATCTAGAGATATATTTAACCAAATTCATATAGATAGTTTGCTGTTTATGAAAATGATTGAAAAATCTCAACCCTACTGTGTAGATTAGAATGCATTGAACCAGATTGCTTCTTATGATTTTCTTATGCCCCAACTTCATCTTGGAGTTAGGCATTCTATTCCACCTACTACTGGGTTGTAGTCTCACCAACAAGAGAAAGCTAGATTGGACCTAGAAATTACTGCTGTGGCAAACCCCCTGCTCACAATGAGTTCTAGCACTAGGCTGCTTACAGCAGTAGATAGAGAAGACATTTGGAAGCTCCAGTGTTCTGAGTAGCACATCTGCATACTGGCTGCCATCCAGGGGACTTTAGGGTAGCAATGGGAAGACTTGCAGAAATTGCCCAAGGATGATGGTGGTTGGATTTTTCTTGGAAGAACTAAGTCTTTTCCCTCACTTGAAAGGGGCAGTCCCCCACCCACCCAAAAAGTAGATAACCATGGGCCTCTGATACCTTTTGTTTAGTATGAAGATAAATTAATGGCATGAAAATTCAGCCTCTGCCTTACGCAGGAGCAAAGCAAGATTAATAGAATTTAGGCTCAGAAACATCATCCAAGATCAGTCCAGTTCAGTGGCACCTTGGAACACCTTCTGTCAGAGGAAATGTTTGCATCTTTAAAAAGGAGGTTCCCAACCACTGATATTCATGCATTTCCCTAACTTGTGTTTGTAGAAACAAATGATTGCCCTGCCAGGACTGAAAATGAAAGGGAAAGATATGTTAGAAAAAAAGAATAAGAAATACTTAGAGCTCTGCAAAACGGCACACAAAGTGAACAAGAGGATGGAGTTTTTCTCTGAAACCAACTCAGAAATTGCTACAAATCCCAAATTTCTGTGATGTTCTTTTTCTTGCTGTTTGTCTCTTGGTTACATCACGTGTTTACATAACTCTTGGGGCTGGTAGCATTTCTCCTAGCAACACCATCCTGATTCTCCAGAAAATGTAGTTTTCTTACTCCCCTAACCACAGAACCTACTTCTAAGCAGTGCCAGGGTTGACTGCCAGAGGTCTTTAGATAACTGGCAGCAGCAATGAGGATAGCTGTCTGGGACCTGATAGGGCTTGCCAATTGCTGTGATTTCTCCCCTCTGTTTTGTTTAAATGATAGTGACTGCCTTAGTGCTGTCAAAAGCATATCCTTCCCTAATGGTCTGTTACAGTTATAAGACGTGAAAGTGCAATGCCAAGGAGTGACTTCTGGAGAACAGCAGTCATTGATCAATCCCAGTACTGACTTTATTTACGTTCTGTGTAGCAGACACAGATTGCATGTCTCACAGTCCCCTACAGTGTCTGTTTCCCAGGAATCTCTTAGGTCATGGTTTCCCCACCAGAAATAGGGAAAGCATGAACATTTGGCCTGATCTGTGTCTTTTTTGCAGCTGTCCTGTGCAAAGCAAGCCACAGAGCTCAGAATCCAAGTTCCCTGTTCTCTTGGATCCCGTGGAAAAGAGTTCAGTGAAAAAATGATTTAGAACAAACAAGCTTCCCTTTGTCAGTGTCATATGGGGCTAAGAGGTTAGCCTTGGATGCTGCTCTAGCACCTGCAGGAAACTACATTCACTGTTGATGGAGCTGCTGGTTGGTATCTAGTTCTTCCTGCAATAAACCATACTTCATGCAGTAACTTGGTCTTGTGTAGTTACTTTCTGAATTGTCTTCGAAGTCAGGTCCTGGTGGGCCAGCCTAGCTTGGAGTCCCCAGAGCTCAGAATAAGCATGTTGCCTCTGGTCCATACTAGCTGTGGGGCCTCAGATAGGGCCCTTCCCCCCCTCAGGGTGTGAGAGAAGGAAGGGGTGGTCCTGACAAGTGAAATGGTGCACACAGAACACTTCAGGGTCCTTAAAGTATTCCATAAATAGCATCAAGTACTAGCCTAGACCTTTCGGCCACAGAAGGCAACCAGGAACATCGAGTGAAAGGGACAGAGCCAATGACAGGAAGCAATTAGAGCTGTCTGAGGTGGGAGGCTCCCCCTTTGGAAGTCTTCCAGCAAAGGTATGTTACAGTAGGGATCCCCTTGGGTGGAGAACTGGATGACTTCCAGTTCTGTTTCTATGATAGGCAGGTGTGTCCTCATTTACGTTGCTATTTCAGTAATCGCTCTACATCTTTCTTATTCCACCATCTATCCCTTGAACTACATGAGGGTTCCAGACTAGGACTAATTTTTGACTCCAGGTATTTTCCCTAGCTGTTTCCTTACCTAGAACACTCTCCCTTTTCATTTCCACCTTTTGCTGTCCTTCATGTCTTCACTAAAATCAGTGATTACCAGAAGACTTTCTTAGTCCCTTTGTTAATTATTCCATGTCTATATAGCTTTCGTGTAAATAATTGTATGCATATTGTCTCTCCCACTGGATTGTGAACTCCTTGAGGATACATTGCCTCATCTTTCTTTGTATCACCAGTGATCAGCACAGTGCCTGGCACATAGTGGGCACTTAATCCTTAACTGATGTGGCCCCTAACCTATTTTGATGTCTTCATTTGGCTGCCACTGCTAGTGTGTGATGACCTTTGGAGAAAGGGGTTATCTGGCTCCACTCAGTAACTCTCATTTTCCCTCTGCCAGCATATATTCTAGGCTCAAATGAACCTGTTTTTAAAAGATGATTATTTAGAAGAGAAAATATATAGGTTCAAAACACATCTACCAGTAAGTAGGAGTGGTTGGCAGAGCATCTTCCACATCCAGATCCAGGGCTTGTGAGTTCTCTGGGTCTAGGTAAGAGATATGACCTCCACGATCCTCTAGGGTCTAGAGTTACTCCCTTTCTGGAGAGACAGGATGATCCTGAGTCTCAGTGGTTGGTTCATCAATTGAGTCCCTGGTAATGGACAGTGTGTGTTTGTGTTCACTTGTCCAGGGGCTGTGGAGCCACAGGTGGCTCACTCACTGAGTGAACTCTTCACAGATCATAAAGGATGTGGAAACAAGGGAGGATAGCCCACTCTTAGCTTGTAAAGGAAGTTAAAAAAAATATTCCTCATTTTTTCTTTGGGTTATATAATCTCCATTTTGGTGGAATTATGCATGCTTTCACTGGCTTAAGAATCAACCCCAATCCTAGGGTTCTAGGGCCATGAATGCAGCTAAGCAGATAGCAAGAGACTGCCTCATCTCCCCCATTCCCACCCTGCCCTTAAGTCTGGTATACCTATTACTCCATTCACTTTTCAAAGAACAAAACATCTATTTTCTCTCATTAAGAAAAAATAAAATTCAAAAGAAAAAAAATCCCGTGTAAAAAGTCTACAGTCAAGCAAAACAAACTCCTGCATTGGCCATATCCCAAATCTATATCCATTTATTAAGTGCCTACTATGTGCCAGCCAGTGTGCTAAGCACTGGGGATGCAATTAATAAAGAGACAGTCCCTATCCGAAGGAAGGAGACATCTTTTTCTATGAAGTTGAAACCAGGCAGAGCAGCCAATGCAGAAAGGGGGCCAGAAGTCCTGTTTCTGCAATCTAAAGAAAGGCAATGGGAGGTTAATACTCCACCTCTAATGTGAGGGGAAAGGCCTGGTTTAACAGCATAGTGATGAAACTAAGTGTGCTGGGCTTAACCTGGGAGGAGCGTCTTGTTCTAGGGAGCCCAAACAAAGCCAAGCAGCAGTTGGAAAGTGGAGAGGGCTAAAACTGCCTCATTCTGCACCCGAGGCCATCAACTATATGAGGACGATACTTTGTAGCTAGTCCCTTGGAGTTATTTGTTCACTGTATTGATCAGAAGTCTTAAATCTTTCAGATATTTTTCTTTTCAGTGTTTCTATTACAGCAATATCCTGTGCATGACACGGTTGGAAAACCAGGAAACCTGAGCCCAGGAGTTTTAGGCTAGTTAGTGAGGAAATATCCATTACCTACAAGTCCAGGAGGCCAGCAAACATTCAAGCAACATCTGCTAGAGACCAGGAGGCCTGGGAAGCACAGAATTTGAGTTTGGGAAAGAACCTGATAGTCTCACAAAGGGCTAGTTGGAGTCAGAGGGCTAATGCCTCTAGCTCTCCACTATATGTACCCAACAAGTGGTCATCCAACCTCTGGATACCTCTAAGGAGGAGTGCCCACCACCTCCCTAGACAGTACATTCCATTTTGGCACAGCTCCCATTGTGAGGATCAAACCTAAACTGCTGCTTGCTGATGCCTTTCTCTCACCCTTAGGCTCCTGGTTCTGCCCTCTGGGGCCAGACAGACCAGGCCAAGTCTGATTTCTCTTTGCCATGGCAGCCTTTCTTGAATGCAGTCATCCAGCATCCATGCCAAATGTTCTCCATTGCTTCATCTCATCTTCGTATAGTAGACACTCAAAACCCTTTGCCATCTTGGTTGTGTTTCACAAAACCTACAGCTGAACGATCTTCTGAAAACATTGTGACTAGAACTGAAGCCAGTGCTGAGGGAGTGTGAAGAGGGGAGAGACCACTAGTCTTGGCAACCCAGCACCACCGAATCCAAGCTAGGCTCTTCACAACACACTGACATAGTTTTCATGCTATTAAAATTATCTATTCTTACCCCATGTCAGACTTTGCATCATCTGCAAATCTGATGAGCTATCTGCATTTATACAAGGCTTTAATATGTATTAATTGTACAGGGCCAAGCAGAGATCCCTGAGCACTCCCCTGGAGATCTCTAGCTATACCAGCTTCCAATAACAGCAGTACCAATTTTTATTACTGCTTCTACCACTGCTTAGTGAAAACATAGTTTTTTAAGGCTGTCAAAGTTCATGGCCCATATGTATATGATATATGTATCATATATGTATCAAAAATATGCATATGATAATATCCAAATCATATACATATTAGGAAATCAAACTTCATTTGAGCCTCACAACAACCCTGGCAGGGAAATACTATTATTTTTATTTTAGAGATGAGGAAATTGAGGCAGATGGAGGTTAAGTGACTTGCCCGAGGTCACATAGTTAGTAACAATACTTGGCATGGCATTCAGAGTCAGATCTTTCAGACTCCCATACTCTTACCAAATCTTCCACCTCACTAGCTGCTCATGCTAACAGTCAAGATTACTCTTCAGATCCAACGTGCCTTGCCCCTCTAGAGAAAGAACTGATACTATCTGACTACAGACTGAAGCATACTGTTTTCCACTTTCATTCTTTTTTGTTTGAGTCTTGTACAAAATGACAAATATAGAAATACTTTACATGCTTGCACATGTATAACCTGTATCAGATTGCTTTCCATCTGGAGGGGGAGAGAGAAGAGGGAGAGAGATCGAATTTGGAACTGAAACAAAAAACAGTTAAAAATTGTTTTAGCATGTAATTGGGAGAAATAAAATATTAAAACAGGTCAATATAATGGGCTAATTTTTAGAAAAGAATATACGCATCACAAGGGCACAGATAGACAGTGTTGTATATGGGATTTCAGCGGCCATATAGTCCAACTGAGATCTGCAAGAGCAATCTCACTACTACAACATACTCAGCAAACTGTTTCGTTACTTTTGTGATCCCCACCAATTAGCACATTGTAGGCACTTGAGAAACACTTGATGATGATGAGGAGGAGGAAGATTCACAGAACCTTCCCAAATGGGGAGGAAGTGCCTTGTTATATCCCTTCTCCCCTGCATAGGCAAGGTCCTAAGTTTCCTTTCAGGCAGTCCCTGCATGGATAGGCAAGAACCCCTGGGCAGGAGGAGACACTGGTGGTTGGCTGGAAGGGACAATGGAAGGCATTGCATGTACACTTGGTTCATGCATTGGCCACAGAGAAAAAGGGCTACTATGGGATATCCTCTCAGCTGGGAGCAAAAGGGCAGCTGAGAGAGCCATGGCCAATGAAGAGATGCCAGGACAGGAAGGGCACCCTGCCAGGTCAGGAAGTCACGAAGAAGCCAGAGCCACCTGAAACTTGAGCAGTCCCAAGGGACTGCCTTTCTAGGAGGAGAAGAGAGGTTGGAAAGTATGACTTGCTATCCTGACCAAGAAAAATTGGCAGAGATGCCTAGCACCTAATGAGTGCTTAACAAATGCTTCTTGACTTGACTTGCCTGGAAAGAAGGGCATCCTAAGATCACAGATTTGGGGCTGGAAGAGACCATCAAATCCAATCTCCTCATTTTACATATGAGCAAACCGAATTCCAGAGAGGTTCAGTGACTTTCCCAGGGTCACACAGCTAGTACCTCACAATTCTGGACTGTAGGGACCTGTAGGGTGGTGTTATTTGTGATTCTGAGGGGTTCTTGAAGACAACCCAGGGCACGACCTGAGGATGAAGCCCAAAGACTTCTAGTCTTTCCTCTCTGCCCATCAAAGTCCTGTAAGGGCCCTTCCATCCACTCTATAGCTGATTTTTTGGTGTCTCCTTAAAAGCGGAGACAGGGCCAGTCAGCAAGTGCTGGGCATGTTGTAGAAGCTTACCCAGGGGCTTCTCCTTCACCTCTCTGGGTTTCAGGTTCTTCATTTGTTAACAGGACACATAGATTCTGTCCAACTTCCCTTGCCAAGCAAGAAGAGAATGAGCATAAACAGGTGCGCTCTGAGAAACCCAAAAAGCTCCTTGAGGCAAAAGTTGACTCCAGGTATGAAGCTGGGGGAGGGTCAAGAAATAAGGCATGAGACAGTCCAAAGTGGGGGTATCTAACAGCATCCTCATTCCCAGCCCAGGCTGGAGATGGTTGGAAGTCTGACCTCCAGATAAGACGGGGGCTCCTCCTTGCATGTACCTCAGCTCCTCCAAGGAGATCTGAAAGCCACTGAGGAAGGGCTTATATCCTCCTGCAGGGACTGCTACTCTAAATACTGTAGAGCTGGGCCACTGTGGCCACATTCCTGTCTTTCTCCTTGAGGAGGTGGTCATTGATAAGTGAGGCCAACACCTGTTAAGGAAGGAAGGATGCAGTCGGTCCTTGACTCCCCACTGTACACAGTCACCCTCATAGCCATGCCTCACCTCAAGGTGCTCAGTACTGACCACAGTGGGCCAGGCAGAGACAGCAGCTTTTGTCCAGGTGCCCAGATCTCTCATCCAAATCAAGACTATGGAGTCAAAGATACTTTGTCCAAAGTCAGCATGTCAGGACAGGCCCAGTGCATAGGCCTTCCTCTACCTGGTTCTTTCATTTTTCTGTGGCTATCACAGCCTTCTTGCTTTTTCTTCCAAATGACACTCAATCTCCTATCTCCAGGCCTTTGGCTGTCCCCACCCTTGGTATTCAATCCCAAAGACCTCTGATCTCTTAGCATTCCTTGCTTCCTTTAAAACTCAGTCCAACCTCCTTCTGCATGACACCCTTCCTTTGCCTGCTTCCCCTCCCCCATAGCTGCCAGTGCCTTCTCCTCTTAAAGTTTACCCTGTATTTTTCTCCCATTTGTTTTATATATATACAAAATATATATACATGTCTACATATGTGTACACATTGTCTTCTCAGACAGGGTGACTGAGTGCTGTGACTAGTTCCTTTGGGTCTTTCGTATCCCCAGCACCTGGCATGATGTCCTTGGCACATATTAGGTGCTTATTAGATACCTGTTGATAAACTCTCATATGCCTGAGGCCTCTGTTGGAAGGGAATTGAGTGGTCCAGTGCCATCTCCAGTTTTAGCCGCTGCTGGGCTCAGCACTGACCCAGGTTTGTGGGGGCATCTAGTATAGCTCCAGGTGCTCTCAATGAGCTCACACAGTGCTGGCTGACCCTCCTCACTCCCAGATTCACTCAGAACCACAGAATGTTAGAAGGGAAATAAGCCTCAGGAACCACCTCATGCAACCTCAGCCTGAAGGAGAATCCGGACTGAGGCATCACTGAGAAATGTCCAGCCTTAGCTGGACTCCTCCAGGGAGGGGCAGCTTCTCTACCCCCTTCTCCCAATTTATGTCCCTTTCAGTCAGCTCTAGTGGTTACATGCCCTCTTCTGTCCTTGGGACTCAGCAGACCAGCTGAAGTCCCTCTTCCCCACGGCATCATTCAGATAGTACAGTTGTCATGCCCCCCCACTCCACTTTATTGCCAAGCTTTCTCCTTGACAGACTCCACATCCCTTGTTCTTCTGACCAACCTAGGCCCTTCCATACTAGGCCTGCTTCCCTCCTCTGTGCTATCTCCAGTTCATCCATGTTCTTTCCTCCACCCCCAATTGTAAGGCCCCCAACTGAACACAACACCCTAAAATAAACAGGAGTGGGCATGGTGAGGTGAAAGGTGCACCATACTAGGAATCCAGAGAATTGAATCCATTGTTTGCTAGCTGTGTGGCCCTGGGCAAATGTCTTTACCTCTGCATCTTGTTTTCTTCATCTGTAAAATAAGGATAAGAATATGAGTGGGCTGCTATGAGGCCCGAAAGAAGGGTAAAAGAGTGTACCCCCAAACGCCCCACAAACCCTAAAGTGCTGCCTCAGTATCAGTTACTAATTCAATTCGCCCACTTCTTACAGGCCTTTGTTAGGGGTGGGTTCTTGAGCTTGGGATCAGGGCCACAAAACCTAAAAGCCATAGGTCTCTGCCCTTAGAAATCTTCCATCTTTCTGGAGGCTGGAGTGGAGACATTACATTAGTCATGTTGCATAGAAAAATTAAAATGAATGGGAGAAACCATGAGAAAAAACCAAAACCAAGCAAAACAAAAGAGAAAATGGTCTGCTTCATTCTGCCATCTAACTCTATAGTCCTTTCTCTGGAAGTGGATGGCATTTTGCATGAAGAGTCCTTTGGAAATGATTTAAGTTCTTGCATTCCTGAGAATGGCTAAGTCTATCAAAATCAGTCCTCAAACACTGTGGCTGTTACTGTGTTACCTCTGCTCATTTCACTCAGCATCAGTTCATATAAGTCTTTCCAGGCCTTTCTGAAGTCTTCCCATTCATCCTTTCTTATAGCACAATAATAATTCCATTTTATTCATACAAACAACTTGTCAGTCATTCCTCAATTGATGGGCATTCCCTCGATTTCCAGTTCGTGGCCTCCACAAAGGGCACTGCTATAAATATTTTTGTACATGTGGATCTTTTTCCCATTTTTATGTATCCCTTTGGGATACAGCCCTAGAAGTGGTATTGCTGGGTCAAAGGGTATGCACACTTTTGTAGCCCTTTGGGGTATAGGGTATGTTCAGGGAGGACCAGTACCTTTGGTGTGATGGCTGCTGAGCCCTTTTCTGGGCTCTTTCCACCTTTGGTGTCCACATATTCCACCTAACTCTTGCCTGTTGCTTCAAGAAGCCGAAGCATGCACAGTGGTCACAGCTCAGTAAACCATTTTGGCAGGTTGAGGGTAACCAAGGAGTCTCAGACCCCCTGGTGAGTTAGGGGAGTGTCTACCCCAAGCATGTGAAGACTTCATCTGATGGAATGGGCGGATGAGAATAATTTGTTCCAATGGCCATGAGAGCAGATGAAGGAGGAGATGTGGAGCACCTAGAGGTTCGTTAGACAACAAAGACGCCAAGGTCATCCAGTGCATCCTGAACCATCGCCAGCCATCTTGACTCTGTCCTGCCCCCGGACTATGATGACTCATAAGGAGAGAGAGGCTGACAACTTCTTGCAACTCTGCCTCACTTAAATTCAATATATGCAAAAACCAAAAGACATCACATCACCCATACCATTTCACTATGTCAAAGTCCTGTGGCAACAGGCAAGTGATGAAGTAGCAGGTGCAGATACACTGGGAGCTGTAGTCACAACCCTGCACACAGGCAGCCCAGGCCATAGGGTCATTTCTCACTGGAAGCAGCAATCTGAGCAGCTTTTTAAGGATTGCACTGCTCACCTCTTGGTGTGAGGATAGGGGCTAGAAAAGGTGCCTTAAACATTGCCTGCTTACCCAACCCTAGCCTGATTGCTGCAGCCAGCAGGTAATCCCACTAGGTGGTCAAAACAAAAAAAGTATGAAAACATCTGCAAAGATGATACCACTCACCACTGGCACATGGAACATGTGCACATTAATAGACAACACAAAATCCAGTAGACCTGAAAGACGAACTGCTCTTACTGCAAGAGAACTCAACAGGTATCACAGCCAAATAGCAGCTCTAGTGAAACAAGGTTGGCAAATGAAGTCTTAGAGAGATGCATCAATTTCATGATGACATGTTTGCCCAGGTTCTGGATAATGAACAGTACTCTTGTGCCTTCCCAGTCACCAATGGAGTGAAACAGGGCTGTGTGCTTGCTCCTATGTTTTTTAGCATGATGTTTTCAGCCATGTTGACAAATGTTCCAATGAGGATGAACATGGCATCAGGGTCAACTACTGTACTGATGGTAAGTTCTTCAGTTTGAAAGATGAAGAACAACAACAAAGCCCTTTCAGCATAGTTCCAAGAATAGTGGGATCAGCTCACAGCTCCACCAACAATGAATCAGTGTTCCAACTTTCCCTCATCTTCTCCAATATTTTTTCATCTTCCTGTTTTGTCATGTTAGCCAATCTTATAATATAATGGTAATTTAAATAAAGAGGTCTTTCATATTCATTAATAGGCCCATGTGACCTGCCTGGGTAACATGGAAACTTGAATCACATGAGTCTATGTTACATGAGCCTGTGGTGGGAGGAGTTTGTTGAATGGGTGGAACAGGGTGGGAAGAGCAAGAAGAGGCAGAGCTAGAGAAAATTAGTGAGAGAGGAAATTAGTCAAAGCTAGGAAGGATGCAGGCTCCTGGCTAGCATGAGTTCAAGAGCTTGTTTGCGATTTGTTTAATGGAGCTTGTCTGTGGAAAGCCTAACAGGGGAAGGCTTGGGGATAGTGTTGTCCTTTGCAGTGTTATTGTGTCTAGATTTTTGTTCTTATCATGGATTTGGCTTTCTGGAGTCTGAATAAATGTTTTGCTTCTGTCTTCTATGTGGAGGGTCTGTGGTATTTCGTGATTCAGAATTGGGTCAAAATATTCATGGCCACTGTGAGCACTGGGAATATCACATTGGTGCTACAAATAGGTGAGATGTGGTACCTCAGAGTTGTTTTGATTTGCATCTCTCTAATAAATAGTGATTTAGAGCATTTTTTCATATGACTATGGGTAGCTTTATTTTCTTCCTCTGAAACCTGCCTGTTCATAATCCTTTGAGCATTTATCAGCTAGGGAATGGCTTCTATTCTTCAAATTTGACTCAGTTCTCTATATATTTTACAAATGAAGCTTTTATCAAAGACACTAGTTGTCAAAATTCTTTCCCAGATTTCTGCTTTCCTCCTAATCTTTGTTGCATTGACTTTGTGCAAAACTTTTCAATTTAGTGTAATCAGAACTATCCATTTTGCATTTCATGATGTTCTTTATCTCTTGTTTGGTCACACTCCATTCTCCATAAATCTGACAAATAGTCTATTCTTTGCTCCCCTAATTTGTGTATAGTATCAGCCTACCTAAATCATGTACCATTTGGACTTCATTCTTGTGTGTGGTGTCAGGCACTTGTCTATACTATTTCCACCACACTATTATCCAGTTTTTTCAGCAGTTTTTGTCAAACAGTGAGTTCTTATCCCGGAAGCTAGGGTCCTTGGGTTTATCAAATGGTACACTGCTATAATCATTGACTACTGTGTCCTGGGTACCAAACATATTCCACTGATCCACCCCTCTATTTCTTAACCAAGTGGTTTTGATGACTGCTGCTTTATAATACAGTTTGAAATTTGGTAGGGCTAGGCCACCTTCCCTAGCATTTCTTTTAATTAATTTCTTTGATACTCTGGACCTTTTCTAGTTGTAGAAAATAATTTTCTGGTTGTTTGATTGGTATGGCACTGAATAATTAACTTAGGTAGAATTGTTATTTTTAGTTTATTAGCTGGACCTACTCAGGAGCAACTGATGTTTTTCCAGTTACTTAGATCTGACTTTATCTGTGCAAAGTGTTTTATAATTGTGTTCATAGAGTCCCTGGGTTTATTTTGGCAGGTAGACTCCCAGATATTTTATCATGTCTGCCATAGTTTTAAATGGGATTTCTCTTTCTATCTCTTGCTATTGGGCTTTGTTAGTAATATGTAGAAATTCAGGTGATTTATGTGGGTTTATTTTGTAACTTGCAGCTTTGCCAAAGTTGTTTATTATTTCAAGTAATTTTTTACTGGATTCTCTAGGGTTCTCTAAGTTTTTCATCATATCATCTGCAAAGAGAGATAACTTATTTTCTTTTTTGTCTATTCTAATTCCTTCAATTTATTTTTCTTGTCTTATTGCTAAAGCTAACATTTCTAGTACCATATTGAATAACAGTGATGATAGTCTTCTTTTTTTGAAATACTTTGTTTTCAAAAGGAAATCTGACTTCTCTGCCTCCCAAGTACCACCCCACCCGAAACTCTTGCCCATAAGAAAGCCAGAAAACCATGGTCAAACAAAGAAAAATCTCTGATTGGGCATGTTGAAAAAAAGAAACCTCCATCTGCACTGATTCCATCAGTGTTCCCTGGAAGTAAGCAGCATGTCTCATCAAGAGCTCCCTGGAATTCTGGTTGGTCATTGCGTTGATCAGGGTTCCTAAGACTTTCAAAAGTGATTATCTTTACTAGATAGCTACTGTATAAACTGTTCTCTGGGTATGCTCACTTCATTTTACATCAGTTCATCTAAGTCTTTCCAGATTTTTCTGAAATCATCCTCCTCATCATTTCTTATAGCACCAGAGTATTCCATTACATGGGGAAGCTAGGTGGTGCACTGGATAGAGCACCAGTGCAGGAGTCAGGAGGATCTGAGGTCAAATCTCACTTCAGACACTTGACACTCACTAGTTGTGTGACCTTGGGCAAGTAACTTAACCCCAATTGCTTCATCCTGGATCATCTCCAGTCATCCTGATGAATATCTGGTCACTGGATTCAGATGGCTCTGGAGGAGAAGTGAGGCTGGTGACCTGTACATCCCTCCCTCACTCAAAGAAAAAAAAGTCAAGTGTGTCATCATTTCTCTGATGGCATGGTCTTCTTCAGTAACAAAGGGTGAACACCCACACACATTCCATCTCATTCACATACCTTAACCAGATATTCTATAGTGGACATTCCCCTTTCCAATTCTTTGTTACCACCAAAAGAGCTGCTATAAATAGTTTTATACATGTGGGTCCTTTTCTTCTTTATTATCTCTTTGGGATATAGACCTAGGTTGAGTATTGCTGGGTCATAGGTAATACACAGTTCAGTAGCCCCATCTGAATCCCAATGGGTCTAGTTTATTGCCAAAACAGCAAATAAAAGATAAAGCTGCTCCTTCTGGTCTCTCATAGCTGCACTCCTAATGGGATTCCTATCTCTTCATAACCATCTCTTACCTTCCAGTCCTTCCCATGCCTTCTCCTTTCAGGCCCCTGCCCACAACAACCAGGTTGCTCTTTTTTTCACTGTGACATGCCATCGCTCTCTCAGCCCAGAGGTGTGTAGAACATAGAGACAAAAAGAAGCCCAGGAGCCCAATCCAGACTTGGCCAGAAATTCTCTCCATAAGAGCCTTCCAGTTTAAGGGTTCCAGGTACTGGAGGCAGTTCATTCCACTCACTATTAGGAAGTTTTCCTCTAGACTGAACCAATATCTGCCTCCTTGCAACTGTCTCCTGCTCCTATTCCCTCCCATTACTCCTTGTTCTGACTTCTGGAGAAAATAACAGATTTAGTCTCTTTTCTAGATGATAGCCCTTTATACACTTAAACATAACCCTGTCCCTTGCTGCCATCATTCCACCCTAGGAGTTCTCATCCTTGTTCATTGACATTCACAAATTTTTCAATCCACTCCTATGTAAGGGAGGCATTCCACACCCTGATCTCAATAAATATAAAGGGATAGGAAAGTTTTAAATGTGTAAGTAAGATGGTTCATGCTCTGCAATCTCTCTGGAGCAAGAAGGCAATTGCTGATTGGCTGACCAAAAGGGCTGCCTCTACCTTTGGGGACTTTAAACTGCAAGAAGAACTTCAGAGGTGAGTCCATCTGTCAAGCAGTTAAGCAGTAAGAGATTCCAGGATGAGGAAAAGCACAAACCTTTTCCAGAAGTAGATGGAAAAAAATGGGGACAGATGAGCCCAGAGGGAGCACTGTATTCCATCGGTCTTATTAATCATAGTGTTGGAAAAATTAGGTCTGTAGCAGAAAACATATGCATGGGAAACACTGAGAAATAACATCGACACAGATGGACACAGAAAAATAGCCACCCAATGCAGGAAAAAGATTCAACTACTGCAATTTCCTCTTACCAGAGAACAATGCTGAGTATGGTCTTAAGTTTGTTATTCAGTTAGGTCTGACACTTCAGGACCTCATTTGGGATTTTCTTGGTAAAGACAGTGGAATAGTTTGCCATTTTCTTCTCCAGATCAATGTACAGATGAGGAAACTGAGGCAAACAGGGTTATGTGACTTAACTAGGGTCACATAGCTATTGTCTGAGACCAGATCTGAATTCATGAAAATGAATCTTGCTACATTTAGGTCTGGTGCTCTTTCCTCCATATCAGTTAGCTGCCCTTTCTGGTCTTAGAAGATGTAATAACCAGAAACTATGAATTGGTCTTTTTCCATGTATGCTGTCCACATATACACTTCAATATTGCCACATATACACTACCTGTAGTAGTGTAGTGACCACAGGTAGTGGTGGACCAGGAGCTGTGTATACATGTGGTAGAGTGTGGTCCAGACTGTTGGAGGGAGGGGGAGTAGATTTCAGTATCCTTAATATACCACTTTTCCTTTTCCAAAAGTTAATGGAAGTCTGGATGGTTTTCAACAGGAAGTACATTAGTGGGGGCTCATAAACAACAGTATAGAAAACAGGGCCCTTAAAACTATCTACAAAAACCATCAGGGGAGAAATACTTGACTGCCTCCTGGGACCCAGCACCATAACATGCCTTGGAGTTGGGGAAATAGCCAAGAGGTGTAGCACGGTCCTGAGATGTTTCACCATGCTGGCGACCAAGAAGAGTGGTGGGCATGATTCTTCCTCTTCACTCCCACTTAAGGATCATGGCCTTTATTCTCTAGAGCTTGGGCCCTGTGTGGTTCTGCTTGGTAACTACCTCACCTGGTCCTCCACTGCACATCATGTCCTACTCCTTGGCCATCTTCTCAATATCTAACTTTCTCCAAGGCACTGTCCTTCCTCTGATTCTAGAACCACCATCAAATCAACTCTGGCGTTGTTCCTGGAAGGAGTGAGTCTGTCTCCTCTTCCAGAGCCAATCATTATCCCAGGGGCACTGGAGTCAGGGAGACCCAGTTTCAGATCCAGCCTCAGACACGTGCTTGCTGTGTCATCCTGGACCAGTCACTTCTCTTCTGTTTTCCTCAGGTTCCTAAACCACGAAACAGAGACAACAATAGCAACAACTTCACAGGGTCGATGTTGAGGGTCAAATGAGAAAATAATTATGAAATGTTTAGCACAGTGCCTGGAACCTCATGAGCGCTCCATAAGTGTTAGCTTCTGTTATCTACTAATATTGATCCTTACTACAGCCCTGGGAAGTAGGGGTTAGGACTGTCCTCATCTTACAGATCTTACAGTCTGAGACATTGCTGTTTATTTAAATTTCTGAGATTAGCTTGTTTGATGTGGGCAGAGAATGAAAAAAGCTAATGGGGAAAGAGGTTTCTCTGATTTGCTTCAAAAACTGGAGTAGACCCTGGAAGCTGACTGATTAATCAATGAGACTGTGAATATCTACAAATTACAAAGAGAGGGAAAAATGAATAAACAGATGAATGAAAAAGCACTTATTCATTTGTTACTATACATCAGGCACTATGTCAAATGCTTGGCATACGAAAATGAGCAAAAAGACCATCGGGGGCATCAAAGAGCTTGTGCATTCTTTTGGGGGGTGGAGGGAAAGGAGACAAAATAAAGGGGAGCTAGGTCATGACAAAGGAGTGGAGGACATGGGCATATAGTTTGGAAATAGTTGGGAAGTGGAATGAAGTGTTGCAGAAAGTTCTTCTGTCAGAGTCCAGTGTCCAAGGACCAGGGATCAGGATCTAGAGTGAGGAGGAGGAGAAAGAGGAAGGAGGATGACCAGATTACAGACAGCATTGTTTGGAAATGTCTGGGAAAATATCAGAATACAGCCCTTGGCTGGATTAGAATGGAATTAGAATCTGGTCCGCCCAGTTCCTCTAGTTCATTGTGGATGCTAATTATATTGCATCTTTCTTGAATTATTGGGCTCAGGTTATCTGGGAGTCTGTCATGTGGAAGAGCAATTGAGTTTGTTCTCCTCGGCCTCCCAGGG
>CM053773.1:248114546-248154060 GCA_028658325.1 Potorous gilbertii
CTCTCATTTCTTTTCCCAGTTTTTCCTCTACCTGTCTAACTTGATTTTCAAAATCCTTTTTGAGATCTTCCATGGCCTGAACCCATTGGATATCTATTTCAGATGTTTGGGATACAGAGGCCTTGACTCTTATGTCTTTACCTGATGGTAAGCAATTTTCTTCCTCATCAGAGAGGAAACTTGGAATCATTTGTTCCCCAAGAAAATAACCTTCTATTGTCTTATTTTTTTTCCCTTTTCTGGACATTTTCCCAGCCAGTTACTTGACTTCTGAGAGTCCTCTCCACCCCAGCCTAGGTGCGTCCAGCTAGTGCTTGGAGTCTGAGATTCAAATGCTGCTCCCCAGCCTCAGGGCTTTTGGCGGCAGGCCTGGCTGCTATTCAATGGGAGCTTAATTTCTAGTGCTCAGGTAGGGGCAGGGCCACCTCCCAGGCTCAGTTCCCTCAGGGGGTTTATGCAGAGACCTTCAGTAATGGAGCTCCTGCTGAGCTCCTGCCTGCTCTGGGATCCTCTGGCCGCCTGCTGCCTTTGCCACTCCCTCTGCCGCTGTCTCCCGAGGGGGCCTGATTCCCGGAGACACCGCGCTCCCCTCTCAGCCCGTCTTTCTCACTGACCTGTGCATCTGTGGGTGGAAGGACCTTCGTGGCCACTGGAGATTCCATCCCTGAAGCCTGCTTGGATCTGCTCACTCCTCTCAGTGCCACACGGCCAGGGCAGGGGGAGGGCTCTGCTCCTGTCGGGTGTGTGATGGACGTTTGGAGTCAGTTTTTCAGGGCTCTCTGGAATGGAAATCTCCTTCACTGTGTTGCTGTGTGGCTTCCACTGTTCCAGAATTTGTTGGGAGTTATTTTTAGAGGAAATCCATGGGCTGTGTTTTCGGAACTAGCATATGTGAGTCTTTCTACTCTGCCATCTTGGCTCCGCCCCCCCATTTGGTGATAATTAAATGGAAATTGAATGTAAGTGAAATAGTCAGACTTTGGGAGTATGCTATGCTCAACTTCTGCCACCACTGAAACAGGCCCTGATGGTTTGAGAGGTGGCAATCATTGGAGAATATGTACTAGGTATCATCAAACATTGCCAAGAATAATACAGCTATTTCTTCTTCACTACCAGCCTCCTGGTTGGAGATCTGTTATTAAGTCCCACTCTTTCAAACGGCTTTGGTTTTCTCCTCTTCTCCATCCCTGTATGAGAAAATGAGGAAGTGAGGAGGAAGGGAAGGCTGAGTCAGAACCTCACCTTTCATTGGATTTATCAGACAGAACTTAAGTAAAATATTGGGGGTCTATGCAGTGCCTTCTAGTCCCCACATTTGTGTAAGCTTGTTTGTATAATTTCCTCTTCCTGGAATGACCTCTTCTTCAAATACTTATATGTCAAAAGCATCCTTAGTATTCATAGGTCATGATGACCTCCATGAAGCCTTCCCTTATTTCTTCTAGGAGATGGGGTTTTCCTATGCTCAGCTTTCTTAGATCTTGGTGACATTTGCCTTTAACTTATCTCCTGTCACCTTGTATTACAGTTATTGATGTTCCTATTCTTGCTCCTGCTATTCTCTAGGACTTCTAGGGTCAAGGAACATCCAAGTTTTCTTGTGGAATGAGTGAGTGATTGAAGCGGAAAGAGTTACATGAGAACTTAAAGCCAAGAATCCACCCTATCTCAGGAAACACAGGAAGAAAAGAATATGTGAAGAAGGCCCATGGGGTGTGTGTGTGTGTGTGTGTGTGTGTGTGTGTGTGTATTTTTAATATAAATGGAATGAGCTGAAGAACTGTAGAAGTCTTTTGTTTTGAGTCACATGACTGGGGAAATCCACTTTTTTTTCTGAAAATCTTTCTGTGTGAAGGTGGTGTTAATATTCCATCACCTTTCCCCCAAGGGGATTGCATGAAAATTATCAGCATTCTCTGACTCTAGTGTTGGCTGTAGAGGATATTAACAGGGATCCCAATCTGCTGCCCAACATTCCCTGAGATTTGACCTCTACAACACCTACCACAGTGATTAGAGGACCTTGGAGAACTCCCTCCTCTGCTTTTGTGGGCAAGGCCACTTTATCCTCAACTACAACTGCAGGGAGAAGGATAAGTCTGTGGCTGTCACTGGAGGAGCCATATCAGCTCTCTTTGTCCAGATAGGGACCCTGCTGGAGCTCTTCCACTTTCCACAGGTGATATTGAACCTAATCTATTCTATGCCTCTACAAAAATAATAATAATAAATATTAATATTACCAAAGCAGCAACAATAACTAACATTCATGAATACCTGTAACGTTTAAAGTATGCTTTATGTATGTGTTTCTTTTGATTGTCACAGCAAAAAGAAACATAGGGCAGGTGCTATTGTTGTTCCCACTTACAGAGGAGGATAGTGAGACTGAGAAAAGTTAAGTTGCTTGTCCAAGATTATACAGCTCATGAATTTCCATGGTAAGATTTAATCTCAAGATTACTTGATAGAAGTTTAACCCTCCATCCACTGCATCGTGCAGTTTCCTCCATCTCAGAGAAGGTAAACTTCTGCTGGAGCATCACACAGATTGTCAGCTAAGAATGGTACTAGTGTCTTTTAGCTTTCTCCTCACAACAGGATCTGAGAGGAAACCTGGCTATACTCACCTATTATACAAATAAGTTTGTGGATGATTGGAGAAGTTGAAATGTTTACTCAGTATTACACATTTCACTTATGGGAGAGTACCAATTAGAACTTACATGTCTGAACTTCAAGTTGAATAACCATTCAGTTTATTTTATCTCACTCTAAGTGCTTCACTTTTCATAGTCATTTAGTCCTTTAAGGTTAGTCCTGATTTTATTGAGAAGAGTGCTATTTAAAAAAAAGAAAGCTGAATATGACACTGGTGTAGCAATTGCCAGTTTTGGGAAACAATGGCAAGCATGTCTACAAAGATGTTCAAAGAGCACCATAAGTACTTTTAAGAATATACAGGTGCTGGAGAAAATTTCTGCCATTCCTCTGAAATAGTCTATTAGCTTTATTAATGAACACAGAGGAAACATAGATACACGTGATAGGACAAAATACATTTCCCAAAGCACCTCACCTTTCAAGACTGGAAGGAGTCTTCTATGAATGCTGGCCTTGGAGATGGGCTAATCTGCATTTCAGCTTACTTCTTATTGAACTTTGTCATTATTGTTCAGGCAGATAGCTGACTTTTGTTAATTCAGAACTGAGAACAGAAGTAGGGATGGCTTCATGAAACCAAAGTAAAGGAACTTGTGAGTGCTTTACTTAAAATGGAGGCCAATTTTTAGTTTGCAATTACTCATATTAAAAGAGCAAAATTGAGGGCCTCTCTCCATGGATAGTCAAACTCCTTTGGTTAAAACTTTCATAGCTTCATGCAATATTATTTATCCCCAACAGCTCCACAACTACAGATTCAACATTTAAGGGCTTTAGTAGAGTAGCTAGGGGAAGCTTCGTTGTGTCTCTAGGATCAGAATTATAGATAGTTCAGATCATAAACTTGGAGAACAGAATAAAAAAATTCCAAGTTCAAAGGGCATAAGGATTAATTCTAGGTTGGGATTTTCAAACCAGGGTAAGATGTCTAAGTTAGGGATTCATTTGACAGGATTCATCTTATATCTTTGTTTGTCAAACGATATAGTAGCATAGGGTCTTATATAGGAAACAGGTAGACTGTGTGTCCATTCTGGAGTTCTTTTTCCTTGGTCCTGATGGGGAATAGCATGGCAGGAGAGGAGGGATGTGTCTGCTCCCACAAATGGACAGGTTCTTCCATAATGTAACATATGGTTACATATCTGGTTCTCTGTTTGGAGACAACATTAGCAAGATCTGGCATCAGTCTTATTATGCAGTTGGTGAACATTTTTATTTTATTGTTAAGGCCAGACTTGTTGAAGATTGTGGCAATGAGTATCAAGTAAGTTGGGAAGCACTTAGGGTGCTTTTTTGCACAGACATCACATTGCAAGTTGTGTCTGACTGTGGTTAGGAAAGGCTCATCACTAGAGCAATGTTAGGAATAGAAAGTCATGAATTCTGATGCGGTGTTAAGCCATTCTTTCTATTTTATATGTTCTCTATATGCTTGAGAATAGTAGAGGAGCATCAGACCACATATTTAGAATTGTAGCAGACATTTTAGCCATTTTCAATTATTTTCTATTTTTTCCTTAAATATTTCACAATTATATTTTAACTTATATTTTATTTTTTCCCAGTTACATATTAAAACAGTTTTTAATATTTGGGGTTTTTTTTTGAGTTTTGAGTTCCAAATTCTTTTTCTCTTTCATTGCTAAACCTCACCCTACCTTGAGTTGGTAAGAGAGTCAGATATAGATTACGCATGTGCAATCATGTAAAACATTTCCATATTAGTCATTTTGTACAAGAAATCTCAAATAAGATAATGGAAAAAAGAAATACTGCTTTAGTCAGTATTCAGAACATTATCGGTTCTTTCTCTGCAGGTGGGATAGTGTACTTCATCATTAGTCCTTTTGGAATTTCATAAATCATTGTATTGCTGAGTATATCTAATTCATCCACTGTTCTTCATCATACATTAATGAGATTATAATGTTCTCTTCACTTCACTTTGCTTCAGTTCATTTAAGTCCAGGTTTTTCCCCTGAAATCATCCTGCTTATCATTTCTTATAGCACAATAATATTCCATCAAAATCATATACCATAGCTTGTTTAGCCATCCCTCAATTGATGGTCATCCCTTCAATTCCCAATTCTTACCCATCATAAAAAGGGCTGCTATAAATATTTTTTTAGTAGAAACTGGTATTTTCTCCTTCTGAGTGGGATATCTTTGGTATATAGACCTAGCAGCAATTTTGCCAGATCTAATGGTGTGCACAGGTTTATAGCCCTTTGGGCATAGTTTCAGATTGCTCTCTTGAATGTTTGGATCACTCCACAACTCCAATAATAGTGCATTACTTTCCCAGTTTTCTCTTATCCCCTCCAAAATTCATCATTGTCCATTGTTTGTCATATTAGTCACTCTGATAGGTGTGAAGTGGTATTTCAGAGTTGTTTAAAGTTGCATTTCTTTAATCAATGGTGATTTAAAGCGTTTTTATATGACTACAGATAACTTTAATTTCTTTATCTGAAAACTGCCTGTTCATTTCCTTTGCCCATTTATCAATTGGACAATGACTTGTATTTTTATGAATTTGGCTCTGTTCTCTATATATTTGAGAAATGAGGACTTTATCAGAGATAGTGGTTGTAAATTAACACAAACAATCTTAAATACAAACTAAGAAAATAAAAGAATTGCCATGTGCATAACAGAACTGAAGAGAGCATTTAAAATATACAGCAATACATTTCCATTGCAAGAAAGCCTATATAATAAATATTACACATTGCATTCAGAGCTGTCCATCTTTTCTTCCTTTTAAGTTTTCTTTTGTTCTCTGCTGTGTACTTTCCCCCTTTCTTTTTCCCCTTCTTCCCTATGTTCCCTCAAGATGCTACCATTATATATATATACAGACATATATACACATACATGCATATACATAGGTACAAACATACACACAAACATATATGTATATGTGTACACATACATCCACTTGTACACATACATAAACTTGGATATCTATAATGATACTCGTTTATAGCCATTTAAAATCATATGCATCTGTGTAAGACCATACTGTACTTACCTGCCCTCTGTTTCTCTGAGGATGTATAACATCTTCCTTCATAAATCCAAGTCTCCCTAATTTTTCTGTGTCCATCAATCTATCATTTCCTACACTACAGCCATATTATAACCTTATACTATGTGGTTATTTTAAATAGTCTAAGATGATATTGATTAATATGGCTAACAAAGAATGTAACTTCCCTTTTTCCTCTTTTGACTAAATGTATTTTAGTTCAATTTTGTCTGAGGTTAGAATTACTGCCCCTACGTTTTCTCCTTATAAATTCTACTGCTAATCTTTATTTTATGTTTCTATGTATCTCCCTCCTAACTTATCTACTTTACTTCTACCTGTTACATTGCCCTCCTATTACTTAACTATCCCCCTCCGAAGATCCCTTACTTATTCTCTCTTCCTGCCCTTCCTTCTTACCCTTTTATTTGTCTTTATATTTAGAAGACCTTTATAACCTTCCAGATATATAAATGACTGTGTCTTCATTGCATTCCCTTTAATCTAGACACCTTTCCATACTACTCCTTATCCCATTCCCTCACCTTCTTATTTCTTAATAAATTTAAAAGACTTTTATTCCCTTCTAAATGGGCATGTAATTGTGTCCTCTATAACCCAAATCTGATGTGAATAGGGTTCCCTCTAAAAATTCCTCTCTTATCCCCTTTGCCCTCCCTATTCCCTTAACCATTTATTTTATTCCGAATTTGGAAGACTTTTACACACTTCTAAATATATTTGTATTGTTCCCCCTTTAACCCAGTCTTGATGAGAGTAAATAAAGAGAACTACCAGCCCTGCTCCCATTTAATTCCTCAGTGTCAGTTCTTCTTTCACCTCATTGGTATAAGAAAATTATTCTTTTTACCTTTTGCCAAATGATTTTACTTTTATTTTTTAAATTAAAATTTTTTTTTGTTTTCAGTTTTCTACAATTACTTACATATATCTTAGACTTTTCCCCCTCCCTTCCCCTTCTTCCCCTCTCCCTTCCCGAAGGACCGTGCAATCTTATATAGGTTCTATACACACATTCCTATTAAATACATTTTATTTTTTTAATAATTACTTTTTTTGTGCAATTACTTCCATATAATGTATATTTTTCCCCCTCCTTCCCCCCTTCCTCCCCAAGATGGCATACAATTTTATGTAGATTCTACACATACATTCCTATTAAATATATTTTAACCTTAGTCATGTTGCATAGAGGAACAAAAATGAATGGGAGATATCATAAAACAAACCAAAACGTAATACAAAAGAAAATGATCTGCTACATTCTGCGATCAAATTCTGTAGCTCTTTCTCTGGGTGTGGAAGGTATTTTGCATTAAGAGACTATTGGGAATGTTTTAAGACCTTGCATTGCAATGTAGTTCTAAGTCTACCAGAAAAAATCCTCACACACTATGGTTGTTGCTATGTATAAAGTTCTCCTGGATCTGCTCCTTTTGCTTAGCACCAGTTCATATAAGTCTTTCCAGGCCTCTTTGAAGTATTCTTGTTCATCGTTTCTTATAGCTCAATAATATTTCATTGCATTCAGATACCACAACTTATTCAGCCATTCCACAATTGATGGATATCCCCTTGATTTCCAGGTTTTGGCCACCACAAAGAGACCTGCTATAAATATTTTTGTACATGTTGGTCCCTTTCCCATTTTTATGATCTCTTTGGAATACAGTCCTAGAAGTGATGTTGCTGGATCAAAGGGTATGCACATTTTTGTAGCCCTTTGGGTATAGTTCCAAGTTGCTCTCCAGAATGGAGCTCCACAACACCGCTCCACCAACAATGAATTAGTGTTCCAACTTTTCTGTATCTTCTCCAACATTTATCATCTTCCTGTTTTGTCATGTTAGCCAATCTGATAGGTGTGATGTGGTACCTCAGAGGTGTTTTGATTTGCAACTCTAATCAATAGTGAGAGCATTTTTTTCATATGGCTATAGATAGCTTTAATTTCTTCCTCTGAAAACTGCCTGTTCATATCCTTTTCCATTTATCAATTGGGGAATGACTTGTATTCTTGTACATTTGACTCAGTTCTCTATATATTTTAGAAATGAGGCCTTTATCATAGACACTAGTTGCAAAACTTCTTTTCCAGTTTTCTGTTTCCCTCCTAATCTTGGTTGCATTGGGTGTGTTTGTGCAAAAACTTTTCAATTTAATGTAATAAAAATTATCCCTTTTGCACTCTGTAATGTCCTCTATCTCTTGTTTATTCATAAATTTCTCCATTCTCTATAAATCCTTGCTCCCCTCATTTGCTCCTCTTTGTTTATAGTATCAGTCTTATACCTACATCATGTATCCATTTGGACTATATTCTTGTGCATGGTGTCAGGCTCAGTTTTTGTCATGCTGTTAACCAGTTTTCCATGCAACTTTTGTTGAACAGTGAGTTCTTATTCCAGAAGCTTGTGTTCTTGGGTTTACCAAACTGTAGATTGCTACATGCATTGAATACTGTGTCTTGAGTACCTAATTTTTCCACTAGTCTACCCCTCTATTTCTTAACCAATACCAAGTGGTTTTGATGATTGCTGCTTTATCACACAATTTGAGATATGGTAGGGTTAGGCCATTTTCCCTAGCATTACTTTTCATTAGTTCCCTTGATATTCTGGGCCTTTTGTTCTTCCAGATGAATTTTGATATTTTTTTTTCTAGCTCTAGAAAATAATTTTCTGGTAGTTTGATTGGTATGGCACTCAATAAGTAAATCAATTTAAGTAGAATTGTCATTTTTGCTATATTGGCTCAGCCTGCCCAGGGGCAACTGATGTTTTTCTACTTACTTAGATCTGACTTTGATATTTTTCGTTATTGCCTTCATATAGTCCCTGGCTTTGTTTTGGAAGGTAGACTCCCAGATATTTCATCGTGTCTATCATAGCTTTAAATGGGATTTCTCTCTCTATCTCTTGCTGTTGGACTTTGCTAGTAATATTGCTAGTAATATATAGAAATGCTGATGATTTATGTGGGTTTATTTTGTAACTGGAAATTTTTCGAAAGTAAATAACTTATTTCAAGTGGTTTTTTCACTTGATTCTCTGGGATTCTCTAAGAATATCATCATATTATCTGCAAGGAATGATAGCTTAGTTTCTTCTTTGCCTATTCTAATTCTTTCAATTTCTTTTCCTTCTCTTACTTTACAGCTAACATTTCTAGTACCATTTTGAATAATAGTGGTGATAATGGTTATCCTTGTTTCACCCCTGATCTTATTGGAAATGCATCTAGCTTACTCTCCTTGCATATAATGCTTGCTCATGGTTTTAGGTAGATACTGCTTATTATTTTATGGAAAATTCCATTTATTCCCATGATCTCCAGTGTTTTCAAAAAGAATGGTGGTTGTATTTTGTCAAAAGATTTTTCTGCATCTATTGAGATAATCATGTGGTTTCTGTTAGTTTTGTTGTTGATATGATCAATAATGCTAATAGTTTTCCTAATATTGTACCAGCTCAGCATTTCTGGTCTAAATCTTCCCTGACAATAATGTATTATTCTCATGATAAGTTGCTGTAATCTTTTTGCTAATATCTTATTTAAATTTTTTGCATCTAATGAACATTAGAGAAATTAGTCTATAATTTTATTTTTCTGTTTTGGCTCATCCTGATTTAGGTATTTAAACCATCTTTGTATCATAAAAAGAATTTGGTAGGTCTCCTTATCCAATTTTCCCAAATAGTCTATATAGTTTTGGAATTAACTGTTCTTTAAATGTTTGGTAGAATTCATTTGTAAATCCATCCTGGAGATTTTATGCTAGGAGTTCATTGATGGCTTGTTCAACCTCTTTTTCTGAGATGGGGTTATTTAAATATTCATCTTCTTCTTCTGTAATCTGGTCAATTTATTTAAAATATTCATCCATCTCATTAGATTGCCGAATTTATGGGCATACAGCTGGACAAAATAATTTTAAATTATTGTTTCAATTTCTTACTTGTTGGAGTTGAGTTCACCATTTTCCTGTTTGATATTGGTAATTTGGTTTTCTTCTTTCGTTTTTCAGTCAAATTGACCAAAGGATTATCAATTTTTGATTTTTTTTCATAAAACCAGCACTGTGTTTTATTTATCAGTTCAATAGTGTTCTTAATTTCAATCTTACTAATGTCTCCTTTGTTTTTCAATAGTTCTAATTTGGTGTTTACTTGGGGATTTTTGATTTGTTCTTTTTGTAGCTTTTTTAGCAGCATGCCCAATTCATTGATCTCCTCTTTCTCCATTTTATTCATGTAGGCGTTTGAAGATATAAAACTTCCCTAAGAACTATTTTTTGCAATATCTCATAAGATTTGGTAGGTTATCTCATTATTGTCATTCTCTTGAATGAAATTCTTGATTATTTCTGTGGTTTGTTGTTTAAACCACTTGTCTTTTAGGATTAGATTATTTAGTTTTCAATGAAATTTTGCTTTATCTTTCCGTGGCCTTTTGTACACATAATTTTTATTGCATTATGATCTGAATAGGATGTATTGACTATCACTGCCTTTCTGCACTGGATTATGAAGTTTTTATGCCCTAGTATATGGTCAATTTTTGCATATGTGCCATGTACCACTGAGAAAAAGGTATATTCCTTTCTATCTCCATTCAATTTTCTCCAGAGATCTGTCATATCTACTTTGTCTAAAGTTTTATTCATCTCCTTAACTTCTTTCTTGTTAATTTTGAGGCTATATTTATTAAGTTGAGATAGGGGGAGGTTGAGGTCCACCACTAGTATAGTTTTGCTGTCTATTTCTTCCTGTAACTCCCTTAATTTCTCCTCTAAGAATTTGGATGCTATACCAGTTGGAGTATATATGTTGAGCAATGATATTGCTTCGATGCCTATGATGTCTTTTAGTTGGATATAGTTTCTTTCCTTATCTCTTTTGATTAGATCTATTTCTGCTTTTGCTTTGACTGAGATCAAGATTGCTACCTTTGCTTTTCTTACATCAGCTGAAGCACAATATATTCTGCTCCAGTCTTTTACCTTTACCCTGTATGTATCTCCATGTTTCAAACATGCTTACACATTTCACGCAAACAACATATTGTTGGATAATGGTTTTTAATCCATTCTGCTATCCTTCTCCATTTTATGTGAGAGTTCATCCCATTCACATTCACAGTTATGATTACTATTTGTGTCTTTCCCTACATCCTCTTTCTTCCTGTTTATGCTTTTAGTTCTCCCTTCTTCCTTCCCCTCCATTAATTGGGTTTAATTTTTGACTACCGTCTCCCTCAGTCTTCCCTCTCTTCTTTCAGCCCCCTGCCCTTTGAACCCCTTTTCTCTTACTACTTCTTCTCTCCTGTAACCTCTCCTCCCTTTTCTTTCCCCTTTCCCTTCCTACTGCCCATAGAGCTAGTTTTATTTCTATACGCAACTGAGTTTGTTGTTTCCTCCTTGAAGCAAGTCAGATGAAAGTAAATCTCAAACAATGATCACCTCCCTCCCCTCTTTCCCTCTTCTGTAATATATTTTTGTACCTCTTCTTGGGATATAATTTACCTTTTCCTCCCTCCTCCCTTTCACATCTCCATTACAATCCCATCTCACCCTTAAATCGTATTTTTATCATCACATAATTTACTTTATGCCTATTCCCTCTAACTATGTATATCCCTTTTATAAATCATAATAAATATACAATTCTCAAGATTAATAGATATCATCTTCCCTTATAGGGATATAAACAGTTTGCCTATATCTAAATACAAGTTGTTTTTATTCTTGTTTACCTTTTTTGCCTCTCTTGAGACTTGTGTTCGAAGATCCAATTTTCTATTGAGCTCTGACCTTTTCAACAGGAAGGTCTGGAAATCCAAATTTCATTGAATGTCCATCTCCTTGCTTGAAATATTATGCTCAATTTTGCTGGATAATTGATACTTGGTTGTAATTCCAATTCCTTTGCTTTATGGAATATCATATTCCAATCCCTTTGATTTTTTAATGTAGAAGCTTCAAGGTCCTCTTTGATCCTGACAGTAGCTACTCAATATTTAAATTGTTTCTTTCTGGCTTCCTGAAGTATTGTCTCCTTCATTTGATAGTTCTGAAATTTGGCAACCATATTTCTTGGCGTTTTCAGTTTGGAATCCCTTTCAGGAAGTAAACAGTGGATTCTTTCGATGACTATTTTGCCCTCTGGATCTACAAATTCTGGGCAGTTTGCCTTGATGATTTCTTGGAAGATATTGTCCAGGTTCTTTTTTCATCATGACTTTTTGGTAGACCAATAATTCTTAAATTTTCTCTCCTAGATCTTTTTTCCAGGTCAATTGTTTTTCCAATTAGATATTTTACCTTTTCTTCTATCTTTTCATTCTTTAGATACTATTTGACTGGTTCTTGATGTCTCATAGAGTCATTAGCTTCTTGCTACTTGCTACTTAGCTACTTGCACAATTCTAATTTTTATTAAATTTATTAAATTGATTTCTTCAATTAACTTTTCCATTTCCTTTTCCATCTGTCCAGTTGTTCTTTTAAGGAACTATTTTCTTCAGTTAGTTTTTGTACTTCCTCTTCAATTTGTCCAATTTTCCCATTTAGGTTTTGTGCTTCCTTTTCCATTAGTCTGATTTTTCTTTTAAAGTCTTCTGTGATTTTTTTCATATTTTTAAAATCATTGGCCAGTTTTTATTCTACTTACCTAATTCGGCTTTTAAAATCCTTCTTGAGCTCTTCCAGGAATGCTCTTTGGGCTTGAGACCAGTCTATAGTCCCTTCTGAAGTTTCAGATGGGAGTACAGTCTCAATGGTGACCTCTTTGCTATTCGTGTTTTGGTACTTGTCCCCATGGGAAGATTCTGTGGTCTTATCTTTTCTGGTTTGTTTCATTATCATGATGATTAACCTTTTCCTGGCTTTTAAAATGGATGACTTCTTCTGGGGCACAGGGGCCTCTGTCCTACTGTTCTTGTGCTTTGACCTTGGGACTTTGTGTATTGTGGCCTCTGGTTCTTTCAACTAGAAGCTAGAATGCTGTAGCTTACCTGCTGAGTTGACTGATGTGCCAAAGCACAGACCAGTTGAAGTCTTTCTGAATTTCCCCAGAGTTGCCCTGGAGCTAGTGGTGCTAAGTGTCGGGGAGGGGTGGTCTGGCCACAGGAGGTCTACTCCTCTGAGCACAGGCACACTCAGTGATTGATGAACTGTCTTTCTTATTCCCTTGGGTGTGCTGAGGCATGCCTGGGGTCCTAGTGTTGATGATTCTGGGCTCCACTCCCCTGTAGCTCAGGATCTCCTACAGTTCGCTGTGGTGGGGCTGTCTGGGGAAGCTCTGGTGCTGCACTGGTCCCCTTCAGCCACAGCAAGAGGGATCCCCCTTCATAATTTTCCTAGCCTCAATGGCTAAGAGACTGTTTGCCTCTTCAACTGATCCCACTGTTCCAGGATTTTTACTGGGGAAACATTCTGTGGGTTTTTCAATGTTGACAAGAGAAAGGGTAAAGCATTAACAGATCACTCTGCCATCTTGGCTCCTGAAAGTTCAAGTAGGTGACTTATAGACATTTAATCTGTAGGATGATATTCTCAGGAGCTACTGCTGCAGTTACCTTGGGTTGTGTGGTTCTCTGTCGCTTGGTTCTACTGAGCTCCTGTCCTGGGCTTATATGTTTGAGATTCCACAGCATGGCTCTTGCTTCAGATTGCCCTCTGGGATCTCTGAGGAGGTGATTAATGAATTCTTTGTTTTTTAATTAAAAAATATTTATTTTTCAGTTTTTAGCATTCACTTCCACAGAATTTGTGTTCAAAATTTTCTCCCCATCTCTCCCTACCCCCATCCTAGAACAACTTTCACCTCATGCACCTCTTCCTCCATTCTGACCTCCCTTCTAAGACTGCCTCCTTCTTCCATTCCTCTACCCTCTATTTTACTGTGGGGCAAAATAGATTTCTATACCCTATTGCCTGTACATATTATTTCCCAATTCATGCAAAAAATTTTTAACGTTCATTATTAAAGCTTTGAGTTTCATATTCTCTCCCTTCCTCCCTCCCCACTCACCCTCAATTAGAAGGCAAGAAATTCAATATATGTCATATATGTGTAGCCATGCAAAACACTTCCATAATAGTTATGTTGTGTAAGACTAACCAAATTTCCTTCTGTCCTTTCCTGCCCCCCATTTATTCAGTTCTATACCTTGACCTGTTCTCCCACTATAGTGTTTGCTTCTTGTTGTCCCTTTCCCCAATTTATTGTTTCTTTGACTATCTTCCCTATCCTATACCCTTTCACCCTGCCTTCATGAAGGGTAAAATAGATTTCCATATCCAATTAAGTATGTGTTATTCCCTACTTAAGCCAAATCCCATGAGAGTAAGTCTCACTTATTCCCTTTCATCTTCCCCCCTTCACCTCCATTGTAAAAGCGCTTTCTTGTTTCTTTTACATGACATGATTTGTTATATTATACCTCTCCCTTCCTCTTGCTCCTAGTGTGTTCTGCTCAACAATACATTTTATTTTTTAGGTATTCTTCTTTCATGTTCAGCTCACCCCATGCCCTCTATCTATGTGTGTGTGTGTGTGTGTGTGTGTATACACACACACACACACACAGATGTATACATATATATATATATATACACAACATACATCCATGTAGATATACATGCCTACACATATATAAAACAGAAATACATACATACCTATACACACCTACATATATATAGATGTGTATACATATACATATATCTGTACATATGTACACATATACATACACACATACATATACATATACACACATAAACATATATACACACACATATATATACACGTATATGCATATATACATATGCACACATACACACACCCACACCCACACACTCTCTACCCTAATACTGAAATAGGTCTCATAAGTTACAAATATCATATTTCCAAGTAGGAATGTAAATAGTTCAACTTTAATAAGTCCCTCATGGCTTCTTTTTCCTGTTTACCTTTTCCTGTTTTTCTTGTTTCTCATATTTGAAAGTCAAATTTTCTATTCAGCTCTGGTCTTTTCAACAAGAATGCTTGGAAGTCCTCTATTTCACTGAAATTCTATTTTTTCTGCCTGAATCCAGTTTAACTGGGTATGTGGTTACTTCTGTTTTGTAATTTGTTTGGAGTAATTTTTATAGGTATTTTAAGGTCTTTGGGTGGAGAGTGTGAGCAGGTCTGTGCTTCTCCTCTGCCATCTTAGCTCCTCACCACCAGTGATTTCTTTCAATTTCTGTTTAACCATCTGATTATAAGATATCAGGGAAGGTTTCCTTTATATCTTCTTGAAACATGGTGTCTAGGTTCTTTATTTGTTCAAGGCTTTCAGGCAGTCCAATAATTCTTAAATTATCTCTCATGGATAAAATTTCCAGGTTAGATTTTTTTTTCTTCTATTATTTCATTGATTTCTTGTGTTAGGTTTTTTTTTTATGTCTCATGGAGTCATTAGCTTTCATTTGCCAAAATCCAGTTTTTAAGGCATGATTTTATTCAAAAAAATTTCCTCCTTTTTGTTCCATTTGGCCAATTCTGATTTTTTTTTAACACAATATGTGGTATTTACTAAATAGGTTTCTCCCACTTTATTTTATTTAATTTTAGTTTTCAACATTCACTTTTATAAGATTTTGATTTCTAAATATTTCCCACCTCTCCCCTTCCCACTCTCCAAGACAGCATGCAATCTGATATGGGCTATACATGTATATTCATATTAAACATATTTCCATATTAATCATGTTTTAATCGAAGAATCAGAACAAAAGGAAAAACCATGATGAATAAAAGAGATAGTGTTTAAATTTGCATTGCTCTAATCAATAGTGATTTAGAGCAGTTCTTCATATGATTATACGTTGTTTTTAATTTATTCAACTGAAAGCTGCCTGTTCACATCGTTTGACCATTTATTAATTGGGGAATGACTTGCATGCTTATAAATTTGACCCAGCTCTTTATAGATTTTAAAAATAAGACCTTTATCAGAGATACTAATTGCACCATCTCAACAAGAAAACTAACAGAAATCATATGTTCATCTCAATATATACAGAAAAAAACTTTTTGACAAAATGTATCACCTATTCTAATTAAAACATTTGAGAATGTAATAAATGGTTCCTCTTTTATTAGCTGTAATTGTCTTTTCCTAACTTTCTTTCCTGGTTGCTTTTTCTTTACCTATTTTTTTTCTTTACCACTTTAATTTTGAAAACAGTTTTTTTGGCTCTTAAAGGAATTCTTGGTAAGCTTCTATACAATTCACACATTTTGTATCCTTTGATGCTTTGATTTTAGCTGATTGGATGTCATTTTCTTCTTCTGAGTTTGTACCTTGATCTTCCCTTTGATATAGTAAGTTCCAAAGCGAGGTTCTTTCAAGTTGTTTGGTCATTTTCCAGGCTATATCTTGCCTTCCAACTATATGTTAAATTATGCCTCTATTCTCAATGTTGAGCTGGGATGAGGACACTGTCTTAAGTGTCAGTTTTTTCTGAGGTATTTTCAGATACAATTCTAGGGGTTTTGAAGTTTTTGTTGCAAGCAAAATGGTGTGGTAACAGAGCCTCCATTCCCTTTCTGGATCAAGTTATTTCCTCCAAAAAAATAAACAAACAAAATACATAACCGCTCCGAGTGAAAGCAGAAGAATGAATTTACAGAGAGACCATCACCACTTCTTGCTAAAGGGCTTGACTTGAGGCCTTTGCCTCTTTGTGTGTGTCTGACTGTTTCTCTTATCCCATATGAATTCAGATACTGTAGGTGTGTCTCCAACCCCACATGTCATTTGCCTTTTTCTGTTTGTGTCTATGTCCTTCCCCCAAGTTTTTGCTTCAGTCTTCTTCCTCTCTGTTATAGCTAGGGCCCCATGATGATGACACAGCCCCCTGTTTTCCTCCTTCTGTGTTTGCTTCTCTGACCTTGGCCCCTACAATTTCTTAAACCACACCCTGACTTTCTCCTTCCATAGGCACATGACCATCTTACTATCTTCTTCTCTCCCTCACTTTCCATGTCCACAGGAGAATTTTCATTACAGCAAAATTGCTTTATGTAGATATCTGAGAGACAGTTCACTTACAAGAAAGTGAGAACTGTCTGTATCTGGAAAGGCAATCAGCAATAACAAAGAACCAACACTGTTTCATCAGGAAGAGATCATGCTGAAAATTGATCTTTTTCAATTTTTGGAGAGTTATTACTCTTGTAGATAAAAGAAATTATATTGTACATATTGCTTGGATATACACTAAATTAAAAATAAATATTTCTTGGTAATGAACTTATCCATTTGCCCTCTGGTTAAGATAGAGACAAAACCTAGTTAAATGGTTTCAGAGAAGTGGTAAATACAAGCAAATTTCCTAGAAGATTCATATATTAAATTGTCCTAATGTAGACAATGTTTTCCCCACAAATATTTACTCTATAAAATCTAAGTATGATCTAGAGTAGGGATATATGAGCATATCCTTTTTAATTTCAAAAGAACAACATTTTTTCAGAAACAACTGACATTCAAAACAATAGAATATGAAAATAAAAGGCGTGAAAATAAATTATATCTAAGGAGTATATGCAAATATTGGTCTCCGTGGTTTTGATTGCCACTAACATTGAAAAGTATTAGTCTCAGATTAAATATGAAAAATCAGCCCTACTTAGTTTCAAGTCAAGCCATGTTGAGAAAAAAACAAACAAACTGAAGTTCAGAAAAAAATAGTAAAAAATCAGTTGTTTATTTGTGTCTGACTTTTTGTGATCTTACTTGAAATTTTCTTAGCAAAGATATTGGAATGGTTTGCTGTTTCCTTCTTAAGTTGATTTGACAGGAAATTGAGGTAAACAGGGCTACAGGACTTGCTAGGCTTACATAGCTAGCAAAGGCCCGAGGCCAGATTTGAAATTGAGACCATGTGTATTCCTGACTCAGCACCCAGCACTGTCTCCACTGTGCCACCTAAGAACCATTTTAATAAAATGTATGTTTCTATTCTTAAGGAAACAATGGGGAGATGTAGAATACACAACAATAGAAGTAAATATGCTGAGTCTACAACTATTAATGGTTGGTTGAAATTACAATGTAGTTTTTAATGGTACAAAGTTAATGTTACAGTAAGCAACCATCAGGCATCTGAGGGATCTGTTCTCAGCTCTCTGTTGTTTAAAATTGTTATTCATGTCTCTGATAAAGGCAGAGATGGTGTTCTTATTAAATATGCAAGTGTGATAAAAATGGTGGCAAAACTCGCTTAATGGATGACAGAGTCAGCAAATCATCTACTCTGTTGTGTTATATTGAAACTAATAAATTGAAATTCATTCAGTAACCCTTTTATTGGATTAAAAAATCAACTTTTTCCAATACTGAGTGGTTCATGAGGATTGGTAACAGTTTTTCTTTTTAAAAGTTGACATTTAGTGGTTTGCAAACTCAACATTGTAGTCATCCAGATCAAATACACTGCTCTCCAGGTAGATTTACTCCATGCCTCTTTGCTGTAGCCTTAACCTCCCCCCAGAATTGTCAAACTAGAGACTGCTAGATGATACTTTTTCATATGTAGCCCAAACTAGATCCTATTTGTCCTTCGCAGAAACTATTAATTCTGGGATAGTTTTCATCCCTAACCACTCATTGTTTTCTGTCTCTAGTTCAGGATACAGTAATCAAATCAAACCATTCTTGGAAAGGACATGACAATAAATTGCTCCATGTCTCCACTCACTATCCAAAGGACTTCTCAGAACAAAACATTCCTTCCTGGGTAGTATTCTAGTATATATGCTGGGTTGTTTTTGCCAATATAAAGTATTGGAAGTAAAGATGATATAGATTTTTTATTAGTTATTTCCATACTTAGCATAATTCCTGGAAGAAGGTAATCATTTAATCAATATTTTTCATTCATATGTTCATTCATTCTTTTACTCAATATGGATCTGCTCACTGATTTGTAAGTCATAAAAGCTAACGCAATCTTGAGTTGCGTAAAAAAGGGTACCTTCCAGAATTAAGCATGTGATTTACTTCTGTCCTCTGCCCTCAGATGTCATCTTGAGTATTGTGTTTGGTTTGAGGACCCACAATTTAAGAAGATCATTGATAAACTGGAGGGTGTTCAGAGTGGGGGTACTTGAATGGTGAAGAGCCTTAAGTCTATCCCACATGAGGACTGGTTGATTAAATTGGAAAAGAAATTGCTCAAAGCATGATGGTGGTTATTTTTCAGTATTTGAAAGTCTATCATGCGGAGGAGGGATTATATTTGTGCCATGTTGTCTGGGAAGGTAGATCCAATAACAATTTATGGAAAAGTAAATTTAGGTTAGATGAAAGAAAGATATCTTGTTTCCTAACAATTATAAAGATACCAATCATACATGAAGAAGAATGAGCTGTCTTTATACGTAGTAAGGTCATATTCTTTGGAAATCTTCAGTAGTAGGCTACTTCTCAGCTACTTTCAAATGTAGTGAAAATTCCTTTCCTGTATTTGTTGGTTGAGATTTCCTGAAGCTCCTGTCTCAAACTCAGATTCCTGATTCCATAAGACCAGAAATCCATATTCATAACTCTTGTGTTCAGTTTTGACAAACCTCAGTTTAAGTATGTTGATACTGGGAGCCTGTGGGGAGCAGGGCTAGTCACAAAGTAGAGTGAGGGTGGACAGTTTTTTAGCAGGGATTGTGGCATGACCTGAAACTAAGCCAAGGCTGCTTCAGAACTGAAAGAGGGTGCTTTGTTTCCTGTGGAAACAAATTATGATTTCATAAGGAGATAATAGATGGAGATGAGAAAACATATGGTGGGTGTGAGGGCCCCAATGCTTTGAATGTGAAATTGATATCTTTGGATGGTCATGAGTTTATTGTAGAAAAAGGAGCATTTTTTAACATCAGGATGTTAAATGGCCTTAGTCAGTTTGCTAAAAATGAAACTAAAGGTATGTGTGTGTGTATGTGTGTGTGTGTACACATCAATTATATGGTCAGTTTTAGTTCCCCTAATACTTCCTGTATTCAATTTTTCCAAGAGGATCTTTCACCTGGCTCTGCACACTCATTTCTACATTGTAGGAGGAACACACAAATATATGGAGATGTATATGCTCTGGCCTGCCTCTGGGCACATGTGATTGCTTTGACTGGATGTGAAGCCAAGTACAACAAGGATCATATTTTCTTATTTAGAAGGGTGCCAACGTTACCACAAAGCTGAGTGATGAAATGGGCCCCCTCTTCAGTTTTTGAGCACTATAAGTGAAGCTCACTTCTAAGGAATGATACTATCAGTCAGTATGCATTTCCTAAGAGCCTACTATGTGCCAGGTACTGTACTAAGTACTGAGGATACAAAGAGAGTCTTTGCTCTTGAAGAAATGAGGGTGGCAGGCAAGAAAACAAATGAGGACAAATAAACTGTATATTGAATAAATAGGAAATAAGAGAAGGAAGCCAATATAATTAAGATGGTTTGGGGAAGACTTGTAAGAAGATAAGATTTTATCAAGGGTATACTCATCAATTGGGGAATGACTGAACAAGTTGTGGTATATGAATGTAATGGAATACTATTGTGCTATGAGAAACGAGGAACAGAAAGACTTCAGAGAAACCTGGAAAGAGTTATATGAACTGATGCTGAGTGAAAGGAGTAGAACCAGGAGAATTTTGTACACAGCAACAACCACAGTGGTCGAGGAATTTTTCTGATAGACTTAGTACTTCATTGAAATGCATGAACTTAAAAAATTTCCAATGGATCCAAGGCAAAATGCCTTCCACCTCCAGAGAAAGAACTATGGAATTGGATCAGATAAAAAGACCATTTTCTTTTATTTTATGTTTTATTTTGTTTTATGGTTTCTCCCATTCATTTTAAATATTCTGTGACACATGCATTTCATAGGAATGTATGTGTAGAATCTATATAAGATTGTACACTGTCTCAGGGAGGAAGTGAGGAGGGAGTGGAAAAAAATCCAAGATATATGGAAGTTGTTGTCGATTACTGAAAACATAAAATAATTCAATTTAAAAAAAAAGAAGACAGGATTTTAGTTGGAACTTGAAGGAAGCCACAGAAGCAGGAAATGAAGATGAGGAAGGGGAACTATTCCAAGAAAGGAGGACAGCCAAAGGAAATATCAAGTCAAGGGATAGAATGTCTTGTTCAGGGAACACCAAGGAGATCAATATTAAAGAGTAGGTGGGGAGGGGTGGTGTAAAGTAAAAAAAGAGTGGAAAGAGAAGTGTGTATGTGTGTGCGTGTGTGTGTGTTTGTGTATGTGTGTGTGTGTGTGTGTGTGTGTGTGTGTGTGTGTGTGTAGGGAGGGAAATTCCCAGGGCTGGTACCCCATCAGAACTATTCCTCAAAAATGTGCTTTCTTTCCCTCTGTTTCTCTCTCTTTCTGTCTCTCTCTCTCTCCTTTAACCTTCCCACAGACTTAATTGTAGATAAATGTCACTGGCTACATAATTAATTACCATGAAAATAAACAACATTAATACACACATAAATACTTTCACAATGTTGAAAGCTCATAAACTGTCACTGACAAATGCAAACTCTAACTGCTGACTTCTCAACTCTGGAGTAACTTTCCCACCATTCATCTCTCTCATGATGTTAAGGTCCATTCTTAAGACGTTTCTTGGCAAGAAAAGATCTTTCTTAAGGAATTTCGCAAGAAAAGTCCTGTTGGTCTTTTCTCTAGATGCTTGGTCTCTCCCCAGGCACGACAACTAGGAGCTTCTCCAATAGTAAACTGCCACTCTCCGCAGGAATCTTATTCTTCTTAAAGATACTTGAAAGGGAGGGCAAGGGCAGAGGCCCTCATTGAGCAGCTCATGGGGTTATAAATGTACCACTTTATCCTCCTTATTTAAAGTCAAAGGCTTTTATTACAGTCATCTTAAGTTAAGCAAACTGAGACAGAGGTCAAGTGACTCTCCCAAAACCACCCCGTTAGTATGAGATGATGAATTTGAATTCAGTTCATCCCGAGTCTAAGCTCAGTCGTCTACCTACAGTCCCACTTTGTGAGAATGGCTATAGAAGTAGGGGTTACATAAAAAGTAAGCTTCCTTTTCTGCCCAAACATCAGTAGCTCTCAGTTAAAGATATGCATCCCACTATCCTGTCCCTATCTTAGGTTCCCTCTGGAGTATGTCGTGATAGCTGTCATTCTGGATTCAGGAAGAGCCTTTTAAAGGGGAAGGCTGCCTGCTACTTTGACTGCTCCCAGAGTCCAGAAGGGGAGATCTCCACTCAGATGGGTGAGTTTCTGTAAGGGCCATACTTCTCATGGCCCTTGATATAGAAAATAACTAAGAGGAACATCATGGTCTGAGTAGAGTTTATATGTGGACAAGGAAGACCAGGGGGGTATTCTGAAAAAAATTACACAGAACATGATGCCTTTGATCCCAACACTCAATGAAAAATGTAATATAAAGAAAAAAACATTCGCTCTTATTTCCTGGATTAAGTGAAATCACTTAGACATTTCCTGGATTAAATGATTGTTGTCTAAAGCATGTGTATATAGATATAGGTATAGGATATATATGTATATATATATATATATATAGATATATAACCATATATATAGATAACTATATATATAAAGAACTATATATATATATATATATATGTGTATGTGTGTGTGTGTGTGTGTGTGTGTGTGTGTGTGTGTAAAGATATATATGTACTTGTGGTGAGAAGAATACTCCCTCTGGAAAGAACAATACTCATTATTGAAGCCAGGAAAACTCTCATTTTATTTTACATTCCTTGTGAATGGGTAACTCTATAAAGGAACACACTTGCTCAGATAAATGCAAGGCTATTTATTTCCTGTTGCTAATTTAAATTTCTCCCTTATCCCCTCTTGACCAAATAAAACTTCTTGAACCATCTCTTCATGTTCTCCTTGATATATTTCTCCCTCCCTTGTCATGTATAGCATGTGCATTTAAATTAGGTTGCTCCACTCTGGGGTGGAGCAACCTTTTTTTCAACATTTGTGGGCCTTATTCCATACAGATATATGTATTGTATTGCAGCAGCTTAAATGTATCCCAGCCTTAGTCTATGGGATAATGACTCAACATTATGCTTGTACCTTTATTTCACAAATGTCTTTTCCCTTTATCTAATTATTCCCATACCATTGAGGAAAGAAATGTTCTATTCCAGGGGTTTTATTCTTTAATATATGGGATGACTGCCCATTGAGATTGAAAACAGCAAAATTTCACATACTTGCATTGTGCTATATTTGCATATATATACTTGCATTATATTTTATTTTTTCACTGACTACTCACTTTGATTACAGAAACCTACCATAAAAAGGAAAAGCAAGGAGTTGACTAAATAAAGCATCACAGCCTTCCACATGCACTATCACACCACCTCATAGCTAGACTTAGGAAAAGTCAGGTGAGAAACATACCTTTTTAAAGGAAAACAGTGGGGAAACTGAGCCAGAAGGATCCCATCCCAGGCCTCAGTTGGGATTGTCCTTTCATGTTTTCCCCAGATACAAACCTCCAGCTGCAGCAGTCACATTCTCTCTGAGTAGTTAATGGAGTCTTCCTCAGATGGCGGATTACTGAGCTCAGAACACAATTCCTAACAGTTCCACGCACTAATGAAAGCTTTACCAGACTCGCATCTTAAATTTTAAATTTGTCCTAAAAGCCAATCACTGGGGATTTTTTCTATATACTTACAAATTCCCAGTCAACCAAGTTTCTTGTTTAGGAACTCCACATACGAAATGTTACCAATTTGATACTTCAAACAAACTTATTACCAATCAGGTGACTTCAATTTTGTTGAACATACTTTACATAGAGAATCAACATCTCATGAATAACATGTTAAGACTACAATTTTAAGAGAGAAGGCTTGCCCAAGTTTTGAGGCAGGCTGCTTTCTAACCTTGTGCACTTGGGTAATACTTCCAGACTTTCCTGGGATTATAACCTGTGGAGCCCTCACTGTAGCAGCTGACCCTCCCCCTTCCTTTGATGTGTTCATCCTTCGTTGCTGAAGAACACCATGCCATCAGAGAAATAATGACATGACTTGCACTTGACTTTGTTTTGAGTGAAGGAGGGCTGTGCAGGTCACCAGCCTCACTTCTCCTCCAGAGCCATCTGAATCTAGTGTCCAGATATTCATCAGGATGGCTGGAGATGACCCAGGATGAGGCAATTAGGGTTAAGTGACTTGCTTTACACACAGATAGTGATTGTCAATTGTCTGAGATGAGACTTGAACTCAGGTCCTCCTGACTCCTGCACTGGTGCTCTATCCACTGCACCACCTAGCTGCCCCTCCCCCTTTCTTTAGATAGGTGGGGAAAGTAAAGCTCTCTCTTCTTAATCTGATCTGGGATGAGAGGGGTTCATAGACCCAGAACAGTTTGCAGTCCTCTTGACTAAGGTGGAGGGAGTGGGGGAAGGGTTGAAGTCTCCTCCCCTGTATCTTCACATACCACACAACTGCTCCCCCCATTCTGGACCACAAAATTCCTCATCTCCCCTAAAATCATCTCACCATTCTGAAACCTCTGTATAAGAAAATATTGGGGTCTCACCCAGAAACTCAGAAAAGTGACAGTAGATTTGGATATAATTGTCATCAATATCAAATTACCATAACAAATTAGCTGATGAATAGAAATTTAGTAGGCCTTATAAAAATAATACAAAATATTTTCTTCATAAAAATGATTTCCCTTTCTTAAAAACAGCTTACAATTTATCCTGATATTAATTCCTAAATAGTACAAAATTCCTAAATTCTCTGGTCATAATTACAAAGTTTCCTTTCACAAACATACTTTTGTAAAGAATTGATTTAAACAATAACTCCAAATAGCTTGGCTAACATAATAACTTAATCTCACAAATTTCATAAATGACAGCAAAACAGCTGGAACTGAAACTTCCTGTTAAATAAAAACAAAACTTGGAAGTTTATGATTTCCTAAATTATAGCACATGGTCAAATAGAATGCTTTAATAGCTTCTCAACACATTCATCACTTTTCTCCAACAGTACAATTCTTAATCTAACCACAGAGAGCAGAAGAGAAATTGCTTTTTTTAACAGTACAAGTGATACCATTGTTTACTCAATTATACAATAAAAGACATTTTTGAAATACAACAATGCCATAACTATTTACTGTGTATTTAAATTCAAAACCAAACCCAATTAATTATCAATCTGGGGATCTTAATTTTTAGTATATGTTTCCAAATTGCTTTACACAGCAAATCTTTCATTTCATCACTGCTGAAATAAGCTTCATGTCTAAGAAAACTCATATGAAGTTATCAAATATGAAGCAATTATATTTAACTTAAACAGTTAACATTTAGATAGCATTTGTTCTATGCCAAGCACTTTATAATCATGTCAAATAAAAATATATAAACATTTTAATTATATATATATATTTTAGTCTAATACTCTTGGCCATTTAAAAGGAAATACTATCCACAAATTCATATATTTCCTTAAAAAGACTGTATATTCCCTGACTCTGGATAACCTTTTTGCTACTTCCTTAGAAAACTGAAATCTGATTCCTTTTGGAGACTTCAGATAAAGATCTGTTTTCTTCATTTCAACTGCCTACTCCCATTCTTTTGGGAAAGTATTACAAACAGTTTGAGTCAGATTAGTCAAAGGGTTTAGTCCAGACAAAAAGACCTGGGGAATTCGTGTGGTCAGTCCAGGCCCAAACTCCCAAGGCCTAATGAGCAATTTAACACAAGAGCACTGTGGGCTTGCCACTGCCACACCCCGTCTTTCTCCAACTCATTCCTTTCTCTTTTCTTCCTTCCATATTTTTGCTCAAGCTTTTATCTCTCTTTCCTAATCTTTACTCAAGACTAATTCTGCTTTCCTTTACATTTGTAATAAATAAAAAATAATCATCCTCATCCCAATTTCGTCCTGCTTTTCTGCAATGTATTTTAAATAGACCACTAAAATCCTAAAGTAATCACACATTTTTGTAAAGATAGAAAAGCTGTTATTTTTGCAGTTTTACAAAATTTACCTGATATCAGATACAATGATTTAATTTAAACATAAAGCACAAACTTGATGAGGGACTTTGAGAGCTACTTAAACCTAAACTCAAAACTCTCAGCCTTTCACTCTAGGCTGACTGTTGGAGACCTTTATTTGTTAATTAGCTCCACTTTCCATCCTCTGAAGAATCTCTTCTTGCTTTTTCTAGACTTCAAAAATCCCTTAAAGTTTTTTTCTGGCTGCATTTTAAATCTCTCACCACAAACCAGAAAACATTTCATAAACACACAGATGACATTTGATAAGACAAAGTGCACATGGATCTAATTTTTTGTTGACTTTTTCTTCTTAATAAATTAATTTTTGAGTTTTCAACATTCACTTCCAGAAGATGTTTATTTCCAAATTTTCTCCCCATCTCTCCCCTTCCCCACTCCAAGACAGCAAGCGTTCTGATTTCCCTTTTCCCAAATCTGCCCTTTCTTCTATCACCCCTCCTCCCTGCCTTCTCTTATCCCTTTCCCCTCCATTTTCTTGTAGGGCAAGACAGATTTCCATACCCCATTGTCTCTATGTCTTATTCCCAGTTGCATGTAAAAATAATTTTTTGCATTCATTTTTAAAATTTTGAGTTCTAACTAGTCTCCCTTCCTCCCTTTCCACTCACTGTCTTTGAGAAGGCAAGCAATTCGATATAGGTAATACATCTGTATGATGTGAATTCAAACAGTGCCCTGTAAGGGTCAGTAAGGACCACTTTCCCAGGCTTTTTGAGGGAGGTTGAGGTTCATTTTATATCCCATTCTGTAACTTGGGGGAGATTCTTCCTAATTATCTTGAAATACCATACAACTTGTATAAAAGAATTGTTTTTGTCTCCCTTATCCTGTGTTCCCCATTCTGTCATTCATCTTCCTCATCCTGTGTCATAACTTGCAAGCAACTACCTTCCTCACCTTCTTTATACTTATCCTGTCTCTAATATATCCAACCACCATTAGAAACTCTAAAAATTACATCTTCCTCTTATAGGCTGCATAGCTTTCTGTCTATATAAGTCTGACTTTTTTTCCTATATCAGTGCCTTTGTTTAGCTTCTTGCTAAATCTTAGGTCCATATGCTTCTGCATCAATAAAGCTCTCCATTGGCCAAAGAGAAGGTCTAAGTGAATTCTTTCACATCTGAATCACCTCTGCCACCTGGCACTTCAAGGTCTCCAACTACGCTAATACTGAGAAACTCTTAAAGGTTATAAATATTTTTCCATGTAGGAATGTAAATAGTTCAAATTTAGTAACTCTTTTATGATTTTTCCTCTCTGTTTAACTTTTCATGCTTCTCTTGATTCTCCTATTTGAAAGTCAAATTTTCTGTACAGCTTTGGTGTTTTCATCAAAAATGCTCAAAAGTTCTCTTTTTGATTAGATGACCATTTTCCCCCTGGAAGTATTATACTCAGTTTTGCTGGGTAGTTGATTATGGGTTTTAATCCTAGTTCCTTTGATCTCTGGAATATCACATTTCAAGCTCTCTGATCCCTCAATATAGAAGTGCTAGATCTTGTGTTGTTCTGATCATATTTCTACAATACTTAAATTGTTTCTTTCTGGCTGCTTGCAATATTTTCTCCTTGACCTGAGAACTCTGGAATTTGGCTACAATATTTCTATCCTTTTGGGATCTCTTTCAGGAGGCAGTCAGTGGATATTTTCGATATCTATTTTACCCTCTAGTTTTTTAATATCAGTACAGCTTTCCTTGATAATTTCTTTGAAGATGAGGTCTAGGCTCTTTTTTTTGAACATAGCTTTCAGATATACCACCAATTTTTAAATTGTCTCTCCTGGATCTGTTTTCCAGGTCAGTTGTTTTTCTAATGAGATACTTCACATTGTCTTCTATTTCTTTTTCATTCTTTTGGTTTTGTTTCATAATATTGTTATTTCTTATAAAGTCATTAGCTTAGATCTGCTTCATTCTAATTTTTAAAGAATTATTTTCTTCAATGAGATTTTGGCCTTCCTTTTCCATCTGGCCAATTCTGCTTTTTAGGACATTCTTCTCATTGGGTTTTGGATCTCTTTTGCCATTTGGGTTACTTTATTTTTTAAAGTATTGTTTTCTTCAGCATTTTTGGGGTCCCCTTTAGAAGTAGTTGACTTATTTTTCATGATTTTCTTACATCACTCTCATTTCTCTTCCCAATTTTTACTCTACTTCTTGTATTTGATTTTCAAAATTCTTTTTGAGTTCTTTCATGGCCTGGGTCCTATTCATATTTTTCTTGGAGGCATTGGGTGTAGGAGCATTGACTTTGTTGTCTCCTTTTGGTCGTATGTTTTGATCTTCTTTGTGACCAAAGTAAGATTCTATAGTCTGAGTTTTTTCTGTTTTTTGCTCACTTCACCTGCCAATTACTTGACTTTTGAACTGTTTGTGAAGCTAATTCTCTGCTTCCAGTTATAGTAGGGGGTGTACTGTCAGTTGCTCCACCTCCCTTCCCCCCACAATCTGTAGGTCTAGACCTCCAGAAAAATCAGTTGCTGCTGCTACAGCTGTTGCCAGTTCCTCCAACCCCTCTGCTGCCCTGAGACTTGGGCTGGAACCAAGTTACTCTCTCACACGGGCCCTACAGGTTTTTTCCACTGATGTTGTTGTCCTTGACATTGCTTGAGAAGTATGGAAACAACAACCACTGCCAGTGATTTAGTACCCCCCCAGGCCTGCTTAAGCCCCATCTATGCCAGCATGGCCCATTCTGGAACGTACTTTTCTCCTAACCCAGCACAATAGATGCTTCTTGTTGACCTTCCAGGATGTCTTAGACTGGAGATTATTTCACACTGTCATTCTGTCAGTACTGCAGCTCCAGAAATTGTTTAAAACCATTTTTTTTTGCAGATATTTAGGAGATTTAGGAGAAGATCTCAAAAAAGTCCCTATTTTTACTCTGACATCTTGGCTCCATTCCCCTCATTGGCTTTTTTTTTTTAAAGAAACAAATCAAATTAGAATTAGAATTCAAATGGGTAAGAAAAAAACTCAGAGTTGTAATTTACTCTGACTGATTTCTGGCCAATTTCAAAAAGATATTTTTCCTGAGAAATCTCTGCCTCCCTCAGCTCCATGGACATGCTGAGATATTTGCACACCCTCAGCTAAGGGACTCTTTTGAAGGAGTGCTAACAGGGCTCACTTTTCATTCCCTTGTTGGTGCCTTTCTCTCCTTGTTACCCATCCTACCTTCCTGACCTGAGATCTTTTATTTCACAACTTCTTGGTGACTTCTCCCTTCTGTTTTCTTCATGGGACCCCAGATTAGCCACCTACCTTCAATTTGCTAACTTTTGCCAGAACCCCTCCACCCATGAAAGTGATACTCAATAGCCTATTTTCTCACCTTTACCTGTGCACAGGGTATCCTGGTTGCTATGGACACACACACACATAATTACATTTCCTGTGTTTCTTGTTCATAGTGACTCCAAAAATAGTCTCAGGAAGTCAGGAGTTTGAAGAAGGGACATGCTTGCCTGTGGGTGTTCAGACTGTTGAAAATCAATGAAGCATCTCCTGTTCTCCATAGTGACCATTCCCCTTTTCTAGCTTAGATCCCACAATGAGCTTCCAAGTTGGGAGAAGCATGCATTCTCTAGAAAGGACAATAGTCATTGTTGAAGCCAGGAAAGCTCTCATTTTATTTCACATTTACTTTACATTTCTTGTGAATGAATATATAACTAAAAGAGCACACTTGCTCAGATAAATGTAAGGCTATTTATTTCCTGTTATTGACTTAAATTTGCCCCCTTGTACCCCACTGACTGGATAAAACTTCCTGAACCACCTCTTCCATGTTTTTTCTCCTTAATATGTTCCACCTACCTTGTCATACATAGCATATTCATTTAAATTAACTTGCTTCACCTTGGGGGGGGGGTCAACTAATATTAAACAGCTTGTTAAGCATGATTACAAGCTTCTGACCCTTTACTTGACCAGAAATCTGGTTCTGCCAGGACACTGCTCAGATTAGAACCAATCATCTCTGACTTACATCCTGTTATCACTCTACAAAGCTGGGGTAAGGTTAATCTTGTGGAAACAGAATTCCGTCTTTTGTTTCCCACATGTATATGAATGTAAATGTATGCATGTGTATGTGTATGTGTGTGTGTGTGTATAGAAATGAGACCATATTCATGTCTGAGATGGTAGAGAAATGTTAGCATTCAATGATTTAAGATAAGAATTTTTGGCCTGGGATCAATCTACAAAGGCCATTAGAATTGCTTTCATTTTCAAATACATAGAAACCAGGTTGACCCCCTTTCCTCCAAATGGATTTTTATGTTTTCTTAGTGCTATTCCTCTCTCCATCATAACAACACCTGGGACAGTGATATGAAAAGTCCAAGAACACCTAGAAAATTTGACTTGTGCTGGAGTAGACCAAGTTTTGTGGGCTTTGAGGGTTAGCTTAAACAAGGTAAAATCAGTCACAAGATACCTGTGAGCTACAGAAATAAAATGGGAGGGGAGGAGCTAAATCTTCCCTGGGGTCTTTCTGATGTAATAGAAGGGAAATAATGTGTCAGCCTTTGTGGATTAGGGCTCCTTTCAACAGGTTTCTCTTTCTTTTGCATTCTCCCTCTCTCTTGTCTAACTCTCTGCCACTATCTGTCTGTCCTTCTCATTGTATCTTGCCCTCATTGATCTGTCTCTCTGTCTCTCTCTCCTCTCCTTCCCTTATCCTTCTCTTTCATTCTTTCTCTCTTTCCCCATTTCTTTGTCTCACTCCTCTCCCACTCTCTACCTTAGCTATTGCCTTGCATGATCCATTCCACAAATGAACTCTGATAGGACATTGCACATTGCTTCAACTGTGCTTCTTTCCCGTTGGGTTTCTCCATTCACAAATAAACAAATCTCTACATCAGGTCAAGGAGAAAATAACATGGTCTCTCCAGGTCTACAATTCCAAGAATAAACATAATGAGATTTCACAACTTGTGAACTTTTGCCCACAGAAGAATCAGTCTGACTACATAGTTATATCTGGGAAGGAAGCTATGGTTAAGGGTACTCAACAGTAAGACAATGGTCCTGCTTTGCAATTGACTTAACAATGAAATATGAATCAAAATTCCACTTTACTGATTGTTAACAGACTGCCAAAGCAGAAAAGCAGGCAGATTCTTTAAAAGCCATACCTAAAACAATGCTATAGTCTGGTTGAGAGATATGGAGTACAACAGTCCTCAAAGAATTAAAATTTTAAGTACTTCCAAAACAATTGAAATGTACATAGGGGGTTTGAACAGATTTTTGCCATGTAACCAATGAGCGTAAACAATGAAGGGTAAGAAAAGATGAGATGATCTTAAGGGGAGAATAGAGGATGAGAAGGGGTCAGTTAGAGTGCCCCCTTTGTATGCTCATGGCAGGAGTTAGTGACAAGGGCTTTCAGTACAGTGGAAAGACATGCTGTGGTTTCCTAAAATTGCAGGAGGAAAAGAACAAGAGTCTCAGAGATGAGCCATGATGCTCAGCAAAGGAAGGCAAACACAAATCAATGGACCCACTGATGCATCTGAATATTGAATCATTGCAGGAAGTGAAATTGACCAGGAGGATGGAACTTTGAAAGCAATCAAGTCAGGAAGATTGATGGTCAACAAGGAGAATGGGTTAAGGAGATGTATATTCCAAATGCTGACTTTGAATGTAATATATAATATTTGTTTAGGATGTAGGTGGGAGAAGGGCAGTTTTATTCTTTTGAGTGTTATGCTAATTGAATCATACCTTTTAATCTTTTTTAAACTTATGCATCTGGTTTCAGAATAAAATCTGCTTATATCTGCACCAGTGTCAATACCTGGTAGGGTCTTCAAAGATCATCTTTCCAATATGCTTTATTTCACTCTGGAACCTAAGAATAATAACGTGTCTCTACAAGGTCGATATGGGCCATTTGATAAGAAATACATATATCTACTGACTAATGATCCAACATTCTCTCTCTCTGCCTCATTATTCAACTTCTATATGATGCTTGAACTTACGGAATAACACAAAAGAGTCAGACTTGCTAGAGAACACGAAAAGCTACAGAACTTTTATTTTTGGATTTACTTATTAATTTTATTTATATGTATTATTTTATAATACATATTAATTTATTTATTAATACAAATTAATAACATTATTTATTAGCATAGTAGGAAATAGTGATAGGGTTGGGAATGTACTTGTGACTTCATTGCTGAAGGAAACTCTTAGATTAGGAACTGCCTCTACCAATGAAGTTCAGCAGTTTATCTGAGCTTTCTTGTTTTCAGATATCCTGGACCATTGAAGAGTTGAGTGACTTCCAGAGGATAAGAGCATATGCATCAGAAGCAGAACTTGAACCCAGGATTCTTTACTTGATCATCAGCTAATTATCACCTCCACCACACCTCACATGGAATGACTTCAGAAAATGAACGGACTCAGCAGATTAAGTAGTGGGTCATTGTTAGGATGAGTAAATATACATCTGGACCACAGCACTAGTGGAGTCAATATAGCATCATATCTTAGGAGAGGACAGGATGTTGCCTGTGGCATGACATTTGAGTTTGGCCATTCAAGACAAGATGTTAGGGAAAAGAACATAGAGAAAAGACTGATTCTCTGAGAATATCCTAGGATGTGTACAAAGTTTCCACTACCCCCTCATCTTTTCTACTGCCTTGATATGGGAAGACATGGGTCTCCCCTATGTAATAAGGAAAGTTTCATGTTTCAGTGATGAAGATGATGGTATTAAAAGGAATAATGAAGTCTATCAATTATGCAGAGATTCAATTTTATGCTTTATATGTGCTATGTCCCTTGAAACTCACAATAATCCTGTGAAGTAGGTGGGATTACTATCTTCATTTCACTGATAGGAAAACCAAGACAGACCAAAGGGAGGTGATTTGCCCAGGGTCACATGGCAAGTAGGCATCTGAGGCACAATCTAAACTCTGGCCTTCTTAGTTTCCAGTTTTCTTCCCTACTCAAATTGTCATTGACTTTCTCAGGATATATAGTAAAATTAAAAGTCTTTCTAGAACTTTGTGTCATCCCCAGTGCATGTCTTCTTGAATTTTCACCTCTGATGTCACAGAAGCAAGTCAAGGTTCTGTTTAGTACCTGAGAGATTAAAGGTATAGAAGATCTCAGAAAAAAGAGGCAGAAGCAAAGAGGAGAAAGGGAATTTCTAGGAAAGAGATGGACTACTGATAGCAAGGATGGTCTGGAAGGCCACAGGGTGGGTGATGGAAGGGGATTTCCAGGGTTAAGTTCAAGAAGATCTCAAGGATCGGAAAGAGATGGTTAGAATACGGTCAATTCATTATTCCAAAAACAAGGGGAAAATTCAATCTATGATACAATGGGAATTTCTTTTTAAGCAATCTGATTAAACCTAGGTATTAAAGGGCTATGGAATTCACAGTTGAATATATCATCGAATGGCATTGATTCCTTTTGGATTAACAGGAAACACACAAAATTTTAAAAAAGTATTTTTCTTTGAGAAACTTGCCAGCTAGTTAATAAATCATCAATCATTCAGTCAATCAATAACCTTTTAGTAGGTGAAAGTTTTGGTGATAAGTAATGGGGACAAAAGGATAAAAAGGCAGTGATTCCTCCATTCAGGGAGCTTCCATTGAAATGGAGGAGGCAACATGCATATACACACCCTGTGTATCCACAAAATGAGTCAAATACATAGTTATGAAATGGGGCAAACTGGGAGCTGGGAGGAATGAGGAAAGATGAATACAAGCAATCCATATCTAAAGTGGTTGTTGCATAATCCAGCAGAAGCAAAAACAATCTTGACATTTGCTATTAAAGGACTCCAATTTCTAAGTTTAGTGAACTAAGTGAATAGATTAAGAGGAACATTTATCGTCTCTTAAGTAAAGGGAATCAATGTCATCTAAGCTTAATCAGTGACAAAGGACACAAAGAGAGTGAGCCTCCCCTTGGGTGCCACATTACCTACCAGTGGTATCTAGCAAAGAGGGAAGGGAATTTTGCATCCTATAGAGGCAGAAGAACTTGTTATAGCTCTCATGATTTTTTTTCTACATCTGGGAAGGGGAATAATTCTTGAATCCAAACCTTGAACTGTTGTTTGTCTCCTGCAGATGCAAATCAGTGGATGATGTGCCCAGAAGATGAATGTCCAAAAAAGCTGAAAGATCACTGCCTCCCCAAGTTTGTGACCTTCCTGAATGTGAAAGATCCTTAGGGAATGACTTTGGCCTTTGTAGCTGTTTCCTTCTCTTTACTGACATCTCTGGTTCTGTGGGTCTTTGTGAAGTTCCAAGACACCCTCATAATCAAGGCCAATAACCAGACTCTTAGCTACTCTCTCCTCATCTCCCTTGCCTTCTGTTTCCTCTGCTCCTTGCTCTTCATAGGCCAGCCTACCCTTGCCATGTGTCTCCTCCAACAAACAGTGTTTGTAATTGGGTTCACAGTGGCTGTTTCCTCCATTTTAGACAGATACTGGTTCTGGCTTTCAGGTTTATAAGGCCAGGGGTCAGCATCCAGATTTTCATACATCCTAGAGTGTCCAACTATGTTGTTCTCATCTGCTTAGGGATTTGAGTGGTTTCCTGTGGCATCTGTTTGGGAACTCTCCCCACTTTCCAGAAGCAGATGCACACTCTGAATCTAGCCACATAATCCTTAGATGTAATGAGGGCTCTCCTTTCACATTTTTCTGTGACCTTGGCTACATGGATTTTCTGGCCCTGGCAAGCTTTATTGTGGCTTTCCTGGCCAAGAACCTGCCAGATACCTTCACTGAAGCCAAGTTCATCACATTCAGCATGTTGGTGTCTTCCAGTGTCTGGGCCTCTTTCCTCCCCAGATATCAGAGCACCAAAGGGAAGGGCATGGTGATTGTGGAGATCTTTTCCATGTTGGCCTGCAGTGTTGGGTTACATTTTTATTCCAAAATGTTACATAATTTTCTGGAAGCCAGACAAAAATACTCAGGAACAAATGAAGGATCATTGGGATTGCAGAGGCAAGATGTTTTTCTGGATCATAGCCTCACAGTTCTGGGAGTAATAGTTCTGAAGAATAACCCATTTTATTTCATATAGTCTTATATGTCAGACTAGGTGATATTTCAACCCTAATTAGTATATTGTGGCATTCTTTCTGCCAGCTTTGGAAATTTTCACTCCTATACTTGTGCTAGATCTTCACAGTGGTGTTTTGAAAGTGTTGCTACTAATTTTATTGGGTGATGTTACCAATAAACTGGTTAATATGTGAGATTACCAGATTTTCAGAGTGTTTTAGGTTGTCAGTGTCATCCCTTGGACAATGGGGACATGAGAGAGCAGGAGTTATGATAAAATTTCCCACGTGCAGTGTGAGTTCTCATTAAGGATTCCTTCACCACAGGATTCAACCACAACTTAAATGGCTGAAGTGGAACTTTGTTGTTTTATCCATCCTCTACAGGGTATGACTTACTCTCTTCATCCAAACTCAGGCTCTCTTCTTTATGGATCTTATGCTGTCATCTGATGATGCAAAGAATCCATGATTCTTTAAAAGTGATTAAGGAATTATCCCTGCAAGTTTACATTGCATTAATTCATTTATTCAACCAATGCTGCAGTGGAAGACCAGGGCAGGTGAGAATGCAAGAGAGTAATCCATTTATTCAATGGAGGGTCAGTGTATTTAGTGGCTGTAACCACAATCACCTGCAGGCTGAGCTCATCCCATTACTTCACTATCTCATGGCATTACTTCACCGTCCCATGTCTCACCCATGTCCTTCTGCCTGAAGCAAGTAACAAAGTTTATCCTGTTCCAGAAGGTAGTTCCTGACTTCCCAGGCCTTCTTGCAGCTTTTTGCGAGAACATCAGTATCTGCAAGAACATCAGGTTCCAGGGTCATGGAGAGCTTTTGCTAGGGTTTGTGTAAGCACAAGTCCCATGGGAACAAGCTTCACCCCAGTTATGGCCTTGATCACAGGACTCACACCCCCCTTAGCCCTCTCCAAACCAAAATCTGTTAGTTTTTTATAATTAATTGGGGAGTTGGGGCAGATTCTTCATTTTCTCAAGTTTATATGAATTTCAACTGCTAATTTCCTCTGCTAATTTCTGAAATATTGTTCCTTATGCTCTATCTTCTTTCTTGGTCTTCATCCAGTGTCCATCAAGCTCTTATTTTCATTATCATCTTTTTTTCCTTGTTTTTCCACACTCTATGAAAAATTGAATTCTTTTATTCTGTTGATATTTTGTCTGAATAAACTGTTTGACGTATAAGTGAATGAATGAAAATTTGGTTCATACTGTGTGCTAGACACCTTGCCAAATGCTTGTAATACAGAATATATTATAGTCCCTATCCTTATGGGTACATTTTACCCAAGGAAGATGACAGATATGGAAGGGTGAAGGCTTAATGGAGTTTTGAGATTTGAAAAGTTCCAGAGACAGTGACTGGTGACATTTGTCTATTGATGGGCTTATCCTTCTGTAAGATCCGATAACCATGATTTCAGTATGATGTGTCTCTGAGTTAAATATGAACAATTCTCAGTAACAAGGAATGATGCACTGCATTACAGAAAGCGGAGGTCTGGGTTTAAGACAGAGAATAGAGCAAGAAGGCAGAAACTGATTAAGTCTGTCACATCCAGATACTTCTCAAACTTCTCCACTTCTATTTGTAAACAAATATAAGGTACCTCTTATGTGCCAAGCCTGGGGATAGATACTAGACAAACCAGATTGTGTCCCTGTGTAAGGCATGGCACTCCAGGTAGCTGCTGGTACCTCATCTCAGTCTTCCTAGGCCTATATGTTATGTCTCTGTGGTGTCCACCCTGGGGCACAAAACCTGGAGATTGCCATCATCCACCCACAGAGCCTCCTCCCATAATCAGGTATTCTCTTGTGTGTCAGCTCCCGAGAAGGTTGGAGATCTTCTGGCACTTGAAGAGCCACAGCTGCTTCTAGTCCTTTCACAATGAATCTTGGCAAACACACGACAGTAACTTTCTTTCCTCAGAAGGGCAGAGTAATAGAAACCTACTATAGTCAAGACAAGTCCCAAGAAAATGGTGCTGGTCTTCCAGACACTCAGACACAGAGAAAAGGGGACAGAAGACTTGAATCCCTGGAATGCTATATTATCCAAAGTAGATCCTGGGCTAGCTTTCCCTGAAATAGCTCTCCAAAGTCTTGACACAGCTTTGTACAAAGAATCAGGGGGGTGACAGGGAGCCTCTACCAGAAAGCTCCTTAGGACTCCCCCCTTGACCTTCAGACCAGGCACCCAGAATGCCCTTTGTATTCCCAGTGGTAACCACTCTATGGTAGCACTGTTGGCCTGTTCATCCCTGGGCCTCTTGTCCAAAGTTCTGTGGGAGCTGCCTTCTATCAACCTCCTCCAGCCCCTTTTGACCTCAGAATTTATAACTACAGGTCCCTACTGGATTCAGTGGAAGTCAGTGTCCAAATCTTTCTGGGTATCTGGAGCAGGGCAGGGCATCAGTTAAGACAGCTCCTGGGGTGCCCTCCTATGCCTATAGGAAGGGGTATTCCCCCTTCGAAATAGCCAGTCTCTTCTCAGAGTCTCTAAAAAGGCAACAACAGCTCAGAGCTTTTGTATGGAAGGATAATAAGCATTCTTCTCCTCTAGAAGCAAATGGAACCCCTTCTCTGAGCCCAGATTTCCTGTAGTATTAACAGAGGGAGATCTGGCCTTTCTGATGAGAAGAGTCAAAGATTCCTCTGATAGGTTTATTGAGTTCTGAGCCTGGTTTCTTTCTTTACTTCTCTTTGCTATAGCCTTGGACCAAAATGAGTTCTCCGAAATTATTTCTGACTTTTAACGGCTGTCTTGGTGGGTTTCCTGACTTTCACATAAAATAATTTTTTTTGTTGTTTGAGTCATAGCATGTCTCTCAAGGTGGCTTGAGAGGAGTGCCCATCTCCATATAGGTCTGGTCCATCATCAAGAAACAAAGAGATACAGGGCAGAGCCAAGATGATGGACTAGAAAGATGTATATACACTAGCTCTTCTCACACAGTCCATAAAGTACTGGTAAAGAAAGACTCTTAACAAATTCTAGAGCAGCAGAAGTGGAGAACAACAGAGTGGAAGAGACTTCCCACTGAAGGTGACCTGAAAGGCCAAAGGGAAACGTCTCTCACACTTGACGTAGAGCAGAGCCCAGCCCAGCCTTGGCCATACTGTGTGGCTCTGGGAGGAGGATGTGAGCAGGCTTTGGGGGCAGAATCCCCAGGTGGAGTAGCAGCGGTTCGCAGATCCCTCAACCCGCAGGCACTAAAGATCAGTGACAGGATTCTTTTCAGTTGGCTGACAAGGGAGAAGGGCCCTCCTATAGCTCCAGCCTCAGGCAGTGGCCACAGAGGCCACATTGGGCAAGTGACAGCAGCTTCTCCGGCAGCCTCTACAGCAGCCTGCATCCATTGTTGGATTGTAAAACCCCTGGGGGCACTGAGCAGCTGATTCTTACCTCAGCCCTGTGTAGAGGCCCTGCAGCAGCTGATCTTTATCTCACATTGAATGGCAGCCCTGCCTCCACAGCTTATCTGAATCTCAGCCCTCAGTGCTGGCTTGGAGAACTGGAGGTGAGGTGGTTATGAAGAGGAAACTCTACTAAGATTCTGGGTCCAAAAATCTCTCTTGCTCCCAGACCAGTGTACATGCTTGATTGTGCCACCTTGGAGGAACTGAGATCTTACAGATCCCCAGAGTATACCCTCCTCTTGACAAAGGACCCAAAAGTCAAGTAATTGGTTGGGAAAATGCCCAAAAAAGGAAAAGAAGTAATACTATAGAAGATTACTTTCATGGTGAACAAATATGTTCTCCCATCCTTTCACATGATGAAAAATAATGCTGACCATCAGGAAAAGACATAAAAGTCAAGAATTCTGTATCCCAAACATCCAAAGTAAATATTCAATGGGCTCAGACCATGGAAGAACTCAAAAAGGATTTTGGAAATCAAATAAGAGAGGTGGAGGAAAAACTGGGAAGAGAAATGAGAGAGATGCAAAAAAATCATGAAAAGTGGGTCAACAACTTGCTAAAGGAGAACCAAAAAAATGTTGAAGAAAATAACACCTTTAAAATTGGCCTAAGTCAATTGGTAAAAGAGGTTCAAAAAGCAAATAAAGAGAACGCGTTAAAAAGCAGAATTAGGCGAATGGAAAAGGATGTTCAAAAGCTCACTGAAGAAAATAGTTCTTTCAAAATTAGAATGGAACAGATGGAGGCTAATGACTTTATGAGAAACCAAGAAATCACAAAACAAACCCAAAAGAATGAAAAAATACAAGAGAATATGAAATAAGTCATTGGAAAAACAACTGACCTGGAAAATAGATCCAGGAGAGACAATTTAAAAATTATGGGACTATCTGAAAGCCACGACCAAAAAAAAGCTTAGACACCATCTTTCATGAAATAATCAAGGAAAACTGCCCAGATATTCTAGAACCAGGGGGCAAAATAAATATTGAAAGAATCCACCAATCATCTCCTGAAAGAGATACAAAAAGAGAAACTCCTAGGAACATTGTGGCCAAATTCCAGAGTTCCCAGGTCAAGGAGAAAATATTGCAAGCAGCTAG
>CM053773.1:248154560-248173941 GCA_028658325.1 Potorous gilbertii
CAAAACTGAGTATAATACTTCAGGGGAAAAAATAGTCTTTCAATGACATAGAGGACTTTCAAGCATTCTTGATGAAAAGACCAGAGCTGAAAAGAAAATTTGACTTTCAAACACAAGAATGAGAAGAAGCATGAAAAAGTAAAGAGCAAAGAGAAGTCATAAGGGACTTACCAAAGTTGAACTGTTTACATTCTTACATGGAAAGACAATATTTGTAACTCTTGAAACTTTTCAGTGTCTGGGTAGTTGGTGGGATTACACACACACACACACACACACACACACACACACACACATTGAGAGAGAGAGAGACAGAGAGCACAGGGTGAGGTGAATAGGATGGGATAATATTAAAAAAATGAAATAAAGAGGTGAAAGAGGAATATATTGGGAGGAAAAAGGGAGAAATGGAATGGGGCAAATTATCTCTCATTAAAAAGGCAAGTAAAACACTTTTCCATGGAAAGAAAAAGGGAGGCGGTGAGAGAGAAAACATGAACATATTCTAATGACATTCTACTCAAGGAAGGAATAAAATGCATACCCTATCTTACAATACAGGAAAGTGGAGAGATGGGGATAAGCAGGGTTGGGAGGGGATGATGGAAGGGAGAGCAATGGCAGGAGAGAACAATTAAAGGGTAACAGTATTTGGAAGGACAAGGTCAAAAGAGAGAATAGAAGAAATGGGGTGCAGGATTGGATGGAGGGAAATATAGTTAGTCTTACACAACATGACTATTATGGAAGTCATTTGCAAAACTACACATATATGGCCTATATTGAATTACTTGCCTTCCCACTGGAGATGGATGGGGAGGGAGTAAGGAAGAACTCAAAGTTTTAGGAAGAGCTGTTCAGTATTGTTCTTGCATATAGCTGGGAAATAAGAAATACAGGTAATGGGGTATAGAAATTTATCTTTCCCTACAGGACAAATTAGAAGATGGGGATAAGGGAAGGGAGGGATGTTAGAAGAGAGGGGTGACTGGTGATAGGAGTAATTAGAATGCTTGGAGCTTTGGAGTGGGGGAGGGCAGAGATGGGGAGAAAATTTGGAACTCAAAATTTTTTGGAAATGAATGTTGAAAATTTAAATAAATAAAAAGAAACAAAGAGATACACAGAGGATAAGGGTCTAGATTGATCGGTTCTTTCCTAGATAAAGGAAAGGATAAAAAGGGACACTGTATTGAGCAGTGGGAAGGAAGGAACTAGAGAAATAGGCTGCAGGTGGAAGAATGAATTATCATAAAAATTAAATTTTATGTTCAGGCCTACATTCTCTTTTGCCCACCCCTCCCCACCCAACTAGGAAATCAAGGAGAATAAAGAGCATTACAATAATGTATTGTCAAGTGAAATGAATTCATGCTGTGGTCATGCCCCAAATCTAAGAAGCCAAACAAAACATAAATTTTGCTCTGCACACTGAGTCCTTCACTTCTCTTTCATGAGGTGAATGACATAATTCGTTGTGAGTCTTCCGGAATTATTTTGTTGAAGAGAGCTCACAAGTCTTCAAAAGATGTCTCCATGATATTGCTGTTATTGTATACATTTTCTCTTGGTTCCATTCAGTTCCCCCTCACTTCACTCAGTTCCTCCCAAGTTTCTCTGAAACTATTGACTTTATCATTTCTTATACCTCAATGAAATTCCATTATTTTTATATTCCATAATTTATTCCACCATTCCCTAGTTGTTGGGCAATGACTCAGAGTCCAATTCTTTCCCACCAAAAAGAGAGCATCTATAAACATTTTTGTCCACTTGCTTCTTTCTGTTTTTTAAATCTCTTTAGTATCTAGACTGAGTAGCAATATTGCTAGTCAAAACATATTCATAGTTTAATAGATTTGGGGCCATATTTTGAAATTACTATCCAAGATACTTAGACCAGGTCACAGCTCCTTCAAGGTAGCTTAATGTCCCTTTTTTCTAGGATTTCCAGGATTCATTTTTTTCTTTTTTTTACCCTCTGACTCAAACCTGATGTTTGTGAGGTGGTATCAAAGAGTTGTCGTTAGAACCTTCAGCAAGCATTATATGCAGTGGGGGTAAGTTAGATGCATTTCCAATAAGATCAAGGGTGAAACAAGGATGTCCATTATCACTATGGTACTATCAATATGGTACTAGGAATGTTAGTTGTAGCAATAAGAGAAGAAAAAGAAATGGAAGGAATTAGAATAGGCAGAGAAGAAACTAAGTTATCACTTTTTGCAGATGATATGATTATATACTTAGAGAATGCCAGAGATTCAATAAAAAGCTACTTGAAATAATAAACAACTCTGGTAAAGTTGCAGGTTACAAAATAAACCCAAACAAATCTTCTGCATTTCTATATATTGGTAACAAAGCCCAACAGCAAGAGATAGAAAGAGAAATCTCATTTAAAGCCATGGTAGACATGATAAAATATTTGGGAGTTTGCCTGCCAAAAGAAATCCAGGGACTATATGAATATAACTATAAGATACTTTTCACACAAAGTTAGATTTAAGTGAGTGGAAAAACATTAGTTGCTCATGGGTACGCTGAATCAATATAATAAAAATGACAATTCTACCTAAATTAATTGCTTATTCAGTGTTATACCAATCAAACTATCAGATAATTATTTTCTAGAGCTGGAAAAAATAATATCAGAATTGATCTGGAAGTACAAAAGGTCCAGAATATCAAGGGAACTAATGAAAAGAAATGCTAGGGAAGGTGGTCAAGCTCTACCAGATCTCAAATTGTATTATACAGCAGAAATTTAAAAACCACTTGGTACTAGCTAAGAAACAGAAGGATAGACCAGTGGAGGAGGTTAGGCACTCAAGACACAGTAGTCAATGAATATAGCAATCTACTGTTTGATAAACCTAAGGACCCCAGCTTCTAGGATAAGAACTCACTGTTTAACAAAAATTACTGGGAAAACTGGATAACAGTGTGGCAGAAACTAGGCATAGACCAATACCTGACACCTTACACAAGAACAAAGTCCGAATGGGTATATGATCTAGGTATAAAGATTGATAGTGTAAACAAATTAGTGGAGCAAGGAATAGTGTATTTATCAGATTTATGGAGAAGGGAAGAATTTTTCTAAAGAGATAGAAAGCATTATGAAGTACAAAATGAATAATTTTGGTTACATTCAACTGAAAAATTTTTGCACAACCAAACCCAATGCAACCAAGATTAGGAGGGAAGCAGAAAACTGGAACAGGATTTTTGCAAGTAGTGTCTGTGATAAAGGCCTCATTTCTAAAATACATGGAGAACTAAGTCAAATGTACAGGAATACAAGTCATTCCCCAATAGATAAATGGTCAAAGGACATGAACAGGCAGTTTTCAGAGGAAGAAATTAAAGATAACTCTAGTCATATGAAAAAATGCTCTAAATCACTATTGGTTAGAGAGATGCAAATCAAAACAACTCTGAGTTACCACATCACACCCATCAGATTGGCTAACATGACAAAAAAGGAAGATGATAAATGTTGGAGAAGATGTGGGAGAGTTGGAACACTCCACTGTTGGTGGAGCTGTGAGCTGATCCAACCATTCTGGAGAGCAATGTCGAACTATGCCCAAAGGGCTACAAAAATGTACATACCCTTTGACCTAGGAATAGTGCTTCTAGGACTGTATCCCAAAGAGATCATAAAACTGGGAAAGAGTCCCACATGTACAAAAATATTTATAGCAGCACTCTTTATGGTGGCCAAAAACTGGAAATCAAGGGGATGCCCATCAATTGGGGAATGGGCCTAAATTATGGTATATGAATATAATGGAATACTATTGTGCCATAAGAAATGATGAACAGGAAGACTTTAGAGAGACCTGGAAAGACTTACATGATGTGATGCTGGGTGTAAGGAGCAGAACCAGGAGAACTTTGTACACAGCAACAACCACAGTGTGTGAGGATTTTTTCTGGTAGACTTGGAACTTCATTGCAATGCAAGGACTTAAAAAATTCCCAATGGTCTCTTAATGCAAAATACCTTCCATATCCAGAGAAAGAACTATGGAATTCAATCACAGAATGTAGCAGATCATCTTTTGTATTATGTTTTGGTTTGTTATATGATTTCTCCCATTTTTAAAAATTCTTCTGTGCAAAATGACTCTGGTGAAAATGTATTTAATAGGAAGAATCTATATAAAATTGTACGCCAATTCAATGAGGAAGGGGGAGGGGGAGGGAGGGAGGGAGAGAAGAAACCTAAGTTATGTGGTAGTGATTGTAGATCATTGAAAATAAAAAATTTTTAAAAAGTATAAAAAAAAGAGTTGTCTTAATTTAATTTCTCTAAATATTAATAATTTAATGCATTTGTAAAGGATGTTTGTGCCTTGTGTTTCTTCCTCTGAGAGCTGTTGTGGTTGTTATTGTTCATCCTTCCTTCTTGAAGAGAACAGTGGCATCACAAGAGACGTGTGGCTGAATTCCATGTATGAGGGCCTCCAATATAGACAGAAATGCCCTCCTAAGCAGTCCAGGGCTGCTGGAGGCTCCAAGCCTCAGGCTCTGGATCAGGCTGATAGCTTGGAATGGAACTTTTCCCAAAGTTATGGGAAGCGTACATACGGTCCCCTCTCTCTTACAGGCTGGAACAACAACCCTTTCTAGCTACTGGGACTGACTTTCTATTCATGGTATGTTGTAAGTTCTCCTCTGGTTTCTGGAAGAACAGGTTTCTCTTAGAGCATAGATTCTACTGATCTTTCAAAATCTTTCAAAAATGGATTGGGGATAATGGATTCTAATGACCTTTGATTTTTCCAGAGTTCTTACTCCACTAATACACATTGCCCATAGGGTCATTTTATATATTATATAATAAAGATGGTATGAACACTGCCCACCTTAATATGTGCCCAGACCCCCTGGCACAAGGCCAGAGGTCAACTGTGTCTGAAAGATTAAGCCTGACCTGGATGTCCCTCCAGAGTAAACATGTTAGTAGAGCCCTTTGCTGACCTGAAGTCTATCCCTTCATCCATGTGCCTTGATTATAAGGGGTCTTGTTTCTCTTTCTCCTTGTATATATGTTTTCCTCTAATTAAACTGGGTCTTCTGTCCCAAATTCCCTGGGGTGGTCCCCTGATGAACTCAGAGAGCAGAGAAAAGCAGGTATGTTATTTGAGTGCATACAAAACATTAGGTCAGGGTGCTTCCTCTGGTTCATTAGTTAAGCCCTGGCCCTTATTGGGATTCAAATGATCTTAAATGATTATCACTTTCAGGAGCATCCTGTGGTTCCACAATACCAAAAGTCTATTCAAAGGGAAACCCACTGGTATTATACCACTACAGGAAACAGTAATCCTTCCCCAGAGAAAATCCTAATCATTAAATTAAATTTAAGCTCAACTTAACCCTAACCTCCCTCCTCCTGGGGGAAAATATAATCATTAACTGGATCTAAGCTGAACCCTAAACTTTCTCCTGGGGAAAAAAACCAAATCAAAACCAAAAAAAAAACCTAAATTGAATTCTAAATACCTTAATCCTAAACCTAAATATTACCTTGGTTTGTAAGAAATGGGAATCAAGGGTTTGACCTTCATGGACAGCCTTTTGTGAAAAAGCCCCTTGGTGAACATTAACCAGTGTGTTCTTTGAAAATTTTCCAGAAGACTGTTGTCCAGGATTAGAATCATCAGTAGGCCTGGTTCAGCTCTCCAAATACTGTGGCAGGTGAAAATGATTGAAGGAACAAAGGTCCAAGTTTCCTGTGATATTGATTTGTGAAGCAATGCGTGCTAATTGCCTAACAAATCAGGACCTTTCATCTTCCTTTGCTTTGATATTGAACTACAAATATGGAGGGTGAAGGGGACAAGGAAAACAATTAGCCAAGATACAAAATTAGGTGATTTCTAATTGGAGGAAAGATTTGGAGCTTCCAAGGTGGAAGGGGGAGATCAAACAGGTACACTTTTTGAAAAAAATTTATTTATTTAACTTTTAACATTCATTTTCACAAAATTTCTAGGTTCCAAATTTTCTCCCCATTTCTCCCCTCTCCTACCCCAAAACGCTGAGCATTCTAATTGCCCCTATCATTGATCTGCCCTCTCTTCTAACATCCCTCCCTTCCCTTGTCCTCATCTTCTTTATTGTAAACAGGTACACTTTTACGGAATCAGAAAAAGAGGTGCCCCACTATCCCCAAGTGTCTTTATTCCATCAAAGGAACACAGAAGCAATAACTGATTAGTGTGGGGTCAGATTCCAGATAAGACATATAGACGGTTTGAGATGGACAATTGTGAGCAAATTCCTTACATCTGTCTTTGGAATTGACTGGGTTTCTGAACAGTACAACCTAGGTCCCTAGGTAACAGTCTCTAAGCAGCATGTGGAGGTAGACCAGCTTCCCTGACACACAAGGACAGGTTCTAACAATGCAAAAAGTTTTCTCTCAGTTTCCACATTTGAATACAATTTTCCCACAGGACAGAAATTGGATTGAACCTAAAGCTAAAAAGAAAGGGAACTGAACTAGCTCCAGAACTGAACCATAAGATCAAGTGAGTGGGTTTCACCCAATTTCCCCTACCACTCTTATGTCTAATTCCCTCAGTTCCTTCAGGTGGGAAGGGCTTTGAGGGCCGGATTCACCCAAATCCTTACTTCTCCCCTATTAACCACCTGCACTATCAAAGAGTCAAGGATCATCACTCTTGATTCCCTGACCATAGTCCACAGGCCTGGGAAAATATAGGAGGAGACAGGGGCCTAGGCCAGGTCTGAAGACAGAACCCCTGTAGGAGGTTAATGGATCAAGGCCTTGGATGGACAGGACTATGTGTGAGCAATGAGGATATCATCTTTAAAAGAGAAGGAAGTAGATGGAGACTGTGCAACTCTGAGAAAACTCTGCCTGAGAGAGAGGCTGAAGGCCCAGGGAAGGTAAAGGACAGACAGAGGGTTAGGTCTCACTTCCTCATGTCTTTGAATACCTTTTAGACTTGGTGCTACCATCAAGTCACTGACAGAAGCAATCAGCCTTATCCTGAGTCTGGAGTCCAGAGATACTTCAAGTGCTTACTGTATTCCTGCTGGAGCAGAGAACTGATCAGAGACCTCCTCTGGTTGGTATTTGTCCTTGGAAATGACTAATACAGGAGTCTAGTCCCATTTTTGCTGGTATTGTAGACCACTTCCAAACCATTTTGAAGCCCTAAGACTTGAGAAATGCCTGAAACATAGATTGACCAATCAAGAGAGACATTTTGGTCCACTCTGAGCTTAACCTACCATAATGTTTTGTGTGTTGTGGCACAATAGACATACTTTGCTTTGCTCTGCTTTCTGAGAGAATTCAAACTGTTCTCTCCTGTATTAGCCACTACAAGACTGGATGAAGCTGACCAGGAGCAGTCTTCTGTTTATGACTGCCTTGAAGGTGCCTTGGACCAGACACTTTCTTGAATAATGGAGCTTTTTTTATGTTGGTATTTTATGGACATATACTATGTTATGTTATATCATGACATATTAATGATGGAAGAAACACAGATATCCTGGATCTATAATTTTCCTTGACACTTTAATACTTACCTTGTATTTACAATCTATCCGATTAAGAAATTCCTTTCTCATATTATGGTCAACACATAAGGAAATTGTAATTTAGCTGACATAGGCATCCTGAGCCAGGAAGGGGGTGGTGGGGTAAGAGGGAATTGCTGTTTTTTTTTCTTCCTTCTTTGGGTTCCTCGTCTTTTGATGAGCAACCATGCACATCTCCATACATATATTCTACAAGCTTTGAGAGAAACAAACACTCACATAAAGCCTCATTTTGTTTGTCTTTCTAAGAATGAGCTTAGTACCAATAAGCATACATACTCCTTATTCAGCTGATCTCCTGCACAGGTGAAGTTGACTGTCTGCCTTAGGGTCACAGACATGGAAGGAGCCTGGGTCAACCCACAGGAGGCCAGAGGAGAAAAGATGACACCTTGTCCTGGGGCTCAGCAACTTGTCCTTGGGTGGAGGGGAGAGATAAATGAACATAAATAATCTGTTTCATTAACAACTTAATTCTGATCTTTTTTCAAGAGACTTTTCCTCAAAAATGTGAGTTCTCTCTCTCTGTCTCTCTCTTGCTCTCTCTGTCTGTCTGTCCCTTTGTTCCTCTTTTTTCGGTCTCTGTCTCTCTTTGTCTGTGTGTGTGTGTGTGTGTGTGTGTGTCTATCTGTCTCTGTTCCTGTTTTCAGTCTCTGTCCCTCTCTCTCTGTGTGTATGTGTCTCTCCCCCCCACACACCGCACCCCTCCCACAAACATTAATATAGATCAATGTCATTGGCTATCCAATTAATTACCAGGAAAATAAAGAACATTAACATACATTTAAGTGCTTCACAAATATTGAAATCACATGGGCAGTTAGAAACTTTTTCCCCAGCCAAGTTCAATTCTGCGTGTGGCACACTCAATGGGCAAGTTGCTTACTTCCTGCAGAACACAGTGTCTTCTCAGGGAAGGCTGTTCACTGGACTTGGCTATAGATGCCAAGAGATCTATGACTATAATTTTGTACATGCAAAGCTCACAAGGTCATAACCTTGTTGAGCTTGTGTCCTTTATTCAATCACCTGAGATCAGGAAAGAATAAAATCTCAGAGACAAAATAAAAGACAAGAGAAATGCCATGCATTCATGGTCACATGTTAATGTGGTAGGGAGATAAGGCAAATAAGGCAGTCAATTACTGGTATCTATTCACCCACTAAGAGGGTGTCTCACTAAAGTAGTTCATATCTCACTAAACACACACACACACACACACACACACACACACACACAGAAACAGAGACATAAAGAATTCATCTGTTTGAAAATTTCCCACGTATACTCAATTCTGTCTCAGCAACAATGAAAAGTTTTTGCCTCACCATGAAGCAGGCTGATGGAAATCAGTCAGAGAATAGTTGTCCTGTGTTTTTTGAAGTGGAGAAGGAAGGAGCTACTTCATCACTCACTTTTGAAAATGGGTTCACCAGCCTTATGAGTATTGGCAAGAGGCATGTGATACTGAACATGTTTTAAGGGTTATGCCACCATTGACCAATGCCTCCCCTTACCACAAATGGAAACTTTTTCCTCCTTTACCTAAATGAAGGATGTGGTCCATAATTTTCCTACATTATGTCTTCATTCATGTCTTTATCTTTGCCATACCAATGAAAGCTCTTCCCATCCTTTAAAGAATAACACAAAAAAAATCATTCCTCTAGGAAGCCTCCCCTAAATTCTGCCAGTCATGGGCCTTTACAGATACTCTATTTGCCCCTCCTTAACTTTTCATGAAAGATGGCATATTACTGATCTTTTTTTCTGTGAATTGTCCCCTTATCAGATTTGGAAATCTATTGGGAAATAATACATTCTTTTCTAAACATTGTATCTGAGTCTCCTGCAGCACTACATTTTGGTCTTTCCACATATAAAGTACCTATAAAGTTCAATGAAGTGAACTGTGTTGACAGAGGTAAATTGCCTGAATCTCTGGCTCTACAGCAAATCTTCTGACCAGTGAAGGAGGGACAGTATATGATCAGGTGTAAAATATAAAGACAGTCTCCTTTCAAGGACAGTGAAATGCCTCAATCCTATCTTTATCTATTTCTTCCAGATTTGTTCCATCACTCCTCAATGTGTAAGTCAGTCAACAAGAATTTATTAAATGTTTAATATGTGTCTGGTATTGAGTTAATTTCTAGAAATGAATAAAAAGACAACAACAATGTCAACCTAGTCTCTGTCATGATGGAGTTTGAATTCTGAGAAAGATATCACATAAAAGAGCTGAAAAATGTGTTAGGTTAGGGGAGCAGAAATGTGGAAGGGATCTGGTGGCTAATTCTAGAGCATTCCTTTCCCAAAACAGAAATTCCTGGAAGAGCTCATCACTGGGGAAATGGACCTGTAGGAGCAGAGTTGTGAGGCAGCTGAAGAACAGTAGAATAATCCCCCAAATTAGAGAGGGTATGATGTGTGTAGGAGGAAGGAACAAAGAGAAACTTACCCAAGCTTGGACTTGGGGATAGGATACCTGAGTTCCAAATCCAGCCTTGGACACCAAATTATCATATCTTCCTGGTTAATATTTTTTCCCTTCCTGGTACTTAACTTCCTCCTTTATACAATGGGGAATCGATAGAACCTCCTGTCCAGCTCTACCTCTATGATTTGGATGCTTTGGTGATCTCTAAAGTTCCCCCTATCTCTTATGTTCTGTAGTTCTATTCTCTCTCTTTCCTGGGTATTGATGATTCTTTGCATCCTGGCCTTTTCCTAGTGTGTACCCATGTTCATGTGGCCTTTTCAACACCATGATACCATGATGACTCAATGACCTCCTGGATATAAGTACTTCTTTCAGGAGTAAAAATTTCAGTTTCTCTATGATTCCTCAAGTTGTAACTCTTGTCTTGGCATCCTTCCTAAACACCTCAAATGGTGTGTGTGTGTGTGTGTGTGTGTGTGTGTGTGTATTCACACATGTGTGTGGAGGGGGGAGGGCAGTGGAGAGGACTTTACTCTAAATTTCCTGTATATATGCAATTCTTCCAGGGGTAAAGATTACCTCCTTTCCTTGTCATCTCATGCTGTAATTCTGGTCCACATCACCTCTTTAAATCCTCCATGGGGGCCCCCTAAGTATGTGTGTGTGCATGTGGACTTCCTCCATGGCACTCCTTGTCTACCATGGCATCACTAACCCTGTCCACATTTTGGTTTAAGGTAATTCTGCTGAAAAGAGTCTTGAAAAGGTCTTGAGGGGAATTCTGCCAAGGGCCTCTGAAAATCTACAGATCTTATTGAATAACAACCTGGAATCTTGTTAGGCGTTCCTGGAGGACAGCACACTACAGGTTTCATTAAGGAAAAACCAGAGGGCTTAGTTATAGAAAGGCAGAACTAAGAGGAGCCAAAAGATTGTTAAGGGCTGCTCAAACTCTTAGTCAAGCCGTGACTGCAGACATCATCAGTCCCATTATGAGCAGGGCTAATGCTTTCATCAACAATGGGGGCATGGAGGCAGAAAAGAAGAGCTATTCTTGTCATAAAATCCCCCAATGGGAACACTATAGGGTTGCTGACTTTACTTGTAGAATGACCTTTATTAGACTCAAAGTTTTCCAGGGGAAGTTATTTTTGGTTGTCACTTGTTGTAAGGTATAACCATGATACTGATCATTTTCACACCATGGAGAACTCAGACTGCAGTCCTGAAAAAAATCTTTTGAGAGACATAATTTCTGGGTAATCAAAAATCAATCTATCTGTTATGACTACAAAGTAACTAATAAAATGTGGTTAGTGGTTTTCCTGGTAAACCAAAGATGTCCCATAGAGAACATTTAATGCTTCAAAAGACTTTGGAAAAGAGGTTGCTCCTGAGGGTGGATGTCTGATTGGTTAACAATCAGTGATGGAGTGGACATATTAATGAAGAGGTGGGTCAAAAATCTTAAGCTTCTGCTGTGTATGTGACCCAGTTATGAGATTCAGTCCCCTCCAACAACCTGGACAAAAGAAAACATTTCTACCCAGACAACTCTGGTTGATTTTCCCTTTCATTAGCTGGGTCACCCTAAATTATAATGGAAGTTTCCAAGGGCAGGGGCTTATTTCCTAAGGGCAGGATCTTACCTAGACTGGCTTTAGTTTGTAAGGTTTTCTAGTGGGGTGGGATCTCATCTAAGATAAAATAGCAAGCACCCTGATGATTCTCATCTATCTCATCTATCATCAGTGTCATTCAGAGGCTGGCTGAATAACCTACAGGGGTTGGTTTCGGAGTGAGGAAGTAGAAAGGGAAAACCTTAATCTTAATTAATAATTGTTAATATAAGAGAAAAATGATCATTTCCTTCAGTAGTAGTCTGACCTCTCTGCTACTTCTGACAGTTCCCTCCTCACCTTTCTTTAGTTATTATATTCCCCCATTATAATTTCAACTCTTTGAAGGCAGAGACTATCTTGTCACTTATATTTGTGTCCCCAGTCCTTAGCACAGACCTTGGCATATAGTAACGTCTTAATAAATGTTCTTTCTTTCTACACAGTTATCTATCTATCTATCTAGGCTGTCTGCCAACCTACATAGCAAAAGGTTATCACTCATTTTCCTTTAGGCAGTAAAAAGATTTCTATCCCTGCAAATCACACCAGGTACAGTCATATGTGGAAAGTTCACAGGCTGGAATCATTGATTCAAGTATGTAAGTGTGAAGATCACCGCCAACATTACTGTGTTTAATGAACATATTCCTATTGTGCATTTCCATGAAAATGACAAAGTGGAGTTTTAGGTTTCTCTCTTACTCGATTAGACTAAGGAAAACTGTCTACTGTACTGATTGGAATCCTCAGAAGCTAACTGTCAGAGGAGGGGGCCATCTCACAGTCTAGCACCTCTCTCCCCCACCTCATCTCCACTACAGACCCATTTTCCTGATTTGAGATGGGCTTAGATACTCACTGTGTTTAGGCTCACTATCAGTGATGCTTCACTTTACTGGCTATGTACAGCTTATTTTACAATTCTGAAAATACAGTCATATCAATTCAGCTATTCTGGATAGATACATGTATCAGTAAGCACCCCAACACACAAAGAGGGGCATGCTATCCCAGGTTCTTACATCTGCATACATAAAAAGAAAGGCAACTTTCAAGGGATAGCAATCACTTTAATCAAACACATATATCATTTGATTAATCAAGTACACATATCATTCATTTAGTTCAGGGGAGTCAGCACTCTGAATTTCAAAGAAAATACAGAGAAATCAAAAGATCAACAGACATAGCTTCCTCTGCCTGAATTCAACAGAGAGTTGAACCCCAACTATCTGACCATAGTTACCAGAGAGGAAAACTCTGACACCTGGGTTTTCAAAGCCAGGGGCTCCTTGAAGCAGCTTCCCAGAGTCCTCATCTGGTCAAACAAACACTTCCAGTCAGTAAGCCCCAAAGTAGTCAACAGACATGGTTTCTTCTGCCTGATCATAATTCAACAGACAAGTACAACTGTCCGACCATAGTTACCAGAGAGGGAAACACTGACATCTTGGTTTTCACAGTGCAGAGGCTCCAGAGTTCTCATCTGGCACTTCTTACAAAAACTAAACCCCCAAAATAAAACCTTGCCTTCAGAGTACGTATACACTTTTTAGAGCCAGAGGCCATAACCCTCTCCCTCAGTGCCTGAGAAAGTAACCTGGAAGCCCAGTACAGCTGCCCCATTTGCCTGGAGGTCTACCACAGGCCTGTGGCCATTGGCAGCTACGGACACACATTCTGTGAGGAGTGTTTGCAGCCATGTCCCCAGGTGCCATCTCCACTCTGCCCACTCTGCCAAATGCCCTTTGACACAAAGAAAAGTGGACAAAACCTCCAATGTGGAAAAGCCGCTGCCATCTGACAAGGCTCCATGCCGGGGCTGTAGCAAGAAGGTGACTCTTGCAAAGATGAAGTCACACATTTCTTCCTGAATGAAGGTACAGGAGCAGATGGCCAACTGTCCCAAGTTTGTCCCAGTAGTGCCAATATCCCAGCCTATTCCCAGTAATATCCCAAACAGATCCACCTTTGTGTGTCTGTACTGTGGAGCCTGCAATCTGGACCAGCAGGAGCTGGTAAAGCACTGCATGGAGAATCATCAAAATGACCCCAACCAAGTGGTCTGCCCCATCTGTTCAGCCATGCCCTGGGGTGATCCCAGCTACAAGAGTGCCAACTTCTTGCAGCACCTCCTCCATCAACACAAATTTTCCTATGACATCTTTGTGGACTACAACATTGAGGAAGAAGCTGCATTTTAGCCCACCCTGGCACTGTTCCTCTCTGAGAACTGAAGGCAACCCTGGTTGGGCCCAAACCCAAATCTGGGGTCAAAAGTCACCTTTTCCACATGAAGGGACAAGAGAAGAGGCTTGCTCATTCTTCAGCATTCCCTATCAGTTAGGCCTCCCTGTGATCTTTTTTAATAAGGTGGAATCTTTATTCCTTGAACAAGGAGAGTAGGCCAAGCCCAGAGGCTGATCCTCAGTGCCCTCCCATGGGTGGGAAGAGATTGATTTACCTTTTACCAGTTCATTGACCAATACAGTCAATGTATTGAAAGATGAATTAATTTGATCTGTTTCCCATTCAATTTACAAATCTTCTAAGTTTGAAGGACTAGAAGAATGAACTGATAGAGAGTAAAAGTTAATATAAAAGTTCTTCAGAAAAACAACCCATTCTGAAATACTCAGAAGTTCAGCCAATGTGAAGAAGAAATAACTTTTCGGCTCTATGGGAACAAAGACTCTAGAGGGCGCAATACCATTTCTTTTCCTGAATTAATCTCAATGAATAATTTCCTCTCATTCACATGAATGTAGGCTAGTGGAAAGAATATCGGGTTTGGAAGACTTTTATGAAAGAAATTATCTTTCTGAAGCTCAGTTTCTTTAAAGTTTCTCTTCAGAGGCATAGCCAAGATTTCAGAATGAAGATACTTTCCTGAAGTCTTCAAAATTGTCCCCTCCGAAGAACTTTAAAAAAAATGCCTCAGAATAAATTCTGGAGTAGGAAAACAACCAAAAACAGGAGCAAAACAGTATTCCAGCCCAAAACAACTTAAAAGATTTGCAGGAAAGGTCTGTATCATTGGTGACAAAAAGGAGTGCAGTTCAGCACAGGCTTTGCCTGGCAAGCCAGCAGTGAGGCACTGACCCCCTGCAAAAGCCAGCATTGAGGCTCAAAGACCCCAATGCAAGCCAACAGTAAGACCTTGGGAACATTCCAGTCTCCAGCAGTCACTTGCTAAACGCTCAACCTATAGATAGTAAGGGAGTCAGACAACTGGTCGTAATGAAACAAGAGCCTCTTAGTTGGTACTGGGTGCAGGATTTTGTTGCATTGCCCAGAATAACTTACCCAGCAAAACTAAGTTTAATCTTGAAAGGAAAAAGAGAGATTCTCAATGAAATAGAAGACTATGAAGTATTACTCATAAAAAGATTAGAAGAGTACAGAAACTTTGAGCTTAACCTTCCATAAGAATCACAAAAATATGAACATAAATGAATAAAGATAAAAAGATTAATGCAGCATAAACAACTTACAATCCAATTTGGGGAGATAATTCATTGTTACCTCTGAATCTTATCCTTAGGGGTGATGAATTTAAACTAATTAGTGAGTACCAGGGAGTAGGTCTGTGATGTCTTGATGATCTTAAGAGAAGAGTAGTAAAGTGGGAAGAATACACTAAGTAAGGAAACAAATGGAAACTTAGAGGAAATCATCTCACATAATTAGCATGTATAAGAAGATATCTATACAAACAAGAAAGAGCAGTGAGGGGAGGCTGACACTTCAACTTCACTCTTACATGAATGGCTCACAAAAGGGAAAAAATATAACAAGAATAAGAATGAGGAATTCTAGGTTAAAAGAGAGAAAAGCAAAGGCAAAATAAACTGTAACTGGTGATATACAAAAATATTTATAAAAGTAAAAAGATGGCGAGAAAGATAAGAGAGAGGGAAAATAAGATTGAGGGAAATATAGAGCTAGTAATTATAACTTTGAACGTGAATGAAGTGAACTCACACATAAAATGGAAACTGATAGTAAAACGTATTAAAAATCAGAATCTCATCCTATGTTGTTTACAAGAAATATTTTTAAAATGAGAGATATAAATATAATAAAAGGCTGGAGGAAAATGTATTATGTTTCAGTTGAGGTAAAAACAAAGCAGGCATAAGAATCATGATCTTCAACAAAGTTAAATCTAAAATACATTTAAATAAAAGAGATAAACAGGGAAACCACCTTATTATAGAAAGTACCATAGAAAGTGAAGCAATATCAATACCTAACCTGTATGTGGCAAATGCTATGGCACCTAAATTCTTAAAGGAAAAGTTAAATGATCAGAGGTAGAAATAGAGAGTAATCCCATAATAAGAGGGATTTTTAACCTTCCCCTTTAAGAATCAGATAAATCTAACCAAAAATAAATAAATATTAGAGAAATTAAGGACATGAATTAAATCTTAGCTGAGGTAGATATGAGTGCTGTCTAGAGAACTGAAAGGGAATTGAAAGGAATACATCTTTTTTTTTTCAGAAGAATTTGATACCTTCACAAAAATTCACAATAGGAAGCAGAGCCAAGATGGCGGAATGAGAGCAACGACTCACCTAAGCTCTCAGACAAACTCCTTCGGATAGCTCTGAAAGGAGAATCTCACCAAATTTTGGAGGTGCGGAATCCAGTGGGAGACAGACTGTGACAGATTCAGAGCTCAGGTTAGACTGGAAGGTCCACGGGAAAGATCTGCTCTTCTGGGGTGAGCTCAAAGCGCACAGCACAATGTGGCCAGTGCAGCAGAGCGGAAAGGACCCAAGAAACTTGAGAGTGGCAGGCGGAACCAGCAGAGCAGCACCAAGGGTGGGAGACAAGCTGAACCCAGCCAATGAGAGCTGCCAAGAGCCGATTATCAGCACAGCAGCTCCTAAGACCTTCAGCCTGAAGATCAAACTTCGGTAAGTCAGCTACTTGAACTTTGGTAAGTCACCTACTTGAACTTCTGGGAGCCAGGATGGCAGACTGATCAGCAAATGCTCTCTCTTCCCACCTTGATGACCATGAAAGAACCATAAAATATTTCCCCAGAAAAATTCCAGATCAGTGGAAACAGCAAAGGGGCCAATAATGGTCTCATAACACCCGAGGCTAAGAAAATAGCTAAGGGGGATTCCTCCTACTGTGGTGGAGGCAAACCAGAAGCACAGAGGACCCAGGGCAGAGAAAACTCACACTAGGACCCAGGCAAGCCTCAGTGCCAGGAGAGGAGCCCCAGGAGGGGTTGGGACCACGCACTACCATATAGGCATGCCTCAGAACTTCAGGGGAATCAGAAAGACATAGGGCAGCTGGGATCACCAGCCCCTGAGCTTACCTTTGCCTCAGTTCAGCTGAAGAGATCTCCTGTAACCAGACCACTCCTCCCTCACACTTAATAAGCTAACCCCAGGGCTGATCAGGGAAACACAAAACAAAAACCTACTCTCAGCTTTTTCACACATCAGCACAGCAAAAAGTTCTGTAGCTTCTCACTGAAAGAACCAGAAGCCACAACACTCAATCAACATCATGAACAAGAAAAAGCAGAGAGGTGGAAGAACCATAGAATCTTTTTATGGGGATAAGGACCAAAATACAAGCACCAAAGAGGTCAGAACTGAGACTGTACTTCCATTTGAAACCTTAGAAAGGACTACAAACTGCTTGCAAGCACAATCAGCTCTCCTGGAACAGCTGAAGAAGGAAATAGAAGAAAAACTGGCCAATTATTTTAAAATTATGAATTCACTGATGAGAACATCTCTTTGCAAAGGAAAAATTGAGCAGATGGAAAAGGAGATGCAAAAGTTAATGGAAGAAAACAATTTGATAAAGATTAGAATTGGGCAAGTAGAAACTAATGACTCAATGAGACAGCAAGAATCAGTCAAACAAAATCTAAAGAATGAGAAGATGGAAGAAAATGTAAAATATCTAATTGGAAAAACAACTGACCTGGAAAATAGATCCAGGAGAGAAAACTTAAGAATTATTGGCCTGCCAGAAACCCATGATGGAGAGAAGAGCCTGGACAATATCTTCCAGGAAATCGTCAAGGAAAACTGCTCAGAAGTGCTAGAGTCAGAGGGCAAAATAGTCATTGAAAGAATCCACTGTTCCCCTCCTGAAAGGGATCCCAAACTCAAAACCCCAAGAAATATCGTTGCCAAATTCCAGAGCTATCAAATGAAGGAGAAAATATTACAAGCAGCCAGAAAGAAACAATTCAAATATCAAGGAGATACAGTCAGGATTACACAGGACCTTGCAGCTTCTACATTAAAAGACTGAAAGAATTGTAACCCAATATTCCATAAGGCAAAGGAGTTGGGACTACAACCAAAGATCATCTACCCAGCAAAATTCAGCATAACATTTCAGGCAAGGAGAAAGTCATTCAATGAAGTAAGGGATTTCCAGACCTTCCTGACCAAAACGCCAGAACTTAATAGACAATTCAATCTTCAAAAGCAGGTCTCAAGAGAATCATAAAAAGGTAAACATGTGGAGGGGGAAACAACTTGTTACTCAGTTAGGGCAAACTGTTTACCTCACTACAAGGGAAGATGATAACTGTTAATATTGAGAATTATGAAGCTATTATGAAATATAAAAGGGATATACATAGAAGGAACGGGTATAAAGTAAATGGTATCATGATAAAAAATATGACTTAAGTATGAGAAGGGATTGTAATAGGAGGTGTGAAAAGGAGGAAGCAGAAAATGGCAAATTACATCACAAGAAGAACTACAAAATTATAGTAGAGGGAAAGAGGGGAGGGAGATGAGCATTGTTTGAGAGGTACACTCATCTGATTTGTTTAAAGGACGGAACAATAAACTTAAGTAGATAATTCTAACTAGTTCTATAGGCAGTAGGAGGGGAAGGAGGAAGAAAGTGGAGGGAAGCTAAAATGGAGGGAAGAAGCAATAAGAGTAAAGGGGAGTAAAAAGGAGCGGGACTAAAAGAAGGAGGGGAAGGCTTCAGGAGGAGGTGGTGAAAAGTGAATACTATTGAGGAGGGGAAGAAAGCCAGGAGAGTTAAAAGCACAAATGGTGGGAAAAAGGATGGAGGGAAATACACAGATTGTAATCATAACTGTGAATGTGAATGGAATGAATTCTCCCAAAAAACGGAGATGGATAGCAGAATGGATTAAAAGCCATAATCCAACAATATACTGCTTACAAGAAACACATTTGAAATGGGGAGATACACACAAGGTAAAAGTAAAAGGTTGGAGCAGAATATATTGTGCTTCAGCTGATGTAAGAAAGGCAGGAGTAGCAATCCTACTCTCAGACAAAGCAAAAGCAGAAATAGATCTCATCAAAAGGGATAAGGATGGAAAATATATCCTGCTAAAAGGCACCATAGACAATGAAGTAATATCATTACTAAACATGTGTGCTCCAAGTGGTAGAGCATCCAGATTCTTAGAGGAGAGTTTGGGGGAATTGAAGGAAGAAATTGACAGCAAAACTATACTAGTGGGGGACCTCAACCTCCCTCTTTCTAAACTCGATAAATCTAACCTCAAAATAAACAAGAAAGAGGTTAAGGAGGTAAATAAAACTCTAGATAAGGTAGATATGATAGATCTTTGGAGAAAATTGAATGGGAATAGAAAGGAATATACCTTTTTCTCAGTGGTACATGGAACATTTACAAAAATTGACCATGTACTAGGACATAAAAATCTTACAATCCAG
>CM053773.1:248184181-248207288 GCA_028658325.1 Potorous gilbertii
TTCAAAATCCTTTTTGAACTTTTCCATGGCCTGAGCCCATTGGATATCTCTTTCAAATATTTGGGATACAGAGGCCTTGACTCCTATATCTTTCCCTGATGGTAAGCATTGTTCCTCCTCCTCAGAAAGGAAAGGAGCTAACATCTGTTCACCAAGAAAATAACTTTCTATGGTCTTATTTTTTATCCCTTTTCTGGGCATTTTCCCAGCCAGTTACTTGACTTCTGAGATTCCTCTCCACCCCTGCCTTGATCTTCGTGGCTAGTGCTTTGGGTTTGAGATTCAAATGCTGCTCCCCAGCCTCAGGGCTTTCAGCAGCAGCTGGCTGCTATTCAGGGTTAAGATTAAATCAGGTTCTCAGGTGGGGGCAGGGCCACCTCCCAGGCTCAGTTCCCTCAGGGTGTTTATGCAGAGACCTTCAGTAATGGAGCTCCGGCAGAGCTCCTGCCTGCTCCAGGAGCCTCTGGCTACTGCTGTCTCTGCTGCTGCCTTCCAAGGGGGCCTGAGTTATGGAGACACCCCTCTCCCCTCTCAGCCAGCCCGGAAGTCTCTCTCACTGACCTATGCGTCTGTGGGTAAAGGGACTCCCGCAGCCACCAGAGATTCTGTCCCTGAAGCCTGCTCAGATCTGTTCCTCCCAGGGCTGTGTGGCCAAGGTAGGGCTGGGTTCCACTCTGGACCCGTGCGCAATGGACCTTTGGTGAGGGTTTTTCAGGTCTTTCTGGAACAGAAATCTCCTCCACTCTGTTGTTCTGTGGCTTCCACTGCTCCAGAATTTGTTAGGAGTTCTTCTTTACAGATATTTTATAGGCTGTGGTTTCAGAGCTAGCATAAGTGTGTCTTTCTACTCTGCCATCTTGGCTCCTTCCCGGTTGTTCTGAGGACTGGTTTTCAATCATCACAGTGAAAATAGGCCCAGACAGACAGATACTTACTGGAAAGGCTCAGAGGACTTTCAAACAGTTCTGCTCCTATTATGCTGTTGACTTCAAATGAGAACAAGGGTAAAAAGATCTCCAGGTCCCCATCTTGGGAAGCAATGGGGTTAATCTGGCGGAAGCAATGGGACTTCTCTGTTCTGTGCCCAGAGGCTGGAAGTTGCGACAATAGAGATGTAAGGAGGGAGGAAAGCAGTTGTGAAGCATTTTTGTGAATATGAGGCATCTCATATTCACAAAATGAATATTAATCATTCATTAATAATTAATGAAAATTAATCAAAATTCCATCTCTGAGGAAACCAAAGAGCCACATTCAGACCAGAGCAAAGTCAGGTGCCTCAGGCATGGACTTAGGGGGAACTGTCCAGCATCAGATATGACCTGTCTTTCTGTAGATGCCCAGGCTTTGGCTTCCCTACAACAACTGTGTAATCATAGTGGAACAGTAGTCGGGCCCATGTCCAAGACAAGGACAGTGGTGCAAGAACAATGGAAGCTTGTTATTTTTTGCAGTTTCACCAGCTTTGAGACTGAAACTCTATCTCCCAGCCCCCTTATTGTTAGATAGGAACAGGAACCCTTCCTTCTCCAATCTCCACAGAGAAGTCTTGGTTGTTGAAGAACTCTGGGGACCAGAGTGCCTGGGGCACGCCACCTGAGTGTCTGTCTCCAAGGGAAAACATAAATGCAAAATTATATTTTTAACTTCTATTCCCTTGTTCCAAGCAGAGGCTACAGTACAGAAGTACCTTTCTAGAAGAAAAAAAGACATCTGTGTCCTGGTTTCACCAAATGGCCTGTAGTGATTAAAGCTCATGGAAAAATTTCCTTGCAGGTCACAAGAGTTTATAAAAGGCCTTCAGAGATGGCAATTTATAAGACTGATGGCATTGATGCCCATCTACATCCCAACACCAGGTTAATGTAAGCCAGATCTCAGGGTTCAGTGTAATCTATTTTGAAGAGTGCTTCTATTATATGCCATGGTTACAATTTCCCTTTCCTACTCTTTCCCTCACTCTTTAGACAGGATCACAACATCAGTCTCAGACACAAATCTGGCCTCATAGGTTCCTTATTCCAAGAGATTTATGACAGAATTTTACTCTCAAATGACTAAAGACACATACAAAAACATATTCCCTATTTGAGTAAGACTATAATGACTGAATCTGTAGATATATATGTATATGTATATATATTTGCTCTTTTGATGAAGAGAGTAAAAATGTAGAACTTCTAGAAAACCTAAAGGAAATCTGATCTTACATATTTATTTTACAAATGAGAAAACTGATGCCCAGAAAAGTATGCAGATACTTATATTTGCACAATGTATAGCAGATTTTTTTACTCCAAAGCTAATACTCTTTCTAGTAGACTTTATTTCCCTGCTCCAAAACTAATACTCTTTCTAGTAGACATTATTTCCCCCTAGAGAAGTGCACAAGGCTGGCTCATTCACTCAGAAGGAAAGTGAACCTGTATTTATTATATCAGGTATATAAGGTACCTCAAAAGGCATTAAGCACAAGACATCAGAGATGTAAATGAACATTTGAAGATGTGGGATTGCATTCAACAGAGGAGGAGAAGGAATACAAACTTAGGATAGCCTAAAGTCACTGGATGGGAGACAGGACTATCTCAATATAGTCACTAGTCATGGGCATCCTGTATGCCCTGGGGAAAAAAAGGACAGGCACAGTGGTATGAATAAATGATTGGAGAGATTAAAGAATGTATGAAAATGAATTGTGTGGCTCACTGTGTTACATGCTGCTGACAGAAATGCCAAAGAAAAAACAGACTTTGCTCTTGAGAAACTTACCTTCTAATAGGAGGAGAAACACATATGGGGATAGGGCAGCCATAGAAGTATAATTTGGTATGAAAAATTAAAGGGAAGGTCAATAAAGACACAGGTGACTAGATTGAGGCATCTGTCCAGCAGTAACGAGAGAACTGATTTGATTCTATTTTCAGAATGGAAAAGTGAGTTGGACATGGCCAGTAAAGTGTAGCATGGCTGGTAGTAAGCTTAAACACAGTGGGTATCTGAGTCAATCTCCAATCAGGATAGTGGGTCTGCAATGGGGTTGAGGGAGAGAGAGGTGTTAGACTGTGAAATGGCTGTGTACTCTGCCACTTACAATCAGTGTAGGAGACAGTTTTCTCTGGTTAAGTGCAGTTTAGCCTGAATAAGTGAGAAGCCTAAAACCACATTACCATTTTCCTGGAAATACACCATCAGAATATGCTCCTTACACATAGTAAACATGGTGGTGATCCTCACATTTCTGTATTTGAATCAATGGCTCCAGCCTGTGACCTTTCCACATATGACTATACCTGGTGTGATCTGTAGGGATAGAAATCTGTTTACTGGCTAAAGAACAATGAGTGATAACCCTTGGCTATGTAGGTTGGTAGGCAGATAGATGAAAGAAAGAAAGAAAGAAAGAAAGAAAGAAAGAAAGAAAGAAAGAAAGAAAGAAAGAAGGAAAGAAAGATTTATTAAGTTGCCATTCTGTTCCAATCTCTGGGCTAAGACCTGGGGATACAAACACAAGCAAACAAGACAGTCTCTGCCTTTAGAGCTTACAATATAATGGAGGATATAACAAATAACAAAAGGAGTGGAGGAAACTGTAGGAAGTAGCAGAGAGGCCTTATTCCTGCTGAGAGAAATTATTATTTTTCTCTTATGTGAATAACAAATTATTTATTAAGATTAAGGTTTTCCCTTCATATTTCTTCATTCAGAAACCAATCCTTTTATGTTATTCAGCCAGAATCTGAATTACATTACTGATAGAGAAGATAGATTAGAATTCTCCTGGCATATGCTTGGATGAGACCTCAACCAACCAGAAAACCTTACAGACAGAATTCAGTCTACGTGAGATCTTGCCTTTAGGAAATAAGTTCATGCCCTTGGTACCCTCTGTTAGAATTTAATATAAACCAGTTTAAAAAGATGTACACCAGTAGCCTGGGTGGAAATGAATTCTTTTGTCCAGATGGTTGGAGGTGACTGAGTCTCATGATTGGGTCACATTCTCAGCTGGAGGAGCTGAAGTCTTTTTGCCCATTTCTTCATTAACATGTCCACTCCATCATTAATTGTTAACCAATCAGAATTGATCCCACCCCCACCCCCCCAAGCACCTTCTTTTCTAAATGCTTTTCTTTGATGAGGCAATTGGGGTTAAGTGACTTGTCCAAGGTCATGTAGATAGTGTCAAGTGAGTGAAGCCATATTTGAACTCAGGTCCTCCTGACTCCGTGGCTAGTACTCTATCCATTAAGGCACCTAGTTACCTTGTCCACCCAGAGCATCTTTCGTTTATTGGAGAACACCATGGACCACATTTTATTAACAATGCATTAGCCATAATTAATAAAATAATGGTTAATTACCCAGAAATTATGTCTCTCAGACTTTTCCTTTGTCATATTGCCCAGAAAAGGAACAGATTTTCTTGTCAAATATGTTTGGAACCAGGAGTGGAATCTAAGTTTTCCATGGTGTAAAGAACATCATAGAGTGGGGCCATGGTCATATCTTGCAACAAGTGACAACCAAAAATAACTTCACTTGGTTCTTAATGTCTAATAAAGGCCCAAGCACATGCCCATCTCACAGGTAAGTTCAGCAGCCCCAAAATTGTTCCCATTGGGGGATTCTATGACAAAAATGCTTTTCTTTTCTGCCTCCATGCTCCCATTGTCAATGCCAGTATTAACCCTGCCCATTGTGGGTTTGATGATGTCTGCAGTCACTATGGTCCTTGAGAGCCTGAGAAGCCCTGACCAGTCTTTCACATCACCTATCAGCTACTCTTACTTCTGCTTTCCTATAACTAAGCCCTCTAAATCTTGAGAACTAAACCTGTAGCATGCTGTCTTCCAGGAATGCCTAACAACAAGATCTCAGGTTGTTATCAAATAAGATTTGTAGATTCTCAAAGGCACATGCCAGAATTCTCCTCAAAACCAGTACTTTCCAAGGAATAGTTTACCTGTCAAATTTGAAGAGAATGGAAAAATTTTTGACCAACCAAGAGATAGAGAACATTATGAAATGCAAAATGGATAATTTTGTTTATATTAAATTGAAAAGTTTTTGCACAAACAAAACCATTGCATGATGAGGAGGGAAGCAGAAAACTGGGAAATAATTTTTACAACCAGTGACTCTGATAAAGTCTCATTTCTCAAATATATAAAGAACTGAGTCAAATTTATAAGACTTCAATTCATTCCCCAAGCATTAAATGGGCAAAGGATATAAACAGGCAATTCTCAGAGGAAGGAATAAAAGCGATCAATTGTCACATGAAAAAAAATGCTCTAAATCACTATTGATTAGAGAAGTGCAAATCAAAACTATTCTTAGGTACCACATTGAACCTATCAGATTGGCTAATATGACAAAAGAGGAAAATTGTAAACATTGAAGATATGGGGAAATTGGAACACTAACACATTGTTGGTGAAGTTGTGAACTGATCCAAATATTCTGGACAACGATTTGGAACTATGCCCAAAGGGCTACAAAAATATGCATACCCTTTGACTCAGCAGCACCATCCTTAGGAATATATCCCAAAGAGATCATAAAAATGGAAAAAGGACTCACATATGCAAAATATTAACAGCAACTCTTTTTGTGGTGGCAAGTAACTGGAAATTAAGGGGATGCCCATCAGTTTGGGAATGACTGAACATGTTGTGGTATCTGATTTTAATGGAATACTATTGTGATCAGCAATGATGAGCAAGTGGATTTCAGAAAAACCTGGAAAGACTTTTAGGAATGGATGCTAAATGAGATGAGCAGAACAGGGAGAATATTATACAGTAACAGGTACAATGTGTGATGACTGACTTTGATAGACTTAGCTCTTCTCAGCAATGCAAGGATCTAAGAGAATTCCAAAAGAGTCATGAATGAAAATGTTACCCACATCCAGAGAAAGAACTATGGAGTCAGAAAGCCGATCAAAGTATAACGTTTGCTCTCTCTTTTTTGTTTTGTTTTGTATCTTCTTTCTCATGATTCATTCCTTTGGTTCTAATTTTTCTTTGCAACATGACTAATGTGAAAATATGCTTAATATGAATTTATATGTAGAGCCTATATCAGACTGCATCCCCATCTTGGGGAAAGGGGAGAGGAGAGAAAGGGAGAAAATTTAAAACTCATAAACTGATGGAACTGATATATGTATATATATATATATATATATATATATATATATATATACATGAATGAACAGAATGGTTTTCTGCTCTCAAAGAGCTTACAATCTGATATGATAAGTGACAATTAAATAAAATATTTAATATACATTAAAAAAGACCAGTACTCTCCTTCAGCAGAATTATCTTAAGCCAAAAAGTGGATTAGGTGCCCAGTGGTAGATAAGGAGTGCCAAGATATCAGGGAAAGCTTGCACACACCTTGAGGGGGCCTCTGTGGAGGATTTGGAGATTTAGAGAGGAGGCATGGACCAGAATTACAGCATGAGCAGCCATAGAAAGGCTGCAATTTTTACCCTTGGAAGAACTACATACATCCAGGAAATTGAGAGAAAAGTTCCACATACACACACAGGGGTTGGGGGGAGGTGTCCCATTTGGGAATCTTAGAGAGGAAGTGAAAATAATAGTCACAATTTGAGAAATCATAGAGAAGCTGAAAATGTTACTCCTAGAAGTACTTGTATCTAGGAGGTCATTGAGTCATCACAGTATGACAGTGTTAAAAAGACCACATGAACATGGGTTAAAAAGACCACATGAACTTGGTACACACTGGAAAAAGGACAGGATGGAGGGAATCATTGATACACAGGAAAGAGAGAGAACAGAATCACAAAACTCCATAGACAAAGTAAACATGAGAGATCACCAGAGGACCAAATCATGGAGGCAGAGATGGACGAGACATTCTGTTGATTGTATAAAGGAGGAAATTAAGTCCAAGAAAGGGAAAGGATATTATTCAATAATGTATCACAATTTAGTACCCAAGGCTGGATTTGAAATTCAGGTATCCTAACCCGAAATCCAAGCTTGGGAGAGTTTTGCTTGGTTTCTTCCTCCTACATATATCATACCAATCATATCTACTCCACTGTGGCTCAGCTGCCTCACCCTACAGGACCATTTTTCCATTGATGAACTCTTCCCAGAACTTCTATTTTGGGAAAGGTATTCTCTAGAATTAGCCACCATATCCCTTCCAAGTTTCTCCTCCCTCACCCCAACATATTTTTCAGCTCCTTTATATATTATCTTTATCCATTAGAATTCAAGTTCCTTCATGACAGAGACTATGTTTCTTTTTTGATTTTATTTTTTTCCCCAGAATTTAACTCAATGCTGGGCACATAATAAACATTTAATAAATTCTTCTTGACTGACTGTCACACAGCTGAGTGATGGAACAGATCCTTGAAGAAATAGACAAGGGTAGGATCAAGGCATTGAGCTATCCTTGGAAAGGAGACTCACCTTATACTTGACCCATAGCTGACCTTCTACTATCCCCTCCTTCACTGGTCAGAAGGTTTTTGGAAAGTCAGATATTCAGAGGATTTACTCTTCTCAGCTTAGTTCACTTCAATGAACATTTTAGGTGCTATATGTGTGAAAGGACCAAGACGCAGAGCTGCCGGGAGACTCAGAAACAACGTTTAGAAAAGATTCAGTTATTTCCTAATGCATTTCTAAGTCTGATTTTTTCTGATTCACAGAAAAAATAACACTAATATGCCATCTTACATGTGATGTTAAAGAGAACCCTACAATATATCTGTCATTCCTAGTTAGGCTTTTCACAAGAGAAACATTCACCAGCAATACTAGTGGAGACTCTTTTGTCCCAGTCACAACACCAGGAGAGGCAGTCTCTCCACTCAAGAGTGTCATGTCCTCCTCTCTGGAAGCCACAGTCCCCCTGCTCATCTTTTCCTACTCCACAGGAGCCAAAGTGCCTTTGGAGGGGAGCCCATGAACTCTGCATGAGAATGCTGATATTCAATGGGCAACAAAAGAACCTGGTCACCATGAAGTCCCATCCCTGGTCACAGCTTTGACACCTGCTTTGGCAAGAGAGTAAACTTCACCTTGTCCTAATAACACAGATGCCATACCAAGGCCAAGTTCATCATTAGAAACATTTGGACAGAATCAACCTGAACCGTAACCAAAAAAACAAGGCCCATCCAATATACTTCTCCCTTTGTCTCAATAATTGCTCATTTTATAGAAATCTAAAGTTTGCAAAGTGTCAGTCCTCAACAGATGTAATTATTATACCTACATTTCACCAATAAGAAAACTGAGGAATAAAGCAGGGTTTGTGATAGAATTTGATTGATCTCTGGCTCTCCTGTGTCTAACAACAGCTGTCCATCTACAGGAAACCATAGCAATCACTTTGGCTTGGTCTGGTTGAGCAATATCATGGGCCTGGCAAATGAGGCTGGTACAGTCCTTTTCTTGAGCTATCAGAGAAAAAATCCACCCATTCTTTTACAGAAACAATACCGATAAACACCAACTACTTCCAATCCTGCCATTGGCTACAGTGCATTATGCCAAGCACTAGAAATGGGGGAAGGTACAGGCATTTATTATGCTCCTACTATGTTCTAGGCATTAGGCTAAGCACTTTACAAATATATCTCATTTGACAGCAAGGTAAGGATCAGTTTTAGACAAAACCAGCCTTGGAGAAGAGCTGCCATTACTCAGGCTAACAGAAGCTGTGAGGAAATAAAACTAAGGCACAACTCCTCTGCCTGAGAGGCAAAAAGCTGGCAGGTGTTGACTAAGGTGTTGCCTCAGCTGCCAGAGCCTTTCCTTCTGATTGCCTGACCCTTACTGGGATCGATGGACTTGGGCCCCACTGATCAGACTTCATGCAGCAAAGATGGACAGTCAAAGCCTGCTTCTGGACTAAATACCTTGCTTAATGTTTTATTCTTCTGAAACCAGTCTCCTGGTCATACAAGGTGGACAAGCCCAAGGGCATGATCATTTGAAGAGGCCACCGCAGTATGGTCAGGATTTCATTTGGGAGGAAGGAAACTCGCCTTTACGGAGTGCTTCTGCTCTGTGCAAGGACTGTGCTAAGCACTGCTGACAAACATGGTCTCATTTCATCCTCACAACCCCCTACAAGGTACATGCCATTTTTCTTCCCATTTAACAAGTAGATCTAGAGCAGATCAGCTCCAGAAAACCTCCCAGGAGGGTGGAAAACATCCCTCACCTGTCTTTCATCTGCCCCAGCAAAATTTGGAAGAGGAGCTCATCTTGGCCAAGGCTGACTTTTATTGGGGATGAACATTCAGGTGGTAGGCACCATTAAATCGTCAAAGAAAAAGACGACTTCTAACGTTCTCCTCTGCCTTTTTAGGCTCAAGTCTGCCAGAAACGTTGGATTTAACACTAATCTATAACCAAGTCATTTTCAGAGAGAGATGGCCACCGTGGCAAATTTGCACATCTTACATTATTTTGTGCTGTCTCAATTCTGCTCAAAGAGCACAGCACCCTTTTTGATGCGGGCATGCCACACTGTGCCAGTGTCTCCCATGTTGCAGAGTCAAATTGAAAGTTCTTGAGGGTGTCCTTGTATCATTTCTTCTGGCCACCATGTGATCACCTCCCCCAAATTAGTTCTCCATAAAATAGTCTTTTTGGCAAGCATATATTTTGCATTCAAACAAAGTGGCCAACCCATCAGAGTTGTGCTCTCTGAAGCATAGTTTGAATACTTGGCAGTTCACTCGAGCAAGGACTTCAGTCTGGTACCTTTACCTGCCAGGTGATCCTCAGAATCTTCTCAAGACAGCTCAAATGGAAGTGATTCAGTTTCCTGACATGGTGCTGGTAGACTGTCTATGTTTCACAAGCATACAACAATGAGGCCAGCACAACGGCTCTGTAGACCTTCAGTTTGGTAGTCAGTCTAATACCTCTTCTCTTTGAAACTTTTCTTCAGAGCCTCCCAAACACTGAGCTAGCTCTGGCAATATGTATATATACATATATGTGTATATATATATATATATATATATATATATATATACACACACACACATATTGTATATGTATTGTATATGATTGTATATTATATGTATGTGATTGTATATATGATATATATGTATTGTATGTGATATGTATATATGTATATATGATAAATATTTATATTTATATATTTATACATATATAGGAAAGACCACAGAAAGAAACCACAAAATGTCAGAAGACTGTTCTTGGTGAATATTCCTAAGTAGGTGAAGTCACCCTGGCTTCCCTCTCTGATGACTCCTCTTCAATGAGGCGGGCTTCTCTCAAAGATGTGTAATCAGATTGCAGCTGAGTAGAGGGTGAGAAGGTGCCTCACTTCCACAGGAAGGAGGGCACTTTCCCTCCTGAAGTGGGAGGCTCCCAGTAGGGGTAGGGAAGGCAATGATCCCCTCTAGGCTAGTTCAGTTTGGTCATAACCATTAATGTACATCCCTAAGAAAGTTGATCACTGGTGTTCTACACATTTCACTAAAAGGGAAATTCTGGAGAGGGACTTTAGGTCAGAGAAATAGGATTTCTAAATATTTCCAGTTTTCCTAAAATATGCTTTGTCAGTCAGAAGAGTCAGGAAGGTCCTAATTATGACTTCACATGCCAAATGGAGGCACTCAGAGGAGAGGCAGATTTATTCATGCACTTCTACAATCTTCCTTCGCAGCAAGAGGCCTGCTACTTTCCCCCCTCAGGGTTCCAAGGGCAGCACTGTGGGGTGCTTGTAGCTGGCCTCACCCTGAGAAAAGGAATGGAGAAAGCGTTGATTCAGTGCTTATTCTTTGCAAAGTTCTGGGGACACAAGAAGAAAAGACAGGCCTTACTGTCTAGCAGCCCATGTTCTAGCTGGGAAGGCAAGACCTAAGGAAGATGTCAGCAGTAAGTCAAAAGGAAAGGCCCCATGGTCCTAGAAGGACAGCCCCAGAATGCATGGAAGGCCTCCTCCTTCATGGTATTTCCACTGATAAAAGCACATTATTTTCTGATGCTGAACCACTGGACAGGGCTAAGGCTTGAGTGAACAGGACTTTCTTCAGCAGTTGTTGTTTGGTCCCTATCAGAGGTGGCCCCAGGATCAATGGCCCTGGGCTCTATGTCCCCATGGGTGGCTCCCCCAGAAGTCTCACTGTTCTAACAGTTCTGCTGCTCAGTGTTCTGGGTTGTCTACAGTCCAGTCTGAGGGCAGTTGGTGGTCAAGGTGGTAACTGTGGTTTGCTTGCCTGGCACATGCCTCTTTCCACTCTTTCCCTCAGACTGACTTGAGGCCCTGTGGGCAGAGGTTGGAGACATTTAGTGGGCATGGCTGGCCCCTTCCTCCCAGGAGCTGCTTCCCTTGCTGATGGCTGTGATAGAGGGACTGGAAACAGGACTGCTGGGCTGGGGAGAATGGGTGGGGGAGACTAGGAGGGGTGGTCAGGCCATTGTCAGGCACAGGGTGAAAATGAGGCTGAAACACTTGCTACCCCAGTACAGGCCAAGATATGTATAGAATAATAGGGATGTGGTGAGGGGGGCACAGAACTGGAGGTAATAAGCCAGGACTGGATTGATAGCTGGAGTGCTCCTGGGAGCTGTCCAGCCTGATCCCCTGCCTTTCTAGGGAATGGATCTGAGGCCCAGAAGACTAATGCTCTTACTAAGCTAAGGGGTCTAGCTGGAATTTCAAGCTGGCTCCTCTGAACTAGTAGGACCCCAAGGTAATGGGTGAGAGGCACAGTGCCCCCATGCTGTAGGCCAGGGGTTGGTGGAACCAGGGTGGCTGGCCTTGGCCTCCCACACGGCTTGGCCTTCCTCTCCCTAGAACAGTTGAGAAAGAAGGCAGAGTTCAGGCCCGGGTCAGTTCAGTGTAACTTTCTCAATTCCCTGTTGGGGAGACTGAACTGCAGGCCCTTGGACTGAGAAAAATATGGAAGTGTTTTTCAGGACCTAGGTGGGGAGCTCCTGAGACTCCAGGAACCTCCTCCTGACTGTTTCTCACCTCCTTGCCAGGGGCTTTTTTCCACCTTTAGTCTGGAAAACAAACTCCTTAACTCCTTTGGGAATGGCCTCTCCCCAGTCTGTTGCCCAGGGTGGTTAGTCAAGCCCCTCATTTTAGCTGGCACCAGATGGGGCCCCACACCCAAGTTCATGGAGGGAGGAGGATCAGACTTGGGCTTTCTAAGAGTCCCGGGGGGGGGGGTAGCTGCAGACCCAGCTGAGCAGCAGAATCTGCCTCCAAATGACCTTGTCACCACAAATCCCCCTGTAAGAGAAAAGTGACCCAGGTCAGCCAGGAAGATGCCCAGCACCTACAAGACACACAGGGACAGAATCCCTGTACCTGCTGCCCTAGCTCCCATCAGAGCCCTTAGGGAAAACTGAGATACTGTTTATGCCATGCCAGGACAGAAGGCTTCTCTGAGAATGAACATGGTTGACTCTCTGACTGTTACGGGACAGATATCTGAGTGATTCAATCAGGCTGGTACTGGGAGTCAGGACAGGAGGTAAAGAAGCAAGGAAACAGAAAAGGGCCAAAGAATTTAGAGAAATAGAGTCATGAGGCTTATTGAGATCAGTTAGGTCAAAGGAAAGTCAGACTCAGAGAAGGAAAGGACCTTGGCCACTGTCAGACAGTCACTAAGGACTACCCAGTGCTCTTTGCCCAGCGTTACATGATTGAAGTCTCACAGATAAAAGAGGGGGGAGGAAAGGCAGCAGGATCAGGATGAATTATAAGGTCATCCATTTAGAACCAGAAGCAGCCAAAGAGATAGTTAAGACCAAGCCCATCATATTACAGCCGATGAAACTGAGACCCAGGGTCACCCAGATCATCAGGGGTTAAGTCAGGATTTCGAGCTGAATCTTCCTAACTCCAAGTCTAGAGGTGTCTCCAGTACACCTCACTATGGAACCCAAGGACCAGGGGGAAGCCCCATTCTTGGCAAAGCAAGGAGGAGACGCTTTCTAAGCAGCAACCAACAAGGTGGGGTGCCCCCAGCGCCCTCAGCCCTCATTGCCACCAGAGCCCTTCATCTGGTGCTCCCCTTGAGCCCACCTCTTCCAATTTCATTTCCTAGTACTTCATTCCCACAGGTAGGGGCAGTTGAAGGGAGCCCCAGTCAATGTCTGAACTGCTCTCCCAGCATGCCAGCTCTTGGCATGCTACTGGCTGCTACATCTCAGAAGCCTCAACTTCCTGCAATGAGGCTGATGATGGGAACAATTTACAGCAACACTGCCTGGCGTTTCTATGGCTCCTCAAGGTTTGCAAAATATTATACATGTGTATATGTACTTACATGTACACATGTATGTGTGCATGTTTATATACATGTAACTTCATTTGAGCCTTGGAGGCTTAGCTTGGGTGCCAGCCCCTTCCACGAGGCCTTCTCTGGTTCCCCACTAGTGTCCGTGACTCTCCTGGTCAAACAAGCTAATATTTATAAAGTCTTTAACACAGTTCCGGGCACATAGTAGGTGCTTAACAAATGTTTGAACCCTTCCCCTTCCCTTCCTACCTCAGCTTTCCTTGTTTTCTATTTTGCTGTTACTTTTTCAATCATGGCTGATTCTCTGTGACCCCACTAGGGGTTTTTTTGGCAGACGTACTGGAGGGTTTGTCATTGCCTTCTCCAGCTTGTTTTACAGATAAGGAACTAAGGCACACAGGCAGAGGTGACTTGCCCAGGTTCACCCAACTGGGAAGTGTCTGAGGCTGAACTGGAACTCAGAAAGACATTTTTCTGACTGCAGGCCCAGGGCTCTATCCACTGCACCACCCAGACACCCCTTTCTTTATGTGGGCACATGCTCCATCTCACTCAGCTGAAGGTAAACTTCCTGAGGTTATGAGGGCTGTCTCCTTTAGTAGAGGTTTAATTGATGCTGCATGGATGGCACAGAAGGCCTCTCCAGTCTTTCAAGCAGACACACAGAAAGAAGCTCACAGGAGAAGGATGCTCCTAGGGGTGGGGAGCAGGGAAATGAATCCTATCCTGGTGAGATCTCAAAGCCATGGGAAGTCGAGTGTGGGGGCCATGTCTGACCACCTCTTGCTGGCTCCTGGGGCTACAGATGACAATAATATACAGTGCCAACCGTGCACCAGATGCTGTGCTGAACACTTCATAAATACTATCTCAGTTAATAATACTAACAATAACTAACATAGAAGCAGCCCTCACTGTGCGCCAGGCACCCTGCTGAGTGCTGCACAATTACTATCTCGTCTAGTCCTCACAACAGCCCTGGAGGCGGGTGCGATTACTATCCCCATTTCACATCAGGGGAAACTGAGGCAATCAGAGGCCCAGGGACTGGTGTCGGGTCAGGCAGCTGGTGTCTAAGGTTATATCTGAACTCAGGTCTTCCTGACTCTAGGCCAGACACTCTTATCTACTGCCCCTCTTAGCTGCCCCTTTATCCAGGCCCCATTCCCTGGGGCTTCTGAATTATGCTTTTCCTCTCTCCTTTTCACCTTGGCTTGGCTCACTGCCTTTCAAGCTCAGATATCCCAGAGTAATAGAACTGGCCCAGCCCTCAGAGAACCCCGAGCCCCTCCCACCTGAGCCCCTCCCACCTGAACTCTCCATGCTGCTACTGAGGCTTCATGACATCATAGCCCAGAGCCTGGGAGACCCCAGAGGCTGTGGAGTCCACCCCCTCCTCTTACAGATGAGGAAACTGAGTCCAGGTCAAGTATCATGCCCAATTACAATAATTAGCTCATTTGAAGGCTAGGGGTAAATAAAGAATGAACATTTGTTAAGTACTTAGCTAAGACAGTCACTGTGCTAAAGCAAAGAGAAAAGCTGAGACAATCCCTGCTCTCAAATTCAAGTGATAAAGACAACACAGAGAGGAAATTTCAGCCTCAAATCCTACCCAAAGGTCCTTAGAGTATCCTGGCAAAGACCTGGCAATAATGAGGATTCTTTAACATTTTTTCCACTAATAAAATCATCTCTGCTTCAGCTGCTGATGTGCTAAGGACTTGGGGGGCCACATTCTTCTCTGTATTTTTAGGAGCTGTGAGGAGCCTGAGGAGATAGGGTCATCAGCACTCCTAAAAGACCTTGCCAAGGATGCCTTCCCTGTACCCAGGCTCCAGAGGCTGGCCTGGAAGCAGGACTAAGGCTCTGGGGGCACTGCTATCCCCCAAGACTCTAGGTCTCACAACTCATGATTGAAGTCTGTTAGGATTGGTGGTGTCAGTACTGATGATGGTGGGCTCCTGATCCAAGGACTGCTCTACCCATAATGACTGCAAGGCTGGGCTGCAAGTGGAGCTGGAGGCCTGGGGGATGATGCTCTTCTAATCATGGTCTGTAGTGAGGGTTTTGAGCAATCTCCATTGGGGTGGGAAGGGAGCTAGTGATGCAGGTGGTGGTGCCAGGGCTGTGCCCTATGTATTGTCTGTCCCTCAGGGTACCTTGCAGCTTTAGCTTTCCCCTCAGCTTCACATGTTTCCCTTCTCTTCTGCTGTTGTAATTTATTTTAGACAAAAATTTAGAAGTACAACCACACTTTTCACATCCCACCTTTGCAAAAGGATTTTCCCACTCCCCCTTAATTCAGGTGCTTTCTCTTTGTTGATTACCTCAATTTATCCCATCTGCATTTCATTTAAACATAATCATCTGCAGGTAGTCTCTCCCATTAGACTGATTTCCTTGACAGTAGGGTCTACATTTTGGCTTCTTGTATATCCCCAGAGCTTAGCCCTGGGCAGAGTACACAGTGGTGCTTAATAAATTCTTGCTGACTGGACAATTGCTCTGAGTCCCCAGGCAGGAAAATTCCTAACACTCAGGCAAAGGTTTGGCTCTGTCTTAATTTACATTCATGTCTACCTCTGGTTACTCCTGACTTCTTTGTTGTTGAGGCAAAAGTCTAATTCCTGGAAATGTAGACATCTAAGGTACCATGGAGAGATCCTGGGAAGGGGTGGGAGGAATAAGCAGACTTTTCTTGGAACCTTCTGTACTCCTCCAGGAGGTGACTATAACTGATGGTTTCCACCAGAAACTTCTGCCTTGAGATGTCAGGAGGGCTGATGGCTCCTGGGCATTCCCCTTCTCTTTGTCCTTTTCCTGCTTGCTCCAGGGCTGCTCATTGTTTTTGGCTATTCTAGATGTGTTCTTGGTGGTCTGGGGACAGCTTTTCCTTTCAGTCTCTCACCCAATGACTTTGATTGACTCAAGGACAAGTGAAGGCCTTATTCACAGTTCATTCGGATAGATTCAGAATGGAGGGGATTACTTTTAAGTGGGAGATGGGGATGGGGAATACCTTCCCTTTCCATAAATGTGAGAGGTGATTTGAACTTGGGTCCTCCTCTTCTAGAGCCATGATCTTTTCACTGCGGCATACAATCTCCTTCACCTAACACTTAGACAAAGATAGTCAGCGGTAGAAAGACTCTGTTAGGCTCCTAGTGATGGGACCCCTTATCTGCTGCTTCTCCCACAAAGCTAGCTATGCACTTTGGCTCTTTGTTGAACAAGGTGCTGGGAGGACACAACACTTGCTTGATCCTTGCAATTGGAGAAGGTGGGTGAAAGATCAATGGCTCCTGGGTTGAGGGAGGGACTTTTGTCTAGGAATATCTTCTCTCTGTGGTCTAGGAGAATGAGGTGTCCCTAGAGCTCTCTCTTTCAAGTTCTTTCTCTCACTGCAAACATTTTTACTCCCTTGAGTTCCCAGCAAAGGTGGAGTTAGTAAGTGTGAGAGGGGATGTCTCTTCTCTCTCCCACCTCACCGAAGTTGTACCTCAAAACAGGCAGCAGTGGGGACTTGTACTAACCTGGTCAAGCCCAAGTCTCTGACCACATTGTTCTCCATCTTTCCTTGAAAATGTCAGTGACCAGAAATCCTGACAAATGGAAGCTTCCACTCTCGGCAAAAATCTTAGGGGCAAGAGGATTTTGAAGTCACATTCCAAGTGCCAATAGAAGGTGATTTCCCTGATAACACAAGGCTTCTGAGATGAGAATTCTGATCATTCTGAATCATCTAGGGACTACAGCCTAAATGTAAGTCAAAAGCATACTTTGGCTGGCCTAGAAAACTAGACCAGAAACGATCCTGCAGGTCTGAGGGGAAAGTGAAAGAACTGTTTTCCAGTCTCACAAAGTTGTTGTCACCTTTAAATATGATGGGCTTTTCATAGCTTCATCACAAAGACCTGTCTCTGAGTCATTGCCTGTTAAGCATTTTCTGTGGTGAAGGAAATAAACAATTATCCTATTCCCAATAACCATATTGTATCCCATTTCTAGACAGAATGGCTCTTGTCTCCTCAGAGTTCTGGTTGGGGTGCCATGGATCATTCAAAATACAAAGGTCTGAGTTAGCCCTGATTTAGCAAAAATGTATTCAAACATCCTCAGGTAAAAGCAGCTCCCAAGGAAGTTAAAACCAAAAGAAATAAAGTTCTCTGGGGCATCCAGAGGTCTCTGCCAGAGTGGTAGAAGTGACTTAAATCCTCCACAGAGAAGGAAGAGGTGAATGGGGCTGCTCTGCAGAGAAGTGGAGGCCAGGGACTTACTGAGATTTTGAGTGGATCTTCCACTGGAAGGATCCTGGATTGCTTGGGGGCAGCTGGGTGGCACATTGGATAGAGTGCTGGGCCTGGAGTCAGGAAGACTCATTTTCCCAAGTTCAAATATGGCCTCATACATTTACTTATTCTGTGATGCTAGGCAAGTAATTCAACCTTGTTGACCTCAGTTTCCTCATCTGTCAAATGAGTTGAAGAAAAACATGGAAAACTGCTCCAGTATCTCTACCAAGAAAACCTCTAAATGGAGTCATTAAGAGTTGGACATAACTAAAATGACTGAACCTTGCCCAGCCCATTTCCTATACCTATAAAAAGAAGGGACCAGACTAGAATTACCTGGCCCTGAGGTCCCTTCCAGCTCTTGCTATAGGAGCCTATAACTCACAACATGTAATAAGGTTGGAAAGGCAGACTGGGGCTGGGATGGGAAAGGTTTTACATACCAGTCAAAAGAATTTATATTGACCTCTTTCCTTTTCCATCCCAGCTCTGCTTGGTTTCTACTCCAGGGAACATCAACCCTTCCCCCAGGATAAGCTGATCCCTTGGAATGGAATCACCAGGCAAAGTGCCACCTTCTTCCCTGCCTCAGGTGCCTTGACACTCTGATTGAAGGACTCCACCCAAGCCTTCCTTTACAGAGAGAAGGCTCTGAACTTTCCAAGTAACTCTCCTTTCTGCTTTATTTCAGAGCATCATGCCCCCAGGCTGGGTACCCCATGGTGCGCCCTCCTTCAGCTTCCCTTTTTGTATTGTATTCTACTATTAGATTTAAGCTCCTTGGAATCAAGGACTGTCCTTCTTTTCCTTATTTGTATCCCAGAATTTAGCATTGTACCTGGAACATAATAGGTGCTTAATAAATGTTTCCTGAGTTGAATTGATCCGGGAGGTAATAGGGAGCCACTGGAGGTTATTGAGTATAAGGTGCTGACTGGGCATATCTCTGCTTCAAGATTCTATATTTGGCAGCTAAGTGGGGAATAGAATGGAAAGGGCAAAGACTTGAGGCAGGTAGATCTGGGAGCATGCTGCTGCAATAGTCTAGGCATTGTTTGTGGAGTTGTGAACTGATTCAGCCATTCTGGAGAGTGATTTAAAACTATGCCCAAAGAGCTATTGAACTCTGCATATACCTTGATCCAGCAGTACCAGTACTAGGTGAGTATCTCAAAGACATCAAAGAAAGGGAAAAGGACCCATTTATACAAAAAATATTTATAGAAGATCTTTTGAGAGTAATTAAGAATTTGAAATTAAAGGGATGTCCATCAGCTGGGGAATGGCAAAACCAGCTGTGATATATGATTGTGATGGAACATTATTGTGCTAAAAGAAATGATGAGCAGGATGATTTCAGAAAAAACCCAGAAAGACTTTCATGAACTGATGCAAAGTGAAGTGAGCAGAACCAGGAAAATACAGTAATAGCAATATTGTATAATGGTCAACTGTGAAAGACTTAGCTATTCTAAGGAATATAATATTCCAAGACCATCCCAAAGGACTCATGAGGAAACATGCCATCCTCCTCCAGAGAAACAATGGATAATGTCTGAATATAGGCTCTTTTTCTCTTTTTTTTTTCCTTCCTTCCTTTTTTGTCCTTTCTTTCATTAATTTTTGAGTTTTCTTGTACAAAATGATTAATATGGAACTGTGTTACATGACTGCACATATCTAAACTGTATTGGATTGATTATTGTCTCAGGGACAGGAGAGGGGACAGAGAGAAACTGGGACTCAAAACTTTAAAAATGTTTTAAGATGTAATTGGAAAAATAAATTATTATATTTTAAAAAAAATCTGAAATGCTAGGGAAGGTGGCCTAGCCATACCACATCTCAAATTGTATTATAAAGCACCAATCATCAAAACCACTTGGTACTGGCTAAGAAATGGAGGGGTAGACCAGTGGAATAGATTAGGTACTCAAGACACAGTAGTCAATGAATATAGCAATCTGCTATTTGATAAACCCAAGGACCCAGCTTCTGGGATAAGAACTTACTGTTTGACAAAAATTACTGGGAAAACTGGATAACAATGTGGCAGAAACTGGGCATAGACCAATGCCTGACACTATACCCAAGAATAATGTCTAAATGAATACAAGATCTAAGAATAAAGATTGATACTCTAAACAAATTAGGGGAACAAGGAATATTGTATTTGTCAGATTTATGAAGAACGGAGAAATTTTTCACTAAATAAGAGATAGACAACATTATGAAGTGCAAAATGGTTAACTTTGATTACGTTAAATTGAAAAGGTTTTGCACAAACAAACCCAGTGCTACCAAGATGAATAGGATAAGAAAACAGGGAAAGAACTTTTGCAACTGAATTGAATTTACAGGAATACAAGTCATTCCCCAATTGATAAATGGTCAAAGGATATGAATAGGCAGTTTTCAGAGGAACAAATTAAAGCAATCTGTAGACATATAAAAAATGCTCTAAATCACTATTGATTAGAGAGATGCAAATTAAAACAACTCTGAGGTACCACATCACACCTATCAGATTGGCTAACCTGACAAAACAGGAAGATGATAAATGTTGGAGAAGATGTGGGAGAATTGGAACACTAATTCATTGTTGGTGGAGCTGTGAGCTGATCCAACCATTCTGGAGAGCAATCTGCAACTATGCCCAAAGGACTACAGAAATGTGCATACCCTTTGACCCAGTAATGTCACTTCTAGGGCTGTATCCTAAAGAAATCATAAATATGGTAAAAGGTCCCACATATACAAAAATATTTATAGCAGCTCTCTTTTTGGTGGCCAAGAACTGGAATTCAAGGAGATGCCTTGATTGGGGAACTGCTGAACAAATTATGGTACACGAATATAAGGGAATATTATTGTGCTATAAGAATGATGAACAGAAGACTTCAGAGAATTCTGGAAGGACTTATATGAACTGATGCTGAGTGAAACAAGCAGAACCAGGATAACTTTGTACAGTAACAACCACAGTGTGTGAGAAATTTTTCTGGTAGACTTAGCCCTTCACAGCAATGCAAGGACCTAAAAAGCTCCCAATGAACTCTTGAGGCAAAATGCCTTCCTCATCCAAAGAAAAAAGTATGGAATTGTATCACAGAATGAAGCAGACCATTTCCTCTTGAGTTTTGTTTTGTTTTATGGTTTCTCCCATTTGTTTTAATTCTTCTGTGCAACAGAACTAAGCTGCAAATGTATTCAATAAGAATATATGTGTAGAACCTATATAAGATTGCATGCCATTTCAGAGAAGGAGTGGGGACAGAGGGAAAAAGGAGGAAGAGGGAGGGGAAAATAATCTAAGATATATGGAAGTGATTGTAGAAAACTGAAAACAAAAAAAATTTTTTTTTAAAAGACAGTCTCAGTGTAATGTGATGAGGGCCTGTACCAGGATGTGGCTACATGAAGGGAAGGAAGGGAAAAATAATAATAAATGCTTGGGGAGTGATTGAATGCCATATGCACAAGATGCTTTGAAGAGATGCTTGTTCAACCTGGGAGTGGTGGGCAGTGTTTGAGCACTCCTGTCATCAGAATTGACTCAAAGAGGGAATAACATACACACTCAATTGGGTATAGAAATCTAACTTAACACACAGGGAAGGAGGAAGGGAATGGCATTAGAGAAAGGAGAACAGATTGGGGAAGATGGTGCTCAGAAGCAAAGCACTTTTGTGGAGGGACAGGGTGAAAGGAGAGAGAAAAGGATCAACAAGCAGAAAATCAGATAGAGGGAATTACGGAGTTAGTAATTGTAACTATGAAAAAATATTTACAGCAGGTTTCTTTGATAAGGGCCTCATTTCTCAAATATATAGAAATCAGAGTCAAATTTATAAGAACACAAATCATTCCCCAAATGATTAATGGGCAAAGATACAAACAGAAAGTTCTCAGAGGCAGAAATCAAAGCCATCTACAATTATACCAAAAGAATGCCCTGAATGACTATTGATTAGAGAAAGGCTCATCAAAGCAACTTTGAAATATCACTTCCCAGCTATCAAATTGGATTATCTGACGGAAAACGAAAATGACAGATATGGCAGGGATGTGAAAAATTGAACACTATGCATTGTTAGTGGAGTTGTGAACTGATCCAACCATTCTAGAGATCAGTTTGGAACTAAGGCCAAAGGGCTATAAATCTGTGCACACCCTGTGATCCAGCAATGCCACTGCTAGGTCTGTATCCCAAAGGGATTTTAAAAAAAAAGGGAAAGAATCTATATGTACAAAAAAGTATTTGTGGCTGCTTTTTTGTGATGTCAAGGAAGGGGAAATTGAGGGCATGCCCATCACTTGTGGAATAGCTGAACAAGTTGTGATACTTTTTTTTTTTAATATTTGTTTTCCAATTTCATATAAAGACAATTTTCAACATTCTGATTTTTAAAATTTCTTAGGTGGCACAGTGGGAATAGTGGAGAGAGTGATACAAGGGGAGTTAAAATCCTGTCTCAGATCCTTCTCAGTCAGGTAGCCCTAGACAAGTTGTTTGATTTCTCTCCCTCAGTTTGCTTGCCTGTGCGATGGAAATAATAGCACTTGCCTTCCCTAGGGTTGTTCTAAGGATCCAACAAGTTTTGCAGACCTTAAAGCAGTGTGGACCTTTGAGTTATTTCTTAGAATTTTTCATACTTCCCATGTCTTAGCACAAAAGAATTCTCTATTCATGCAGATACCAGAGCACTCATAGTATCCATTTTGTTTCCAGTTCTTTGCTATCACAAAATGGCCACTGTGACTCTATTAGTGGGTACAGGAATTCCTCTGGGCTAGTAGGGAGCCAGATAAGCAGAACTCAGCCACACGATTGCAACAATGCACATAAAAGTATCGCTAAACAAAAGCCAAAGGAAAAGACCAGGAATTCACTGAGAGCTCAGTAGGTTTGTCCCTACATCTGCACAGAAGGGGCCAAGCAGGGCCTGAGGCAGATACTGTAACCAGGCTGTTTGTATAACTTGTCTTTGTTCTCCGGAAGGTTTGATTCTGGGCTAAGGAGAAAAGGATGGTGTAATATTCAGCAATTACTTTGATAGAAAAACAGAAGGTATGAAAAGAACTTAAGTGTGTGTGTAGAGATGAGAGCCAGCAGGGAAGGGATCTTCGTAGGTTTTGTGGTCCCAGGAAGGCGTAGGAGGAAATCGGGGAGAGGACTCTAAAGCTACAACAACTTGGGGAGAAAAAATATTTTATTTGATTTATTTGATTTATTAACAAATCTCTCACTCCCCTCTCTCTCCCTCTCTCCCTCCCTCCCTCCCTCTCCCCTCTCTCTCTCCCTCTCCCTGTCTCTCTCTCTCCCCCCTCTCTCTCCCTCTCTGTCTCTCTTTCTTTCTCCCTGTCTCTCTCTCTCTCTTCCTCCCCTCTTTCTTGTCTCCCTTGCTGTTTCTGTCTCTCTCCCTATCTTTCTGTCTCCTTCCCCTTCTCTGTCTCTCTTCTCTCTGTCTCTGTCTTTTTTCCTCCCTCTCTCTCCCCTCTCTCTCTC
>CM053773.1:248207788-248229968 GCA_028658325.1 Potorous gilbertii
CATGGGGTATCTATTTCAGATATTTGGGATACAGAGGCCTTGACTCCTATGTCTTTACCTGATGGTAAGCAGACCTCTTCGTCCTCAGAGAGGAATGGCACAATCCTCTGGTCACCAAGAAAATAACCTTCTATGGTCTTAGTTTTTTTCCGTTTTCTGGGCATTTTCCCAGCCAGTTACTTGACTTATGAGAGTCCTCTCCACCCCAGCCTAGGTCTGCCGGAACTAGTGCTTGGGGTCTGAGATTCAAATGCTGCTCCGGCTTTTGGCGGCAGGCCTGACTGCTCTTCAATGGGAGCTTATCTGCTGGTTCTCAGGTGGGGGCAGGGCCGCCTCTCAGGCTCAGTTCCCTCAGGAGGTTTATGCAGAGATCTCTTGCAATGGAGATGCCCTAGAGCCCCTGCCCGCCCCGGGAGTCTCTGGCGGAGCTGCCTCCGCCTTGCCTCTGCCACAGCCGCAGCCTCCCGAGGGGGTCCGAGTCCCAGAGATACCCCGCTCCCCTCTCAGCTGGTCTCTGTCACTGACCTGTGCGTCTATGGGTGGAGGGACCTTCGCAGCTGCTGGAGATTCAGGTCCCTGACGCCTGCTTGGGTCTGCTCGCTCCTCTCAGTGCCGCGTGGCCGGGGCGGGGAAGGGGAGGACTCCACTCCCGTCTGGGGTACCTTTGCGGTGGGTTTTTCAGGGCTCTCTGCAACGGAAATCTCCTTCACTGTGTTTCTGCGCAGCTTCCACTGTTCCAGAATTTGTCAGGAGTTCTTTTTAGAGGGAATCCATGGGCTGTGGGTTCGGAGCTAGCAAATGTGAGTCTTTCTACTCCGTCATCTTGGCTCCGCCCCGTCACTGACATTTTCAAGGAAAGATAGAGAACAATGTGGTCAGAGACTTGGACTTGACCAGGTTAGTACAAGTCCCCACTGCTACCTGTTTTGAGCTACAACTTTGGTGAGGTGGGAAAGAAAAGAGACATCCCTTCTCACACTTACCAACTCCACCTTTGCTGGGAACTCAAGGGAGTAAAAATGTTTGCACTGAGAGAAGAAACCTGAAAGAGAGAACTCTAGGGACACCTCATTCTCCTAGACCACAGAGAGAATATATTCCTAGACAAAAGTCCTTCCCTCAACCCAGGAACCATTGATCTTTCACTCACCTTCTCCAATTGCAAGGACCAAGCAAGTGTGTCCTCCCAGCACCTTGTTCAACAAAGAGCCAAAGTGCATAGCTAGCTTTGTGGGAGAAGCAGAAGATAAGGGGTCCCATCACTAGGACCCTAACAGAGTCTTTCTACCACTGACTATCTTTGTCTAGGTGTTAGGTGAAGGAGATTGTATGCTGCAGTGAAAAGATCATGGCTCTAGAAGAGGAGGACCCAAGTTCAAATCACCTCTCACATTTATAGAAAGGGAGGGTATTCCCCATCCCTGTCCCCCACTTAAAAGTAATCCCCCTCCATTCTGAATCTATCTGAATGAACTGTGAATAAGGCCTTCACTCATCCTTGAGTCAATGAAAGTCATTGGGTGAGGGACTGAAAGGAAAAGCTGTCCCCAGACCACCAAGAACACATCTAGAATAACCAGAAACAATGAGCAGTCCTGGAGCAAGCAGGAAAAGGAGAAAGAGAAGGGGAATGCCCAGGAGCCACCAGCCCTCCTGACATCTCAAGGCAGAAGGTTCTGGTGGAAACCATCAGTTATAGTCACCTCCTGGAGGAGTACCGAAGGTTCCAAGAAAAGTCTGCGTATTCCTCCCACCCCTTCCCAGGATCTCTCCATGGTACCTTAGATGTCTACGTTTCCAGGAATTAGACTTTTGCCTCAACAACAAAGAAGTCAAGAGTTAACTAGAGGTGAACATAAATGTAAATCATGACAGAGTCAGATATACAAGAAGGCAAAGTGTAGTCCCTACTGTCAAGAAAATCAATCTAATGAGAGACACTACCTGCAGATGATTATGTATAAACAAAATGCAGATAGGATAAATTGAGGTAATCAGCAAAGAGAAGGCACTTGAATTAAGGGGGAGTGGCAAAATTCTTTTTTTTTTAATTTTTCATTTTTAACACAGTTCTTATCACATAAAACAAAAACAACTTTTGGTGAGGTGATACTTCTTTTAAAGCATTTACAATATAGATCACAAATAATTTTTTTTTAGCATTAACCAACTGAGACACAAATAATACCTATGTATGCTAACTTCACAAACCCTTGACCTAATTGTCTCCACACTATTACTAAGAATTCAAGGAACCTAACTTATTGTTGTTGGTCTATAGTCCTAAGCCTTATACCTTAATTTTAATCTTAACCACCAATGTTCCCCTACCAACAACCTATAATTTAATAAATCTATTATTAAGCTTACAAATTTTTTGACCATAAAAAATTGCCACTAACAGTAGGGACATTGCAGGGAAACAATATCTCCCCAACTTCCTGTCATTTCCAGGCAGGAGTAGATTGTCAACTCGCATTCAGTCAGGATTAAATTCTGCCAGGTGTCAGTGTGGAAACTGAATCAGGAGAATCCTACCTCAGCCTAGACTGAACAGTTGCTGTCTCACCCTTCCCATGAGATCACCTTTTGCAGTTCATATCAGCATTTCACAGGTTTACTGGCATCATGGATTGGAGGCTCAGACCACCTTTCTTGCTATCCATGCCTGGAGTTAGACTCAGAAGAACAGTCAGTTAATAGTCTCATATAATCTTAAAATAGCAAGTTCCAATAACCAGGTTTCAGATAAGACTATAATTTCACATTGGCTAAGGAACGTCTTTTGAAGCAAGTCTTAAGTGGCTTATGTACCTTTCTATGCATGTTAGTCTAGTTCCTGGTTAAATAACAATCATAAAATCAAATTTACCATTAAAACCTTAACTTTTCCATCAATGCCAAATTTTACCTGAGGTTACCTGCCTCTAGGAAACTTAGACTGAAATTCTTTTCCCTAAACTAAAGATGTCATTGATTTATTCTCAGTAATTAATTCAGCCAATTGTTTTAATACTACTTTTTAATACTATGCTTTTACCTCACTTTGTAACAAGTCCATTTTTTCTCCCCATCATTCCCCTCCCCCTGCTTCTTAATACCTTGCATTCTGATTACTTCTTCCCTCAATGTACCCTCCCTACCCTCCCTTCTATCACACCTCACCCTTCACTTATCCCCATCTTCTCCCTTTTCTTGTAGGGCCAGATAAATTTCTATACCCCACTCCCTATGTTTCTTATTTCCCGAATATATGCAATAAAAATTCTCAACATTTCTTGTTAATATTTTGAATTCCAACTTCTCTCCCTCCCACCTCCCTCCCCAAATTCAGTACAGGCTATGTATGTGTTGTTTTGCAAAAGACTTCCATAATAATCATGTTGTGTAATACTAACTATATTGCACTCTATCCTACTCTATCTCCCCTTATTTTTTATTCCCTCATTTGACCTTGTCCTATCCCAAAAGTGTTTATTTCTAGTTACTCCCTTCTTTCATTTACCCTCCCCTATATCATTCCCCTCACCTCAATTGTTGTTTCCTCCCCTACTTTCCAGTAGTATAAGATAGATTTACATACCGAATTTAGTAAGCATGTTATTCCCTCCTTAAGTTGTATGTGAAGAGAGTAAGCTTCACTTTCCCCCTCTCCCCTTCTCCCTTTTCTCCTCCACTGAACAAGATATTTCTTATCTCTTTTATGAGTTACAGCCTGCCCCATTCCATTTCTCCCTTTTTCCTCCCAGTATTTTCCTCCCTCATCCCTTATTTTTTTATTTTTTTTGTGGATATCATCTCTTCTAATTCAAGTCAACCTGTACTCTCTGTCTATGTATGAGTGTATGTGTGTGTGTATGTGTGTGTGTGTGTGTGTGTGTGTGTATGTGTACAATCCCTCCACCTACCCAAATACTGGGAAAAGTCTCAAGAGTTACAAATATTATCTTTCCATGTAGATATATAAACAGTTCAGCTTTAGAAAGTCTTTCATGATATCTCTTTCTTGTTTACCTTTTCATGCTTCTCTTGAGTCTTGTGTTTGAAAGCCCAATTTTCTCTTCAGTTCTGTTCTTTTCATCATGAATGCTTGAAAGTCCTCTATATCATGGAATGATCATTTACTCCCTTAAAGTATTATACTCGGTATTGCTGGATAGGTGATTCTTGATTTTAATCCCAGTTCCTTTGACTTCTGGTATATCCTATTCCAAGCCCTTCAATTCTTTAACGTTGAAGCTGCCAGATCCTACATTATCCTGATTGTATTTCCACAATATTTGAATTGTTTCTTTCTATCTGCTTGCAGTATTTTCTCCTTGACCTGGGAACTCTGAAATTTGGCCACAATATTCCTAGAAGTTTCTCTCTTTAGGTCTCCTTCAGGAGATGATAGATGGATGCTTTCAATATTTATTTTACCCTCTGGTCCTAGAATATCTGGACAGTTTTCCTTGAACATTTCATGGAAGATAATGTCTAGACTCTTTTTTTGATATTGGCTTTCAGGTAGTCCCATAATTTTTAAATTGTCTCTCCTGTTTCTATTTTCCCTGTTAGTTGTTTTTCCAATGAGATGTTTCACATTATCTTCTATTTTTTCAATCTTTTGGTTTTGTTTTTTAACTGTTTCATTTATCTCAGAGTTATTCAGTTCCCTGAACTCAACTCTCACTTTAAAAGAACTATTTTGTTCTGTGAGCTTTTGAACCTTCTCCTCCATTTGTTAATTCTGGTTTTTAAAGCCTCCTTCTCCTCATTGGCTTTTGGACCTCTTTTTCCAATTGAGTTAGCCTCTTTTTAACAAGGTTATTTTCCTCAGCATTTTTTTGGCTCTCCTTTAGCAAGCTGCTAACTTGCTTTTCAAGCTCTTCTATTGCCTGATTCTAATTTAAGTTCCTTTTGGAGGCCCTGGAGGCAGGGGCCATGAATTCCTGTGAAACTATGCCTTGTTCTTCCTCATAGGAAAGGATGTGAGGAGACACCTATTCACCAAGAAAGTAATCTTTTATGGTCTTATTTTTTCCCCTTTTTTGGGCATTTTCCCAGACAGTTACTTGACTTCTAAAACCTTTGTCAAGAGGATGGTCCTATTGCCCCTCCTCTCCCCAGTACCATGTTCAAGTCTGAGATTCTACTCAGTTGCTCAATTCCCAGGGGCTTTGGGTGTGGGTAGAGCCATCACTCAGGGCTAAGTTTTAGATAAGCTGCTCCCTACTGTCAGAGGCTTTAAGCTAAGCTGCCTGGACAACGGACCTAGGTTGCTTTCTGGCCACTGTAGCTGCCTGCAGTCTGCTGCTGCTGTCACCTGGGGGTATTGCTGGAGGAACCTCATTCCCCTCTCTCCCAGCTGTGAAAGCCCTCCCACACTGACCTTTGAAACTTTCCTTGTTGCTTGTGGGTTGAGGGATCTGGTACCCTCCCTGCTGGGAACTCTGCCCCAAGGTCTATTCAGGTCCTTTTCCTCCCAGTGCTGCGTGGCCAGGACTTGGCTCTCTTCTGCTCAGCGTCCCATGAGATAGACCTTTCCTGTCCACCTTCCAGGTTACCTTTTGGTTGGAAACCTCTTTTGCTCTGTTGTTCAGTGACTTCTGCTGCTCTAGAATTTGTTGAGAGTCTTTTTCTACAGGCATTTCTTGGGCTATGGGGGGAGTGCTTCTACTCTGCCATCTTGGTTCCACTGGGAAAATTCTTTAGCAAAGGCCAGATTGTGGAAAGTGTGGTTGTACTTCTTAATTTTTGTCTAAAATAAATTACATACAGCAGAAGAGAAGGGAACCACGTGGAGCTGAGGGGAAAGCTAAAGCTTCAAGGTACACTGAGGGACAGACAATACATAGGGCACAGCCCTGGCACCACCACCTGCACCACCAGCTCCCTTCACACCCCACTGGAGATTTCCCAGAACTCTACACCACAGCCCCAATTAGAAGAGCATTGTCCTCCAGGCCTCCAGCTCCACTTCCAGCCTAGACCTGCAGACTTTATAAACAATCCTTGGATCAGGAGCCCAACATCATCAGTACTGACAGCACCAACACTAGCAGACTTCAATCATGAGTTGTGAGGCCCAGAGCCTCAGGGGATGGCAGTGCCCCCAGAGCCCCAATCCTACTTCCAGGCCAGCCCCTGGAAGCAGGAAAGCTATCCCTGCAAGAGCTTTTTAGCAGTGCTGATGGCCCTGTCTCCTCAGGCTCCTCACAGCTGTTAAAAACAGAGGGAAGAAAGTTGTGGTCCTCCAAGTCCTTAGCATATCAACAGCTGAAGCAGAGATGATTTTATTAGTGGAAATAACATTAAAGAATGCACATTATTGCCACGTGTTTGCCAGGGTACTCTCAGGACCTTTGGGTAGGATTTAAGGCTGAAATTTTCTCTCTGTGTTGTCTTTGTCACTGGAACATGAGAGCAGGGACTGTATCTCTGCTTTACTTTTTGGCTTGGCACAGTAACTGGCTTAGAGTAAGTACTCATCAAATATTTATTCATTATTTACCCCTAGCTTCAAATGAGCTAATTATTGTAATTGGGCATGATATTTGACCTGGACTCAGTTTCCTCATCTGTAAGAAGAGGGGATGGACTCATGGCCTCTGAGGTCTCCCGGGCTCTGGTCTATGATGTCATGAAGCCTCAGGAGCAGCATGGTGTGTTCAGGTGGGAGGGGCTCGGGGTTCTCTGAGGGCTGGGCCAGTTCTATTACTCTGGGATATCTGAGCTTGAAAGGGAGTGAGCCAAGCCAAGAGGAAAGAGGGAAGAGGAAAAGGATAATTCAGAAGCCCCAGGGAATGGGGCCTGGATAAAGGGGCAGCTAAGAGGGGCAGTAGATAAGAGTGTCTGGCCTAGAGTCAGGAAGACCTGAGTTCAGATATAACCTTAGACACCAGCTGCCTGACCCGACACCAGTCCCTGGGCCTCTGATTGCCTCAGTTTCCCCTGATGTGAAATGGGGATAGTAATCGCACCCGCCTCCAGGGCTGTTGTGAGGACCAGACGAGATAGTAATTGTGCAGCACTCAGCAGGGTGCCTGGTGCACAGTGAGGGCTGCTTCTCTGTTAGTTATTGTTAGTATTATTAACTGAGATAGTATTTATGAAGTGTTCAGCACAGCATCTGGTGCACGGTTGGCACTGTATATTATTGTCATCTGTAGCCCCAGGAGCCAGCAAGAGGTGGTCAGACATGGCCCACACACTCGACTTCCCATGGCTTTGAGATCTTACCAGGGTGAAGATTCATTCCCCTGCTCCCCAACCCTAGGGGCGTGATCTTCTTTCTGTGTGTCTGCCCGAAGGACTGGAGGGGCCTTCCACACCATCCTGCCATCCATCCAGCATTAATTAAACCCCTACTAAAGGAGACAGCCCTCTTTCTTGCTTCTTTACCTCCTCTCCTGGCCCCAAAACCAGCCTGACTAAATCAGTCAGGAATCTGGCCCATAACAATCAGAGAGTCAACCATGCTCAGTCTCAGAGAAGCCTTCTGCCCTGGCAGGGCACAGACAGTACCTCAGTGTTCCCTAAGGGCTCTGATGGGAGCTAGGGCAGCAGGTACAGGGATTCTGTTTCTGTTCGTCCTGTGGACGCTTGGCATCTTCCCTAATGACCTTGGTCACTTTTCTCTTATGGGGGGGTTTGTGGTGACAAGGTCATTTGGAGGCAGACTCTGCTGCCCAGCTGAATCTGCTGCTACCCTCCCAGGGGCTGTTAGAAAGCCCAGGTCTAATTCTCCTTCCTCCATTAGCTTGGTGTGTGGGGCCTCATCTAGTGCCAGCTAAAATGAAGGGCTTGACTAACCACCCTGGGCAACAGACTGGGGAGAGGCCATTCCCAAAGGGGTTAAGGAGTTTGTTTTCCAGACTAAAGGTGGAAAAAAGCCCCTGGCAAGGAGGTGAGAAACAGTCAGGAGGAGGTTCCTGGAGTCTCAGGAGCTCCCCACCAAGGTCCTGAAAAACACTTCCATATTTTTCTCAGTTCTAGGGCCTGCAGCTGAGTCTCCCCAACAGGGGATTGAGAAAGTTACACTGAACTTACCCAGGTGGGAACCCTGCCTTTCCTCACAGCTATTGCAGTTCATGTTGGGGAAATGTGAGAGGTGAAGGCCAGCTTCCTTGGTTCCACCAGCCCCCTAACAACAGTGATGGGGCACTGTCCCTCTCCCCCATTACCCTGGGGTCCTGCTAGCTCAGAGGATCTGACTTGGAATTCCAACTGGGCCCTTTTGCTTTCTAAGAGCTTCAGTCCTCTGGGCCTCAGATCCATCCCCTAGAAAGTGAGGGGTCAGACTTGACAGCTCCCAGGTGCACTCCAGCTGTCAATCCAAGTCTGGCTTATTCCCTCCAGTTCTGTGCCCTGCACCCTGCCCCTATTACTCTATACTTATCTTGGCTTGTTCTTGGGTAGCAAGAGCTCCAGCCTCATTTTCACCCAGTCCCCTGGCAAAGACCTGACCACCCCTTCATATCTTTCTCCATTCCCCCCAGCAATCATGTTTCCAGTTCGTCTATCACAGTCATCATCAGGGGAAGCAGCTCCTGAAGGGAAGCCCCAATCATGCCCACTAAATATCACAAACCTCTGCCCACAGTGTCTCAAGTCAGCCTGAGGGAGAGAGGGGAGGTGGCATGCACTAGACAAGGCAAATCACAGTCATCACCTTGAACACCATCTTCCCTCAGACTGCACTGGAGACAGCTCAGAACTCTGAGCCCTAGAACTTTTAGAAAAACCAGGTTTCCAGGAGAGCCACCCTGGGGATGTAGAGCCTGAGGACATCAAGCCTGGGACCATCCAGCCTAGGGCTAGCTCTGGCAGGGACCATTCCGCAACTGCTGAAGGAAGTCCTAGTTACTCAGGCTTTAGCACTGTCCGGTGGTTCAGCATCAGAGACTAAAGTGCTTTTATCAGTGGAAATAGCATGAAAGAATATGCTTTCCCATGCACTCTGGTGCTGTCCTCCAAGGACCATGGAGTCATTCCTTGTGACTTGTAGCTGAGGCCTTCCCTAGATCTTATATCCCCAGTATGGCCTGTCTTTCTTCATGTATCCCCAGCACTTTGCACGGGAGAGCAGAGTCACAGGCTTCCCTGGCCATTTAGGTACCTGACCTGATTCACTGGTGATATTAGGAGGAGAGATCCTCTGATCAGAATGCTGCAGATTTTTAAATATGAAATGTTGATTTTTAGAGACTTTTACAGTTATTCCTCTGGTTACTATGGAGTGTTCAAATGTATATACTCTGTTTTGTCAAAGAGTTCCTTTGCATTTAGTAAATAGTACAACAGACTTTGGACATCAAAAATGCTATCAGGTGGTATCTCAGTGGCTAGAGTGCTGGGCCTGGAGTCAGAAAGGCATGAGGCCAAATCCAGCTTCATACACTTACTAACTGGGTCACCCTAGGCAAATCCCACCCAACCCCTGCTGCCTCAGTTTCCTCACTTGTCAAATGGCAATAATAATGTCATGTACCTTGTAGGGGTTTGTGAGGATGAAATGAGACCATGTTTGTCAGCAGTGCTTAGCACAGTCCTTGCACAGAGCAGAAACACTCCGTAAAGGCGAGTTTCCTTCCTCCCAAATGAAATCCTGACCATACTGCGGTGGCCTCTTCAAATGATCATGCCCTTGGGCTTGTCCACCTTGTATGACCAGGAGACTGGTTTCAGAAGAATAAAACATTAAGCAAGGTATTTAGGCCAGAAGCAGGCTTTGACTGTCCATCTTTGCTGCATGAAGTCTGATCAGTGGGGCCCAAGTCCATCGATCCCAGTAAGGGTCAGGTAATCAGAAGGAAAGGCTCTGGCAGCTGAGGCAGCACCTTAGTCAACACCTGCCAGCTTTTTGCCCCTCAGGCAGAGGAGTTGTGCCTTAGTTTTATTTCCTCACAGCTTTGATCAGCCTGAGTAATTGCAGCTCTTCTTCAAGGCTGGTTTTGTCTAAAACTGGTCCTTACCTTACTGTCAAATGAGATATATTTGTAAAGTGCTTAGCCTAATGCCCAGAACATAGTAGGAGCATAATAAATGCCTATATCTTCCCCCATTTCTAGTGCTTGGCATAATACACTGTAGCCAACGGCAGGATTGGGAGTAGCTGATGTTTATTGGTATAGTTTCTGTAAACGAATGGGTGAATTTTTTCTCTGATAGCCCAAGCAAAGGACTGTACCAGCCTCATTTGCCAATCACATGATGTTCCTCAACCAGACTAATCCAAAGTGATTGCTAGGCATCCTGTGGATGGACTGCTGTTGTTAGACACAGGAGAACAAGAGACTGATCAAATTCTGTCAAGAACTCTGCTTTATTCCTCAGTTTTCTTATTGGTGAAATGTGCATATTGATGATCACACCTGCTGAGGACTGACACTTTGCACACTTTAGATTCCTGTAAAATGAGCAGTTATTGAGACAAAGGGAGAAGTATATTGGATGGGCCTTGTTCTTTTGTTATGGTTCAGGCTGATTCTGTCCAAATGCTTCTAATGATGAACTTGGCCTTGGTATGGCATCTGTGTTATTAGGACAAGGTGAAGTTTACTCTCTTGCCAAAGCAGGTGCCAAAGTTGTCACCAGGGATCTGGCTTCATGGTGATCAGATTCTTAATGTACACTGAATATCAGCATTCTCATGCAGAGTTCATGGGCTCCCCTCCAAAGGCACTTTGATTCCTGTGGAGTGAGGAAAGAGGAGCAGTGCGTTTGTGGCTTCCAGAGAGGAGGACATGCCACTCTTGAGCAGAGAGACTGCCTTTCCTGGTGGTGTGGCCAGGACTAAAGGGTTTGCAATAGGATTGTTGATGAATGCCTCTCTCATGTGAAAAGCCTAACTAGGAATGAGAGATATATTGTAGGTCCTCTTTAACATGACATGTAAGATGGCATATTAGTGTTATTTTGTCTGTGAATTATCCCTTTATCAGACTTAAAAATCTACTGGAAAATAACTGAATGTTTTCTAAACGTTGTTTCTGAGTCTCCTGACAACTCTGCATCTTGGTCTTTTCAGACATTATGTCTGAATGTCTAAAATGTTCATTGAAGTGAACTGAGTTGACAGAGATAAATTCACTGAATCTCTGGCTCTCCAATACCCTTCTGACTAATGAAGGAGGGATGGCATAAGGGACCTGGGTACAAAGTATAAGGTGAATCTCCTTTCCAAGGATAGCTCAATGACTTGATCCTATCCTTGTCTACTTCCTTGAAGACTTGTTCCATCACTCAACAATGTGTCAGCCGGTCAAGAAGAATTTATTAAATCTTTAAAATGTGACCAGCGTTGATTGAGTTTAATCCTGGGAACTCAAATAAAAGCCAAAAAGAATCATGGCCCCTGTCATGAAGGAGGCTGAATGCTAATGGAGAAAAACAATACATAGAGCTGAAAAATTTGTTAGGGCGGGGGAGATCTTCAAACATTGTGTACAGACCTCTGTTCTGCTCCTGGCATTTCTCCTGGAGTTGTTGGGCAGCAAACACTATATTGACTGTTCCTTGGCCCTTTATGAAGCCACACTGGCTCTCATGTAGATGTCCATCTTCCAGGTGAAGGATCAGCCTATTGAGGAGGACTTTAGTGTCTTGCCAGCAAAGACTAAGAGAGATACTTTGCTCTGATTGTCACAGGGCAATTCATTCATTTTTCCTTTATGGAGATGGACAATGGAGGCATCCTTGAACTCCTGGGGGATAACCTCCTCTTCCCATATAACCTGTAAAATTATAGTCAGCTTTCATATGAACAATTGTCCCCCTAACTTGTAAATCTCAGCTGGAATAGAATTATCACCAGGTGCTTTGCTACATGGAAGGAACCTAATGGCCTCAAAACATCTTTGTCAGTTGAAAGTTCAGCTAAAGAGGGTCTGACTTCAACCTGAAGTAAATGATCAATGGTCTCAACATTGATTGATGATGATCTGTTGAGAATACCCTGGAAGTGTTCAGCCCATCTCTCTAGGATCATGTCCGTATCAATTAATCAATTAATTAAATTAATCAATTAAAATTAATCAATGTTGTCCCATCATCACTGAGTAGTTGTGATGCACCATAGGTTTTTGGTCCATAAATAACTTTCAGGAAATCATAAAGGCACTTTGGATTGTTGCTATCAGCATAAAACTGAATTACATCTGCTTTCTTAATGAGCCAGGAATCCCACATCTCTCTAAGCTTTACTTGTACTCTGCTTTTGATGGAATTAAATACTGCCTTCTTAGAGGTAGCTGAACTATCCTGCTGGTAACAGCTTCTGAATTTCCCTGTCATTTTCATCAAACAGTCTTGGTTTTTGTGAGCATTCTGACCTAGATGAGAAAATGCATTGCTGTACACCTAATTTCTCAGAGCTGCCCACTTCTTTTCGGCTCCACTGTTGCCAACTGTGTGTTGGCTCAACTTTTCTTCCAAGTTAGCAATAAACTGTACATACTTAGAGAAGAGCTCTAATTTATTGACATTATTTCTTCTGGTCATCATTTTGTCTTGCGGGTAGCACTTTTGATGAATGTGAATATTTAGCTTGTAAAGAATAAGTCTATGATCAGTCTAGCACTCTTCATCATACGTTGCCTTTGTCACTCTTACATCTGCATGCTTCAGCTTTTTGGAGCCACAGGTGAGAGTGAGGTGGAACAGGTGGACACCAAAGGTAGAAAGTAGCCTTGAAAAGGCAGGGCAGCCATCACACCAAAAATACTGATTCTCTCTGAACACACCCTATTATAATGTAAGCTTCTCTAGAACAGACTGTCTATTCTTTGGCATTTGTTTCACCAGCATGTATCACAGTGAACCATACAATTCATTTTCATAAATTCATTCATCTATCTAATCATTCATTTCTACCACTGTGCCTGTCCTTCCATCCCCAGGCCACATGAGATGCCCATGATCAGTGGCTATATTATGATAGCATGGTATCTCAACCAGTGACTTCAGGCTATCCCAAGGTTTGTATTCCTTCTCCTCCTCTGTTGAATGCAATCCCACATCCTAGAATACTGTTACATCTCTGATGTCTTGTGCTTTAATGACCTTGGAGATACTTTATAATTCTGGTGATCCCTGAAGGTAAAATACTTGTAGTGGGATTCATAGAGAGATGCAGGTCTACTTGCATTCTCAGTGCATGAACTGGTCTTGTGCACTTCTCTAGGGGAGAGTAATGGGTAGTGGAAAGAATATTAGTTTTGAGTAAAAAAAACAAACAATTGATCTACTATATATTGTCTAAATGCAGGCATCTACATACTTTCCTGGGCATCAGTTTCCTCATTTGTAAAATAAAGATATAAAATAAGGTTACCTCCAGGGTCTCTAGAAGCTCTAAATTCTTTATTCCTGTTGTCAAAAGAGCAAAATGTATATCCATGAATTCTGTCCTTATAGCCTAACTCAGGTAGGACATATGAGCCTGCATCTGTCTGTAATCTACTCATTGGCAAATGAAATTCTGTCATAAACCTATGGGACTAAGCAACTGCTGAGGCCACTTTTACTTCTGAAAGTCTGATGCTATGATCCTGCTTAAAAAGTGAGGGCAAAAGTGGGAGAGGAAATATGTAAGCATGGTACATACTATAATAGCTCTTCAAAATATATTACACTGAGTCCTGAGCATGAGATCTGGCTATTTAACCTGTTTCAGGGAAGTGAACAGATGTCAAGGCCATCAGTCTTACAGGCTATCAGGGCAATTCCCAACCCTGAACATCTTTTTAAGCTCTTGTGACCTACAAGATTTTTCTTTTCATCATCACAGGCCATTTGCTGAATCTCAGACAAAGAAATTAGCTTCCTAGAAAGGCATTTCTGTACTGTAGCCTCAGTTTGAAACATGAGAATGAAATTTCAAAATATAATTTTGCACTTATGCTTTTCTCTTGGAAGCAAGACTTCTCTGTGGAGACTGGAGTAGGAGGAGTGGTCCCTGTCAATTTCTAACAATAAGGGGGCTTGGAGACAGAGTTCAGTTTCAAAACTGATGAAACTATAAAATCCTCTGTTGGTCTTGCACCATTGTTCTTGTCTTGGACCTGGCCCTGAGTAATGTCACATTCAGATTCCTCAACTGTTTCTCAACTATGGTAGGGAGAACTGAGCCTGGGCATCTCCAGAAGGACAGACTATGTCTGATGCTGGATAGTTCCTCATCAGTCCATAACTGAGGCAGCTGGTTTTGCTGTGGTCTGACTAGGTCCTTGATTTCCTCAGAGCTGGACTTTTGATTAATTTTCAGGGAGATGTTTCCCCATATTCAGGAAAGTATTTCTCAACTACTTTCTTCCATTTTTGTATCTCTAAAATGGAAAATCTTTCATATTCATTAATAGACCCATGTGAGCTGCCAGGGTGACATGGAAGTCTGAATTAAATGAATTTGAGTCACTTGGAGCCTGTGCTGGGAGGAGTTTGCTGAATGGATGGAAAAGGAAGAGGCAGAGCTAGAGGAGAGCTGAGAGGAAATTAGTGAGAGAGCAGTCAGAGCTAGGAAGGATGCAGGCTCCTGGGTAGCATGAGTGATTTTGTGAATGTGATTTTGTTTAAGAGGACCTGCTTTGGATTTGTGTAAGAGACCTGTTTTGTGAGAAGTCCAGCAGAGGGAAAGTTTGGAGATGCTGTTGTTCTCTCCATTGTTATTGTGTATAGATTTTTGTTACTATGATAGATTTGGCTTTCTGGTGTCTGAATATTTTGGTTCTGCCTTCCACGTGGAGAATCTGTTGTATTTCCCAGTTGTGAACTGTGCTGCAATGTTCATGTCTGCCATGGGTGCTGTGAAAATTGCATTGGTGCTATACTCCTGTTGCAGCTTCCAGGCTCTTGGCACAGGAGTGAGAAGCCCCAATGCTTCTACCAGATTATCCCCACTGTTTCTAGAAATGGGGACCTGGAGACTGAGATCTTTTTACCTTTGTTCTCAGGCAAAGTCAACAGCATAACAGCAGCAGAACTGTTGGAAAGTCTTCCAAACACAGCTTGTAAGACTTATCAGTAAGTGTTTCTGTCTGTCTGGGCTGATTTTCTCTGTGATGATTAAAAAGATGTTCTCATAATCTAGAAGAAGGTGAGGCCCCGTGTTCCGTGAGTTCATGGGTGCTTTCTCCCTCATCTCATCTTGAATATTTTTTACATTCTTGTCAGTTTCCTCTCTGTCTGATTGAATTTCAGAGTTGAACAAAGAAATCCTCTCTCCTCTGCTTCCATCCTCCCACTCTCCTTCCAAGGGCCCATTCCCAGAAAGCTCAGTGCTGAGCAGGCTCTGTGTTTTATGACCCTGTCTTCCCTGCCACCCTGACTTCATGATAACACTTAAGTAATGAAAGTCACTAAAGTGCTTAGACTTTGTGCCCTCTGGAATTAGGTTAATACCATAAAGCAGCAGAATTACTTTGGCCTGTGCCTGTTTTCTATTCTTGGGCAGAGTTATTGCTGTTGACTGTACTGATATTAGGTGAGGACAAATCTTCCCCATCCACAGAATGTAAGCTCCCACATTTCCTCTCTACATTTCCCATTAGATCTTCTCCTTCTTGTGGGTGTGTGGATTTATAACTTTCCTCTACTCTTCTGGCACTACGTGTTCATGAAAGAGCAGACCAGGCTAGGGAACCTCAACAATACTGGCTGGACAAGCCCTGAAAGAACCTGAAATGGAGGGTGCAGGAACTTGGAGTTTATTTGGCAGAGACCTATGCCCAGGATGCCACTGTAACAAGGACTAAGGCTTAGAATGTTTTTATGGAATGCCTGCTATTGTTCAGTGATGTCTGAAGAGTTCTGATTTTCTCCAGGTGTAAAGGGAGGGATCTGTTTTTCTTTCTCTAAGTCAGCTTTACTGAACTGGTGGAATCCAAGAGAATTGGGATTGGATTTACTTTCTGGGACTTTGATAATTTGTAGTGACATTTGGGCTGGTGGCCAGGTCTTAGTTTTGTGCTTTGATCTGGATTAATTCCCATTGCAGAAACACTAGTGTACATACCAGGAGCTCTGTGTATAGAAATGCAACACTCACTTACAAGCCTTTGTGATTCAGACCAAAATATACCCATTCCTGAATAAGTTCATTTTGTGATAGCTGAGGAGATGCACGTTGACTGTTTATTCAGTATTCTGCTTGTGCAAGACTGACTGTGAGATACATTGAATGGTTGCTTGGGGATGAGAATTCTGATCTTCTGTACATCTGTTTTATCATTTTACACTTTTTAATTTTTTTGTTTTTACACTTTTTAATCCCTCTGGATTCTTTTATTTCCATTTCTAATTTTCTTTGTACTTAAAAAAATGTATGGAAATTCTTAAGTTATAAATCTCTGTATCACAAGTAGATGTTTCTACTGTTTGTGTGAAAGGCAAAATCATGAAATCATTTTATCTTTCTTTATCTTTTTCATGCTTTAATATGCTTCTTCATATTCCCATTTATTTCTTCAATATTCACCACCTAGGCAGACTTGGTGGTTTGGCTTAGTTCTGAGTCAGATGCCATTTTAAGGTCTATGTGGTATGTGAATTTTGTCTTGAGAATAAGACTCCACGGGGAAGGTAGGGGCTCTATTAATATCTCACCTATAATAATTTAAAGGAAATTGATCACACGTGAGGCAACCAAACCTTGGTATTCAGTCACACTTTTCTTCTGCCTAGATTACAACAGGTCCAAGTAGTTTGAGAGGTGGTAATCACTAGATGAAATATACCAAGTATCTTAAGATATTGCCAAGAATATTGTAGATATTTGTTCTTCACTATTGACCTCTTGCTTAAAGATCTGGTGCTAAGTCACAGTCTTTGAAATGGCTTTGGTTTTCTACTTTTCTCAGTCCCTCTATGAGAAAGGGAGGAAGTGAGGAGGGAGGGAAACTGAGTCAGGCCTCACCTTTCACTGGAGATACCAGATAGGACCTGAGTAAGACACAGGAGCCTAAAGACGTAGTACCTCCTATTTCCCACACTTGTGTGAGCTTGTTTGTATAAGTTCCTCCTCTTAGAATGACTTCTCCTCCAATTACTCATATAGAAAACTCATTCTCAGTTTTCATGGGCCATGGTGCCCTCCACAAAGTCTTCCCTTATTACTTCGGGAGGATGGGGCCTCCCCTTGTTCAGCTATCTTAGATCTCAATGACATTTACCTTTAACATATCCCCTGATACCTTGCATTACAGTTATTAATGTACCTACTCTTGCTCCCACTATACTCTAGGACTTCTAGAATCAAGGACCATGCAGGTCTTGTGGAATGAGTGAGCGATTGAAGCAGACAGAGTTTGTTGAGAACTTAAAGCTCATAGTTCTCACCACCTCAGGAATCACAAGAAGGGAACATTATAGGCACAAGGTGCTGGGAGTGGGGGGAGGCTGGTTTTTATACAAATGGAATGAGCTGAAAAATTTTTGGGAGTCCTTAGTTTAGACTCACAAGGCTGGGGAAATTCATGTGTATGAAATGAATTCTATTTGCAAGTTTTGTTAATAGCCTATGGCACTCACCCCCACAGATGGCTACATAAAAATTACCAGCAGGCCCTGACTGTAGTGTTTTCTATGGATGAGATTAATGGGGATCCCAATTTATTATCCAACCTTTCCCCGGGACTCCACCTCTACACCTCCTACCACTGTGATGGGAAGACCTTGGAGAGCTCCCTGGAGTGGCTCTCTGGGAAGGGCCAGCTCATCCCTAACTACAGCTGCGGGGAGAAGGACAAGTCTTGTGGCTGTCATTGGAGAAGCCACAACAGCTCTGTCTGTCCTACTTGATGTCTACAACTTTCCGCAGGTGAATGATATTGAACTTAATATATTCTATATCTCTCTCTACCAACATAACAATGGTCATGATACTACTAATAATAAAGCAGCAAAACATAGTTAAGCATTGATGAATACTTTTAAGTTTTAAGAATGATTTACATATGTATTTCTTTTGACCCTCACAACAAACCCATAAGGCAGATGCTCTTCTTACTCCCATTTACAATGTAGAGGAAAGCTTCCTAATAGTGATTGCAATGGGCTGCCTCTAGGCTGGAGGAGGTTCAAGTACTTGGAGCCCCTAAGCTCCAAGGAGCCATTTGAGAAGGCTTTTATGGGAAGGGTTTCTAATCAGGTCTCTTGGACTTGAGGGCTGCTGGGTTCCTTTTGTCTCTGTATTCTACATGCCTCTGGGTTCAGAGAGTTAGGGGTGCCACAGTGAAAAAAGATCAACCTGTTGTTGTAGTCAGGGGTCTGAAAGAAGAAGGCATGAGAAGGACTGGCAGGTAAGAGATAGGTATGAAGAGATGGGAATCCCATTAGGAGTGTGATTGTCAGAGGCCAGAGGGAGCAGCTTTATCCTGATTCCTGCCTTCCTTGGTGATAGACTGGACCCAATGGGGTTCAGATGGGGCTACTGAACTATCTATAATCTTTGACCAAGCAATACTGAACCTAGGTCTATAGTCCAAAGAGATAATAAAGAGGGAGAAGATCCACACGTACAAAAGTATTTATAACAGCTCTTTTGGTGCTAGTAAAGAATTGGAAAGGGGATGCTCACTAGAGAATATCTGGTTAAGGTATGTGAATATGATGGAAAACTCTGGTGCTATAAATAATGAGGAGTAGGATGGTTTCAGAAAAATCTGGGAAGACTTAGATGAACTGATTTAAAGTGATGTGAGCATATCCGGAGAACAATTTATACAATAGCAGTCTAGTAAAGACTTTGAAAGTCTTAGGAAACCTGATCAACACAATGACCAATAAGAATTCCAGAGAGTTCAAGATGAAACATGCTACTCACATCCAGGGAACATTGATGCATTCAATGTAGACAAAGAGTTTTTTTTTTTCCAACAATCCCAATCAGAGATTTTTCTTTGTTTGACCATGTTTTTCTTTCTTTCTCATGGGCAGGGGTTGGGGGGGGTGGTATTTGGGATGCAGAGAAGTCAGATTTCCTTTTGAAAAAAATATTGAAAAAGACACTATAAGTCCTTCCCAACTACTGGATAATTAAGGACACAACCTTCAACAAGAAGACTGATCACATCAATTAAAAATATGTTCATCAACTGCATAATAAGACTGATAGTGGTTCTTCCTAACCACAGCCAAAAGAGAAGACTATCACCACTGTTATCCAATATGGTACTAGAAATGTTAGCTTTAGCAATAAGACAAGAAAAAGAAACTGAAGGAAATAGAATATGCAAAGAAATTTTATCACTCTTTGCAGATGATATGATGATATACTTAGAGAATCCTAGAGAATCAAGTGAAAAACTACTTGAAATAATAAACAACTTTGGCTAAGTCACAAGATACAAAATAGAACCACATAAATCATCTCAATTTCTATATATTACTAACAAATCCCAGTAGCAAGAGACAGAACAAGAAATTATATTTAAATCTATGGTAAACAGTACAGAACACCTGGGTGAAAGTGCTTTCTCACTGACCTTTGAAGCTGTCTTTGGCATTTGTGGGTTGAGAAATCTGGAAATCTCAGCTGCTCCCAGGAATCTGCATCCTGAAGCCTGCTCTGGGCCTGTCCATGCCACACCATGTGGCCAAAGCCAGGCTTTGTTCTGTGGACTGCACCCCACTTTGCTTTGAGACTTGGTATGATAGACCTTTCCTATCAGCCTTCCAGGCTGCCTTGGGCTGGAAATTTCTTTCACTCTGTCATTTTGTAGCTTCTGCTGCTCTAGAATTTGTTTAGAGTCTTTTTTATAGATATTTTACAGACTGTGGAGTGGGGGAGAGCTTCTACTGGTCTGTCCTGCTACTCTGCCATCTTAGCTCTGCCCCCCCAAAATAATTTTTACAACTAGTGTCTGTGATGAAGGCCTCAGTTCTCAAATAAATAAAGAGCTGGGTCAAATTTTAAGGATATAATCCATTCCCCAGTTGATAAATGGTCAAAGATTATGAACAGGCTGCTTCAGAGGAAGAAATTATAGCTATCTACACTCATATGAAAAAATACTCTAAATCACTACTGATTAGAGAGATGCAAATCAAGACAAATCTGAGGTACCACATCACACCTATCTGTAGCACCAATTCAATATTCACATTGTCTAAAGTGGTCAGGAATATACTGATACAATTTTTAAAATGAATTTATTTGTTTTCAGTTTTCTACAATCACTTTCATAAGTCTTAGATTTCCTCCCCTTCCCTCTGCCCTCTCTCCCTGAAACAGCACACAATCTTATATGGGTTCTGCATATACATTCTTATTAAACACATTTTCAAATTAGTCATGTTACATGGAAGAATGAAAATGCAGATTGGCTCACATGACAAAAGAGGAAGATGATAAATGTTGGAGAAGATGTGAGAGAATTGGAACACTAACTGTTGGTTCAGCTGCAAGCTAATACAACAAATCAGGAAAGTAACATGGAACTATTCCCAAAGGGCTACAAAAATGTTCATACCATTTGACAGAGGAATATTGCTTTTGGTATTGTATCTCAAAGAAATCATATAAATGGGAAAGGGTCCCATGTGCACAAAAATATTTATAGCATCTATCTTTGTGGTCGCCAAGAACGGGAAATTGAAGGGATGGTCATCAATTAGGGAATGGCTAAGCAAGTTGTGGTACATGAATGTAACAGAATACTATTGTACTGTAAGAAACGATAAACAGGAAGACTTACGATGGAGTTGGGGAAGTAGCCCAGACATGTCGCATGGTCCTGAGACCTTTCACCATGCTACTGACCAGGAGGAGTGGTGGGCACGCCTCTCCTCTTCACTCTCACTCAGGGATCATTGCCTTTTTTCTCTAGAACTTGGGCCCTGTGTTCTTGTGCTTGGTGACTGCCTCACCTGGTCCACTACTGCCTATCATGTTCTACTTCTTGACCATCTTCTCAACATCTGACTTTCTCCAAAGCACCCTCTCTGTGACTCTGTGACTCAAATCAAGTTTGATATTTGTTCCTGGAAGGAGTGAATCTCTCTACTCTTCCATATTCAATCATTATCCCAGGAGCACCGGAGTCAGGGAGACCTAACTTCGAATCCAGCCTCAAACACATACTAACTGTGTGATCCTGGACCAGTCACTTCTCTTCTGTTTGCCTCAGGTTCCTAAACCATACGACAGAGATAACAATAGCAACATCTTCACAGGGTTGATGTTAAGGATCAAATGAGATCATACTTATAAAGTGTTTAGCACAGTGCCTGGAACCTCCTGAGCACCCCATAAGTGTTAGCTACTATTATTAATATTGATCCTTACTACAGCCCTGGGAAATAGGGGTTAGGACTGTCCTCATCTTACAGATGAGTTAAGAGTAACCTGTAAAGTCTGAGACATTGCTGTTTATTTAAATTTCTGAGATGAGTTTGCTTGTTGTGGGCAGGGAATGAAAAAAGCTAATGGGGAAAGAGGTAGTTCTGACTTGCTCCATAAACTGGACAGAGCTGATTGCTTAATCAATGAGATTTTGAATATCTACAAATTGCAAAGAGAGGAACGAATGAATAAACAGATAACTAACTAAATGAATGAAAAAGCATTTATTCATTTCTTACTATACATCAGGCACTATGCAAATGCTTGGCATACAAAAATGAGCAAAAAGACCATCTGAGGCATCAAAGAGCTTGTGCATTCTTTTGGGGGGTGGAGGGAAAGGAGACAAAATAAAGGGGAGCTAGGTCATGACAAAGGAGTGGAGGACATGGGCATATAGTTTGGAAATAGTTGGGAAGTGGAATGAAGTGTTGCAGAAAGTTCTTCTGTCAGAGTCCAGTGTCCAAGGACCAGGGATCAGGATCTAGAGTGAGGAGGAGGAGAAAGAGGAAGGAGGATGACCAGATTACAGACAGCATTGTTTGGAAATGTCTGGGAAAATATCAGAATACAGCCCTTGGATGGATTAGAATGAAATTAGAATCTGGTCCGCCCAGTTCCTCTAGTTCCTTGTGGGTGCTAATAATATTGCGTTGTTCTTGAATTATTGGGCTCAGGTTATCTGGGAGTCTGTCATGTGGAAGAGCAATTGAGTTTGTTCTCCTCGGCCTCCCAGGGGAGAGGGAGGAGCAATGGGGAGACAGTGCAGAGTCAGATTTAGGATCAACATAATGAAAAATCCCCTGGCTCTTAGAGCTATCTGAAACTTTGGAAAGGCTGTGTCCAAAGGGAATG
>CM053773.1:248230468-248266655 GCA_028658325.1 Potorous gilbertii
AGAGGGAGGAGCAATGGGGAGACAGTGCAGAGTCAGATTTAGGATCAACATAATGAAAAATCCCCTGGCTCTTAGAGCTATCTGAAACTTTGGAAAGGCTGTGTCCAAAGGGAATGAGTTTCCCACTGCTAGCCATCAAGAACTGAATGACCACTCCTTTGGGATGGTAGAGAGAGTATTCCAGATAGGCAGACATTGGACCAGATGTGCTCTGGGGTCTTTTGGCCTCCAGAGTCAGCCCTCTCCCCACGCCTCCTGGTGTGTCTCTGTCCCTGTTGAGGACTTGGAGCTCTTAGTTCATTTAAAGCCCTGAGATCTTTTCTCCTTGACTTTCCATTAAGACAAGTGGTTTACCATTCAGTTGTAGTGCTGGCTATTATTTTTTAAAATAAATTTAAATTTTACATTTGTTTGTATAAAATCTATAAATTCCCAGACCCAGTGTGAGACTTCCAGACAACTGAAATCTTTTGGCTCAGACATTCTAGGTTGATTCACTGATCTCTCCCTATGTGTGGATATGAACTTGTCACTTCTATGGGGGGGGTGTGGATTAATTGAGGTATCTAGAGGTGTGCTGGTGTGCACAAATGCAGCCATGGAGGTGTGCATGCTGGTCACGAATTTATGTAGGAGGTGATATCCAAGGATGCCTCTGTCTGTCCTGTACTCTTCATCACTGGGGCTCATTCCTTTGGGAGATTTTGACCTGGGGAGAAATTCTAGAAGAGATGCAGATCCTGGATCTCAGGACCTTATTCCCTTTAGACCTCACTGATGGAGGAGGGGCTGGGCCCTGCTTCTTCCCTCTGCCCATCAGCTTCTGGCAAATCCCAGTCTGCCTAAGGAAGTAGGAGCTCTAGGCTCTGTCCTTAAAGGATTCCCAGGTGCTGCAGACTGAGAATATCTGGAAGGTAGGGATTGCAGAGGAGCTGGCTGGTCCTCCATGGGCAGGAGAATGGAATGTGAGGGGAGGGGAAGCAACATCAGACCCTGACCTAAGAAGCAGTTATAGCATATGTGAGCCTGATTGTGAGGCTGCCTCTGGAGACACAGATTACATTTCTAGGGAACAGAGGAAAGAAACTCTGCCTTCTCTTTTCTTTCTCTTCACATTCAGGACTTCTCCCTCATTAAGCCCTAGTTCACTCATCCCATAGCCCTCGATCTCACCTTGTATTAGGATGCGATAATTGAAAGATATAACTTCATCCTCTCCTTCATGGCCAAGGGGATGACCTTCAAGGACATGGGTTCTGCACAGAGTTTACGGATGGCTTCCCGGGCCTCTTGGCATAGCTTCTCCCCCAAGGTGGCCTCCACCCGCCCACGCCAAGCTGCCAGCTTCGGCCGTCCCTCGAAGACATCAAAACCAGCATAGACAGTCTGCAGGAAAACACTACCAACTCACTATTTCTGAAAATGAAATCATCTTCCCAGTAACCCTTCCCCCTCCATCCAAGCTTTCCAATTTCTGTTCCACCTTCCTTCTAAACATCATGATTTACAGAATGGGGATTATCCTTTCCATCTCCTTTATAATCCCTCCTAGCCAATCAGTTGCCAAGTGTCCTTAACTGCAACTTTCCAAGAAATACACCATTCATTTCCTCATCTCCATTTTATAAGGCCACCACTCACTAGGGACTCATAATCTCTTGCCTGGAAAATAGGTGTCTCATTTGTCTCTTTCTCATCCATCTGCCTCACCGCTCCCCAGATCATCCTTCTAAAAGGATTAACCCTTCCTCTGCCACTCCCTTGCTCAACATTCTTCAAAGTTTCACTGTCCCCTTGCCCAAAGAACACAATTTAATAGATTGGACTTGGACATCGGCCATCTTGCCTTATTTCCCCTTGCTCCCTTTCCTGGAGTCTGTGTCCCAGGCACCTGGCCATTGAGATTGTCTTTGACCTTGGCATCCCATTTTCAGCCTTCACACTTAAACACACAAACTCTCCCATGCCTGGAATCCTATTCTTCTTTGCCCCACCCCCACCCCTGACTGGAATCCTCAGCTCCCAGTCCAAGTCTGAGCTCAGGCACCTCCTTCTCCTCCCAATGATTAGCCCTCTGAACTTCCACAGGTGACCTTGAATTTGTTTCCTAATCTGTGTCCACACTGTATATTCTAGTAAAACACCAGGTTCCTGAGGGCAGAGGTAGGATTTCTCTCCACTCCAATTCAAGCCCTCATACTAGGGGCACAATATTCTACATATTCAGTCTCCCTCAAATACTCAGACTGCCCAGGTTCTCCATCTACCCATTTTCCATGACTTGTACCACCTCTGCACCTCAGCTACACACACGAATAGTCAAATCTTTAACCTCACCATCACCCCCAAGTCTTTTACTTTCATACACATGAACTCAGAAAGCCCTTTATCTGATCATGCTCTTCTATGGTCCCAACTTTCCTTCTGTCTCACACTCCCTCATGTTTTTCTTGGTCACCAGGGTAAAGTCTATGCCTCATACCTGCATCAGTTCCTCCAGTGCCATTAGATCAGCAAAGGAAATTTGGTCACCAGTGAGGAAGGGCTTATCCTGCAAGAACTTCTGCTCCAGATGTTCTAGTTGTTGCATCATGGAAGCTATGTTTCTGTCCACTTTCTCCTGGGGGATGTGGACATCAATGAGAGGGCCCAGCACCTGTCAGGGCAGGGGAGGAGGGTTCAGTCTCAACTCCACACAAAAGGTCACTTCCCCAAGTCCATCTGGGTCCATTTCCTCAGCTGAAGGCCTTAGGGGCTCTGATCAAGGTTAGAAGTCAGGACAGAATGTAAGAGCTCCCTAACACCTCACCCTCAGCTCAGGCCCATTGTCTTACCCGTATCCACAGCAGAGTGCCAAAGGTACCTCGAATGGAGTCAGCATGCCAGGAGAGGTATTCTTCAACCCGTGCCCGGGCCTGCAGGTCTGGAGGATACCAGTGAGCTGGAGTGTTGTATTTCTGACTCAGGTAATGCAGGATGGCCACACTGAGGGGTAGGAAAGTCATCCCCAGTCAACTCCTTCCCCAGTGTTCTCCCCTTTGTGCCTTCTCTTGGTACCTTAGGTTTATCATAGCAGTATCCTCAAGTATTTCTATAAAGAGATTCTTCTTTCAAAAGATTAAAGGAATTCTTTTGGTCTTGTCATCCAGCTATTCTGGGCAATTGTGCCTGTGCCTTTGTGTGTGTGTGTGTGTGTGTGTGTGCACATGTGTCTATGTGTGGGTAAGAGTGAGTTGTTTGAGGTGTAAGGGTGGGGGACACATGACTGTATGATCTTCCCCCAATATGATCCTTGACTTTTAATCCTCATCAGAGCCAAAGAAGCCTTTGGGAGAAGCCAAGCAAATGACCTTAAATTACAACAGAAGGAAAAAAGAAGCCAAAAATAGGGAACTTGGCCAATTTCTCATAGTATTTTATAGACAAAACCAGGACTAGAATCCAGGGCCCAAAGGACCTCTCTTCTCCACCCCCAAGTTTGGTCTGCTGCACACCTCTCTCTCTCTCTCTCTCTCTCTCTCTCTCTCTCTCTCTCTCTCTCTCTCTCTCTCTCTCTTTTGTTCTCCTTGTGTCCCTGGACATCTTTCTGGTCTCCAAGAAAACTGAGATTATGTAGGCAAGGTGAAATGTAGTACAGTGCATATCTTTATGCCCAATGTTGGCTGACTCCTGGCTGTGAAGCCATTCAAAGCCCAAAGGCCCTATAATTTCTCTCTCCCTCTCCCTCTATTCTTCCCTTCTATTCCCTGTGTCTCTCATTCTTCTTTTCTCCCTCTCACCTCTATATTAACTTCATAACCTTAGTGAAACTTTATAAAAAAAAAGCTGTTCATCTCACTCAAAATATCTTTGAAAGAGAGATAATGAAGGAAATTTTGGAAGAAAATGAGTGCATGAAAGTGGGAGGGCATGAGGACCATAGAGGAGTTGAACCCAGGGCCAGGTAAGATACCTTTCTGCCAAGGTGAAATTTCCATCTTTCAAGGCCGGCAGTCTCTTCAGGCTGTTCACTTTGGCAATATCATCAGTCATGTGCTGCCCTAAAGGTAAAGCAGATGTGCCAGACTGGGCAAGAAGGGCCCTTTCCCCTCCCCTCTAAGCTGTAAGCCTCAGGGAGCTAGCCATTGCTTCTTGGTGTGTGAGCTTCCTTGAAGCAGGATGAGACACTGATTTCCCAGGTTCCCAGTGTGAGGCAGTTGGCCATGATATGTTGAGAAGGACATCAGGGCTGTCATTATCATCCTCACTCTTTGTGATTCCTCACTCCTAGAAAAAAGGATTGTCCAAGGAGGGGAGCCCAAAACCAAGGTCATGAACGTGGTCATTTCAAGGTCAAATTCAAGGTCAAGATAGGAAGGATAGCCAGGGCACCACCCCAAAGGCCTCTTACACTCTGCCTAAGCCAAACTCCTTGTTCTAGAAGAGATTAAGCAGGCAAAATGAGCAACAAGAGGGACTCTTATTCTGTGCCTGGTTCTGAACAAAAGAGAGAGAAACTGGTTGCTAAAGTGGAATTGATGGAACCCTTGGGGGCAGGGGACCATTCCACCTGACTGTGCCTTTGGTGTTCAGTCATTTTCAGTCTTGTCTGACTTTCCATGACCCCATTTGAGGTTTCCTTGGCAAAGATACTGGAGAGGCTTGCCATTTCTTTCTATAGCCCACTGAGGAAATTAAGGCAAACAGGCTGAAGTGACTTGCTCAGGGCCACACAGCTAATAAGGATCTGAGGCTTGATTTGAACTCAGAAAGATGAATCTTCCTGACTCCAGGCCCAACACTCCATTCATTATGCTACCTAGCTGCCCAAGGGTTTGTGATAAAACAAGGTAAAGTGGGCATGGTCTCCTATGCACCCTAAATTCCTAAAGAACAGATCCCCAAGGATTTAGGGAAAGTTTAGGTCCCATCTCATGGACCAATAATCTGTAAGGAAAGTTACAAAAAATCAATGGGTAACTCTCAACAGTGAAATAAATCTCTGAAGATGCAAAGAAATGGTTCCATGAGATATGGAAACATCGGAGGTATCTAAAGAATGCATTCAAGGTCATTCAGACATTTTGCACAATGAGGGCATTACACAGGTTAATGGGACAATGTAGTAGCCTTAGAGTACATAGGTTATAGCAAGTCATCTGTCAAAGTGTCTCATTTTATCTGAGTGTAAAAGATGGAGAAAAGTGGGCTAGAATAAGTTCCCAAAGTGGGCAGTACTGTCCCCTGGGGAGAGCTGGAACAGCCCAGGGGAGTGGTAGTACCCTCAGGTGCAACTGGACGGGAGAGCATTGAATAAAATAAGAGGGCATTAGAAACATAAGGAAATAAGAGAAGATAAGAAAAATTTGACAAAAAAATTTGTATATGTCGTATCTGTTGTATAACAGAGTTAAAGTTGTAGTGATCACATTATTTTCCAAATAAACACACAAAATGCAAGTTATAACAGATCAGTGGTCAAGTCCGCCAAGAGTTAACAAACAAGTGTTGGCAGGCAAGCCTGTAGCACATTGTCAAGGAAGCTCAGCATACATAGACAGAAATGTGTATGTGTAATGACTTGTTTACAACATAATACTATATGGTTACATGATACAATATTGCATCATCAAAATTTTAATACAAGAAAGCCCTCCACAAAATTGCAATAAATTATAAATTTACAGTGTGTCATTAAAAATATTTTATGTTTTTTTTAAATGATGTAAATTAAAAAAAAACTTAAAGGGTTAAAGAAAGTACATTTCCGGGGGGGGGGGGGTGAGATCTCAGGGTAATTTTTCTTAAAGGGAGAAATAGGCCAAATAAATCTGGGAACCTCTGGGCTAGATGACATTGCAGGGAGGTGGGACAGAGCAAACATCAGGCTAGATTCAGATCTGGTTGAATGATCTGACATGTCCTTGGCCAGTCAATATTTTTATCATTGATGTCCATGAAGGCATCAATGGCACAAAGAGCCACATTTCCAGGTGCTGTGCAGCTGGGAGGGGGAGTTAGCATGTTAGATGGCTTCACCTCCCACCTGGTTGCAGTCCTGGAGGCTTTACCATCTTCTCCCAGAATCTCCGCCTCTTGAAAGATCCCATCAGCCCTGGGACTGATACCTCTTCAGAATATTCACTCTTTGAACCTCTGCTTGATTAATGGAGATCCTCTGGTGAAGGAGGGTACCCAGGGCAGCCCACCTAGCTACACCCTCCTCTGAACTTCACCAGGCTTCCACACCAAGGGCCTTCCTTTCCTTGGCAACTTTTTAAAAAAATGTTTTCTTTCCCATAACATTGTGAGCTTTTTGAGGATAGGGACTGTCTTTTCCCTTTCTTTGTGTCCCCTAGCATTTATATAGCACCTTAAAGTTTTGCAACATGCTTTGAGTTAATTAACTCAGGCACATTAACTCCTCACAACAACTTTGTAAAGTGGGTACTATTTTTAATTCCTGTTTTTCAGAGAGGGGGACTGAGGTTGATAAAGGTTAAGTGACTTGCTCAAGGTCATAAAAGTAGTAACTAAGGTAGGAGTTGCATTCAGTTCGTCCATATACTTCAAGGTCAATACTCTACCCACTGTATCACCTATCTGCCCAGGAGTGATTAAATCCTGAGAAACTAAGAGATTTATTAGAGAGAAATGTGTATTGGAAGAGGTGGCTTACTCCAGTTCATTTAATAAATATTTAATGAAGTGGACTGAGGACTCTGAATTTAGTTGATTAAAAATATGTGTGTGCAAATTATATTAATGGGAAATAAACAAATATGACCCCTGGGTGTTTCTTGTCCTTTGTTCTCAAAGAGAACCATGACATCAGGAGGAAAGTGAAGAAAAAGTACAGTAAGGGAGGGCTGTGCAAAGTCACCAGACTCACTTTACCCTCCAGAGCCATCTGGATCCAATAATCAGATTGGAACCCACTTTTCTCCCTCCATTTCCCCAGTCAATCCCTTAGCTTCCTGTTCTTCCCCTCACTTTCCTTTCCCCCACTAGTTTAGCCAAACTGGAGAGGTTTGATTTCCCCATTTAATCCAATTATCTTTAGACTACTTGATGGATTATTTTCAAAGGAATAACTAGTTGATCCACAAAAGCAAGCTGTTTAATGTGGTCATGGGAGTGAAGGGTGCCAAAATGAAATAATATTTTTTCCCTTGCAAAGACAGGAAACTATCTTACTTATTATATAGGGAAATTGGGCAGGGAGGAAAAAAGGAAGAGAGAGAGGAAAATAGAGAGAGGAAGAGAAAAAAGAAGGAAAGAGGGATGCGGGAGATTGAAGGAGAGGAAGAGGAAAGTGAAAGGAGAAAAAGGGGGAGAGAAAGAAGAGAAGAAAAGAGAGTAAAAGGGAATCAAATCAATCAGAAAGAAAAGAGAGGATGAATTCTTTTTCATAAGTCTTGAGGGGTACACAGAAACAAAAAACAAAGTTGTATTACCAATAGAAATCAACGAGAAAAGCAACCCAATGAAACCACTGGTCCTGCGAGGTTGCCTGAGAAAAATCTGTAGAATGGGGTACTAGGAAGGGGCTGGTACCTTTGTCACTGGTTTGAGCTGGAGGGTTCCAGTTGATCTAAGCACAAGAACAGCAAATTAGTTGGCCCTGGGCTAAAGGACTTGGAGTCAGGAAGGCCTGAGTTCAAGGAACTCCCATGACCCATACTGGCCCCAATAAGCTCCCGAAACCCAGGCAACTCTTCAAGATTGAGCTACAGAGGTAGTGGTAGAGTCTCTTTGTGGGCGTTTACTAGCCAAGTCAACGAGCATTCATTAAGAACCTACTAAATGCCAGTCACTCCATTAAACCCCAGGATAGAACATCAAAGATATTTGTTTTGTTTCATTTATTTATTGATGAAAATCATGCCTGTATACCCAAGGAAAGTGGTGCAGGGGCGTCAGGCTGTCCTCAGGACAGGGTGCCTAGGGCTGCGGGCCAGCTAAGAAGAGGCGTGACTGACCCACACACAGCCCAGCCACCCCAGATCTGAGGTGCAGGGTGGGCTTCCAGAGGGGAAAAGGGAATATCCTTCTCAAAATGGAGGGAAAGAAGGAGAGAAGGAGGCAAGAGAAGGAGAGAAGGAAGCGTTCCCAGAGAGAGAGGAAGGAGAAAGTATGGTCTGTGCCTGGGAAAAGTGAAAGTGAGAGGAAGGGAGAAGATAGGGGATTCCCCCCTCCCCAATAAAGCCGAACGCTTTCTTTATCCAGAGGAGGCTCCAAGCTCACCTCCCTCCTCAGTTACTACCCTTCCCTCTCTGAGTCATCTCGGTCATTAGATCATCTCGGGCATCGAGCAGGTCACACAGCGGGACCCCCGTCTTTGCCTTCTCCAAACCCCAGCTAGAGTCCCCCAAATGTCGGGGAGCTGGAGGAGGAACACCTTGAGCTCTTGCGTCCGTTGCCCCCATACCTACGACTATAGTCCGGGCGGGGGGAGCTGCCGCCTCTTTCCTAAGGAGCCCGGGGCCCATCTGCAGGGTGCCCCCACATCCCGTCCGCCCCCCATCCCCGACTCCCACTTTCAGGCGGAAGGGCTTGGCTGGGATGGAGCCCAGGACTCGAGCTGAGCTTAGGGTGAGTGGGGATAGGGTTTGTTTAAGATCGTTTGGGGGTCAGTATTTGGGACTGGGCGCTCACCTTGGAACAGCTCCACCCTCCGCAGCTCGAAGGGGATGCGATTAATCTTGGCGAAGACATAGACGGCGCGGCAGGGCTGGGAGATCAGGTCCAGGTAGAGCTCCAAGCCCATGGCTGCGAAGACCTGCGGTGATCTGATGGGTCCTGATCCAGGAGGCGGAGATCCAAGGGTTCCGTTCTAAATAGGGTCGGGGCAGTCCTCTGCCCTCTGGAGCACCAATACAAAGGCCTGGAGGGAGGGAAGACTGGAGAGGCCTGATTGGTTCCTAGAGGCGCGGTGTGGCGTCCGCCCAGGTGTCCCTTTTCTCCCCTTACGCTCCTAAGACTCTGGGCGCAAGATCATTTCGGGGAGGAGGGGAAAGAACTAGTTTCTGGAGAGGGGCTTCTCGCCCCCCTCCCTCCTCGTCCCGTCTCACAGGCTCACTGCCAGTCCAGCGGTCCGACCTTGGGAGAGGCAAGTCTCCAAGTCTCTGAACATCCTTCCTGCTCCATAAACCAGACGTCGTGGCTGGGTCCTTTGCCGAGGCCACCCTCGTCTAGTTCGGTAAAACTTTGAAAGGGCCATTGCCGTTCTGATAAGGGCAAAACGGGACAAACCAGGCCTGTTTAATGACCCCAATCCGGCCCACCTACTTCGGCACGGACCAAACACTACCTCCCCCCACCCCCATCCAGCTCTGCTCCCCTCTTCCTCCCCTTTCCACGCTCCCCCTCCGCTATCAACTTTCTTTCCCACCCTCCATCCCCTCCCTCTGCCCTTCCAGCAGGACACAAGCGGATGGAGGCAGAGGCCCCCATTCATGTCTCTGCGCTTCCAGGTACTACCTGTGAGACCTGGGCAAATTCCGATGCCTCTCCGTGCCCCAGTTTCCTGATCTCTACATATGTGATGCCAGTGGGGGGAAGGGGAAGAGACTGACAGACCGACAGACAGAAACCAAGGCAGAGAGACAGAGAGAGCGACAGAGACAAGAAGAGCGATACAGAGGGGTAGAGACAGAGAGAGAGGAAGAGGAGAGGCTTTTTTACAGAAAATCAAATATTTGTTTTTACCCAAATTATCTTCCTTTGAGTGGCTTCTGGACAGCAGCGTCCTATCCCCGCTTGCCCGTCCACTTTCCTGGGTCAGAACCTAGAAAGATTCCTTCCTGCTGGCTCTCATCTCTACCCACACACTTCACTCAATACCTTGTTTTACAAAAAGGTTCTATCGATGCCTTCTGTTTTTTTATCAAAGTAATTGCTGAATGTACACCATCCCTTTGTACACATAGGTACGTACACACAACTCCAACTGCCCTATCCTGGGTCATCTCCAGTCATCCTGATGAATATCTGGTCACTGGATTCAGATGGCTCTGGAGGAGAAGTGAGGTTGGTGATCTGCAGTCCTCCCTCACTCGACACAAAGTCAAGTGCAAGTCATGCCTGTTCACATCCTTTGACAATTCATCATTTGAGGAATGCCTTGTGTTCTTATAAATTTGATTCTATTTTCCGTATATTTGAGCCTTTATCAAAGAAACTTTCTGTAAACATTTTTTCATAGTTATGATTACTAACCCTGTAATTTCCTCTATACAATTTTCTCCTTGTTTATTTTTCTCTCTCTTCTTTCACCCTGTCTCTCCTCAAAAATGTTCTGCTTCTGAGCACCATGTTCCCCTATCTGCCTTCCTTTCTCTAATGCTGTACTCTTCTTCCTTCCCTCTGTAGTAAGACATTTTTATACCCAAGGCCCAAGCACTGCCCATCACCCCCAGATTCAATAAGCATCTCTTCAAACCGTATCATGCATCTAGCATTCAATCAGTTCACAAGCATTTATTATCTTTTCCCTTCCCTCCCTTAATGAACACAGCTCCTGGAACAGGCCCTCATCACTTCACACTCAGGCGGTTTTTTTTAATATAATAATTTATTTTTTCAATTACATGTTAAGATATTTTAAACATTTTTAAAGTTTTGAGTTCCAATTTCTATGTCTCCATCCCCTCCCCTATCCCTGAGACAATAATCAATCTGATATAGTTTATACATGTGCAATCATGTAAAACAGTTCCACATTAGTCATTATGTACAATACGAATAAAAATGAATGAAAGGAAGAAAAGGAGGGAAGAAAGAGAAAAAGAAAAGCACATGCTTCAACCTGTATTCAGACATTATCATTTCTTTCTCTAGAAGAGGATGGCATGTTTCCTCATGAGTCCTTTGGGATGGTCTTGGAACATTATATGTCTGAGAATAGCTAAGTCATTCACAGTTATCATTACATAATATCACTGTTACTGAATATTATGTTTTCCTAGTTCTTCTACTTCACTTTGCATCAGTTCATGTAATCTTTTGAGGCTTTTCTGAAATCATCCTACTTGTCATTTCTTTTAGCACATGTTCCGTCATAATCATATACCACAGCTGGTTTAGCCTATTGAGGGGCATCACTTCAATTTCCTATTCTTAACCTCCAAAAGAGGTGCTATAGATATTTTTTTGTATAAATAGGTCCTTTCCCCTTTCTTTGACGTTTTTGATATACACACCTAGTACTGGTGCTGCTGGATTCAAAGGATATGCAGAGTTCAGTAGCCTTTTGGGCATAGTTTCAAATCACTCTCCAGAATGGCTGAATCCATTCACAACTCCACCAACAATGCCTGGACTATTGAAGCAGGATGCTTCCAGGTCTACGTGCCTCAAGTCTTTTCCCTTTCCATTCCACCCCCCACGTAACTCCCAAAGATAGAATCTTGAAGCACAGATATGCCCCTGTCAGTATCTTCTACTTAATAACCTCCAAGGGCTCCCTATTACCTCCAGGATCAATTGAATTCAGTAAACATTTATTAAGCACATACTGTGTTCCAAGCACTGTGCTAAATTCTGGGGATACAAATAAGAAAAAGGAAGATAATCCCTGACTCCAAGGACCTTAAATCTAATAGCAGAAGACAATACACAAAAGGAAGCTGAAGAGGGGGCCACCATAGGGTACCAGACTGGTGGTATGGTGCTCTAAAACAAAGAAGAGTCACTACTACAGAAAGGAGAGTTACCTGGAAAGTTCAGAGCCCTCTTTCTATAAAGGAAGGCTTGGGTGGAGTCCTTCAATAAGAGGGTAGAGGCACAAGAGGCAGGGAAGAAGGTAGCACTTTACCTGGTGATTCCATTTCGAGGAATCAGCTTATCTTGAGGGAAGGGCTGATGTGGGATGGAAAAGGAAAGAGGTCAATATAAATTCTTTTGATTGGTATGTAAAACCTTTCCCATTCCAGCCCTAGTCTGCCTTTCCAACCTTATTTCATGTTATGAGTCATAGGCTCCTATAGCAAGAGCTGGAAGGGACCTCAGGGCCAGGTAATTCTAGTCTGGTCCCTTCTTTTTATAGATATAGGAAATGGGCTGGGCAAGGTTCAGTCATTTTAGTCATGATCAACTCTTAATGACTCCATTTGGAGGTTTCTCTGGCAGAGACACTGGAGCAGTTTTCTATGTTCTTCTCCAACTCATTTGACAGATGAGGAAACTGAGGCCACCAAAGTTAAATTATTTAGCATCGCACAGTTAGTAAATATCTGAGGCCAGATTTGAACTTGAGATGATGAGTCTTCCTGACTCCAGGACCAGCATTCTATCCACTGTGCCACCCAGCTACCCTCAACGAATCCAGGACCCTTGCAGTGGAAGATCCACTTAAGATCTCAGTAAGTCCCTGGCCTCCACTTCTCTGCAGAGCAGCCCCATTCACCTCTTCCTTCTCTGTGGAGGATTTGAGTCACATCTACCACTCTGACAGAGATCTCTGGATGTCCCAGAGAACTTTTTTAAACTCCTTGGGAGCTGCTTTTACCTGGGGATCTTTGAATAGGTTTTTACTAAAATAGGGCTAACTTTAACCCTCGTGTTTTAAATGATCCATGGCACCCTATCCAGAACTCTGAGGAGACAAGAGCCATTCTGTCTAGAAAGGGGGACTCAGGATATAACATGGGTATTGGGAACAGGATAGTTGTTTATTCCTTTCTCCATAGAAAATGCTTAACAGACATGGGTTTTTGTGATGCAGCTACAAGTCCATCATACTTAAGGGTGACAATAACTTTGTGGGACTACAAAACAGACCTTTCACTTTCCCCTCTGACCTGTAGGATGGTTCGTGGTCTAATTTTCTAGGGCAGCCTGGGTATGCTTTTGACTTATCTTTAGTTTGCAGTCCCTAGATGATCCAGAATGATCAGAATTCTCATCTCAGAAGCCTTGTGTTATCAGGGAAATCACCTTCCACTGGCACTTGGAACCTGACTCCAAAATCCTCTTGCCCCTAAGTTTTTGGCCAAGAGTGGAAGCTTCCATTTGTCAAGATTTCTGGTCACTGACACTCTCAAGGAAAAAGAGAGAACAATGTGGTCAGAGACTTGGGCTTGACCAGCTTAGCACAGGTCCCCACTGCTGCCTGTTTTGAGGTACAACTTCTGTGAGGTGGGAGAGAGGAGAGACATCCCCTCTCACACCTACCAGACTGACACATTGGGAAATTCAAAGGAGAAAAAGCATTCCCACTGAGAGAGGGAACCTAAAAGAGAGAGCTCTAGGAACACTCATCCCCCTAGACCAGAGAGAAGATATTCCTAGACAAGAGTTCTTCCCCCAACCCAGCAGCCATTGATGTTTCACCCACCTTTCCTAATCACAAGGACCAAGCAAGTGTTGTGTCTTCCCAGCACCTTGTTCAGCAAAGAGTCAAAGTGCACAGCTAGCTTTGTGGGTGAGACAGCATATAAGGGGTCCCATCATTAGCCCTAGAACACTAACAGAGTCTTTCTACCACTGACTAACTTGGTCTGGTGCTTAGGTGAAGGAGATTGTATACCGCAGTGAAAAGATCATGGCTCTAGAAGAGGAGCACCCAGGTTCAAATCACTTCTCACATTTATGGAAGGGGCGGATATCTCCCACTCTTAAAAGCAATTCCCTCCATTCTGTAAGAACATTTGTGAATCTATCCAAATGAACTGTCAATAAGGCCTTCACTCATCCTTGAGTCAATCAAAGTCATTGGGTGAGGGACTGAAAGGAAAAGCTGTCCCTAGACCACCAAGAACACATCTAGAACAGCCAGAAACAATGGGTAGCCCTGGAGCAAGCAGGAAAAGGAGAAAGAGAAGGGGAATGCCCAGGGGCCATCAGCCCTCCTGACATCTCAGGAGAGAAGATTCTGGTGGACACTATCAGTTATACTCACCTCCTAGGGGACTCACACAAGGTTCCAAGAAAAATCTGCTCATTGCTCACACCCCCTCCCAGGATTTCTCCATGGTACCTTAGATGTCTACATTTCCAGGAATTAGACTTTTGCCTCAACAACAAAGAAGTCAGGAGTAACCAGAGGTAAACATGAATGTAAATTAAGACAGAGCCAAACCTTTGCCTGAGTGTTAGGAATTTTCCTGCCTGGGGACTCAGAGCAATTGTCCAGTCAGCAAGAATTTATTAAGCACCACTGTGTACTCTGCCCAGGGCTAAGCTCTGGGGATATACAAGAAGGCAAAATGTAGTCCCTACTGTCAAGGAAATCAGTGTAATGGGAGAGACTACCTGCAGATGATTGTGTATAAACAAAATACAGATGGGATAAATTGAGGTAATCAACAAAGTGAAAGCACCTGAATTAAGGGGGAGTGGGAAAATCCTTTTGTGAAGGTGGGATGTGAAAAGTGTGGTTGTACTTCTAAATTTTTGTCTAAAATAAATTACATACAGCAGAAGAGAAGTGAACCATGTGGAGCTGAGGGGAAAGCTAAAACTGCACGGTACCCTGAGAGACAGACAATACATAGGGAACAGCCCTGGCACCACCACCTGCACCACCAGCTCCCTTCACACCCCACTGGAGATTGCCCAGAATCCTCACTACAGACGATGATTAGAAGAGCATCATCCCCCAGGCCTCCAGCCCCACTTTCACCCCAGCCTTGCAGTCATTTTGAGTGTAGCAGTCCTTGGATCAGGAGCCCACCATCATCAGTACTGACACTACCAACATTAACAGACTTCGATCATGAGTTGTGAGGCCTAGAGCCTTGGGGGATGGCAGTGCCCCCAAAGCCCCAGTCCTGCTTCCAGGCTGGCTCCTGGAGCCAGGGTACGGGGAAGCCATCCCTGGCAAGATCTTTTAGGAATGCTGATGGCTCTGTCTCAGCCTCCTCACAGTTCCTAAAAATACAGAGAAGAAAGTTATGGTCCCCCAAGTCCTTAGCACATCAACAGCTGAAGCTGAGATGATTTTATTAGTGGAAATAATGTTAAAGAATCCTCATTATTGCCATATCTTTCCCAGGGTACTCTAAGGACCTTTGCGCAGGTTTTGAGACTGAAATTTCCTCTGTGTTGTCTTTGTCACTTGAACTTCAGAGCAGAAACTATCTCTGCTTGACACTTTGGCTTGGCACAGTGACTGGCTTAGCGTAAGTACTTAACAAATGTTTATTCATTATTTACCCCTAGCTTCAAATGAGCTAATTATTGTAATTGGGCATGATACTTGACCTGGACTCAGTTTTCTCATCTGTAAGAGGAGGGGGTGGACTCCACAGCCTCTGGGGTCTCCCAGGCTCTGGTCTATTAGGTCATGAAGCCTCAGGAGTGTTCAGGTGGGAGGAGCTCAGGGTTCTCTGATATCTGGGACAGTTCTATTATTCTGGGATATTTGAGCTTGAAAGGGAGTGAGCCAAGCCAAGAGGAAAGGGGGAAGAGGAAAAAGATAATTCAGGAGCCCCAGGGAATGTGGTCTGGATAAAGGGGCAGCTAAGAGGGGCAGTAGATAGAGTGTCTGTCCTAGAGTCAGGAAGACCTGAGTTCAAATGTGGTCTTAGATACCTCCTAGCTGTCTGACTCTAGGCCAGTCGCTGGGCCTCTGATTGCCTCAGTTTCCCCTGTTGTAAAATGGGGATAGTAATAGCACCTGCCTCCAAGGTGGTTGTGACAATCAGCTGACATAAAAATTGTACAGAACTTAGCAGGGTGCCTGGCACATTGTAAGGGCTGCATCTATTAGTTATTGTTAGTATAATTCAGTTGGAAGTTCAGTTAAGGAGGGATTGACTTCAACCTGAGATAAATGGTCAATGACCTCAGCATTGATTGATGATGGTCTGTTGAGAACACTATGGAAGTGTTCAGCTCATCTATCCAGGATTATGTCCTTATCACTTATCATTGTGGCTCCACCAGCACTGGGTAGTTGCGGTGCACCATAGGTTTTTGGTCCATAAATAGCTTTCAGGGAATCATAAAAACCCTTTGAATTGTGACTATCAGCATAAAACTGAATTTCATCTACCTTCTTACTGAGCCAGGAATCCTGCATCTCTCTAAGCTTTGCTTGTACTTTGCTTTTAATGGAATCAAATGCTGCCTTCTTAGAGGTGGATGAACTCTCCTGCTGCAAATCCTGTGGAGTTCTCGTTTTTTCATTTAACAGTTTCTGAATTTCCCCATCATTTTCATCAAACCAGCCTTGGTGTTTGTGATTATTCTGACCCAGATCAGCAAATTCAGTGCTGTACACCAAATTCTAAAAGTTACCCACTCTTTCTGCTCCTGTTGAGAGCCACTAGGCTCTTTTCATGTGGCAAAGCACCTGGTGCTGATTTTATTCCAGCTGAGATTTACAAAGTAGGAGGACCATTTCTCATACAGAAGCTGACTGAAATATTCCAGGTTATATGGAAAAAGGAGGTTATCCCCCAGGAGTTCAAGGATGCCTCCGTTGTCCATCACTCTAAGGGTAAAGGGAATAGATTGTCCTGTGACAATCACGGTGGGGGGGATGCTTCTCTCCCTTAGTTACCGCTGGCATGATTTTTGCTGGAGTCCTCCTTAATAGGCTGATCCTTCATCTGGAAGATGGTCATCTACCTGAGAGCCAGTGTGGCTTTAGAAAGGGCCAAGGAACAGTCGATATGGTGTTTACTGCCCAAAAACTCCAGGAGAAATGCCTGGAGCAGAGCAGAGGTCTGTATACAACATTTGTAGATCTGATCAAGGCCTTTGTCACTGTTAGTCGTGAGGGCTTATGGAAAATTATGTCAAAATTTAGTTGCCCAGAGAAGTTCATCAATATCATACATCAATTTCATGACGGCATGTTTGCCCAGGTTCTGGATAACGGACAACGCTCTCGTGTCTTCCCAGTCACCAATGGAGTGAAATAGGGCTGTGTGCTTGCTCCCATGCTTTTTAGTGTGATGTTTTCTTTAGTATTATTAACTAATATAGTAAAGTGCTCAGCACAACACCTGGTACACAGTTGGCTCCGTGTACATGTTAGCTCTTATTTTTGTCATGTTGTTATTGTAGCCCCAGGAGTCAGCAAGCAGTGACTAGGCATGACCTACACACTTGACCTCCCATGGCTTTGGGATCTCACCAGGGTGGGGATTCATTCCCCAGCTCCCCACCCTTCGGGGCCTCCTTTTTCTGTGAGCTTCTTTCTACATGTTTGCCCGCAGGCCTGGAGAAGCCTTCCATGCCATCCATCTAGCTTTGATTACACTCCTACTAAAGGAGACAACCCTCATAACCTCAGGGAGTTTACCTTCAGCTGAGTGAGATGGGTCATATGCCCACAAAAAGAAAGGAGTATCTGGGTGGTGCAGTGGATACAGTCAGGAAAAGGTCTTTCTGAGTTCCAATATGACCTTTGACACTTTCCAGCTGGGTGACCCTTGACAAATCACCTTAGCCTGTTTGCCTTAGTTCCTCACCTGTAAAATGAACTGGAGAAGGAAATGTCAAAACCTCCAGTGTCTCTGCCAAGAACATCCCAAATGGGGGTCATAGAGAGTCAGACATGATTGGAGAAGGGCTGAACACTGACAACAAAATAAAGAACACGGATAATTGAAGTAGGAAGAGAAGGGGAAGGGTACAAATATTTATTAAGCACCTACTGTGTGCCAGCCAGGAACTGTGTTAAACACATTTCAAATATTAGCTTGTTTGACCAGGAGAGGCCGCAGACACCAGTGGAGAACCAGAGAAGGCCTCGTGGAAGGGGTTGGCACCTGAGCTAAACCTGAGGCTGAAATGACATGACATGTATGTAAATATGCACACATATATATAAACATGCATGCACATATACAGACATGTTTATGTGCAGGCACATACGCAATTTGAATATCTTAAAAGGCAGTAGAAATTCTAGTTATTGCTGTTGTAAACTGCTCCCATCATTGCCTCCATCTCAGGAAGATGAGGCTGCTGAGACATGGCAGCCAGGAGTGGGGAGAACATTCCTGGCATGCTGGGAGACTGGCTCAGGCAATGACTGGGGCTCCCCTTGGCTGTACCTAGTTAAGGGAAGGAAGGACTAGGAAATGAGACTAGAAAGGTCCCTGGGGCTCAATGGGTCACCCTCAGATATGTGGGCACAAGGAGCACCAGGGACCTTCCTTCAGTCCTCGGATGAAGAGCTCTAGTGGCAGTGAGGGCCCAGGGCATTCTCTGGGCACACCTCCCTTGATAGCTGCTTCTCAGTGTACCCCTTGCTTTGCCAAGGATGGGGGCCTTCTGCCCCAACCTTTGAGCTCCATAGTGAAGTGTCCTGGAGACACTTCTGGAGCTGGAGCTAGGACCACTCAGACCCAAATACTGACTCAGCCCCAGGTGATCTGGGTGACCCTGGGCCTCAGATTTCTCGGCAATAATATGATGGACTTGCACTTAACTATCTCTTTTTCCATTTCTGGTTCTAAATGAATGACTTTACAATTCATCCTGATCCTGCTGCCTTTCCCTCCCTGCTCTTATATCTGTGAGACTTTAATCATGTAGTTCTGGGCAAAGAGCACTGGGTAGTCCTGCGTGCCTTGGTGACCGTGGCCAAAGACCTTTCCCTCTCTGAGCTTCACTTTCCTTGAACCCAACCAATCTCAATAAGCCTCATGATTCTCTTTCTCTAAATTCTTTGGCCCTTTTCTGTTTCCTTGCTTCTTTACCTCCTGTCCTGACCCTCAGTACCAGCCTGACTGAACCACTCAGGAATTTGGCCCATAAGTCAGGGAGTCAACCATGCTCAGTCTCAGAGAAGCCTTCTGTCCTAGCAGGGCATAGATGGTGTCTCAGTTTTCCCTAAGGGATCTGAAGGGAGCTGGGGCAGCAGGTACAAGGATTCTGTCTCTCTGTGTCTTGTAGGTGCTGGGCATCTTCCTGGCTGACCTGGGACACTTTTCTCTTACAGGGGGATTTGTGGTGACAAGGTCATTTGGAGGCAGATTCTGCTGCCCAGCTGAATCTGCTGCTACCCCCCCAGGGGCTCTTAGAAAGCCCAGGTCTGATCCTCCTCCCTCCATTAGCTTGGTGTGTGGGGCCCCATCTGGTACCAGCTAAAATGAGGGGCTTGACTAACCACACTAGGCAACAGACTGGGGAGAGGCTATTCCCAAAGGGGTTAAGGAGTTTGTTTTCCAGACTAAAGGTGGAAAAAAGCCCCTGGCAAGGAGGTGAGAAACAGTCAGGAGGAGGTTCCCAGAGTCTCAGGAGCTCCCCACCAAGGTCCTGAAAAACACTTCCATATTTTTATCAGTCCAAGGGCCTGCAGCTGAGTCTCCCCAACAGGGGATTGCCAAAGTTACACTGAACTGACCCGAGCCTGAACTCTGCCTTCCTTCTCAATTGTCCCAGTCCATATTGGGGGAATGTGGGAGGTGAAGGCCAGCCACTCTTGTTCCACCAGCCGCTGCCCACAATGTAGAAGCCCTGTCCCTCTCTGCCATTACCCTGGGGTTCTGCTAGCTCAGAGGAGCTGACTTGGAATTCCAACTGGGCCTTTTTGCTTAGTAAGAACTTCAATCCTCTGGGCCTCAGATCCATCCCCTTGAAATTGAAGGGGTCAGGCTGGACAGCTCCCAGGTGCACTCACGACCTGGCTTATTCCCTCCAGTTCTGTGCCCCCTTACCCTGCCCCTATTACTATTATATGTCTGTATTTGCATATGATTTATCTGTATCTGTATATATCAGCCCTCCCTCACTCAAAACAAAGTCAAGTGCAAGTTATTTCTCTGATGGCATGGTCTTCTTTGGTAACGTAAGATGAACACACATATGTGTATCTATGTATAGTGTGTGTATATATGTATATGTGTAATGTGAGTATATATATATGTGTTTGTGTATGTATGTGTAGTGTATATACATGTATATGCACATTTCATATATGTGGGTATATATGTATGTGTGTGTGCATACATATATACATAGTTGCAAGTGCTCCAACCTCATTTTTACCCATTGTCCAGGCAATGGCCAGATCCCCTCCCTAATTATCCTCAGACCTCTCTTCCTCCCAGCCCAGCAGTCATGTTTCCAGTCCTTCCATCACAACCATTATCACAGGAAGTAGCTCCTGGAAGGAAGGGACCAGTTATGCCCACTAAATGTCTCCAACCTCTGCCCACAGGTCTTCAAGTCATTGTGAGGGAGAGAGGGAGTTGACGTATGCCAGGGAAGGAAAACCACAGTCACCACCTTGACCATCGTCTCCCCTCAGGCTCCACTGCAGACAGCCCGGGACCCTGAGCAGGACAACTATTGGAACATCCAGGTTTCTAGGGGAGGCAGCTGTGGGGCCATCCAGCCTGGGCTCATCCATCCTGGGGACATCCAGCCTGGGGACATCTGACAGGGACCAGGCCACAGCTGATGAAGAAAATCTTGGTCACACAGGCCTTATCCCTGTCCAGTGGATTAGCATCAGAAACTACAGTGCTTTTATCAGTGTGTGTGTTTATCCTTCGTTGCTGAGGAAGACTATGCTGTGAGAGAAATAATGGCATGATTTGCACTTGACTTTGTTTTGAATGAGGGAGGACTGTACAGGTCACCAGCCTCACTTCTCCTCCAGAGCCATCTGAATCCAGTGACCAGATATTCATCAGGATGACTGGAGATGACCCAGGATGAGGCAATTGGGGTTAAGTGACTTGCCCAAGGTCACACAGCTAGTGAGTGTCAAGTGTCTGAGGTGAGATTTGAACTCAGGTCCTCCTGACTCCTGCACTGGTGCTCTATCCAGTGCACCCCCTAGCGTCCCCACATAATACACTCACCACATAAATGAGTGGTTATACACTTATTTAGGAATGGTCACCAAGAACAGAATTCTGACATTTTGTGACTTTCTTCTGTGGCATTTCCCATAATGTAATATTGTCTCAAGGCAGAAAGTCTTATTGGAGGGAGGGCAGAGGACTCTGGCCATATGGACATCTCTTTCTAGAAATGACTTGATTATAGATTAGTGTTCAATCCAATGTTTCTGGCAGACTGAAGTCTAAAAAGTCAGAAGACAACATTAGGAGTCTTTATGAAAAATTAATTAATTTATTTATTTTCAATGTTCCCCAATCGCTACCATACAACCCAGATTTTTTCTTTCCCTCTCTCCCTCTCCCTCCTCCTCCCACCTCCTCCTTCCCTCCCCAAGACAGCATACAATTTTATATAGGTTCTACACATACATTCCTGCTAAATACATTTTCACCACAGTCATGTTGTATAGAAGAATTAAAATGAATGGAGAAATCATGTAATGAACCAAAACATAATACAAATGAAAATGATCTGCTACAATGAGCAATCGAATTTCATAGTTTTTTCCTCTAGATGTAGAAGGCATTTTGCCTTAAAAGCCCATTGGGAATTTTTTAAGTCCTTGCATTGCAATGAAGTTCTAAGACTACCAGAAAAAGTCCTCACACATCATGGTTGTTGCTGTGTACAAAATTCTCCTGGTTCTGTTCCTTTCACTCAGCATCAGTTCATATAAATCCTTCCAGGCCTCTCTGAAAACTTCCTATTCATCATTTCTTATAGAACAATAGTATTCCATTACATTCATATACCATAATTTATTCAGCCACTCCCCAATTGATGGGCACCCCCTTGATTTCCAGTTTTTAGACACCACAAAGAGAGCTGCTATACATATTTTTGTACATATAGGACCCTTTCCCATTTCTATGATCTCTTTGGGATAGAGTCCCAGGAGAGATATTGCTAGGTCAAAGAGTATGCACATTTTTGTAGCCCTTTGGGCATAGCTCCAAACTGCTCTCAAGAATGGTTGGATCAGCTCACAGCTCCACCAACAATGAATTAGTGTCCAACTCTCCCACATCTTCTCCAACATTTATCATCTTCCTCTTCTGTCATGTTTGCCAATCTGATAGGTGTGATGTGGTGTCTCAGAGTTGTTTTCATTTGCATCTCTCTAATCAATAGTGATTTAGAGCACTTTTTCATATGACTATAGATATCTTTAATTACTTCAAGGAGTCTTTTTCTTTGATGATTTAATGGTGCTTTCTACTTGGATGCTCACACCCAATAAGAGCCAGCCTTGGGCCTACACGTGTTCCTCTTCCAAATTCTGCTGTGACAGATGAAAGACAAATGAAGGATGTTTTCCATCCTCCTGGGAGATTCGTCAGAAGGGATCTGTCCATTCCAGCCTTGGTGACCTCTCATGAGGCTCTGGGAATCTGACTGTTTGAGAGAACAGCCCAGTGTGTCCAACACAATAAAGGAGTTTGTGCATGTCTGTTATGGGTTGTGTATGTTTCCCAATAAGAGCCCTTTATATTATGCAGCTTTCATTCCCCTTGGGGACCAACCTGATTTCAACAGTGCTAGAATTCTGAAGATCCCATGGAAAGACCCAGCATCTCTCATGGCAAAGAGAGATTAAAAGTGACCCCCATGCCCATATTCCCAGGAGTGTCCACCTAAGGGGTGGGCAACCCATCCTCTGGGCCCAATGGCTCACCCCTGGAGGAGAAGTTTATTGATAACAGTTGTTCTGGGAACCCCACAACCCAGAGATAAGTTCTTCACATTCTGATTTTGGAAATTATTGTAGAGAAGTATTGTGGAGAGGTGAGGGTCAAAGCAGATGGAGCAGTAGCAAAGAATTCTCTAGCTATCAACTAGGAAGTCTTAGTCTATCTGTGCCCCAGGGTGCAGAGTGTGAAAGCTTAGCCTAATGCCTAGAACATAGTAGGAGCATAATAAATGCTTTTTCTTTCTCCCATTTCTAGTGCTTGGCATAATGCATTTGAGCCAATGGCAGGATTGGGAGTGGTTGGTGTTTGTTGGCATTGTTTCTGTAAAAGAATGGGTGAATTTTTTTCTCTGCTAGCCCAAGGAAATGACTGTACCAGCCTCATTTGCCAGGTTATATTGCTCAACCAGCCCAAGTCAAAGTGATTACTAGGCCTCCTTTGGATCGTGAGCTGTTATTAGAGACCAGAAAACCTAAGAGCAAATTCTGTCACAAACAGTACATTCTTCCTCAGTTTCCTTATTGGTGAAATGTAGATAATAACACTCACACCTGCTAAGAACTGACACGTCGCACACTTTAGATTCCTATAAAACAGGCAGCCATTGAGACAAAGACAGAAGTACGTTGGATGGGCCATGTTCTTTTGTTATGGTTCAGGCTGACTGTCCCAGTACCTCTAATGATGAGCACGTCCTTGCTAGGCATCTGTGTTATTAGGATTAGGTGAAGTTTACTCTCTGGCCAAAGCAAGTGCCAAAGTTGTCACGGGGATCAGGCTTCATGTTGACCAGGTTCTTGTTGTACACTGAATATCAGCATTCTCATGCAGAGTTCATGGGCTCCTCCATAAAGTCACTTTGGCTCCCGTGGAGTGAGGAAAGAAGAGTCACTGTGACTTCCAGAGAGGAGGACATGCCAGTCCTGAGCAGACAGACTGCCTCTCCTGGTGGTGTGGCCAGGACGAAAGAAATTGCAGTAGGATTGCTGATGAATGCCTCTCTCATGTGAAAAGCCTACATAGGAATGAGTTAAACTTGTATGAGAGATATATTGCAATTCTCCTTTAACATCACATGTGAGATGGCACATTAGTGTTATTTTTTTCTGTGAATTATTCCCTTATCAGACTTGGGAATCTATTGGAAAATAGCTGAATCCTTTCTAAACGTTGTTTCTGTGTCTCCTGGCAGCTCTGCGTCTTGGTCTTTTCGGACATAAAGTACCTAAAATTTTCACTGAAGTGAACTAAATTGGCAGGGAGAAATGCCCTGAATCTCTGGCTCTCCAAAACCCTTCTGACCCGTGAAGGAGGGGATGACATAAGGTCAGCTAGGGGTCAAGTATAAGGTGAGTCTCCTTTCCAAGGACACCTCAATGCCTTGATCCTACCCTTGTCTATTTCTTCCAGGACCTGTTCCATCACTCAGCCGTGTGTCAGTCAGTCAACAAGAATTTAGTAAATGTTTACTATGTGCCCAACATTGAGTTAGATTCTGGGGATACAAATAAAAATAAAAAGGATCATAGTCTCTGTCATGAAGGAGACTGAATTCTAATGGAGAAAAATAATACAAAAAGGAGCTGAAAAATGTGTTGAGGTGGGAGAGGAGAAACTTGGAAAGGACATGGTGGCTAATTCTAGAGAATACCTTTCCCAGTATAGAAGTTTCTGTAAGAGCTCAACCATGGGAAAACGGGCCTGTAGGAGCAGAGTTGTGAGGCAACCGAGGCATAGTGGAGCAGCCCCCAAGTTAGCGATCATTGGTATGATGTACATAGAAGGGAGAAACAACATGGAACTCCTTCAAACTTGGATTTGGGGTTAGGATATCCTCATTGTCAATCCAGCCTTGGACACCAAACTGTGATGTCTTCCTGGGTAATAGCCATTCCCTTGCTTGGACTTAATTCTCCTTTATACAATCGGGGATTGACAGAATCTCTTGTTCAGCTCTAACTATGATTTGGACGCTTTGGAGATCTCTAATGTTTCCTGTGAATCTGATGTTCTGTGGTTCTATTCTCTCTCCTTCTTGAGTCTCAATGATTGCCTGCATCCTGACCTTTTCCCATCTTCATGCGGCCTTTTCTACACTGTGATGTTATGATGACTCATTGACCTCCTGGATATAAGTACTCCTTCAGGAATAATTTCACCTTCTCTGATTCCTCAGCTGTGACTTTTGCCTTTACCTCCTCCCCGCTAAATGGGATCCTGTTTTTGCATGTGGGGGCCTTTCTCTAAATTTCCTAGATATGTGCAAATCTTTCAGGGGTAAAGATTGTAACCTTACCATGGCTACTCATGCTGTAACTCTAGTCAGTGCTTCCTCTATTAATCCTCCACAGAGCTCCCCTCAGTTTCTGTGTGTGTGTTTGCGTGTGTGCATGCAGACTTTCTTTTGGCACTCCTTGTCTACCTTTGCAGCATCTAACCTGTCCACTTTTTGGCTTAAGGTAATTCTGCTGAAGAGAGCACTCATCTTGAGGGGAATTTTGGCAAAGGCCTCTGAAAATCTACGGACCTTACTGGATCTTGTCAGACATTCCTGGAAGATAGTGGGCTATAGTTCTAGTTTTCAAAAACTGGAGGACTTAGGTATAGAAAAGCAGAACTATAAGGGACTGATAAGTGATGTGAAAGATTGTTCAGGGCTGCTCAGGCTCTTAGGGACCATAGAGTGCGAACATCATCAGCCCCATCATGGGCAGGGCTAATGCTGGCATTAACAGTGGGGGCATGAAGGCAGGAAAGAAGAACACTTCCTGTCATAAAATGCCACAATGAAAATAACTTCGGGAATGCTGACCTTACCTGTGGGTTGATCATGACCTTGGCCTTTATTAGACTCAAAGTCCCAGAGGATGTTATTCCTGGTTATCACTTGTTGCAAAATGTGACCATAGCCCTGCTCTCTGACCTTCTCCACACAATGGAGAACTTGGACTCCACTCCTTGTTCAAATGGATCGATAGGAGCACCTTTTGCCTTTTCTGGATGATATGGCAAATGAAAAGTCTGAAACAATTTCTAGGTAATGAACAATGATTTTTATTAATTATGACTAGTGAATAATTAATAAAATGTGGTCAGTGGGTTTTCTAGTAAACCAAAGATGCTCCTTGGAGAACATTCAGTTCTTAAAAAGACTTTGGAAAAGGGGGTGTGCTTGAGGGTGGAAATCAATTCTAATTGGCTCATAATCAGTGATGAGGTGGACATATTAATGAGGATGTGGGTAAAATGTCTTTGGCTTCTACTGCAGAGAATGTGTCCCAATCTTGAAATTCAGCCACTTCCAACAATCGAGGCAAAATACTTTATTTCTACCCAGATTCCTCTGTCTTATTTTCCCCTTCATAAACTGGGTCACACTAAATTCTAATGGAAGATCCTCAAAGGTGGGGACTTGTTTCCAAAGGGCAACATCTCACCTAGCATGGATTCTGTTTGTAAGGCTTTCTAGTTGGCTGGGGTCTCATCCAAGATCATCAAGCATGTACACTGAGGATTCTTATCCATATCATTTATCAGCAATGCCATTCAGAGGCTGGCTGAATAATATACAGGAGTTAGTTTCTGAATGAGGAAATACAAAGGGAAGACTTTAATCTTAGTTAATAATTAGTTATTAATATAAGAGAAAAATAATCATTTCTTTTAGCAGGAATCAGGCCTCTCTGCTACTTCCTATAGTCTCCTCTACTCCTTTCTTTTTGTGTTATGTTCTTCCATTATAATGTAAGCTCTTTGAAGGCAGAGGATGTATTATTTGCTTGTGTTTGTATCTGCCACAAGTTGGCATATAGTAACAACTTGATAAATGTTTCCCTGTCTATTTATCAGTCTCCATAGCATGGTTATTACTCATTGTCTTTTAGGCAGTAAAAAGATTTCCTGCAAATCACACCAAGTGCACTCATTTGCAGAAAGGCCATAGACTGGAGCCATTGATTCAAGTCCAAAAATGTGAGGATGAGCACCATGTTTACTGTGTGTAAGGAACCTGTTCTGATGATGGATTTCCATTAAAGTACTAAAACACAGTTTTAGGTTTCTGTCTTACTCAGGCTAAACAGCACTTGACCAGGAAAAACTGTCTGCTGTACTGAATGGCGCCCTCAGAAGCTGAAAGGATGCAGCCATTTCACACTTGAACCTCTCTCCCCCAATATGGGTTGTCTACTCCTCCTCTGCTGAATTTAATCCCACACTCTAGAATACCAAGTTACATCTCTGATGTCTTGTGCTTAATGACCTCTAAAATACCTTGTAATTCTGTTGATCCCTGAAGGTAAAGTACTTGTAATGGAGATTCAAAGACAGGTGCAGGTCTGCTTGCATTCTGAGTAGATAAATCAGTCTAGTACTCTTCTCTAGGGAGAGGCAATGAGTAGTAGAAAGAATGTTAGCTTTGAAGTAAAACAAATCCCACAATTGTTCTGGTATGTATTGTGTAAATGCTGGTATTTGCATACCTTCCTGGTCATCAGTTTTCCTCATTTGTAGAATGAAATATAAAATAAGATTACCTCCAGGGTCTTTAGAAACTCTAAATTATGTTTTTTCCTAATACATTCTACTCCCCATCTTTATTTTATGTGCATGTGTATCTCTTATTTCCTATTCCTCCTGACTCCTCTACTTTACTTCTATCTGCTACCTTGACTTCCTGTCACTTAACCCACCCCTCTCCAGATAATCTTCCCCTATTCTCTCCTCCCTTTCCCTTTACCCTCTTGTTTCTATCTGAATTTAGAAGACTTTTATAGCCTTCCAAAGATATGTTATTTCCTCTTAATTCAATTACCATTAATCTAAACACTTTTCTATTTCCCGCTTGTCCTTTTCCCTCACTCTCTTATTTCTTCATAAATTTAGAAGACTTTTATTCCTATATATGCCTATATATACATATATGTATGTATATATATATATATATATATATATATATATATATATATGTGTGTGTGTGTGTGTATGTATATGTGTGTATGTACTTCTTTAACCAGATTTGATATGAGTAGGGTTCCCTATAAAAAAGCCTCCTTGTCCTCTTCTCCCCCTCTATTCCCCTAGCCTTCTTCCCTTATTTTATTCTCTCTCTCTCTCTCTCTGTCTCTCTCTCTCTCTCTCTCTCTCTCTCTCTCTGTCTCTCTCTCTCTCTCTCTTCCTCTTCTTTGCTTTACCAAAACCTTAAATTCAGTGCCCATAGATTGGACAACAATAAGTCCCTACCCAAATTCCACTTAATGACTGTTTTCTGGATCCTCCTGGCTTCAGAGTGATTAACAAAAGTAACTGTAGCTCTTTCCCTTTCACTTTGGTTAGGTATATATTTTCTTTTGCTGATTAAAGGGGCCATTCCCTGACTAATTCTTAAAGAGGCCTAATCACTGAATAGGCATCACCTCACTCTAAGTGAATCCCTGAATAGGACTTAGCTGAAAAAGGCCAAGGTCTCCCATTGCATCCTGGACCATCTCCAGCCATCCTGATGAATATCTGGTCATTGGCTCCAGATGGCTCCAGAGGAGAAGTGGGGCTGGTGACCTTACACAGCCCTCCCTCACTGTAAACCAAGTCAAGTACGAGTCATATCATCATTTCTCTGGTGTCATGGTCTCCTTCAGAAACATAAGATTAACACAACAACCCTATTCCCCTACTTTTTCATTTATTTTTTAATTTAGAAGTCTTTTATGCCCTTCTAAACATATATGTATTCTTCCCTCTTTAACCCATTCTCAATGAGTGTACAGTTCCAGAACTACCAGTCCTCCTTCCAATCTAATTCCTCTGTGTCAGTTCTTCCTCTCATTTGTATAGTATTATTACTCCTTTTGCCTTCGCCTAAATGGTTTATTTTTTAGAATCACATCATACTCAGGTCTACCTGAATCTTTTTTACAAACTTCCCAATTACTAATATCTCAGACATATATTTTACTTTTTCTCATATAAAAAATAAAATCTATTCTTATTGAGTTCCTTGTATTTAATCTTTGACCTTATATTTCTCTTGTATCTTGCATGTTAAATTTTCTATTTCATTCAATTTTTTTGCAACCATATCCTGAAAGTTTGACAATTCATTGCATGTCCAATTTTTTCCATTCGGGATTATGTTCGTCTTTGCTGGGTATGATATTTTTGGCCACAATCCCAGTTATTTTGCTCATCTGCATAAAAGAAGTGTAGCTTCATGGAAGAAAGTTGTTCTGTCCTCTGCCAACAGACTTCACTTTGAGCATTACTTTTAGTTCTGTGATCCACACTTTAACTAGATCACTGATAAACTGAAGAGTGTTCAGTGTGGGGTACTTGGATGGTAAATGGCATTCAATGTATTTCACATGACAATTGGTTGAAGGAACTGGAAAAGAAACTGTAGACTTGAGAGGCAAATGCTCAAAGAGACAAGGATGGATATTTTCCAGTATTTGAAAGTCTGTCTTGTGAAGGAGGGATTATATTTGTAACATGTGGTCTGGAAAGGTAGATGTAATAACCATTGTTGGAAGTTACCAAAAAAAAAAAAAAAAGAAAAATTTATATTAGATGAAAGATCTTTTATTTCCTAAAAATTATAATGGTATCAATTGTATATCAATAAGAATGGAATGTCAGATGGGTAGTAAGGTTATATTCATTGGAAATCTTCAGTAGTAGGTGAGATGCGTAGTGGAAATTATAGTGGGAATTCCTTTCCTGTATTAGTTGATTTAGGTTTCATTAAGCTCTTTTCTCAACCTTGAATTCCTTATTTCATAAAACCAGAAATTCATATTTAACTTTCAGGAGAGAAAAATTGAATTTTCTTGTTTGAAATACAACATTTAAATTCAATTGTCTTATATATAGTTCAATTATATTTTGTCCAAAGTAAAAAAAAAATGAGCACAATATTGTTTATGTGTTTTTCTTTCATTTATAAAATCAAAGCCAAGCTGTTGCTCCACCCTCAATAATATATGAAGTTTAATCTAGAAATCTATCTGAGACAATACTCATAAAAAGAAGTAATAATATAGCCTGCTTCCTTTGGAAAGCATAAGGAAGACACACTGACTAGAGTAGAAGTAGCAACAGAATCTCAGAACTCTATTTTCACTAAATCATTTTCTTTTTAAGGACTCAGAGGAAGAGATAAAGAGACTTTCAGGAATGTGACCTAGAACAAACTTCATTAAAATCTAAAAAAATTTTCAGTCTACAAATATGACAATTTGAGAATTTGTATTTTACTTCAGTACTCTCAACATCACCATTGGTCAACTAATCCATATTTTTTTTCTCATCCAGATTAGCTGGGTCCATTTGATTCTGTTCTCAATGACAAGGTTCAGTTTCCTTCACTCTATCAGATGGCTCCCAAAGACTCTTCTCTTCACCAAGGTATTATCTGATTATTGGTATATTTTGAATGGAACTGGATGGGTCTGATTGCTTCTGATGATATGACATGTGAGGAATTTCTCTGGGAAATGAAAAGGGAAATGGTGAAGAATGGAGTTTGTGTGTCCTTCACAGAGAGGATTCCTGTCAGTGAGAGAAGATATATGGAATCACAAGAGAACTTAATGCCTAGATCTTAATTTAATGTCATCAACCAAAGTGAGTATCATTCATGGTGACACAGATTTACTAACGATTCTCAGATGCTCATAAGTACCCATTTTACCAACACAGAAGGTGTGGATTGGCACATCTCACTGAGACATTACTGTAAGACCCTTCTATTATTATGGCTATACTTTCCATGGGACTCTCATATTTTCATACTTGACAAGAGAAATTTCCAGTTTCAAGACTTTTCTTAAGACAGTTAGACCTTCCAAATACCCAGATGACATTTTACTTAGGGAATTCTGGCTCTCAGCTTTTAAGTGCTCAGGTCAACCAGAAAACCCAAAATAAGAGATCTGCTCACCCAATGCTTCTTTGGAAACTTTGCCTCTGTACTCTTTTGATATGACCATGTCTGGCTTGAGTTACACCATCTGCAATATTGTCTATGCTGTGGCTTGGGCTATCTATGAAATGTTTATGAGAAAATCAGAAAAAAGATCAATGAGAGATGAAGATTATCTATTAGCTCATTCATGGCAGGTAATATTGAAAGAGTGGCTACTTTTTAGCTATGGTGTAGTGAGGATATATTTTGGGCATGAGTATGACAAAGCTTTTCCAACTCTCAAATTCTCTGAATATATGTTCCTTAAATATTGTACTGTTAATTTCCAACACTCGTCAGTGTACATGTGGAGCTCATAATTGCTGTTTATTCCACAGAGACTTTTACTTGTAAAGGGTCTCAGGTGCCTTTTAAAAGTCATTCATATATCTGGACAGGAACTATTTTTTGCATCAGCTTTGCTTGTGTAGTTACAGTCATGGGGTTACCTATCTCTTTTTGCCACCTTGTTCAATTTTGTGACTATTATAATGGTTTAAAAACAATTTACCATTATCCTAGGTGGAGTTGTTTACATTATAAAATTCCTACATTAGTTGGCCACCAAGACAGTGACCAATCCTCCTAGCCTGTCTACCTGCTAGTGAGTAATTTATCCATTCTCTCTCATTCAGTGTTCCTAAGCAATCAAGGTTATATTATATTTCCTCAATCGATGATATTTTATGATGCTTCCTTAAAAATTATTATTGATAAACAATTTCTCATTAATCAATTAATTCTGAACTCTGATCCTAGCTAATAAATTAAGTGGAGACATTACTTTTCCTATAAAATTTTAGTGATCTCTTTCATCAGTTCCTGGAATCATAATCTTAGAGAAACATGAATTCTATCGACCATAAATTTTATTAAGAACGTAAGCAAGTATACAATGAAATATTTCAATAACTTATCTTGATGATAAAGGTTCTGGGTAAAATCACCCCTAAGCCTCTAATGGAAGCTGTTTCCCCCCTACCCCCAAATTATGGAAATACTCTCACTAGTCAACTCTATCCAGATATAAAAGTCTCTCAAAAATTTGGGATATCTTCACAGGCTCATTTCAACTCCGTTCTCTGAAAAATGCTTTTTTGACTTTTTCTTGAGAGTTAAGTTACTCAGTCTTTCAGGAAAGTTCTCTCAGTCCTTTGGGTGCCTTGTACAGTCTCTCCCACCTAAATTTATTCCTTCCAAATTCTGTTCCCTTTTGAAATACAGTAACCGTTTCCTTATTTGAGGTCAAAGGAGATATAGAAGCTAGTGCTCGATCTTTATAAAAAATGAAATTGAATTCTCTTTCTTATTATTTATTTTATTCTTGAAAATATCTCTCTATGTTATCAGGGGTATTCATGCAAGGTTCACTCATGGGCTTGTTTCCAATACTGATCACCAGGGATGGTTTATCCTGCTCTCTTTCTTTGGCCTGAGTCCTTGGCATTAGGTAGCCTGATGAATTTTTACTCTTATGGGCTCTGAATATTTTTAACAAAAATAGCTCAGATGCCCAATAAGTGGTAGTCCTACTGAAGCTCAGAACTTCTGAACTCAATGATCCACCAGCACCAGCTTCCAAAAGAGTGGGATCCATAGGCATGTGCCATGATGCCAAGCAGTAGCTCTTCTTCAGCTTTCAGGCTTTGCTCCAAGCTAATGTCTCCAGGGCCAGGTAGACATCATATGATTATTCTTCTGGATGAACTCCATTTAGACACTGGCACACCATCACTGTGCCTTTCTCTTCATCTGAACATTTCTTGTTCAGTAAAATAATTCTTGAATTTCAGGGTATCTGTCATGTTAAGTATATACAACAATTTTTTCCATAATCTATGCCTTTCATTTCAGATTGCTGTTTATCAAATCCCCAGATGGCAAGACAAAGTTACTTTTATCAGCTCTAGTTTAGGTGCCCTCTATCCCTGAATACATGTCCATTCAGCCGTATAAATTAAGATGGGATCTAGAAAGGCAATATTTCATAGGATTGTTAGAGTGGATTTTCCAGTCAGGAAGACCTGGGTTCAAATATGCCTTTTAGACACATATTATGTGGGATTCTGGATAATTCACTCAACCTTTAGGTACCCCATGTTATCCTCAAAGGGTATAATTTCCCCACTCATATTCAGCATTAATAGAATGAGTTTTCACACTAGGGAGCTCCCCAATCTGATGAAATGACAAGAAGCCAAACTAATGTTATCCAGAAATTCTTGTGTGTCAGATGAAACCTTCTGAACCATTGGTCATGATACACTAACAATTCACTTCTAATGTTCGACATTTGTCTTATCACATATGGAGAAGCTTTCCTTGTTTTCATAGAGTTAGAACTCTTTACCTAGAAACGTATCTTCAAAGTGAATGGTCTAGAATAGAAAAATCTCAACAGATTAGAACATTGGAAAGAATAATTGAAGATGAAATTCAATCACAACATATTTACACTCTTACACTTGGTCTGCTTTACCAAATCAAGGAAGTGAATGGCATGGTGAGACAATTAGCCAATAAACATTTATCAAGCACTTACTATGTCAGATAACCGTGCTAAATGCTGGGGATCCAAAAGAGGCAAGACAATGTAATGGAGGAGACAACAAGGAAATTAATATGCACAAGAAAGATATATGCAAGATAAATTGAGGAAAAATAGGAAGAGATTTTTTGAGGAAAGAAATGGGGCTCAAAATGGCACAGTAGAGTTCAGGACTTGGAATCAGGAAGACTTGAGTTCAAATCCAGCCTCAGAAACCTACTGGCTATGTGACCCTGGGCAAGGCACATTTTGCCTCCTCTCTAAAATGTGGTGTTGAAGGAAATGGGAAACCACAGTCACAGAGAGTCTGAAACAGGTGGAATGACGAAACAGCAATAACAACTGGACGTCCAGGTTATAATGTCTAAAATGCAAGACTGGAAAACAGGTAGTTCTGAAAATGATCTGGTGTCTGCAAGCGGACCATGAAGTCAGAATGATAAAGGAATGTGGTGTGAGAGTCAACAAAGCGAAAGGGACCTTGCATCCCATTAACTGGGCCACAGAGTCTGTGAATAAGAAAGAGACAATGCCATATCAGAACTCCTGTTTTCTGTATGGACAAGCCTCAGTTTAAGAATATTAATACCAGGCACACTCAAGGTGGGTGGGTGGGTGGGTGGGTGAGGCAGGAAGTGGCGTGGCAGTGGGAAGACAGTTGTGGGAGCCAGAGCTGTGTCAGTGAGCAGGGACAGAGCTGAGACCGCTGCAGAACTGACAGTAAGGTGCTTTGTTTCCTGTGGACACAACATACGATTCAAAAAGGGACAGAGAAGAGAAAACATAGGGTGGGTGTGAGACTGTGAATGTCAAATTGACATCTCCAGATAGTCATGAATTTACTGTAAAAAGGTATCAGGCTTTAACATCAGAAACAACAAAAGCCATGCAAGCCATCTGGGTCAGATAGCTGAAAATGAAATCAAAAGGGTTCTTTTTAGAGAAATTCTATCACATGTACTATTGGGAGTATGCATGGATTTTATCTACAGGTTGGCTGTTCTAAAGCTTTACAGACATTCTGGAATCCTCAATTGGACCTGAAATTGCACAGGAATTGCTGATGACTGTGAACTTCACAGATTGTTAACTTTTTAAGTATTTAACGCTTGTAGTTTAGTTAGTAACCTTTTTCATATAGCATGTTGAGAGCTAGGGTGTTTTAAAATTGTAAAGTTCATTGCAAAGCAGATATTTTAGGTTCTTTCTTTTGCATCACAATCAGAGTTGAAATTTGTTTTTCAACTTAAATAAAATAAGGCCATTTTCACTAAACGAGAAATAAACAAATATGGCAATTAGTAGGTGACTATGCTGTATCTTTAAGAGATGCTTTTAAATATTAGAACAATGATTTTAATAAGTACTGATATTTTGGCAAATACTATAGGTTTACACTGTCTAAGTATATGCAGGGTTTTTTCATGGATGGAGTTCTTTTTAACTACCATATCTTAGCTGATCAGTATAATTAGTTAAGCAAGTATTTTGCACTGTCAGCTTCTGTTTATAAATGTAGCTTGGCCAAAACATTAATTTTGAATAACTCTTGGATACATAAGAATTGATCTTGTGTGTTTTTGATAAATTGCAGTCATGTTAGCATATCAAAGTGTGTCTGCATACCTGTTTTTGTCACAAAACTTAAATGATACTTAAAAAAAATTATAGAAGTTTGTTAGGTTTAGCTTTTGCAGCAGTGAATTTTTAAGAACTTTAACCAAGATATCAATAAGTAATCACAGTACTAGGTAGCTTTGGCTCTGAAAGCTTAGGGATAGTCACACAACCTTTTCGAACAGTCCAAAGTTCTGTACTTACTCATCTAGATAAGAAAGCTGCCTTCCCAATTTACTTTTTGCTTACTACTTTAATAAAAGCGTTACTTAAATGTGTTAAGGTCAGATCATAGCAAAATTAATCCTCCCAATTCCTTCCCAAAACATGGAATTGGACAAAAAAAGCAATCAATATAACCTTTATGGGATGTAATATGAGGAATTCATGATAAGAGCCTGGCACAAAGTGTCTTAATGGTTTATGGGTTCAATTTTATTGATTGTCAAATCATGACTTCACTGTATGCGGGGGCTATGTAGAGAGTATTTCCGATATTAACTAACCAAGTCTATACAAAACAGGAGTAATACCCTTGGATGGCTACACTCATGTAACAAGGCTTTTGCTTAGTGAAAAGAAACATTACTTTAACCTTTAGAATTATGAAGAATAAATTAAAAACTCCAGTCAGAGTATCTCTTTCCTAGGTATGGAGTTAAGAACACGAAGGTTAGTTTCAGTTTCCTACTTTTCATACGGTAGAAAATTGGTTATACAAATGTATAGTTAAATAATAATAACTAGATTCTTTTAGTTCATTTCACAAATTATGAAGAAAAAAATTAATCAGCAAACCTAATAATTTTGCTTTTAATCTTGAATGAAAACAGTTGTTACATCTGTTTTAGTAATTCATCAAGGCAAACTCTAGTTCATATATACAGTACTGAAGTATGTATTAGTGTTTGCTGTTCAAATGCAGGGATATTAATGCAAGATGATCACTAATGGACAGATATGATGATGTATAGATATGATACAGGTGTATATGGTAGCAGAAACTACATTTCTTTTTTTGATTTATTTAGTATTTTCTTTTCCCCAGTTACATATAAAACAAGTTTTAACATTTGTTTATAAAACTTTGAATTCCAAATTATCTCCCTTCTTCACTCCCCACCCCCACTCACATTGAGAAGGCAAACAATTTGATATAGGTTATCCATTTGTAGTGATGTAAAACACATCTGCAATAGTCATGTTGTGAAAGAAAACACAGAGCAAAAAAAAATCCAGAAAAATGAAAAAGAAGTATGCATCAGTCTTGTCTTGGATAATTATGTTTTGGAAATAGCTAAGTCATTCGTAGCTGATCATCTTACAATATTGCTCTTACTTAGTACACAGTACATTTCACTATGCATCAGCTCATGTAAGTCTTTCCAGATTTTCCTTAGACCCTCCTGCTCATCATTTCTTATAATACAATAATATTCCATCAAAATCACATGCCACAATTTGTTTAGTCATTCCCCAAAAGATAGGTATCCCTTCAATTTTGAATTTTTTTTAATTTTTATTTTATTTATTTATAAATGTTCTACAATCACTTCCTTAAAATTAAGATTTTAT